>OZ014524.1:545710103-546400374 GCA_963966055.1 Lathyrus aphaca
CCAGATGTAACTTTAGGATGGTTGAAGGAGATTGAGAGAATCTTCCGTGTTATGGATTGCACTCCAGCACAGAAGGTTAGGTACGAAACTCACGTGCTGGCAGTCGAAGCTGATGACTGGTGGATAGAAACTTGTGAGAGGTTGGATACTGCAGGTGAAATAATTACTTGGGATATATTCCGTAGGGAATTCATGAGAAAGTATTATCCAGAGGATGTTCGTGGCAAGAAGGAAATTGAATTCCTTGAGCTTAAGCAAGGAACATGTATGTCGACGACTATGCTGCAAAATTTGTTGAATTGTCCAAGTTTTATCCTCACTATACTGGTGCGGGTGCTGAATTTTCAAAGTGCATCAAGTTTGAAAACGGGTTGCGCTCTGAAATCAATAAGGTTGTTGGGTATCAAAAGATACAAATCTTTTCCGAGTTGGTTGATAGTTGCAAGATATTTGAGGAGGACAATAATGCTTATTACAAGGTTATCAATGATCGAAGAGGCAAGCAACAATAGAACCGTGGCAAGTCGTATGATGCTCCAGCTGAAAAGGGGAAATAGAAAGTTGCTCCGGCTCAGAGAACTAGTGAGGGAGGTGCTCCTGCTGGTATAGTTTGCTTCAAATGTGGTCAGTCTGGTCATAAAAGTAATGTATGCATTGCTGAGGTAAAAAGATGTTTTCGTTGTGGTAAGACTGGGCATGCAATAGCTGATTGCAAGCACAAAGAGATGATCTGTTTTAATTGTGGCAAAGAAGGGCATATTAGTAGCCAGTGTCAGAAGCCAAAGAAAGCTCAGACTGGAAAAGTGTTCGCGTTGACCGAAACTCAGACAGTTAACGAGGACAGACTTATCAGAGGCACATGTTTCATTAATAGTACTCCTTTAATGACTATTATTGATACTCGTGCGACACACTTTTTTATTGCTGCTGACTATGTTCAAAGATTGATTTGTCTGCTATGAATGGTGAATTGATTGTTGAGATTCCAGCTAAGGGATCAATACTACTTCTCTTTTGTGTTTAAAGTGTCATTTGTCGATCTTCGATAAAGATTTATATGTTGATTTAGTGTGCTTACCGTTGACTGGGATGGATGTGATTCTTGGTATGAAATGGTTAGAGTATAACTACGTTCATATAAATTGTTATCGCAAGTCTGTGAGGTTTTCTACTCCCGAAGAGGAAGGATTTGGTTTGTTATCTTTTAGAGAGTTACAACAATTGATGAGAGAAGAAGCTCAGATGTTTTCTTTGATGGCAACATTGTCTGTTGAGAGTAAAGCTAAGATTGATGAATTGATGATAGTGAAGGAATTTCCTGAAGTTTTCCCTGATGAGGTTCCTGATGTGCCGCCAGAGAGAGAAGTTGAATTTGCTATTGATCTGGTACCTGGTACTAGACCTGTTTCGATGGCACCGTACATAATGTCGGCATCCGAATTGTCTGAATTAAAGAAGCAGTTGGAAGATTTACTTGAGAAAAAGTTTGTAAGACCAAGTATATCATCGTGGGGAGCTCCAGTGTTACTAGTGAAGAAGAAAGATGGTAGTATGCGACTTTGTGTTGATTATTGACAGCTGAATAAAGTGATGATCAAGAATAAGTATCCACTTCCGAGAATAGATGATTTGATGGACCAATTGGTGGGTGCTCGTGTGTTCAGTAAGATTGATTTGAGATCGGGTTATCATCAGATCAAAGTGAAAGATGGGGATATTCAGAAGACGACATTCAAAACACGGTATGGACATTATGAGTATTCTGTGATGCCTTTCGGTGTGACTAATGCGCCGAGAGTATTTATGGAATACATGAACCGTATTTTTCATAATTATCTGGACCGTTTTGTAGTTGTATTTATTGATGATATTCTGATTTACTCTAAGTCAGAAGAGGAGCATAAGGAACATTTGAGATAAGTGTTGGAAGTTTTGAGAGATAAGAAATTATTTGAGAAGTTGTCCAAGTGTGAGTTTTGGTTGAAAAATGTCAGTTTTTCTTGGCCATGTAATTTCAGGAAATGGTATTGATGTGGATCCTTAAAAGGTAGAAGCTGTGTTGCAATGGGAAACTCCAAGGTCGGCTACTGAGATTAGAAGCTTTTTGGGGCTAGCTGGATATTATAGAAGGTTTATTGAAGGATTTCCTAAGTTGGCACTTCCGTTAACTAGACTAACTTGTAAAAGTAAAGCTTTTGTGTGGGATGTTCAGTGCGAAGAGAGTTTTACCGAATTGAAGAAGAGATTGACGTTGGCGCCGATTTTGACTTTACCAAATCCAGAATAATTGTTTGTAGTTTATTATGATGCTTCATTGATGAGTTTAGGAGGTGTGCTCATGCAGAATAATAAGGTAATTGCTTAGCGTCATGACAATTGAGAATCCATGAGAAGAACTATCCTACGCATGATTTAGAGCTTGCTGCAATTATGTTTGTGTTGAAGATTAGGAGGCATTATCTCTATGGTTCCAGATTTGAAGTTTATAGTGATCATAAAAGCCTAAAGTATCTGTTTGATCAGAAAGAGCTGAATATGAGACAACGCAGATGGTTAGAGTTGTTGAAGGATTATGATTTCGGTTTGAATTATCATCCAGGTAAAGCGAATGTTGTGGCCAATGTTCTAAGCTAAAAAACCTTGCATATGTCAGGAATGATGATTAAGGAATTGGAATTAATTGAACAATTTCGAGGTATGAGTTTGGTTTGTGAGGTGACACCGCAAAGTGTGATGTTAGGAATGTTGAAAATTAATAATGACTTTATAGATAGTATTCGAGAGGCTCAGAAGCTAGATGTGAAATTAGTAGATATCATGAACAATTGTGGTCAATCAGAGAAGAGTGACTTTAATATTGATGCGAGAGGTGTGTTGATACTGCATGTAATAATTTGTATTCATGATGATACAAATATGAAAAAAGAGGATTCTTGAAGAGGGTCATAAAAGTAGTTTGAGTATTCATCTGGGAGCCACTAAAATGTATCAAGATTTAAAGAAAATATTTTGGTGGTCTAGAATGGAAGAAGATGTAGCACGTTTTGTGTATGCGTGTTTGACTTGTAAGAAGTCGAAGATTGAGCATCAGAAGCCTGCTGGATTGATGCAACCGTTGGAAGTTCCAGAATGGAAATGGGATAGCATTTCTATGGAATTTGTAACAGGGTTGCTTGTTACTTTAAGAGGACATGATTCAATTTGGGTGATTGTTGATAGGCTTATGAAGTCGGCTCATTTCATACCTATTAACATCACGTATCCAATTACGAAGTTGGCAGAGATTTATATATGAGTAATTATGAAGCTGCATGGTGTTCCTCTGTGTATTATGTCAGATAGAAATCTGAGGTTTACGTCGGGGTTTTGGAAAAGTCTGCAAGAGGCTTTGGGTTCTAAGTTGAGATTGAGTTCGACATATCATCCTCAGACTGATGGCCAGACTGAGAGAACTATTTAGTCATTGGAGGACTTGTTGGGAGCTTGTGTTCTTGACCAGGGAGGTTCATGAGACACTTATCTTCCGTTGATAGAGTTCACATATAATAATAGTTACCATTCTAGTATCAGAATGGCACCTTTTGAAGCACTGTATGGTCGGAGGTGTAGAACTCCGTTGTGTTGGCATGAATCTGGTGAGAGTTTAGTACTTGGATCGGAATTAGTTCGAGAAACTACCGAGAAAGTAAAGTTGATCCGAGAGAAGATGAAGGCTTCTCAGAGCAGGCAATAAAGTTACCATGACAAGCGAAAGAACGATTTAGAATTCCAAGCTGGTGACCATGTGTTTTTGAGAGTCACGCCTGTGACCGGTGTTGGGAGGGCACTGAAGTCTAAGAAGATCACTCCTAGCTTCATTGGTCCATATCAGATTTTGGAAAGAGTTGGGAAAGTTGCTTATCGGTTGGCGTTACCGCCCTCCAAATCTTTCTAATTTGCATGATGTGTTCCATGTGTCGCAACTTCAGAAGTATATTCCCAATCCGTCTCATGTGGTTAGTATGGACGATGTGTAAGTGCGAGATAATCTCACTGTGGAGACGAGGCCTATACGAGTTAAGGATCGTGAAACAAAGACTCTTTGAGGAAAAGAGATTATGTTGGTCAAAGTTGTCTAGTTGGGAGCTGCTCTAGAAAACACATCCTGGGAATTGGAGAGCAAGATGCGAGACTCCTATCCCGAGTTATTTGAATCAGGTAAATTTTCGAGGACGAAAATCTTCTAAGTGGGGGAGAGTTGTAACGCCCAAATATTTAATTAATTATTTTATTAAATATTTAATTAATTATTTGTGTTTAGTCGATATATTTTTATGTTGTGATTGATTAAGTCGATAGCCAGAAAAATAAGTCGGAAGCCGTAGAATTATCATTAGAATTAATAAATATAGTTGTCGTGATAGTTGGGTTGGTGGGCTTAAAATTGTATCCGAATTAGTAAAATAGGAGGTGTTATGATTATGCCCATTATTAATTATAATATTTAGTTAGTTTAATAAAAAGAAAATAAAAAGTAATAGAAACAGAACATAATAGTAGAAGAGGAGAAATTAAAAACTATTGTACGATCGTGAGAGAAAGAGGAACAAAAGTTGGAATCCGATTCTAGGGCTACCTTCGATCCAAAATCCAAGGTAAGGGTGAGTTCGATTCTTATAATCGGGTATGAAATTCAATACTATGATAGGGTTTGATTTGGGTAGTTAGATTGTTGAATCTGTACTGTATGAATGATTTGCTGATTTTTGTTGTTATGAATGCCGGTGTGAAATTGATTGTTCGATTTCTGAATTTTGCTGATTATAATCTGTTTTAGTTACGTTGGGTTGTTGTTGGAAAAAATCACGTTTGAAAATGTTTCTGGAAAAGTTGTAAATTTGGGGACGAAGAATGACCGGTAGTTTGGTGGTGGGACACCCCTTTGGCCAAGGCTTAGTGGCGGGAGCCACTTGCCAAAGTGGCGGGTGCCACATTAGGTGAAGGGGAGGAGAAACATCAAGTGGCGCAAGCCACTTCTACTTGTGGCAGGAGCCACTTCTTGCTATTTTAGCTATACATAATTAGGTGGTTAGGTGGATATTAAGGCAATGTAATTTTAATTAGTAGCATGTTTAATTAATTAGGGTGATGTAAGTTTAGAAGTGGCGCACGCCACTTATCCTTGTGGTGAGAGCCACTTTGATTCTTCATTCTTAATCATGCACTGCCTTGTTTTTGCTTCATGTGATCATTAATAAATTGATTAATTGAATGATAAATAATTAGTGATAAAGAGTCTTTCATGTGGTGCAAGCCACCAAGAGATGTGGCAAGAGCCACATCAATGCTATTTCATGAAGTTAATGGACTACTAGAATGAAATTAATTAAACCTTAAATAAATTATAGTCTTGGAATAATTAATTAAACAATGTTAATTTAATTATATCAATTTAATTTTGTAATTGTAGGAATAATTAATATGATTTCGGGACTTTAGTCGTAGCAGAAAATTGGATGATGCAGTAGAACCGTAACAGGTGAGTGAACTGAATGAATTGTTTTACTGAGAAATTTTTTTGACAGAACTGAAAAACCAGTAGCAGGGGAATGAATATGACAGAAGATAATTATAAAAACACATAACTTAGATAATTGTAATAAATACGTGATAAGTCACAAAAAGTTAGAACCAATACCGGTTTAGTCGGTTTAGCCGAATTAAGCGAAAAAACGAAGTTGTCCGGAATTTTACGAAATTAATCGGGGTAAGTCAGGTAACATAAAAGTTGATTTTTATTACGTTGTTTTGTCAAAATTGTCTTATATAGTCAATTGCAGGTACAATTAAGTTGTAATATGTTTCCGGTTTACGGAACAATTCTAAAGTTGTTACGTTGGAGGCTTTTATGTCAAACTTGAATATAAGTTGATTATGTCGTAAAAAGTCCTTGTGTTGCTCATGTTGTTATGTTGTTGCGTTGTAAAGTCATGGTTGTCATGTAGAGCATATACATTTTTCCGGAGCCGTTGCTCACACCATGTTGGCCTGGATTGGCAAATTTAAGTTGAAAGTTGAAGGCTTATGCCTTGATGCCTCGATAACCTGTCAATGATTTAAGTTGGGAGTTTTACTCCTAAATGATACCACATGAATATTTAGTAGAGTCGCATAAAAGTTGCATTATTTTTGAGTTGTTGTTGTATTGTTGTACTAGTTGATCTTGTGAAGTGGTGAATTATGTGAAATCCTTTTCTGTGTATTGTGTTTCATATACTGCTTATAATTATCGTAACTCATCCCTTCTAATTGAATGGTGTCCTTATGTTGGCAACATGTAGGTAATCTAGAGGAGTAGTCGGTTACCTTTAATCGAGTCGGTGGTCAGTCGCTCTAATACGTAGCACTCGGGGGGAATGACGCGTGTCTGTTTTGTTGATTTGTTGAAATGCTGAATTTTATTTTAATTTAAGAACTTAGAATGTTAATTTATCATTTTGAATTTGTTTCTATGTTGGATAAAGATGTTGCAAGTTGTTTTATGAATCCGTTGTGTATTGTTTTTATGAAGTTAAATTATTAAAGTGAAAGCAAGTTGTTTTATGTTTATTTATGAAGAGTGTTACGTATTAAGCAGGTTATAATTTTAAAGTTGAAATTTGTTGAAAGTTGAAATTGTAATATCCTGTTTATGCGAAAGTTTTTGTAAACTCTGATTTTAATTATATTTAAAGGGTACAATACCCACTCACTACTCACCTCTTTATAAACACCTCTCTCATTCCTTTTTTCACCACAACACAACAAATCTGAAAATCATTTCATGAACCCTAACTTTCATCCTTCATCAACGACACCTCCAAGAAAAGAGAAGGGAAAACTCCCAATGGGACGTATCTACAATGATGGTGACGACAATGTTCCTCTACCATCAACCAATACTAGAAGGTTGGATTTCAAGGTCCGAAACATAACTTTCATGTCGATAAAGTATGTCAACCTCAAATCTTTTCCTGAAACTAGTTTTAATTTTCCAGCTCTGCTTAAGTTTCAGAAGATAGATGATTATGTATCTGACATGGGTCTTTGTTACTCGGATCTTGCAAAAACATTTTTGAATAATCTGACTATTGGGTTGAACTCTAAGGAAAATCATGTTTTGTCTACTACTACTAGAGATAGGAAAATATATGAGGAACTATCTACTATAGGAAAGCTGTTGGATATTCCGTGTGACAGTTACTTTCTCCAAAAAGGTGTGAACCACAATGAGGGTCCGTGGACAAAATATGAAAAAACGAAGTATTATTATCATATTTGTAGGTTTCCGAAAGAAGTAGTGATGCGCGGTCAAAGAAATTCAAGGGTACTTTGTTATGCCAAAAATTTGTCGGTGTCAGACCAAATGCTTCATTTTGTGATTTGTTATGTGCTTCTTCCAAAGGACTCCAACCACTCGCAAATCAACGATCTCGAAATGAAAGTATTTTTTTGCTATCAAAAACAAGATTCAAGTGAATTAGACACTTACTCTGATGTATCACTTGAGGTAAATGCTTTCTTTATCAAGTGGCCTTCCGTATGAACGACTCATTTCTCGGATTTTAGAAGCAACCAAATTAGACCTCAAACGTGAACCGCAAGTGAAGATGAAATCTAAAGCTAATGAGATTAATGTCGGAACCGTGGTGAAAAATACAAGGATTTTGTGTGGCAATGAGGGTATTTATAGGTATGTAGATGATTCCTCCTTCTCCAACCCACCAATTCCAGAAGGTGGCATAACCAATGAGTTTCTCTACACTACTATGGTCAACAATCACCGAGAAACCACTCATGCCATTAAATCGCTTCACAAACTTGTGCTTTCAATGAACAAACAAAATGGAGATGCCGAAGCAAGTGACAAAGATGGTGAGGGAGAAGATGAAAACGAGGAAAATGAGGATGATGATGATGATATGTCTGAGGATAAAGATTAAAGCTTACTAGTTTTTATGCTTTGTGATAATTTATATGTTTAAGTTTAAGTTTATGTTTAAGTATTTCCTTTATATTTTGAAGTTTCTAAATATCATGTACTAGTGTACTAGACACCCTTTCACTTGTTTCTCGTATTGTCTCGTTATGTTTTGTAATGTCTTGTACAATGGCTTGTACTTAATATTATGTTCAAGTATCGTTTGTGTTTGTTCAAGTATTGTGTGTTTTGTTCCAAGTTGTGTGTGTGTGTGTGTTTCACATAGATTGTTTTTGCCGTGTTTTTGTTGTGTATGGCTTTATGTGTTTATCCAAGTTTCATATCCATATATTGTTATCTTTGATTCCTTTTTGTTAATGACAAATGGGGAGAGGGATTGTTGCTTATCTAACACTATTATGTAAAATTTTATTCATAACTTCTTTGATTGAGGGGGAGCATCAATCAAGGGGGGGTTTTTAGTTGGAGAAACAAAATTGGAGCAAATTGTCAAGTATAGGTTGTCATCATCAAAAAGGGGGAGATTGTGAAGACAAACTTTCCTCAAGTATTTGGTTTTGATGAAGATAACAAGTTATTGCTCAAGTGTGTATGTGCAAAAAGAAAGAGAATCATTTGGATCAAGCTTCAAACATCATTAAATAAATATTCAAGAATTGAAGAACAACTTGGAATAACTCAAAGGTATAATAATTATTGTTCAAAATATTTATGCAAGTTTTCAAAAATTGTATATCATGCATAATATACATGTTAGGAATGATTGGAACCAAATGCCATAAAGTTTATGAATTAAAAATCAGTTTTTTAGTGTACATAATGAGATTTTTATCGAAAATTTTGAAATTTTCGGTATAAAAACATCAGAAATTTTGAAATTTCTGGTTATTCAATGTATGTACCGGAAATTTCAAAATTTCTGATACATAATTCAATGTATACTGGATTTTCGGTACAAAATTTTGAAAATTTCGATGAAAAACTCATTGTTTTTGCAATATTTGATAGTTCGCTCGAAATTTTCGGTATAGTCCCAAGGATTTCAAATTTCCACCCCAACAAATATTTACCCGAACACTATGAATTTTGAAATTCTTGGAAAAAAATCACATGATCAGTTTTGTCTTTCCATACACTTTAAGGGGTGTCAGGTCTAAGGGGACATGTCAGGTTAAATACTCCTTTTAAAGTGGTTGCTACTTCTAGACATCTAGGATTTATTCTTAAAAGTTTATATAAATATTTGAATCCAAAAGTTGAGAAGAACAATTTCATATTGGCACAAATATTAAATATACATAGAATTTCTCATTTCTTATATGAGCTATCTTGAACCCTAAAATAAATTTTAAAGTTTATGACAATCTTTAATTAGTAAGGATTGTAACGTATTATACGATTAATAAATACAAAATTTAAATTAGAAAAAATACAATTTTTTTCTTTAAAAAAAATCAAACTTTATGTAAGACTAAATTAATTATTAATCTCATTAAATCAATTCAATTTATAATTGTACAAGAACATCTAATATAAAAGCATAAGTTCAAATCCGCAAGATCCCACTTATTTATATTTTAAAATGACTTCCGACTATTACACTGTTTTTTGAAAAAGAAAAATGAAATACTAAAAACACAAATTCTTTCAATACTTGTTTACATTAAAATTTATGTATAAACTATGGAGTGTTGGGGCGAAACGGAGGGTGTCAACGATGGAGCATTTATTTACTTGGGACACATCTTTGTAAAAGATACACCACATATCCACCTAAAGCCTTAATGTTATATGTGTGTGAGTTCTCTAACTTATATAGTGTTCAATCCTCCATTTTCTAATCAATGTGAGATTTCTTCCTCACACTTGATTCTCAACACTCCCCCTCAAGTGTGAGTCTATACACAATATTTCCCCTCATGTGGAAGCTCTTTAATCCACATACACTTGTATCACTCACACCTGCGGGAACACACCCACACCTGCAAGAAGTGTTTCGGTACAAGTAAGTCGGTTCATTCACTCGAAACCAGACTCTGATACCATTGTTGGGGCGTAACGAGGGGGTCAACGAGGGAACATTTATTTACTTGGGACGCACCTTTGTGAGAGACACATCACATATCCATCTAAAATATTAAGGTTATAGGTGCGTGGATTCTCTCACTTATATAGTGTTCAATCTTTCATTTTTCTAATTAATGTGAGACTTCTTCCTCACACTTGATTCTTAACATGGAGGTCATTTTATTTCATAGTTGAAATAATTTTCTTACTAATGGTAGTTTGACTTTTCTATTTAATTTTATTTTCATATTTATTAAAAATTTATCATATGATGTTTATATTATTTGTTTATATTTTAAGACTTTTGTTTTTTTTTCTTTTTATATTATCTGGTATATTCTAGATTTACTTTAAAAAAATATATTATACAAATTAAAATAGAAAAATATTTTCTTTATATTAGATTTTTTCTTAATTTACCACCCTGTCAAATGAAAAAGTAATATTTCCTTCTCTATAATTAAAAAAATCTTAAAAAATAAAGTTCAAATCTTATATTAGGCAACTATAAAATAATGCTAAATATTTTATTATAAATTATAATTTTCTTACCCAAATTTCTTGCAAAATTCATAAAAAAGTAATTTATGGGTAATAATATTATAAGAGATTGATATAAAAAAAGAAAAAGTAGTAAATAAATATTTTATGATAGTTTATTAATGTATTCTATAGTGAATGGTCAAGCTTTAATCATCAAAATACTCATCCTGATCATAGATGATAAGGAAAATCTAAGTACTTACCATACTTGCATTTCATTTTGGGTATTTAAGAATAGCTTTGGTACTATTCACTCACAACAATTTCTATCCATTTCTATTTTCCATTCTTATTTCTTGTCACTCTTCCTCCATCTTTGTGGTATAGTTCTTTACTCATACTTTTCAATCTATTTTTTCTTTAAGCTTTTCAAGTTCTTTTTTTATAATCAAAGTCGTCTTTGTTGCAAGGCGACATACCGTACAGTGCATCACTAATTTACAGATTAAATTTCAAAAAATTAGTTTTTCGATATATATATGTTTATCGATTTTATTTATCAGAGAAAATATTTAACTAACATGTACCATTATTAATGCAGGCTCGGTATATAAACTTCGAGAAAAAGTTTAGATTATTATCCGCCCATAAAATCAAAATATATGTAAGTGGAATTTCTTTCAATTATTAGTGAAGTTTTACAATCATTCACGTATATAATGAGACGAGACGACGCCTTTTAAATATCTGAAGTATGTAATTTTGTTCAAAATATTTTTAAAATAATAATTATTATTATTTGAAAAATTATTTTTATTATTATTATTATTATTATTATTATTATTATTATTATTATTATTATTATTATTATTATTATTATTATTATTATTATTATTATTATTATTATTATTATTATTATTGTTTCTTTCATCATTTTGATTCTTTCATTTCAGTTAATTATATTCTTTCAATTTTATGGGAGAAATATACTTCATGAATTGGATTACATGAACTACTTTTTTTTTTTTGTGTATTATTAATATTATCAAATTAATTAAAAAATTAAGTAGCTAGTTGACAAGTTTTAATCAAAATATTATAATATTTTAAAACTATGGATATATATAAGGAAAATTAACTAAAATCGTGGGCAAAATATGAGAACAAAATGTATTTAAGATTTTTTTTTTCTTTCTAAAAAAGAGTGTATTAGATTTATTTTATTTTATTATTATTAGTATTCTCATTTGAAAAATTAATTTTATTATTATTTGACAAATTAATTTTATCATTATTATTTGAAAAAATATTTTTATTATTATTATTTGACAAATTATTTTTATTATTAATTTGACAAATTAATCTTCTTCGTCTTATTATTATTATTATTATTATTATTATTATTATTATTATTATTATTATTATTATTATTATTATTATTATTATTATTATTATTATTATTATTATTATTATTATTATTATTATTATTATTATTATTATTATTATTATTATTATTATTATTATTATTATTATTATTATTATTATTATTATTATTATTATTATTATTATTATTATTATTATTATTATTATTATTATTATTATTATTATTATTATTATTATTATTATTATTATTATTATTATTATTATTATTATTATTATTATTATTATTATTATTATTATTATTATTATTATTATTATTATTATTATTATTATTATTATTATTATTATTATTATTATTATTATTATTATTATTATTATTATTATTATTATTATTATTATTATTATTATTATTATTATTATTATTATTATTATTATTATTATTATTATTATTATTATTATTATTATTATTATTATTATTATTATTATTATTATTATTATTATTATTATTATTATTATTATTATTATTATTATTATTATTATTATTATTATTATTATTATTATTATTATTATTATTATTATTATTATTATTATTATTATTATTATTATTATTATTATTATTATTATTATTATTATTATTATTATTATTATTATTATTATTATTATTATTATTATTATTATTATTATTATTATTATTATTATTATTATTATTATTATTATTATTATTATTATTATTATTATTATTATTATTATTATTATTATTATTATTATTATTATTATTATTATTATTATTATTATTATTATTATTATTATTATTATTATTATTATTATTATTATTATTATTATTATTATTATTATTATTATTATTATTATTATTATTATTATTACTTTTGTTGACTTTTTGATAATCATCACTTACAATGATCAGTTCTTTGAGAATAATAAATTACACGAGTTGTGTCTCCTAATCCTAAGAATTTTTATTCACATAAATTTTGCACTAGTAATATGATATTGATTATATATTTTAGTTTAAAACATGTGTTTTATTTTTCTTTAAATTTATTATTAGAAAAAATAATATATAAAAAAATATTTTTTCATCGACAAATTTAATCTTTTTTACGAGAATATATTATTTAATTTATATATAGTTCTTAAAAAAATAATTAAATGTTTTGATTTTTACAATAAAATTAATATATTTTTTAGTTTTTATAATAAAAAACTTTACTTTTTAAATATATTAAATAATGAATATATCTAGACTATATATTGACTAAATACATTAATTATTTAATATATTCATAAAATAGATTTTCTTTCTTATAGTAAAAATGAAAGAAATATCCTTTATTAGACTACCTTTATTAATTATAATTAGTTGAGTAATATTTGTAAAAGAAAAATAATATAATAATATTATAAATAGACAATTATTTGAAAATAAGAAAGTTAAAGAAGGAATACTATTTTTTTAGTTTTTATATCTATAATAAAATTTGATATTATCTTATGACTTGCATATTGATTTTTGTACATTATTTCATAGAAGCAATGAATCCTAAGGTTGGTAATGGTGCTGTCACTTACCCTTCAAAGGGAGAAGGCTCAAACAATCCAAGACAAGCAAAGGGAAAAGCAGCTAATGATGAAGAAAAAGAGTTAACTATTGAGGATCTTGAGACAAGGATATGGAGAGATAAAATGCTACTAAGGAAGATGAAGGAAGAGAGAAGACAAGGTGACAAATGCAAATCATATGAACAACTGAAAAGAAAGACAATGACTCGGGCGCAAGATGGTATCTTAAGGTACTATATACTTACTAGTAGCGATCATTTTATAATTATTTTCGAAGAAATTTAAAATTTATCTATGTATTTTAAATTTGTTGCGATCAGAATATTAATAGAATTTTCTGATCGCAACAAATTAAAAAAAAAATCTTATTTAAATTTTTATTTTTGCGGTTAGAGATATATTAAATATATTGATATTTTCAATATCGTTTCAATGAAAACGATAATGAAAGTATCATGACGTGACATGTATTACTGAACTGACACTTAAAGTGGACAGGCACATGTTAAAGATGATGGAAGCTTGTGATGTCCGCGGCTTCATCTATGGAATAGTACCGGAGAATGGGAAACCGATGAGCGGTTCATCGGACAATCTCCGAGGTTGGTGGAAAGAAAGAGTGAAATTCGACAGAAATGCTCCGGCTGCAATTGCAAAGTATGAAGAAGAAATTGGGATATCAAGAATGAAGGAAATGTTGAATGGTGATTCAACAATACCTTACTCTTTGCAGGAACTTCCTGATACAACACTAGGTTCGCTTTTATCATCGTTGATGCAACACTGCGAGCCACCGCAGAGACGGTTTCCGTTGGACCGAGGAATTTATCCGCCGTGGTGGCCAACCGGGAACGAATCGTGGTGGAACGAAATGGGATTCAGCGAAGATCCCGGTCCACCACCGTATAGAAAGCCGCATGATTTGAAGAAGGCTTGGAAGATTTGTGTTCTGCATGCTGTCATTAAGCATATATCTCCGAATATTCAGAAGATTAAGAATGTTGTTCGGCATTCGAGGAGTTTGCAAGATAAACTCACTGCTAAGGAAACTTCTATTTGGGTTGCTGTTATTAACTACGAGGAGAGACTTGCTAGGAACAAGTATCCTGAATTGTTCGCAAGTCTTAACTCTGGCACCGGAAGTAATTGTCTTCTCGTTGAGACGAACGATTATGACGTGGATATCGGAGAGCGCAGACGCGCAAAACCATTTCCGTTTCCAAAACCTCCATCGTCAAGCGAAGGTGCTAATAGCCTTCGGGTTGATGATCAACTTGTTGAGGAAACTAGTCCTCAACGCGAAGCCTATAAGAGTGTTGATGGAAGTGCTTTTGGTGGAAGCAGTTCCATCAACAATGAGAATGTTTATGCAATGAACAATCTTGATGAAAGTGGTGCTAATAAGAGAAAAGCTAAAGAGCTTGATGAAAATCATGAGGGTTATGGTTCTATTAATCTTCAATTCCAATACCATAATCAAGGTGGTGGTGTTAACAATTCACCATCCTCCTCTAATGTTTCTGTTATACCACCTTTTGAGGTTTCTCACAAGAGAAAATGTGATCTTGGTAAGAGAAGTGCTTCTGTTGCTACTACTACTACTACTCATAATTATGAGATTTTCTCTTTGCAAGAAGATAAGAATGCAAGTAACAGTCACCATTTTGCAAGCAACAACAACAATCACTTCCAAATGGTTGGAGTTGGAGGCTCGAAAAATCGTCAGATTTTCAAAAATGACAAACCTGCTGCTGCAAATCAGATCAATCATCATAGAGGTAATCATAGTTATCAGTATGTTACTATCAAGCACGGACACTTCTAAGTAGACGTGTCGCACTGTCCGATACGTATTGGTGTCTGACACTTATATGACACCTGGAAAAGTCAGACACGTGTTCTAAACAAAGTTTTTATTATCTTACCAATGTCAGAGCATCCGTATCTGAGAATTTGTGTCTAAGAGTTTGTGCTTCATAGGTATAAGTTTCGATTCATTTTCGGATTGACAATTTGAATCTCGATTTGTCAAACATGCAGGTAATAATTACTCAGAAGGAGAAGAAGATGTTCCTAATTTGATGGATATCATTAACTCAGGTATTGAGATGAAGAACACCACCATGAATGTTATGCCAGCTGTGAACATGAATCCTGCTACACATGCTGTCAACATGAACTTTGAGCCTCAAATCTACCCTGCAAGTGTTGAGCAGAAGAGAAACAACAACAGAAGGAACAGTTCAATGCCTGTTATGAACATGATTCCAACTCCTGGATTCAACCAAACCATGCAGCCTCAAATGGAAAATAATTTCTATGGTCAATATGGGGGTGCAAATAGCAACTTTAACTACAAAGTTCCTATGAATCATGAACCAACAACAGCCTTTGATTCTCAATCTGATGATGATGCTTATGACAGCTATGACTTTATTGATTCTCCTATGGGAGGAACATCAAATTATGATTTATCTATGCTCTTTCATAAGTGACTTAATTAAGGTAAAATCATAAATTACTCATTCACCACTTTTTCACAAATATTCCTCTTTTGGTTTTGGTTTTGGACTTTTTAATATTTATGTGCCAAAATTAAAACTATAAGAGACTATTTGTTAAAGAGAGTGAAACTTAAAATTGGTAATTTATGATTTTTACTAGAGATTGGTTGCTAGTATAAGAGGTGTCATTGGAGAAGGAAACTTTGTGTTATGTCTTGTTTTTGTTAGTTTTGCTTTGTGTTGTGTTCTTTCTTTAGTCTTGAGAAATGGTCTCTCTAGTATGCCTACAAAGTACTATTAAGCATACATATGTAGAGTTAATAAGTGTCTTTCTCTAAATAGTACTAAAATAATAAAGGTGTACTTTTTTTCTTTCTTTCAATAATTTGATACTTTTATCTTAGAATTGATTAATTTGAGAGATTAATTTGTTCACTAATAGAAGGTTAAATTTACACCAAAACAAAATCTTATGGTTTATGCAAGTAAAAAGACACAAATTTACTAATTATATTTTTATTAGCCCTAGAGGGAAGTTGCCTAAAGGAGTCATGAAAGGGCTAGTAGAGGAATCGGGGAGTGCGATCACGGGTTGTCTCGCTATAACTTGATCGCTCGATTTTATATATTCATTTGAAGTATAATTTATATTTGAAAAAAGTCAAATGAAAAGTCAATTATTGTATTTTTGGTCTCATCAATTTTCTTAATCGATTCTCATGCATCATTTTATTTTATCAATTGCATTTCAAAAATAAATAAAAAAAGTATTCAAAAGTCAACATTTTACATATTAAAGAAATTGACTAAAATTTTATTTATTTTATTATATATTTTAAATTCATGATCATTTGATTTATCATCAAAATATCCATTTGAATTTTATTAATCATTTTCATTCATCATATAACAATTTCATGCATATATTACATAACTAATTCATGTCAATATTATATCATAATTCACTATTTAATTAATTAAGTTTCTAGAAGAAAATCGCACCACTTTCATAATTCCTAATCTTCCATTTTTAGAGCATATAAATAAAATCATTCTCATTCACAAATCTCACCAACAATCATTCACAAAAATAGAGCAAAAACTTTGCACAAATTTCTCTCTATTTTTAAGTCATTTTTTATTTTTCTTTATTTATGTAGGCTTTTAATGTTTATTGTTTATTTAAATTTTCTTTGTATTATTATTCTTGGCACACTTAATTAGTATCTTGATCCTCACCATTTTGCATGGAAAATCTATTGATTCAAAATCAAGAGTTTAAAGTGTGCTTGAACCTCCACGAACAAAAGTGATTAAATATGAATTAATTTTTTTTATTTAATTTTATTTGAATTATTATTCTTGTTGCACTTAATTAGTATCTTAATCGTCATCATTTTGCATGGAAACTCCATTGATTTAAAATCAACAGTTTAATGTGTTTTTGAACTTCCATTAGCGAAAATGATTAAATATGATTTAATTTTGTATTTTTCGTGCCTTATTTTTAAATTCCGAGCTTTCCATAATGTTCGTGAGATCGAGTAGATGAATTTTAATTATTCATTTGTTTACTTTCGTGAAAAATTGAGATTGACACGTCCACATGATGGCTTGAATATTACAATGAAGAAGATAAGATACATTAAAAGGTGACCCATATTTTTTTATATACTTATCAATATCTAACAATCATTATGCCAAATTAGTTGAATTTATGTACGTAAAGAAAATGAAGCATGACTAAGATGTACATCCAACATGGTCCATGATTCCAGAGAGATCACTCACATTCACGAATTTAGAGTAAAGAAAACAATTATCAGGCGATACAATTCCAAGGTGGTCCCAAGGGAGACAAAAAAAGGTGATCTTGTTCTCAAGTGGGTGGTTGCACACAGTCATATTGGGAAGATGTTTCCTAATTGGGAAGGATTGTATCTAATATGCTAAAAGTTACCACATGGAAGATTCAAACTTGAAGAGCTGGATCGGTGACTCGTCCCTAGAACTTGGAACTTAATGAACATAAGACATTATTATAGTTAATCATTTTTCGTTTCCTTTTGATTAAATAAGGAGAGAAAATTTACCCCGCCAATGTATGAATTATCAAGACTCAGTTTTAATGAATAACAGAAGTATGATGGCCCTTTTTCCCCTACAAAGGCGTAGGTTTTTCATGAGGCACCATATTTTCTTGACTTATAGGCGCCATGAGTTTGTTATATGTTTCAAGTCTTACTAGATCCTTACAAAGGGATCATTGTTTCCTTATCAAATTATACATTATTGGATCCTTACAATGAGATCTTTGTCATCTTATCAGGTTATATATTGATCCTTACAAGGCACCTTTTATGCCTTATCAAACTATACATTATTGAACCCTTACAATATGATCTTTTCCTCCTTAATAGGTTATACATTATTGGACCTTTACTATAAGATTTTCTCCACCTTATTAGGCTATACATTATTGGACCCTTACAAATGGATCCTTGACGCCTTATATTAGGTCATTTTTCTAGATCCTGGGAGGGAGTCCTTGCCACCTTATTGGGCTATCATACTTGAACTTGTTAGAGATTCATCCCCACCTGAATAAGCCAATCCTTTTATGTCAAACATGGTAACGTATATTCCTTAGTTGGCAATCTGACCTAAGTCGTAATAAGGAACACTCCTCAAGACTATAACTTAGTTATACAAATTATAAAAGCCGAGAATTCCATTATAAAAAGCACCAAAAGGAGTGAATATTTTCATTAAAAATCCTTGAAGGCCATTGTTACAAATAGGTCTACAAAGGAAAAAATACAAATAAAATACAAAACTATAAATACAACTAGTAAAAGGTTAAAGGTTGGGTGGGGTGGATACAAATGGTTCACCCACTTCATGAAATCGCGCCTCCATGTTAATAAGGGTAGCCTCTGGAGAAGGGGTATTCTCCTTCTCATTAGGGAAAACCATTTCTTGATCACGCTTATCTACCTCATCCACAAGCTAGCCATTTTTTACGACCTTAAACATGCCAAGCTCTCTCATATTCATAGTTAGGTAAAGATGGGCCACTTGAGCTTTATATTTTTAGAAGACCTCATCTTCAACATCAACTATACCATTTTAGGTATCCATCATATCTTCCTTTGGATTTTTTTATTAAAAAAAGAGTCTCTACCTTGGTGGACTTCTGTAACACTTCCAACTTTACCTTTTCTTAGGAGAACTACTGCCTAAGCTTCTTAGCAGCCTCATATTTGGGTTTTTGTGACTCTTTCAACCAATCACATAAGAAAAAAACTTCATATAATTATGAGTCTCAATTTCTATCACATGTTGGGTGTTCAGTTTGGTCTTGAGATTAGCAATTGAAGTGTCTGATTGACTAGAGGCACCTAATATCACACACTCTAACAAAAAACTTTCCTCCTCAACAAATGAGTCTATTAAATTTCACATTTGTTTGTACCCTCGATGGTTTTACATTTGGTGGCCATTAGGGAAGTCTGACAAAAAGCCAAGGCACGTCTGCACGTAGCTCCTGACGTCAAAGTCATCATCTCAAAGGGATGTCGTCTTGATCCCTTAAAGGGTCGAGGAGGAAGTCCCATTTTGGGCATTCCCTCCAGATACATGGTCTCTAGAGCCTCCAAGTCAATATCATGCTCAAGTACGGCATCCTTGGGAGGGAGACCTCGATAAGGAGCGTCCGCCTTTCTAGTTAAAATGTTGTGAATAGGATACCTTAGAAAACAAAGTATAATAGGTTTCTCAAGAAACCCATAAGGGTTCGGGTTTAAGGTTACCAAAGATAACAACAAGGATTGGTTATAAACTGCTATTCTTTCATTTATCTTAGAACAAAATTACAAGTATACAAGAATAACAAATAACCTCTCTCACTTTTGAATTAAGGTTTATCTTCCTATTTTCCCTTATACAAAATATGAGAGACTAGTATGCTATTTATAATAAAAATAACATACTAACCTAATGAGATTTTTTTAACAATTACCCATTACAAGCTAACTTAGGGTACAAGTTAACTTAAACAATTAGATCCATAACACAAGACCCAATTAAACAATAACATGTGAGCAGACTTCGACGACATGCTATTCGTACTAGGGTTTGTTCCAATATTCTACAAATCTCCACCTTGGAACACACCCTATACCAATAAGAAACAAACTAGCTTTCTTCATGCAGCTTTATCAACTGCATATAGTGGAAAAACTTGCAACTGGGCAACATCTTGGTGATCATATCAGCATCATTATGATATGTCGAAACCTTCAGCACTTGGACTTCTCCATGCTCGATTACCTCTTTGACAAAATGTAACCTCACATCAATGTGCTTGGTTTGCTCATGATAGGTTGAGTTCTTCTACAGGTGTATTGCACTTTGACTATCACATTTAACAGTGATACTTCGACCTTGAAGTTTCAGCTCCTTTGCAAAACCTTCAAGCCATAATTCTTCCTTTACAGCTTCAGTTAGAGCGATATATTCTGTTTCAGTGGTTGATAATGCAACAACCTTATGAAGTATTGCCTTCCAACTAATTGTTGTGCCAAACATAGTGAAAACATATCCAGAAATATATTTTCTAGAATCCATACAACCTACATAATCAGAGTGAACATATCCTTCGATTGATGCTTTACTATCTTCACTCAAGGCTCTACCATAAATTAGGAATCTATTCAGATACCCATTTATGTACCTTAAAATCCAAGGCTTTATCCTTCGATTGATGCTTTACTATCTTCACTCAAGGCTTTCCAGGATTCGACATGTGCCTGCTTACAAGACTGACTGTATATGCTATGTCAGGTCTAGTACAAACCATAGTATACATCAAAGAACATATTTTATTAGCATATGTAATGCTATTTATATAAGCTCTTTCGACGTCAATACTGGGGCACTGATCTATACTCAGCTTGAATTGAGAGTTTGTTGGAGTCACAATAGGTTTTGAATTTGACATACCAAACTTTTCAAGAATCTTCTTCAAGTATGCCTCTTGAGATAAGAATAATCTTGATTGCTTTCTATCTCTCCAGATGTCAATCCCAATAATCTTGGAAGCAGCTCCCAGGTCCTTCATATCAAACTCCTTATTGAGTTCGTCCTTCACCCTCATTACATCTTCGACATTGTTTCTTGCTATTATAATATCATCCACATAAAGCAAGAAAAATAACAAATGAATTACCAGGTTGAAATCTGAAGTAAACACAGTGGTCGAACTGACTTCTGATGAAACTTATGTGTGCCATGAACTTGTCGAATCTCCTATTCCACTGTCGAGGAGATTGTTTCAGCCCATATAAATATCTCTTTAGTTAGCATACATACTCTTCTTTCCCCTCTTCGACATACCCTTCAGGTTTCCTCATCAAGATTGTTTCATTAAGATCACCATACAAAAACACAGTATTCGCATCCATTTGTTCCAGTCCAAGGTCGAATTGTGCCACCATGGCAAGCAACATTTGAATGGACTTGTGCTTCACAACAGGAGAGAACACATCATTAAAGTCGACACCTTCTTTCTGAGTGAACCCCCTTGCAACCAACCTTGCCTTGTATCTCTTCGACGCCACTCCTTCGATTCCTTCCTTAACTTTGAAAATCCATTTACAGCTGACTAACCTGGCTCCAGTAGGTTTCTTGATCAGTTCCCAAGTATTGTTATCATGAAGAGATTTCATCTCATCATCCATGGCCTTCAGCTATTCAGTCTTATTTCGACTCCTCATAACTTCCTTATAGTCTCTAGGTTCTTCGTCTAGAACCTCACTTGTAGAGATTAAAGCATAAGCTATAAGATCTGCATACCCAAGTCTCTAAGGTAGCTTGATGACTCTTTTTGACCTGTCTCTTTCCAAAAGGTAGTCATTATTAGTCTCCTCATCTTCGACAGTAGTTTCTGCTTCTTCTTCGACTTCATCTAGGTCATGCAATTTAGCATCACTATGCTCCAACTCAACAGGAATTTCTCCATGTTCAAGCTCTTTGACAATATCGTCAGTTTTCTTGAAAGCCATCTCAGCTTCATTGAAAACTACATCTCGACTGGTGATACACCTCCTGTGACATGGCTCTAGGCACCATAGCCTATAAGCTTTGACTCCTTCAGGATATCCCAAGAACATGCATTTCAGAGCTCTAGGTCCGACCTTGTCTTGCCTAATGTGAGCATATGCTACATATCCAAATACTCTCAGTTTGTCGAGATCTAATGGATGTCCCAACCAAACTTCTTCCGGTGTCTTCATATTTAACACAGTCGGAGGACATCTGTTTATCATATATGTTGTTGTCGAAACAGCCTCAGCCCAAAACACTTTCTTCAATCCAGCACTAACCAACATGCATCTAACCCTTTTGAGGATTGTTCGATTGAATCTCTCAACTAGACCATTTTGCTGAGGAGTACCTGTTACAATCTTATGCCTTGAAATCCCAGACTCGACACAGTAATTTCCGAAAGCTTCATTGCAGAATTCAAGGCCATTATCAGTTCTCAACCTCTTGACCTTTCTTCCAGTTTGAGTTTCGACCAGAACCTTCCAACTCTTGAAATTCTCAAACGTTTCATCCTTCTTCTGAATGAATGAATACCCATAACTTTCTGGGATAGTCATCAACTATGGATAGAAAATATCTTGCACCTGAATGTGAAGGATTCCTTGCAGACCCCCAAAGATCAACATGGATATAATCAAGGGATCCATGTGTTCTTTGTTTACCTTTATTAAACTTCACCCTGCATGATTTACCAAATACACAAGGTTCATAAAACTCTAACTTCTCGACTTTGTCACCACCTAGTAGGTTCTGTTTCCCCAGTTCGACCAGACCTCTCTCATTGACATGGCCCAATCTCATGTGCCATAATTTTATCTTCGACAACAGTTTCGTGGATGCAACATTTGCCGAACCACTTACAACTTCAGCCTCAAGGGTATACAAGCCTTGTTTCTTCACGCCTCTCAAGACTTCCTTCGACCCCTTTATGACTCTTAGGATACTTTTCTCTCCTTGAAAGACATATCCCTTCTTGTCGAATTCACCAAGAGAAACCAAATTTCTCTTCAAGTCAGGTACATACCTAACTTTAGTCAATAGTCTTATTGACTCATCATGGAGCTTGAATCTCACAGATCCAATACCTGCAAATTTGCAAGCTTTGTTGTTTCCCAACAACACTGGTCCACCATCTTGATCATATAATTCCTCGAATAAGTCTTTATTTGGAGTCATGTGCCAAGTGTAACCTGAATCAATAATCCACTCTTTTCTTAAGTCGCCGCTCGAAACTACAAGAACATCAGATGATTCAAAATTACCTTGAACAATGGTTGCGTTTCCATTATCCTTATCTCCATGATATTTCAGGCGTTCAAGGCACACCTTTCGAATGTGACCCTCCTTCTTACAATGATAACATCGAACACCAGATGCTTCACCACTATAAGATTTCTACTGACTTTTTCCATTCTTCTTGTCGAACTTATCATCCTTTCGCAAGAATTCTGCCTTAACATCCAAACCTTCACCAACCGTCGAAGGTTTATGCTCCTTTAGTTCATTAAAGTCTTTAGAGTACAAGGCAAATTGAACATCTTCAAAAGTCAGGGACTCTCTTCCATACAAGAGGGTTTCTTTGAAGTGAGCATGTGTTCTAGGAAAAACACATAACAATAACAACGCTTGATCTTCATCATCAATATTCACATCAATATTTTCAAGATATCCAACTGCTCAGCCAACACTTTGTTTTCACTCATCTTGAATGAATATAGAGCTTGCTTCAGGTAGGGTCGATTCACCAACGATTTGGTCATGTACAAACCTTCAAGTTTCAACCATAACCCTGACGTCGTCGTCTCCTTTGATACATGTTGAAGAACCTTATCACCAAGGCTCAACAATATTGCGTTGTGTGCTTTCTCAATCATGGGCGTCTTTTCAGCTGCCGTTAACGCAACATTCATGGTCATCTCTTACTTCAACGCTTCCAAACAACCTTGTTGAACAAGTAGGGGTTTCATCTTTAAGCGCCACATACCGAAATCGTTCACTCCGGTGAACTTTTCAATCTCATACTTTGTTGAAGGCATCTTCGCCACGCTCACTGCATCAATTTGTTGTGAATATGATACCTTAGAAAACAAAGTATAATAGGTTTCTCAAGAAACCTACAAGGGTTAGGGTTTAAGGTTACCAAATATAACAACAAGGATTGGTTATAAACTGCTATTCTTTCCTTTCTCTTAAAACAAGATTACAAGTATACAAGAATAACAAATAACCTCTCTCACTTTTGAATTAGGGTTTCATCTTCCTATTTTCCCTTATAAAAAATATGAGAGACTAGTATGCTATTTATAATAAAACTAACATACTAACCTAATGGCATTTTAACAATTACCCATTACAAGCTAACTTAGGGTACAAGCTAACTTAAACAATTTGATCCATAACACAAGGCCCAATTAAACAATAACATGTGAGCAGACATCGCCGACATACTATTCGTACTATGGTTTGTTCCAATATTCCACACAAAGCAAGATTTATGGTATTAAAGGTTTGAGTGGTGATGATACCCCCACCATTTGTCTTCCTTTTTCCTTTGCCTAATAAGCCGCTACGGTGGATGTGGAGATTTTCATACCACTTTTAGCCTTGATCATCCTTTTTTAAGTGTGAAATGCCTTCTTATGCTCAATAGGTATTGGTGCAATCCCTTTGGTTAAAAAAGAGGAAAATCTTAGTCGAAAGTAACATTAATTTATGAACTCCCGAATAGACATTAAACTTATGCAAATAATCGTTGATTTCCTTATATTTGTCATTAATCTTATTATATTCCACCATTTCCCTAGATCTCATGATTTATAATTCTACAGAGATTTCAAGAATCTCCATTTCCTTCCCAATGAGAAATTCGTAATTGAAATCATTTATTTCCACGTGGTCTTATGTCTAATAAAACAAAAATTGGACTTCACCAGTCTCATCAAACATCACCATAGAACGATTGTCTCTCCCCTTCAATCACATAAACTTATATTTCCAATTTTTTAATTTTTTGAGTGAGGGATAAAGATGAACCTCCCAAGCAGAGTGCATATGGGTGACCCAACCACCTTTATTTACTTGCTTGGTACCATAGAAAGAGAAGAAGGGACACATAGGAGGAGAAACTTTTAAGTTCCTACACGAGATCTCAAATTATCTAATAAAAGCCCATTTGTTGGGAGATATCTAAGAAGGGGTGATTTTGTTGGTTATAAGAACCTCTTACTCGAAAGTTATAAAGGGGGGTCAACACCCCCACCCAAGTCATAGTCGATAGGGAGGTGCATGTAGAAGAAGCCACCCTCAAAGTTAGCAGAGGATGCCATATTTACCCTTTTGTATTTAGAACAGAGCTCTATGAGGTTGTCTTCTTCGTCCTATGAGCCCGCAAAATTTACAATTTTACAAAAGGAATCCACTTTCCTTTGGGTTTTATAAATATTCACCCTAATACATGTCCTTTGTTAGTACGTTTCTCCAATATGTGGCGGATGAGGTGTATTTGAAAGAGTCGATTTTGATCATAACTACAAAGAAGGAATTTGCTTCCCCAATCTAGGAGGAATAATAGTTACTCCTCTACTCCCACATACTCATTTAAAATTTGAGAGAAAATAACTTCCTTCCCATGATTCAGCCTACACTTATGTCTACAAATATCCTAAACTTTAGGGTTGGGAATCATTCATTATTTTCACATAATCACCATACACAATGAACTCTCTTGCTATCATCATCGTAACCAGGGACATCATCATTTTATTTCTTATAACAAGTATTGGTGGGAATAGCTCATGCAACCTAATACGGGCTAATGTCTAGCCTACTTACACAAACACAAAACAAGTTAAATTTTGTTTTTTAAATAGAAAAGAGACATTAGTTTTTCTTAAAGTCTATTAGACCGACCTATTTAAATAAATATGAATAATTTTGTTATTATAACTAATTAAGAATCATGCTTATGTGTAAATTAATGTTTTTTTAATTTTATTTATGTTACGAATTATTTTTGTCATAACTATGATCGGTTATTGTATATCATTAACAATTTATTATAAATTATAAATGAGACTATGATATCAATTAATCACAAATAAATAGTAAATTAATTTACTTGAAAGAAAAAATATATGTTTGTAAGTTGAATAATATCTAGAATATAATTTTGCAAAATTAAATAATTCAAATAGATATCACTTGTTGTTTATTTATTTTATTAATTTTGATTCTCATACTTTTTTTGGCACTTATTTCTTTTTTAGATATTTAATTTTAATTTGCTAACAATATGTATTTATTTTTAGTCCTAAGTGAAGTTTATATTTTATTTTCAATTATTATTAAATAAAATTTTCATTTCATTTCTTTCATTTTAATAGTTTCAAATTAATTGCAAGAAAAAATAAATATTGCTTTATAAATTTTATGAAAATAATATATATCAAAGTTAGTAAGCATTTAATAGGTTAATATATTTTTATATTATTTTTTAAGAAAAAAAAAGAATCATTTTAATTCTCTATTATTATATTGTAAACAATTTATGTGATTTTATTGTTGATATTAATTAAAATATTAGAGTCTTACTATAGGCATTATTACCACTATTTTTCTTTATACTTATGTAAAAAAGATGAGCAAAGTATAAATCAATTTTAGTAAACTCTATATCCTCATACGTGAGAAATTAAGGATATTGTTATTTTTTTTAAAATTTATTTATCTGTCATGATATGAAGAATATATAATAGAAATAATCTAAAATTATTTTAGAAACATTATATTGAAAATATATATCAAAATTTATTTTCTGGAATTTTTATATTTAAAAATTAATTTTAAAAAATAGAGATTATATTATATAATTGTTATGAAAATAATATGTATCAAAGTATATAAGTAATTGTTAAATTAATATTTTTTTTGAAATATTTTTTCAAGATTTGAACTCGTGAACTCTAACACTCTTATTTTGTCTTTTGAGATATGAAGGTAAAATTTGGAAGGCACCACATAAAAATATAGATGATGCAACACAAATAAAGTTGAAGTGTTCCAATTAGAGTGTGAGCTTCTAATTTAGTATATTATAATATTTTATATTGCACTTTATTTAAAATATAAAAATAAAATTTAATTATATTGAAGAACATATGGAAATCGGTTGAAAATATTTCATGAACTATGTTATAAGTTTTTTTATAAGTAAATTTTTTTATAAGCAATTTGTATTAAAAGGGAGAAACACGAATTCTCCAACCCGATACAAAAAATCAATCAAAATAAAAAAAGGATGGAACCTAAACTTTACAAGTTAGTGAGGTTTTTCATCCACTTATACATACTACATCTCCTACGGTCTAATTTCAACAATCTCCAAGAAAGAGTAACAATATGGTGGAACATAACCTCTACGTCGCAAACAACATCGTTAAAAATGATGTTGTTCCTGGTATTCCAGATACACTAGGACACGATGATCCACACAAAGAAACTCATCTCTTCTTTGCCTTTATCGAACAAGACCAAAACCCAATGCAAAGCGTGATTACCAATAGAATCAGAAGGGATCGGGAGAATACTAATCCAAGCCTCAATTTTTCGCCACAACAATTGCACTTTTGGGCAAAGCAAAAAAAGGTGCATTATGTATTCTTCCTCGTGAAAACACAAGACGCAAACCTTATCATGAGAGAAAATATCTATATCTTTTTTAGCGAGGTTGTCATGTGTCAGAAGTCTATTACAAGTCAGTCTCCAACAAAATATCTTAGCTTTAAGGGGAATACTAGTTTTCCAAACAACCTTAAGGAACAAGGCCTCCGATTCTTGAAGGTTGAAAATGGGCAAAACAACACTTAAACGAATATAGTAGGAGCAAATCGAAAAGACCTTCGACGGTTCCAGCCGCCATTCCCAAGAATCCTCAGTATCACGCTTAATCTGAACAGGCTGAACCGAAAGATTAAAAACAACAATAGAATCTGGATCCAACATATCTATGTTCTCCCAACAATCCTCCAAATTCTAGATCCAATTATTTAGCACCCACTGACCATAATTACTAATAGTACTATTCTTGTCAATAGTTGTTGCATATAAAGAAGGGAAAACATCTTTAAGAAGGTTATCCTCACACTAAAAAGAATGCCAAAATGGAACTTACAAACCACCGCCAACAACAGGAAAAATGCAATTCTGGAAATTAGAAACAACTCTAAATTTACTAAGATTAGCAATGTCTCTCATCCATAAAGAAACAGATAAAATAGAGGAGCAAATTCTAAATTCAGGACCAAAGATTCGAGCGATCAGTATCTATCAATCAAAAAGGACCTCCAAATCTCTTCACCGCCCACTATTGAATTAATGGAGAAAAAGAATTCTCCAACCCAATACAACAAAATCAAGAACAAACAAAAACACCTACAAAATGTTCAGGGAAAATTTTGTACACTCGTACAGGCTACAAGTCCTACGATTACTAGTCCCAACGGTTAACAATCTCCACAATAACAAAACAATTTGATGGAACATAGCTTCAGCATTACAAATTTCGTAAGTTGTTTTTCATAAGTTGTATTATACAAATACTCTTACAAACTTTTAGTATCATTGATATTTTAGTTTTGTAGTCTATATGAACATTAATTGAATTTCTTATTTATATATGCTCAAATGAAATAGGCTAACATGTCAATCGAACATTCAATAATGTCATACTCGGGGCCTAAATATAAACCTATGACGGACTACAGACCACACTGAAGCTTTGATATTTTTAATCGTCCAAACTTAAATTTGACAAAACCTAACTCAAGACAACCTATTACGCTATAACTTTGTTTATTATCATTTATTTTAAATTAAGTTTTCAAAGGTATTATAGTATTTAACTTCATCTAAGGTTGGTTACACTTGTTTTAGAATTATTTTTAAAATATTTTACTTTTGTTAAAAATTTTTAAAAGGAAATATTAAGATATTATATTTAATGAAAAATTGGTTTAAACAGTTTCTTAATAAACAAATATTTTAAATATTTCATCTAATTACTACAATATTATTTTGGAAAATAAAATTTAAATAAAAGTATTTAAATAAAAAATTATTTGAATAGTTTTCAAATTATTTTAAATTAAGTTTTTAAAAGTATTATAATATTAAACTTCATGTAAAATATTATTCTTAGCCATTAAGAGTTGATTACAGTAATTTTTTAAAAATGATTTGTAAATATTATACATTTTTTGTTAAAACATTTTAAAAGGAAACATTTTTAAATAATATATTTAATAAGAAACTGGTTTAAATTGTTCCTTAATAAAAAAATTTAAATATTTAATCTCTTTTCTAAAATTTTCTTTTGGAAAATTAAATAAAAAATTATTTTGAATAGTTTCTCATAGAAATCATTTTAAGAGATCTGTGTTTAAAAAACAATGTGATATCTAACATATTGAATATAAAAAAATGATTTATAAAAAGTTAAGTCAAAATAATTTCTCCTAAGTAAATTTTTATAAAAACTATTTAAAAAAAATAATTGAATCACTTTATTTTTTTACGGGAGGAGTTAAAAATAGGACCAAAAATAATTAAATTGTAAGTTTTATCTCTACTTAATCTTATAAAATTTTAAATAATTGTATAAAATTTTAAATAAAAACCAACATTTAAAGCATATTTTAATATTTTACAGGGTTAATAGTAAATTCCTTGCTATCATATTTTAATATTTAATAGGGTTAATAGGTTTTTTTTTGTCCTTTCATGATATAGGATCCATATCAATTTAATTTGTGTGGCATGCCACTATATAGTATTTTTGGGTTTTTAATTTTTTTATTAATTCCATTTGATTATTTAGTTCCATATCAATAATTAATTAACTATTTAAAATATTCCTTCAAATATACTATACTCTTCTTAAAACAAAGCAAAAAATATATATATCATCTATTCATCTTTCTTAAAACAAATCTTAGAAAATATTCCCAAAATTAAATCTCATAATAAAAAATAAGCCAACAAAAATGAAAACTAAAAATCAATAAAAAAACCAAATCCCATTAAAAATTAAAAAAAAATAAAAATACTAATTTGGAAAATATGTGGTTAAATGAACAAATTTGTCTCCTAAAACATTTAGCGACATTTTAGTGATGGCTTCTAAATAAATTATTTTCATCCTTTTTTTCATATATATATATATATATATATATATATATATATATATATATATATATATATATATATATATATATATATATATATATATATATATATATATATATATATATATATATATATATATATATATATATATATATATATATACTCAAACCAAATAAAACTTAAGAAACCCAAAAATCCATTTTCAATCTAATCGCCACATAAAACCCTTATTCACCTTGACCCATTTAACCATAGAAAGCTTCAATCATATTATTTCGCGCTAGAACAAGTTAATAAACGAATGAGATGATTTGGATCTTCGGTTGTGGCAGATACTTAGTTACGATGAGCTGAATGAAGCTAACTGTAAGATTAACACTCTAACACTTAAATTAGTGTATAAAGTGAATAGCAATTTTTTGAATGACAATGAAGTTACCTCAAAATGACGTGTTTTGCTTCCTTTTATAGAGGAGTTTGTTTGTAACTGAAATGTGAAGTGAGTTTGAAAAATACGGATGGTCGTAGGATGGATTTGATGGCTCTGATTGTTTCATCTCGGGGAGTCCCGAATAATCACTTGGTATAATTTGTCATGTTTGGTTTGAAGGTGAGAAAAACTCAAGAAGGGGGATTGAATTTTGTTGGCTTTTTCACACTTTTTCTGCTATTGCTTCTGATTGTTCTTAATAAGGGTTTGAACCTGCAGTTCAGAGTCTAACTTCAAAATCCCTTAGAGTCTAAACACTTATAAGTCTTTATCAGATTTTACTATAGCATCTGATTCAGAGGTAAACAATATATAACATCGGGATAATATTCAGAAGCAAATAAAGTAAAAGCACTAGACAAAAATAGTTATCTTGGTTCCTCTAACATTCTAAGAGTAGTCAAGTCTCCTTGCTCTTCAAGGGATTTCCACTATAACTGTGAGATATTGAATCGAACTCTAACTTTAGCATGTTGTCAAAGTTCACTCACTTGTTGTTATCGAATTCGCTCTTTTTTCCTTTTCCTTTTGGAATAAAATAAAAGCACGGTGGTGGCTCTGTTTACCTTGAGTTAAGTTAATCAATAACTTACACTCACGATTTTTACCGCTACAGGAAGGTGAGAGGGTTAATAAATGAAAAATTTTTTGAATGGACTATTTTATTAATAACTAGACTCTAGAAGAGATGAATTGAGTAGGAGCAGAGTAAGAGATAAGACTATCACAGAAGGAGAGTTGCATGGATACGTCCCCATAGATAAGAAATTACAATAATGAGGATGACCAGTGTAACACCCCAAAGTTTATTTTAATTATATTGATGTGTTTTCCTGTGAATTTTGATGTTTATAAGGTTATTTGATGTTTTGTGAAGTTTGGGGTAGCTTAATATTTTAATAATATTTAGAATAATTGAGTATATGAGGTTTAGTTGACTATTTGAGATTAAATAAAATAAAATAAAAGGAATTAGAGGATGAGGGCATTATGATATTTGGTTGAGGATAAGTGAGGGTTTTATGGGGAAAGACTAAAAGGGGTCCTAAGGGAAAGAGTGACAAAAGAGGGAAAAGTTGGAAAGAACGATTATTTGGAACGATCGCACATTTGGAAAAGAGATCTGAAGAAGAAGAGAAGCTAGGGCTTGGGGTTTGGAAGAATTTCAAAGAGTTTATCGAAAACTTACGGAATTAAGGTATGAGGAGTATTTTCCTTTCAATAATATAATGTGGGAATGGAATTGGGGGTTTTGTAGTGTAGTTTAGGGTTTTTATTTTATTTTATGATTTTGTATTGTTGATGATGATTTCATGATGTAGAGATACGATGTAAGATGAAAGTGTTATATGATGTCCCATGAGTATGTATTTGACGTTATGAATGAGCATGATGGATAAGTGTTAATAATGAATGCGGATGCAATTTTATGATGTTTTGAGGATGATGTATGTATATTACGTCTTGCATTCATGACATTGATTTTATGAGGAGACTTCGGTCCATTGGTAGCTTCAATCCTATTGTGTGGATTGAAGTGGTAGGATGCTTATGATGTGCTCCCTTTGGGGAGGGTTGATGGCCCAATGTCCATCACATGAGGACGTTCCTGTACCACATGTATTAGTAAGAGGTTGCATTTCATTCTAAATGACATAGCATGAGTGCATTGTTGTTTTGTGTAATGAATGAGATGCATTTGATGATGTGTATTAAATGAGCAAGATGAACATTTCTATGATGTGAGGATGATGATGATGATATGTATATATATGAGATGTAAATGAATTTACTCAAACAAGATTCATGAGTGCATTGTTGTTGTTAATTTGTTTTGAATTCTTATTTATGTATTATATATCATGGAATGTGAATTTACTCACCCTGCCTATTTCCGGTGATGGTCTATTATGCCATCCTGCAGATAATCAAGGTTAGTTCGGAAATAGTGAGTCGTCGAGTTAGTTAGAAGTGGAGTCCTTCTCTATGTCTAGTAACACCGGGATGGGTCTCGTTTGAGTGTTTTATGTTTAAATGGATTAAGATGTTATGTTTTGTTTTAAATATTTTGGTAAAACGATGTTTGAGATAATTATCAAATCTTGTTTTATAAAGAAGATATTAAGACTTGTTGGTTTTCCGCTGCATAATTATGAAGAAAAGTATTTATGATGTTTTTCATGATTTTGTGAGCCCATGTTACGGGATAAGACTCTATGTGATGTATGATGTTTTGACTCTTGGTGTTTAAAAAGTAAATTTGATACCCTTGTTATGATTTTTACTCTGATAATTGGTTTAAATTGCTTAATCTGTGATGGGGTAGAAGGGTGTTACATTAGTGGTATCAGAGCAGGTCAGTCTGTCGGTCGTGTCGTGTCAGTCGTGTCGGTTATTGAGTTTGAGTATTTTTTGAGGATTGAGTTATTTTTCTGATGTTGTTGATGATTTGTAGAATAACTTCGAATTGTGCTCTTGCGAATGCGGTAGCTGCACTTGCTCATGCTACGACGCAGAACAACATTCGGGATGAGTTTCATGCTTTGGGGGTTTTTCGGAGGAATATTCCGCCTAAGTTCGAGGGTTCTCATGAACTGGAGAACACACATAAGTGGCTTAAAGCAATTGAGAAGATTTCATAACTATGATGTGCTCCGATGCTCAGAAGGTGCAGTTTGGCACCCATATGCTGGATGAGGAAGCTGAGGATTAATTGGATAATACTCATCAGAGATTGGAAGGGGCTGGGGCTACGATAACTTGGAATGCGTCCAGGAGAGAATTTATGAGTAAGTATCTTCCTGAAGATGCTCATGGCAAGAAACAGGTGGAGTTCTTGGAACTGAAGCAGGGGAATATGGCAGTGGCAGAGTATGCTGCCAAGTTTGAGAGGTTAGTGAAGTTATGTCCTCACTACAACCGTGATGATGTTGAGTTGTCCAAGTGTTTGAATTTTGAGAATCGGTTGAGACTGGAAATCAAGCAAGCGATTAGTTGTCAGCAGATCCGTAGGTATGCTGAACTTTTGGATAAGAGTAGAATATATGATGAGGATAGTCGAGCTCGATCTGCTCACTATAACCAAGTGAGTGAGAAGAGAGACAATGGTCAGTTTCGAGGGAAGCCTTATACGACCCCAAATGATAAAGGGAAGCAAAAGGGTAATGATAGGAAGAAGCCAAGTGGGGGAGCGGGTTCTACTACTCTCAAGTGCTATAAGTGTGGCAAAGCAGGTCACAAATCTGATGTGTGCACTGCTACTGTGATAAGATATTATAAATGTGGAAAGAAGGACCATATGAAGAATGAGTGTACGACTGCTGAACCAACTTGTTTTAATTGCGGCGAAGAAGGACATATCAGTACTCAGTGCTAGAAACCGAAGAAGGTTGCTACAACGACTCAGACTACTGATAGAGTATTTTCTTTGAGTGGCTCAGATGCTCAGAAGAAAGACAACTTGATTAGAGGTACTTGTTTTATTAATGATGATGAATTGGTTGCTATAATTGATACTTGAGCTAATCACTCGTTTATTTCGATTGAGTGTGCGACCAGGTTGAATTTTCCTTTGACTGTTATGAATGGTAATATGTTGATTGGAATTCCTATTGACGGTTCAGTTACGACTGACCCTGTGTGTTTGAAGTGTCCATTGACCATTTATGGCAAGAATTTCTTGATGGATTTAGTGTGTTTGCCCTTGCTCCATATGTATGTTGTGCTAGGAATGGATTGGTTGGAATTTAACTTTGTGCATATTAACTGCTATGCAAAGACGGTGGAGTTTCCAGAGTTTAGTGATTGTGGGGAAATGATGTTTCTATCTGCGAAGCAAGTGGATGAACTTCTAGCAGATGAAGCCCAAATGTTTTCTTTGTTTGCAGCATTGCAAGTTGATCGTGAATAGGTGGGTGTTGAATTACCCATTGTCCGAGAATTTCTTAATGTGTTTCCGGATGACATTAGTGATTTACCGCCGAAGCGTGAAGTAGAGTTTTTTGTGGATTTAGTACCTGGTACTAGTCCAATGTCGATGGCTCCTTATAGGATGTCGGCTTCTAAATTGAGTGAGTTGAAGAAACAACTTGAAGAACTTCTTGAGAGGAAATTTGTTCATCCAAGTGTTTCTCCATGGGGGGCTCATATGTTGTTGGTTAAAAAGAAGGATGGTAGTATGAGGTTGTGCGTCGATTATCGACAATTGAATAAGGTGACTATTAATAATAAATATCCACTTCCAAGGATTGATGATTTAATGGATAAATTAGTGGGAGCTTGTGTTTTTAGCAAGATTGATTTAAGGTCAAGTTATCATCAGATTCGAGTTAAAGCAGATGATATTCCAAAGACAGCTTTCCGAACGAGGTATGATCACTATGAATATACTGTGATGCCTTTTGGTGTATCCAATGCACCTGGTGTATTCACGGAATATATGAGCCGAACTTTTCATGAGTATTTGGATCAGTTTGTGGTGGTTTTTATTGATGACATTCTGATTTATTCGAAGTCAGTAGAGGAATATGAAGGACATCTGAGGATTGTATTGCAGGTGTTGAGAGAGAAGAAACTTTATGCTAAGTTGTCGAAGTGTGAGTTCTGGTTGAGTGAAGTGAGTTTCCTTGGACATGTGATTTCTAGTGGAGGAATTTCTGTGGATCCTTCGAATATTGATACTGTGTTAAATTGGGAAACTCCAAAGTCTGCTACGAAGATTAGAAGTTTTCTTGGTTTGGCCGGTTATTACCAGAAGTTTATAGAAGTTTTTTCTAAATTGGCATTGCCACTAATGCAATTTTACTTGGAAGGGTAGAGCTTATGCATGGGATGTTGCTTGCGAGAAGAGTTTTGTCGAGTTAAAGAAGAGGTTGACTACTGCTCCAGTTCTAATTTTTACGAATCCGAATGAATCTTTTGTGGTGTACTGTGATGCTTCTAAGATGGGTCTTGGTGGTGTTTTAATGCAGAATGGTCAAGTAGTTGCTTATGCTTCTAGACAATTACGTGTTCATGAGAGGAATTATCCTACCCATGACTTAGAGTTAGCAGCTGTCGTACCTCGAAAAATACGATCCTAAAACAAAACAACAGAGCCGCCACCTAATTCTATTTATTCTACGAGAGAAAAGGGAGATATAGATACAACCTAATTAAGGATAAGAAATGGTCAACGAAACCAAATTCTAAGTTCGGGAATCGGTTACGCAAGGGGAAGGTATTAGCACCCCTCATGTCCGTTGTACTCAACGGGAACCTCTTAGCTAAATATGCGATTAAATGTTTGATCTTAAGTTTTGTCTTCTAAATGATTATTAATATGTTTGTTCTAAGGAAATAAGTTTTTTATTATTAAGGCGGAGAAACGATTAAAGATTTTTATTATTGATTTAAACGGAAAAATAATTAAATTTTTTATTAGGGTGACTTAAACAGAGAAATGATTAAATTTTTTATTATTGTGCTCGCGAAGGATTAAAATCCCTGTGCCTACGTATTCCCCGGTGCAATGGGAAAGTCAGAGCTTCGTAGTTCATGCTACTACGGTTTGTGGTTTTTTTATTGAACAGTTGTTCAAAACGCATTCTACTGATAAGCGTTGGCTTTTACTCGCGGTGGAGGCTGAAGCGCTAGCTTGTTCGAGAGATAGAATGATTTAAACAATGTTCGTTTTAGAAGAAAGTGTTTGACTTTGTTAGAGGTGTTTTAAAACGAGAGGGCAAATGAACCACGCGTGGGGCTAGCCCATGTTGCGGTTGCATTCAAGAACGTGCGGAGTGCGAGACTCCGGAGTTCAGTTACTCGCTGATTAATTATGAAAATGATTTGAATTGGTTGGTAAGTTTTAATTTGAGACTTGAATATTCAATATACGAATGGTGATGGAACCAACGCGTGAGGCTAGCCCATTTGCGGTTCAATCCAGAACGTGCGGAATGCTAGACTCCGGAGTTCCTTTTTCGTACGATTAAATTAATTAAATGATTTGTTTTATATTTTTTTTAGACATTTTAGAACCGATGCGGTTAAACGAAGGAATGAACGAACAAAACACGTGGGGCTAGCCCAGTTGCCGTTCGTTCTAGAACGTGCGGAATGCTAGACTCCGGAGTTCTATTCCTTTAAAATAATTTAAAGAGAAACGCGAAATGTGCAGATGGCGGTCATAAGACCGACTTACGTGTGTGCAGTGTAGGCGTATGAAATTGAGAGAACTTGGCGTTGGGCCAAGAAATTAAATTTATTTTGAGATATTTGTTACGTATATAAAAAGTTCGTATTCCTATCTTACAAATTTAAACCATATTGCGAAATAAATAAATATAAACATAACACATATAAACAAACGTCAACAAAATTAAACAACAGCTCGCACTACGAGATAAACCTTAGACCAAGCTCATCTACTAATAGGCTCTAAAACTAAGCTTAAACAAACTATATCCGGAGCAAAAGGACAAACAAGCGTTTTTTTTACTATATATGTTTTACATAAAAGATAGACATCTAACTTAATTAAAGAAGATAAAAAAAAACTGAATTTAAAGCTGAAATTTTATATTTACATATACATATAAGTGTTCAACCCATTATAAATATAAATAAAAAAACATAATATAAATAAATAAATAAATGAAACTAAATTAAATTTCAATAAGAAAAAACAAAAAATAGAAACTAACTAAAACGCAACAGAATGAAGGACTGGTTTCAAACACAAGGAAAGGAAAAAAATGAATGACGGCCCAAAGGATGGCCTGTTGGGTCATGGAGGCCGAAACGGGTCGGATCAAACCCCAGTTCAGTTGATTCAAGGCATTGGGAGAGTTAGGGTTCTATTCCCTCATGAACCCAGAGAAACATGACAACGGCGGAAAGAAAGGGAAAGCAAAACCCGCCGTGACTTCAACATCAGTTCCCCGTGATTTTCCAAACTCTGACCCTCACTCATTTCCGTCATCGTCTCTCTCCCAAAACCTAACCTAAACCCCAAATCTCCCTCTCTCGATTATTCTCTCTCAACTGCTCATTCTCTGAATCCTACCCATCAAACCATTCTCGTTCGAAAACAAACTCTAACAGGACACTCCCTTCTGATCGCTCTCTACTTTGTTCTTGCGAGAAAAAACTCTCAAAATCAACCGACAACATTCAAAGTAACATAAACCCTAATCCCAAATTAAAACGTCTAAACCCCCAAAATCATAATACTCGTCCCAATTCATAATTTTCTCAACGTTTCCACATCCAAAACCGTTACAACAGGAGCAAAGAAAAACAAGGAAACTACCTCCGTTGGATTTGACGAAAAGATCGTCGAGCGATTCCCTCTCTGTACGGCGGTCCTTCTCACTTCGTTCTGGAAGTGATTTTGCAGTTGGTCTTGGCTTCAAAGGCTCTTTGATGGTGGTCTATTCAAAGTTCTATGGAAGAAGACGTGGTTGAGGGTCGCGGCGGAAAGGTTGGTGCGGTGGCGACTCTGAGTCTGCGACTTGGTGAGTTTTTTTGTGTTGTTGCTTTTTATGATTTTTGCTTTTCTGTGTATCCCCCCTATCTCTGTGAAAAAAAATTTTGATTGAAATTTTTGATGATGCTTGCTGTCTTTTGTTTCTCCCTTGGGTATTTCGTTTTAGGTCTGTAACGATAGTGAGTGGAAGTGGAGGCGATGGAGATTGTGAGAGTGGAAAGGGCCTGATGCTTGGTGGACTGATGCAGAAGAGTCGAACGGTTTTGTTGTTGAAGGTTCCAGCTTCTGGTGAGCGCCCTCTTCCTTTATATCCATACACTCTGTTTCAATCTGATTCCTCTTTTTCCAAAAGCATTGATATGATGTTTGCTTTAATCTCAAGTGTTGTCCTTTGCAGGTTTTGTCCCACTTGGAGCAAGAACTTTTCATGTTTGGCAAAAGGTGATAGAGATAGGGTTGACAATAGCTGTACTTGCAGCCGTTTTGACTTTAGCCACAGCAGGTCTTTTTCTTCCCTTTTCTGACTGTCCTTTCCTTGTTCAAAACAAATTGAAATAGTTGAATCTAGATTGAATGAATTTTCCTTTGTGTTTGCTTGCTTATTACCTCAGTATTCACAAATTTACTGTGGTAAAACTTTAGTTTGTTGCACAATTTTGACTTTTCATTGGTATGCTTAATGCAGAAATCCTCTTCTGATTTCAGGGCTATGCTATCCTGCAAAACAGCTCAGCCTTGGATGTGATCCTTCCATCAGTATTTGACGGTTCTAAATTGGTTTGGTTGTTTGCAGGTTGGCTGGAGCTTTTGCTGCTGTTGGCGGTAGCTGAAACTGCTGCTATTATGGGCTCGAACGCACTCTTGAGCTTTGAGGCTTTGGATGGTAACAAGTTTCTAGTTCTCGACTTCGGTAAGATATCTTTCATGCTTAAAAGCTAGATCAATCAACCATTTTAATTTGTTCTCAAATTCCTTAACATTATTCACGTATTCCTCCAGTATTTCCACGGCTTCCATATACGAAAGTCGAATAACGGGGTCTGACTTTGTGAACTTGCTGGTGTAGGAAGTTACAAGCATGGATAATGGGTTGCACATCTCTTTCGTTGCGGTTGAGGGAAGACGGAATTACATATTGTGTTGTTGATGATCCAACGGTTCCACCTTTCTCTACAACTGTCTGCAGAGGGGGGAGCATCCAATTGGATGGAGATTGCCCGCCGGTCTTGATGCAACGGCTTAAAGGGGCACTGAATTAGAATGAGCACTTGTTTGAACACTGAAATTTTGACAATGCAGTAGAATGCTTCTTATTTCTATCCTGCACTTCTAACTTATTATTTGTCTTTATCTCATTGTCATTGTTTGGCTTCATCATGTAGTGTTTTAGCACATTCAACCTTTCTGTGTCTAACTTTTACTGCTTCATTGAATTGCCAAGATGCAAACTGGCAGATTGATTATTGTTTGTGATCTTTTTATTTGCAGGCAAAAGAGAGTCTTGGAACGAGGTAACAGAAGTGAAGAATACGTCGCAGGAGGTTGCTGCCGTTGTTAGGATTCTGGTTCCGTATGATCGTCTTATTAATGGCAAAGTTGATCAGAGTGATGGAGTGTTGAGGGCTAGCATGGAGACGGCTTGGGAAAAGGCCTGAAATTGCAGCTGTCACAATGTCAGTTGGTGTGCTTCAAAGAAAAGGCTTAAGATGATTCTTGGTGTACCAATGGTGTATCACCCAAAAACTCAGGATTTCTCTTTTGTAATAATCATTTATAACAAATCCTTCATCTGTGTATATTGTGAACACAAACATTGTGATTTTTTACATCTTGATATTTATAAAACCTTAATTGTGAACCCCTCTTTTTTTTTAAAGAGAAAAGTGTCGAGCTGCCACATGACAAGATCCATTATTGCCATGCACGTTAGTAACTTCCGAAGTGCATCGTCAAGCACTTCTTTGGACCAAGTGGAGATTAGGAAATCTAGCCACAAGTCTCTCATAAGTCCCAAGTACTCCCAAGCTAATCTCTCTTTTAAGGCAAACAAAAAGGAAAATAAGGAGCCACAAGTGATGTATAATTTTCCGGGAAACAATTAAACCAACATCCTTTGTGACCATCAACTTCATTTTCTTGCAATTCTGGTTTTCAAAGAAATATGACTTTAGGATTTTGCAACAAGAGTTGAAACGGAAATCTGAATGAGATCTTGCAATGGTAATGAAATGGGGACTAAAATTGGCGTTGAATTTGGGATTTATAGGGAAATTTAAAAAGGATAAAAATAAATGAAATGTGTTTGTGATATGGATTTGAAATAGGACTAGAGAACATGGACACAATTTGACAATTGAAACCAAAACTTGGAATGAAATTGGAAAGAAAACTTGGAATTTGGATTTTGAAATTGAAAAGAAAGAAAGAAAGAAAAAAAATGCGAAATAGACTTTGAATAGAAATAAATCAAAAATCTGAAATATATAAATAAAATAGAAACTAAGAAACTTAAACTTGAAATTTGAAATGAAAATGATTTTAGACACTAGGAATTGAAAAGACTTAAAAAAAAACGGAAATTAGGAATGGGGAATTAGGATCGAAACTTGGGAATAAGCCTTGGCCTTGAAACTAAAAGGTAGATGGAACCAAACTTGAATTTGAATAGGAAGCTTAAAGCATAAGTTTGAAATTCGGAAATTCACTTGAGATGGATTTGTAAAGAAATCTGAACATCGGCAATGGCTTAGGAATTATAGATTAGACTTGAAACTTCGGACTTGAAATTACAAATGGAAGATTGACATTGGAATCAACACAAACAGATACCTCTATTACCAACTCTCTAGGCAGGGAAACCAAAGATTTCAAAATCCACACGACTGGTGAAAAATCAAACTTCAGGATACCTCTCTTTCTTCTTTTCCAAATGACAACCAGTAAATGTTTCATAGAAGATGAATCATGACCCAACTTTGAAATCCCTATTCCAACTCTTATAAGGTCAATCCACCAATCTAAATTTCCAAGCATAAAACCTAGTTTCTTGAACCAAATCAAACCTCCAATACTTGTTATGCAATCAACAAAACTCTTCCCGAAACCCTCTCCTACGAGTCAAACATGACTGATATGCGCAAAAGCATGCAAATGGTGAGACGAATGAATGTTAGGGGTAAAATTTGGGGTGTGACAGTTGCCCCTATTTAAATAACTTTATCAGATGAAATGAGTGATGTGAATCCTCACACCATCGGAGTGGAAGATATTTAAATATAGAAATAACCGGAAATTTTGCCCCTAAATGCAATGGCATGCTATGAACTTATGAGGGACTCTCTATTGGATTGGAGATATGATATGCGAGATGCAATGGCCTATCATGCTGATTTTTAATGATGAATATGTTGGGTATGGCATGATGCAGACAAATGCAAAGGTGGTCCATAAAACGAAAATCGAGGATGAAGGCTCACTGGGGGTAACAGAATGTTGGGGATGACAGGATAGAAACAAAGTGTATTCAAAGTGATAACACAGCAGGTTCAAGTGTAACTGCTGGCACTAAGAATGACAAGACGGAAAACAAAACATAGATTAAAGACGGACTATCTGGACTGATGAGTTAGCAAGTTCGAAGTGGTTGCTGGGGATCTCAATACAGCGATTCGGTGATTGAGAAAGATAGAAGTGATCTCGACTTGGCAGTCAGGAGAACAAAAATAGCAGACATTGACACGGCGGTCAAAAATAAGCAAATATTGACACAGTGATCGGAAAATAAAATAACGGATGTCGACACGACTGTCGTAAAAAAATAAAAGACAGACAATGACATGCTGATCTGGAAATAAAATAACAAGCAATGACACAGTGGTCTGGGAATAAAAGATAGATATTGACGCAGCGGTCTGAAAATAAAATGACAGGTACAGACGCGGTGGTCTGGAAATAAAAATGACAGGCAACGACACGGTGGCCAGGAAAATAAAATTCAGGCAATGACATGGTGGTCAGGAAATAAAATTCAGGTAGACGCGGTGGTCAGGAAATAAAATTCAGGTAGACGCGGTGGTCAGGAAATAAAATTCAGGTAGACGCGGTGGTCCGGAAATAAAAGACAAATAGAGACGCGGTGGTCTGGAAATAAAATACAGATAGAGACGCGGGGGTCTGGAAATAAAATGACAGACAAAGACGCGGTGGTCTGGAAATAAAATAACAAATAGAGACGCGGTGGTCTGGAAATAAAATGACAGACAAAGACGCGGTGGTCTGGAAATAAAATAACAAATAGAGACGCGGTGGTCTGGAAATAAAATGACAGACAAAGACGCGGTGGTCTGGAAATAAAATAACAAATAGAGACGCGGTGGTCTGGAAATAAAATGACAGACAAAGACGCGGTGGTCTGGAAATAAAATACAGATAGAGACGCGGGGGTCTGGAAATAAAATACAGATAGAGACGCGGTGGTCTGGAAATAAAATAACAAATAGAGACGCGGGGGTCTGGAAATAAAATGACAGACAAAGACGCGGTGGTCTGGAAATAAAATAACAAATAGAGACGCGGTGGTCTGGAAATAAAATGACAGACAAAGACGCGGTGGTCTGGAAATAAAATAACAAATAGAGACGCGGTGGTCTGGAAATAAAATGACAGACAAAGACGCGGTGGTCTGGAAATAAAATACAGATAGAGACGCGGTGGTCTGGAAATAAGATGACAGACAAAGACGCGGTGGTCTGGAAATAAAATACAGATAGAGACGCGGTGGTCTGGAAAATAACACTCAACACGGTGGTTGGCGTAATAAATGACTGTCATAAATCCAAAATAGCAAATCAACATGTTCAAGTGTAGCTATTGATAATCAAGGATTGGAAAATAGTATTCAGGCAGTGGCTCTGTGCATACATACTGGCACTGGGAGTAGCATACGAAGCGTTTAAAGATAAATCAAATGGCTCTAAGCGACCAGCTGGCAGATAAGAATAAATGTTGGAGTCTTCGGCGAGATAAACGACCAACCTCAGGAAATTCTTAGAACAAAGAAACTTTTAGAAAAACTCTTAGGAGCTATCAAGGAAACACAAACGCATTTGAATTAGACAGTCATAAGTCTTAAGCAAACAACTTAAAGGATTCATGCCAATGATAATTGGACTCAAAAGAAGTATCGATTGTACTAAAGTACATCAAGAAGAGTCTCTGCAGGGGATACCTGTGCTTCTGGGAAGAGAAAACTTGGTCAACCACACTGCGGGGTACCAACAACAAAGGACTTTAAATAACAAAAGCCAGTAATCTGGATCTGAAATTAAGCAGACGACAACTGGGGATAGACAGATGATTATGCCAAATGCTTATGCGATGAACATGATGCGAATGATCATGATATGCAAATGGCGACTTCACTGGGGAGACAGGGAGTTTTGATAAAGCAGGAAGAGTAGGATCTCAGCGCAAATACTCAGATGAGCAATAAGAAAGATGCTGGGGAGATGTCTTCAAACTTGGAAATCGGTGCTTGGTCCAAGTATTCATCCAAGAGTGCTACCGGCTTATAATTCTCTGTGGGGATTTCTGTAATAATTGCATGGGAGTGTTGTCATCAGCCAAAGGTTTTTTTAGAAGACAGAGAATCTTTTAATTTTTCTAAAGTCAAAGAAATTTGAATGTTTTCCCGTACGTTTTCAAAACTGTTTCTAAATTTTTTTGTCATTTTCAAAGTTAAATTGTAATTCAGTAAAGACATTTCGCATAACAAAGAAAATAAGAACTAAAAGACAAAGTTTAAAGGCAAAGGTTGTATTTCATTCAAGAATGGTAGCTTACCAATAGCAAAAGCTCCATGGAAAATTACAATTTGAAACTGGCAATGGGGAAAGGTCTACATTGAATCCAACGACCACTATAATCCCTAATAACTAAAACCGCCCAACACCTTGGTTCTGACAAGAGCGACTGGATTGGTCTTCAGGTAATGATCTTCAGTAATGATAAACACCATCTGATGCAGTCAAATGCCTTTGTCCCTAACTTTTGCCTGGACCGCCCTTTCGGGCTTTCAATCCACCGGGACGCTCTTTTTTTGCCTAAGCCGCCCTTTCGGGTTTTCAACTTAGCGAGCTCTATTTTTTTAATTTTATCCCTAACTTTTGCCTGGATCTCCTTTATAGGTTATGATCCACCGGGATACCCTTTTTGCATAGGTCGCCATTTCTGGTTTTCGACCTATCGGGCTTTATTTAGGCATAATATTTTTTGACTGCATCAGAATTCACTGGGTGTTTCAGTTGTTCACCATCCATAGTTGTGAGGATTAGGGAACCTCCGGAGAATGCCACCTTCACAACATATGGGCCTTCATAGTTAGGACTCCATTTCCCACGCATGTCTTTGTGGACTGGCAAGATTTTCTTGAGTACAAGGTCCCCTTCTTTGAATTCTCGGAGATGGACCTTCTTGTCAAATGCTCTCTTGATGCGCTTCTGGTACAACTGGCCATGGCACATGGCGGTCATTCTCTTCTCATCAATGAGGTTCAGCTGGTCATATCTGCTCTGGACCCACTCAGCTTCCTCCAGTTTGGTTTCCATCAAGATCCTCAAAGATGGTATCTCTACTTCGATAGGGAGAACTGCATCCATCCCATACACCAAAGAGAAAGGGGTTGCCCCTGTTGAAGTGCGAACTGATGTTCTGTATCCGTGTAGGGCATACGGTAACATCTCGTGCCAATCTTTGTAAGTCTTCACCATCTTCTGCAAGATCTTTTTGATATTCTTGTTTGCAGCTTCAACAGCTCCGTTCATCTTCGGACGATAAGGAGAAGAATTATGATGTTCAATCTTGAATGTATCACACAACTCCTTCATCGTCTTGTTGTTCAAATTAGTCCCATTATCTGTGATGATTCGGCTTGGGATCCCATAGCGGCAGATAATTTGGTTCTTGATGAAACGAGCAACCACTTGCTTTGTCACATTGGCGTAGGAAGCTGCTTCTACCCACTTGGTGAAGTAGTCGATTACAACCAAGATAAACCGGTGACCATTGGAAGCTTTAGGCTCAATTGCCCCTATCATGTCAATGCCCCACATTGAGAAAGGCCAAGGCGATGACAGAACATTCAAAAGTGTTGGAGGTACGTGCACCTTGTCGGCATAAATCTGGCATTTATGACACTTCCTGGCATACTTGAAACAATCTGATTCCATGGTCAACCAGAAGTATCCAGCTCTCAAAATCTTCCTGGACATGGCATGTCCATTAGCATGTGTTCCAAATGATCCTTCATGGATTTCCCTGATCAATAAGTCTGCTTCGCGCTTGTCCACACATCTGAGCAGAACCATATCATGATTTCTCTTGTAAAGTACATTGTTGCTGAGGAAGAACTTGGATGCCAATTTTCTCATAGTCTTCTTATCCAAAGTCGTTGCATCAGCTGGGTACTCCTGATTTTGCAAGTAGTTCTTGATGTCATAGAACCACGGTTTCTCATCAGTTTCTTCTTCGACCAGTAGACAGTAGGCTGGTGCAGTTTTTCGCTCGATTGTAATGAGTGGAGCTTCATTAAGAAATCTAACTTGAAACATAGATGCCAACATAGCTAAAGCGTCTGCAATTTGATTCTCTGCCCTCGGAACATGATGGAAAGTGACTTCATCAAAGTATTTGATTAATTCCACAATGTGGGCCCGATACGGGATCAACTTCTCGTCACGGGTCTCCCATTCACCTTTGACTTGGTAAATTACCAAGGCTGAGTCTCCGTATACCTCGAGGATCTTGATTCTAGTATCGATTGCAGCTTCGATACCAAAAACACATGCTTCATACTCAGCAATGTTGTTTGTACATTCAAAGCACAATCTAGCCGTGAAAGGAGTGTAACCACCATCAGGGTTCATCAAAACAGCTCCCACACCATGCCCCATGTAATTAGAGGAACCGTCAAACATCATCTTCCAACGAGAACCTGGCTCGGGACCTTCATCAGGACCGGGAACTTCACAATCCTTTATCAACATAATGTCCTCGTCCGGGAAATCGAACTTCAGAGGTTCATAATCTTCGACAGGATGATCAGCAAGGTATTCAGATAAAACACTGCCTTTAATAGACTTCTGGGTTACGTACTGGATGTCATATTCGGATAACAACATGTGCCAACGGGCAAGTCTTCCAGTCAAAGCAGGCTTCTCAAAGATGTACTTTATCGGATCCATCTTCGAGATCAACAAAGTGGTGTGACAAATCATATACTGCCTGAGACGTTTGGCCGCCCACGCCAGAGCACAGCAAGTCTTCTCTAATAGCGAATATCGGCTTTCACAATCTGTGAACTTCTTGCTTAAGTAATAAATAGCATGCTCCTTACGACCAGTTTCATCTTGTTGGCCCAATACGCAACCCATAGATCCCTCGAGTACAGTCAGGTACATGAAGAGAGGTTTCCCTGGAGTAGGTGGGATTAAGATAGGAGGTTCTTGCAGATAAACCTTGATCTTCTCAAAAGCTAGTTGACAATCAGGACTCCACTCAATGGCTTGATTCTTCCGGAGTAACTTGAATAAAGGCTCACAAGTAGCAGTCATGTTGGATATGAATCTGGAGATGTAATTCAGTCTCCCGAGGAAGCCTCTGACTTGCTTTTCTGTTTTTGGAGCTGGCATTTCTTGAATTGCTTTGACCTTATCCGGATCTACTTCAATTCCTTGCTGACTAACAATAAAACCAAGTAGCTTTCCTGATCGGACACCAAAGGTACACTTAGCTGGATTCAGACGCAGTTGGAACTTTCTGAGATGCTCAAATAACTTCAGGAGATGATTCAAATGATCCTCCTCACTCTGTGATTTGGCAATCATATCATCCACATAAACTTCTATCTCTTTATGCATCATATCATGGAAAAGGGTGACCATTGCCCTTTGATAAGTGGCTCCCGCATTTCTAAGACCGAATGGCATAACTTGGTAACAATATGTGCCCCATGGTGTGATAAAAGTGGTCTTTTCCATGTCATCAGGATCCATCTTGATCTGGTTATATCCTGAAAATCCGTCCATGAAAGAGAAGACAGCAAACTTAGCAGTTTTGTCGACCAAAGTATCAATATGCGGGAGAGGGAAATCGTCCTTCGGACTGGCTTTGTTCAAATCTCTATAGTCCACGCACATCCTAACCTTGCCATCCTTCTTGGGGACGGGCACAATGTTAGCTACCCACTCAGGGTATTTTGCAACTGCGAGGAATCCAGCATCAAACTGTCTTTTGACCTCTTCTCTAATCTTCAAAGCCATGTCTGGTCTTGTCCTTCGGAGTTTTTGCTTTACGGGAGGACAGTCTGGTCGAAGCGGCAACTTATGAACAACTATGTCTGTGTCCAAACCGGGCATATCCTGGTACGACCATGCAAACACATCCACATATTCTTTGAGAAGCTTGACCAATCTTTCTCTGACGTCTGCCCCAAGTTTCATACCAATCTTTACTTCCTTCTTATCTTCATCGGTGCCAAGGTTGATGGACTCAACCTGCTCCTTATGCGGCTGAAGATCTGTGTGCTCATCCTCAACTAATCTTGCCAGTTCTTCGGGAATATCACAATCTTCCTCACTTTCATCTTCCGCTTGGTAGATGGGCGAATCGAAGTTAGGAGGGAATATAGAGTCATTGGATTCAACAGGGTTTTCATTTGTTCTGCATGTGAGAATGATTTGCTTTTATTAAAAGTGAAAAACAGAGAGATATAAGAAAACTTTTATTTAGCTTTGAAAGATTGCCATTTTCCTTTTAAAAGTGAAAAGAGAAAAACAGTAAATAAAACAAAGTAAGAATTTAACAAAATGCCTTCATTGATTAATTATCTTGAAAAATGAAAGGGGCCCTACAAAATGATCCCATAGCCTTGGGCAGAGCTAGGGAACTTTGAAAACACTTAAAAAACAACAAATTACTTTGACAATGGAAAAAACTCTGGGATCTCGACTGCCTCCCAATTGTCCAAGGCTTCTTCACACTGATACACCAAATGATTCACATCTTCATCTTCAAAAACTCCATCAACTGCATTGACCTGATAACCAGCACTGGAGAACACTTCTTGAATGGTCTTCGGACGTCCTTTAACGGAGGTTGACGTTCCTTCCTTCCCATGAGTTGGTTTGTAACCCAACCCGCAACGATCTAGCTTCTGCTTGACCTCGATGACATCACCCCAACCTTCATAGCTTCTTTCTTCAATGGTGGAAATGGTACTCTTCAGCGATGCAAAAGATGGGATACCCTTCCCTTTTGGTTCCTCTACTTCCACAAGGACAGCATTGGCTATCTCAAGAGCTTGGAAAGAAGTTTCCAAAGCATCTTCATCAGCCTCAATATAGCTAAAGGATGAAAGGTTGCTAACCATGAGATCTTCTTCCCCAGACACGGTTATCAGCCTGTTATCAACCACAAACTTCATCTTTTGATGTAGGGTAGAAGTGACTGCCCCAGCAGCATGGATCCAAGGTCTTCCCAGCAAGCAACTATAGTTAGGGTTGATGTCCATAACCTGGAAAGTGATTTTGAAGACCTGTGGCCCGATCAGGATTGGTAGGTCTACTTCTCCAATAACGGTCCTCCTTGACCCATCAAATGCTTTTACAATCAGTGCACTGGGCCTCATCTCTGCCCCTTGATAAGATAATTTAGCAAGTGTTCTTTTCGGCAAAACATTCAGTGAAGATCCTGTATCCACAAGAACTCTTGCTAAAGTATCCTCTTGACATTTCACTGATATGTGGAGCGCACGGTTGTGGTCCAAGCCCTCCTTCGGAAGATCCTCCGTACTGAAACTGAGGTTGTTACACGCAGTGATATTGGCAATGACTCCATCAAACTGATTCACTGTTATATCATGCGTAACATGAGCTTGGGCTAGCAACTTCTGAAGCGCACTTCGATGAGCCGGAGAATGCATAAGAAGTGATAGGATAGATATTTTGGAAGGCGTTTGATGTAGCTGATCAATTACCTTATAATCACTCTTCTTTATGATTCTGAGGAACTCTGCATCCTCTTCTCCCAAGACTACCTCTTTATCTTTGTTGACAACAGCAGGTATGACTTCTTTAGGCGGAGCCGTATTGGCTTGCTGGGTATAAACACGACCACTGCGGGTCAAACGACCTGCACCCGCTATATCAGTACTTGCAACTTTTGAACCTTCCTTCTGATTAGCTTTATCAATCTTCTGATGAACTTTCCCTGTATTGTACTTCCAAGGAACTGCTTTAGTGTCTTCATAACGGAAAGGGTTACTCCTCTGTTCAAATCTTGGCTCAGGTACATTGAAAATTGGCACCACAGATTCTGGAGTATTGAAGACAGGTTGAACTCCTGAAGATTCAGGCAGATTGAACACTGGCACCCAGGTAGAATTAGATTCAGGCAAGTTGAAAATCGGTTCAATCACTGCCACTTCATTCTTCTTCATATGACTGCTCACTTGTAAGACACCTTCATCAATCAAATCTTGAACATCTTTTAAGACCGATTCACATCCCCTTGGACTATCAACACAACCTTCACAATTTTGATGACTGCTCTTCAGTATACCCGCCTCTACTAACTTCGCATGGAAGTCTCTGAGTGGGGTCTTGATCTCGGTGGCATTGAAAATCAAACCTTCTTCGGACTCATCAACAATAGCATTTATAGACCCATGCTTGGGTAAAGGATTATCTTTGACATTCGGACCAGTATTCCCAAATGACAGAATGTTCTTCTCCATCAAATCTTTCACTATGTACTTCAAAGCAATGCAACTTTCCAAATCGTGCCCCGGAGCACCTTCATGGAACAAACAGTGGGCATTTGAGTTGTAACCTGGTGGGAGCGGATCGGGTGGAGGACCTAAAGGCCTTGGAGTAACCAAGCCTTTCTTCAGCAGTGAAGGATATAACTCAATATAAGTTATAGGGATTCGAGGATTAGGAGGCCTTCCACCTGGTCTTCTATTCTGAAAATTGGGATTTGGATGAGGAGCTGGAGTCCTCTGCTGGTAGGCTGAAGCATTGGGCGCTTGTTGATAGCCTGGATTGTTGAGCATTGGTTGATAAGGTTGAATCATTGGAGCCGCTTGTTGGTACATCGGTACTGCTTGAGTTGGCCGATACATGGGGACTTGTGGATTAAATGATGGTTGAATCGCCGCTACATAAGGATGTTGGGCATACTGTTGTTGATGAGCATACTGTCGTTGAGCCATAGGTGAAGGTCTCTGCCAAAGTGGATTTCTTCTTTGACCTGTCATTATGGCATTCGCCTCACCTTCTTTCTTCTTGTGGAAGTTATTGGTAAACTTCTTGCCAATATTTCCACTACCATTGCTAGAACTGCCAGATGCACCACTCATCTTTCCACTCTTCAAACCGAGTTCTACCTTGATCCCCACAACCACTAAATCAGAGAAACTAGCAGTTATGCTCCCCACCATTCTCTCATAGAATTCTGGTCGCACAGTGTCAACAAACCAGTCAGCTAATTCTTTTTCGGTCAATGGGGGCTCTACTTGAGAAGCGGTCCCTCTCCACCTCTGAGCATACTCTTTAAAGGATTCAGACTCTTTCTGGGACATGCTTAGCAATTGCCTCCTATCGGGAGCAAGGTCCATGTTGTACTTGTATTGCTGGATGAAAGCATCTGCCAAATCTTGGAAGCTGCGGATCTTCGACTGGTCAAGCGTCAGATACCATTTAGAGGAGATTCCCTTCAGACTGTCTTGAAAGCAGTGGATCATTAACTTATCATTGTCCACCTGTGCAGCCATTCTTCGATAGTACATCAAAAGATGGCTCTTGGGACAAGTTGCACCCTCATACATATCAAAGGTGGGGATCTTGAACTTTGGGGGTATTACCAACCCAGACACCAGACACATCTCTCTGGCAGCAGCCCCAAAGATCTGGTCACCTTCAATCGCTCTTAACCTTTTTTCAAGGGTTTCGAAATTCTCTTGCATTTTCACATGCTTCTCATCTCCGTTTTCAGACATATCTGGCGCTTCATATCCCTGATGGTCATTGAAGTACGGTTGAGCACGGGTGTGCATAATGTCTGGTGTAAAATTAGCAACTGCATGATTCTCTTCATTAGTTACAGGAACAGTTTGTTGAGCGGCAAATACATGAGGAGGAGGCACAAAACCTTGGAAAGGAAATGTCATACCCTGAGAGGGAGGTGCAAAACTTTGAGAAGCTAGACCTTGGGACGGGGGGAAGAAACCCTGAGCAGCGAATCCTTGGGAGGAAGGAATAAAACCCTGAGTAGCAAATCCTTGGGAAGAAGGAATAAAACTTTGAGCAGCAAATCCTTGGGAAGAAGGAATAAAACTCTGAGAAGCAAAACCTTGAGAAGGAGGGAAGAAACCCTGAGCAGCAAATCCTGAAGAAGAGGGAATAACACTCTGAGAAGCAAAACCTTGAGAAGGAGGGAAAAATTCAGGAGGAAACCCAATAGGAGACCAGGTCACAGGAGTAGTGACTGATGATGTAGGCTCGGTCGTTGCAGTGACAACTTCAGTCGTTGCAGTGACAATTTCTGACACCACAGTCTGCTGGGTATCCAACTTCGCTCGAATGACTTGCAACATTTCCATCATCTGACCCATATTTCCACGAAGGTCAGAAAGCTCTTCATTAACTTTGTCCATTTCAGGGTCCCTGTCAGCCATCTTCTTCTTGGCCTGGGCTCGGGTTGAGTACTTGCGTGAGATCCTCAGTGTGACAGCTGGAAAGGAGTTGACGAGAATGAGTTTTGACAGAATGCAGATGCAGAGATGCAAATATGAGTAAAAAAAATTAGCAAATGCCTCAAGGGACTTAAGAAGTTGTTGCAAAATGTCAAAATGGGTAAAGTTTCTTGTTATTTCCCAAAACTAATGAACTGAAATTCATTTCAGGTAAAATTTGTGAGGTTTGCAACAAAACTTCTTTATTCCTTGAAGCATTTGCTAAAATGATGCATATGATGCTAAGATGCAAAGATGCAGGGATGCGAGGGTGCAACGGGTAAATTCGGAACCTTCCTAACAGGTGGGCTGTAAGAGAGTTGTTCTACTTTTTACTACCCATAAGTCCCACTCACAGGATAGTTTCTACGGTAATTGGTTTAAGGAAACTCAAGGTCACGGACGTTTATCGTATTAACGCCCCGCCGCAGGCTAGCTGCATTGTGACGATAATAACGATAAGGTCTACCTTGAGTGGAGTTCTCATGTTAGGCGTGCAAGGAGCGAGTCCTTGGAACCTAACATTACACAACTACCAATATTGAAACAGGTTCTAGGGTCCCAGAGTCACAGCCCTTTCATGAATCAGGTCCCGCGACAGGCTAGCTGCGTTGTGACAAGATCTATGAAAAGTCTAACTATCTGGGGGAGCTTTCATGTTAGGCGTGCAAGGAGCGAGTCCTTGGAGACTAACACTAATAACATCCAATTCTAAACTTAGGTGTTCCCTCTGCTTTTCCACCACTCAAAATTACTTGCAATGTGACCCCGAGAAACCACAAACAAAATATATTGAGCAATAAAGTAAAGCGGTAAAGGAACAGATAAACTAACATAAATAATAAACATAGAGAAGACAGGAAAAGACAAGATCAAACAAATAAACACACAATGCTAAGTTAGGCTCGACTCTCTCTAGCATGGAGCTAGGTCCCCAGCAGAGTCGCCAACTGTCGTACCTCGAAAAATACGATCCTAAAACAAAACAACAGAGCCGCCACCTAATTCTATTTATTCTACGAGAGAAAAGGGAGATATAGATACAACCTAATTAAGGATAAGAAATGGTCAACGAAACCAAATTCTAAGTTCGGGAATCGGTTACGCAAGGGGAAGGTATTAGCACCCCTCATGTCCGTTGTACTCAACGGGAACCTCTTAGCTAAATATGCGATTAAATGTTTGATCTTAAGTTTTGTCTTCTAAATGATTATTAATATGTTTGTTCTAAGGAAATAAGTTTTTTATTATTAAGGCGGAGAAACGATTAAAGATTTTTATTATTGATTTAAACGGAAAAATAATTAAATTTTTTATTAGGGTGACTTAAACAGAGAAATGATTAAATTTTTTATTATTGTGCTCGCGAAGGATTAAAATCCCTGTGCCTACGTATTCCCCGGTGCAATGGGAAAGTCAGAGCTTCGTAGTTCATGCTACTACGGTTTGTGGTTTTTTTATTGAACAGTTGTTCAAAACGCATTCTACTGATAAGCGTTGGCTTTTACTCGCGGTGGAGGCTGAAGCGCTAGCTTGTTCGAGAGATAGAATGATTTAAACAATGTTCGTTTTAGAAGAAAGTGTTTGACTTTGTTAAAGGTGTTTTAAAACGAGAGGGCAAATGAACCACGCGTGGGGCTAGCCCATGTTGCGGTTGCATTCAAGAACGTTCGGAGTGCGAGACTCCGGAGTTCAGTTACTCGCTGATTAATTATGAAAATGATTTGAATTGGTTGGTAAGTTTTAATTTGAGACTTGAATATTCGATATACGAATGGTGATGGAACCAACGCGTGAGGCTAGCCCATTTGCGGTTCAATCCAGAACGTGCGGAATTCTAGACTCCGGAGTTCCTTTTTCGTACGATTAAATTAATTAAATGATTTGTTTTATATTTTTTTTAGACATTTTAGAACCGATGCGGTTAAACGAAGGAATGAACGAACAAAACGCGTGGGGCTAGCCCAGTTGCCGTTCGTTCTAGAACGTGCGGAATGCTAGACTCCGGAGTTCTATTCCTTTAAAATAATTTAAAGAGAAACGCGAAATGTGCAGATGGCGGTCATAAGACCGACTTACGTGTGTGCAGTGTAGGCGTATGAAATTGAGAGAACTTGGCGTTGGGCCAAGAAATTAAATTTATTTTGAGATATTTGTTACGTATATAAAAAGTTCGTATTCCTATCTTACAAATTTAAACCATATTGCGAAATAAATAAATATAAACATAACACATATAAACAAACGTCAACAAAATTAAACAACAGCTCGCACTACGAGATAAACCTTAGACCAAGCTCATCTACTAATAGGCTCTAAAACTAAGCTTAAACAAACTATATCCGGAGCAAAAGGACAAACAAGCGTTTTTTTTACTATATATGTTTTACATAAAAGATAGACATCTAACTTAATTAAAGAAGATAAAAAAAAACTGAATTTAAAGCTGAAATTTTATATTTACATATACATATAAGTGTTCAACCCATTATAAATATAAATAAAAAAACATAATATAAATAAATAAATAAATGAAACTAAATTAAATTTCAATAAGAAAAAACAAAAAATAGAAACTAACTAAAACGCAACAGAATGAAGGACTGGTTTCAAACACAAGGAAAGGAAAAAAATGAATGACGGCCCAAAGGATGGCCTGTTGGGTCATGGAGGCCGAAACGGGTCGGATCAAACCCCAGTTCAGTTGATTCAAGGCATTGGGAGAGTTAGGGTTCTATTCCCTCATGAACCCAGAGAAACATGACAACGGCGGAAAGAAAGGGAAAGCAAAACCCGCCGTGACTTCAACATCAGTTCCCCGTGATTTTCCAAACTCTGACCCTCACTCATTTCCGTCATCGTCTCTCTCCCAAAACCTAACCTAAACCCCAAATCTCCCTCTCTCGATTATTCTCTCTCAACTGCTCATTCTCTGAATCCTACCCATCAAACCATTCTCGTTCGAAAACAAACTCTAACAGGACACTCCCTTCTGATCGCTCTCTACTTTGTTCTTGCGAGAAAAAACTCTCAAAATCAACCGACAACATTCAAAGTAACATAAACCCTAATCCCAAATTAAAACGTCTAAACCCCCAAAATCATAATACTCGTCCCAATTCATAATTTTCTCAACGTTTCCACATCCAAAACCGTTACAACAGGAGCAAAGAAAAACAAGGAAACTACCTCCGTTGGATTTGACGAAAAGATCGTCGAGCGATTCCCTCTCTGTACGGCGGTCCTTCTCACTTCGTTCTGGAAGTGATTTTGCAGTTGGTCTTGGCTTCAAAGGCTCTTTGATGGTGGTCTATTCAAAGTTCTATGGAAGAAGACGTGGTTGAGGGTCGCGGCGGAAAGGTTGGTGCGGTGGCGGCTCTGAGTCTGCGACTTGGTGAGTTTTTTTGTGTTGTTGCTTTTTATGATTTTTGCTTTTCTGTGTATCCCCCCTATCTCTGTGAAAAAAAATTTTGATTGAAATTTTTGATGATGCTTGCTGTCTTTTGTTTCTCCCTTGGGTATTTCGTTTTAGGTCTGTAACGATAGTGAGTGGAAGTGGAGGCGATGGAGATTGTGAGAGTGGAAAGGGCCTGATGCTTGGTGGACTGATGCAGAAGAGTTGAACGGTTTTGTTGTTGAAGGTTCCAGCTTCTGGTGAGCGCCCTCTTCCTTTATATCCATACACTCTGTTTCAATCTGATTCCTCTTTTTCCAAAAGCATTGATATGATGTTTGCTTTAATCTCAAGTGTTGTCCTTTGCAGGTTTTGTCCCACTTGGAGCAAGAACTTTTCATGTTTGGCAAAAGGTGATAGAGATAGGGTTGACAATAGCTGTACTTGCAGCCGTTTTGACTTTAGCCACAGCAGGTCTTTTTCTTCCCTTTTCTGACTGTCCTTTCCTTGTTCAAAACAAACTGAAATAGTTGAATCTAGATTGAATGAATTTTCCTTTGTGTTTGCTTGCTTATTACCTCAGTATTCACAAATTTACTGTGGTAAAACTTTAGTTTGTTGCACAATTTTGACTTTTCATTGGTATGCTTAATGCAGAAATCCTCTTCTGATTTCAGGGCTATGCTATCCTGCAAAACAGCTCAGCCTTGGATGTGATCCTTCCATCAGTATTTGACGGTTCTAAATTGGTTTGGTTGTTTGCAGGTTGGCTGGAGCTTTTGCTGCTGTTGGCGGTAGCTGAAACTGCTGCTATTATGGGCTCGAACGCACTCTTGAGCTTTGAGGCTTTGGATGGTAACAAGTTTCTAGTTCTCGACTTCGGTAAGATATCTTTCATGCTTAAAAGCTAGATCAATCAACCATTTTAATTTGTTCTCAAATTCCTTAACATTATTCACGTATTCCTCCAGTATTTCCACGGCTTCCATATACGAAAGTCGAATAACGGGGTCTGACTTTGTGAACTTGCTGGTGTAGGAAGTTACAAGCATGGATAATGGGTTGCACATCTCTTTCGTTGCGGTTGAGGGAAGACGGAATTACATATTGTGTTGTTGATGATCCAACGGTTCCACCTTTCTCTACAACTGTCTGCAGAGGGGGGAGCATCCAATTGGATGGAGATTGCCCGCCGGTCTTGATGCAACGGCTTAAAGGGGCACTGAATTAGAATGAGCACTTGTTTGAACACTGAAATTTTGACAATGCAGTAGAATGCTTCTTATTTCTATCCTGCACTTCTAACTTATTATTTGTCTTTATCTCATTGTCATTGTTTGGCTTCATCATGTAGTGTTTTAGCACATTCAACCTTTCTGTGTCTAACTTTTACTGCTTCATTGAATTGCCAAGATGCAAACTGGCAGATTGATTATTGTTTGTGATCTTTTTATTTGCAGGCAAAAGAGAGTCTTGGAACGAGGTAACAGAAGTGAAGAATACGTCGCAGGAGGTTGCTGCCGTTGTTAGGATTCTGGTTCCGTATGATCGTCTTATTAATGGCAAAGTTGATCAGAGTGATGGAGTGTTGAGGGCTAGCATGGAGACGGCTTGGGAAAAGGCCTGAAATTGCAGCTGTCACAATGTCAGTTGGTGTGCTTCAAAGAAAAGGCTTAAGATGATTCTTGGTGTACCAATGGTGTATCACCCAAAAACTCAGGATTTCTCTTTTGTAATAATCATTTATAACAAATCCTTCATCTGTGTATATTGTGAACACAAACATTGTGATTTTTTACATCTTGATATTTATAAAACCTTAATTGTGAACCCCTCTTTTTTTTTAAAGAGAAAAGTGTCGAGCTGCCACATGACAAGATCCATTATTGCCATGCACGTTAGTAACTTCCGAAGTGCATCGTCAAGCACTTCTTTGGACCAAGTGGAGATTAGGAAATCTAGCCACAAGTCTCTCATAAGTCCCAAGTACTCCCAAGCTAATCTCTCTTTTAAGGCAAACAAAAAGGAAAATAAGGAGCCACAAGTGATGTATAATTTTCCGGGAAACAATTAAACCAACATCCTTTGTGACCATCAACTTCATTTTCTTGCAATTCTGGTTTTCAAAGAAATATGACTTTAGGATTTTGCAACAAGAGTTGAAATGGAAATCTGAATGAGATCTTGCAATGGTAATGAAATGGGGACTAAAATTGGCGTTGAATTTGGGATTTATAGGGAAATTTAAAAAGGATAAAAATAAATGAAATGTGTTTGTGATATGGATTTGAAATAGGACTAGAGAACATGGACACAATTTGACAATTGAAACCAAAACTTGGAATGAAATTGGAAAGAAAACTTGGAATTTGGATTTTGAAATTGAAAAGAAAGAAAGAAAGAAAAAAAATGCGAAATAGACTTTGAATAGAAATAAATCAAAAATCTGAAATATATAAATAAAATAGAAACTAAGAAACTTAAACTTGAAATTTGAAATGGAAATGATTTTAGACACTAGGAATTGAAAAGACTTAAAAAAAAACGGAAATTAGGAATGGGGAATTAGGATCGAAACTTGGGAATAAGCCTTGGCCTTGAAACTAAAAGGTAGATGGAACCAAACTTGAATTTGAATAGGAAGCTTAAAGCATAAGTTTGAAATTCGGAAATTCACTTGAGATGGATTTGTAAAGAAATCTGAACATCGGCAATGGCTTAGGAATTATAGATTAGACTTGAAACTTCGGACTTGAAATTACAAATGGAAGATTGACATTGGAATCAACACAAACAGATACCTCTATTACCAACTCTCTAGGCAGGGAAACCAAAGATTTCAAAATCCACACGACTGGTGAAAAATCAAACTTCAGGATACCTCTCTTTCTTCTTTTCCAAATGACAACCAGTAAATGTTTCATAGAAGATGAATCATGACCCAACTTTGAAATCCCTATTCCAACTCTTATAAGGTCAATCCACCAATCTAAATTTCCAAGCATAAAACCTAGTTTCTTGAACCAAATCAAACCTCCAATACTTGTTATGCAATCAACAAAACTCTTCCCGAAACCCTCTCCTACGAGTCAAACATGACTGATATGCGCAAAAGCATGCAAATGGTGAGACGAATGAATGTTAGGGGTAAAATTTGGGGTGTGACAGCAGCCGTGGTTTTCGTGTTAAAGATTTGGAGACATTATTTGTTTGGATCGAGGTTTGAGGTGTTCAGCGATCATAAGAGTTTGAAATACTTGTTTGATCAGAAGGAACTAAACATGAGGCAGAGAAGATGGTTAGAAATATTGAAGGATTTTGATTTTGAATTAAGTTACCGCCCTGATAAAGCTAATGTGGTCGCAGATGCCTTGAGTAGAAAGACTTTGCACATGTCGACAATGATGGTGAAAGAGCTTGAGATGATTGAGCAATTCAGAGACATGAGTTTGTTGTGTGAAACCACGTCTAAGAGTGTGAAGTTAGGTATGCTGAAATTGACTAATGATATTATGGAGGAGATCCGTTTAGGACAACAATCAGATTTGAAGTTGGTTGATCAAGTGACCTTGATTAACCAAGGTAACGGAGGAGAGTTCCGTATTGATGAGAATGGGGTGATGAGGTTTCGATACCATGTGTGTGTGTCCCTGATATTCCAGAATTGAAAAAGAGTATTCTAGAGGAAGGGCACCGTAGTAGGTTGAGTATTCATCCTGGTGCGACTAAGATGTATCATGATTTGCAAAAGCTGTTTTGGTGGTCGGGTATGAAGAGGAATGTTGCGGAGTTTGTATATGCGTGTTTGGTATGTCAGAAATCAAAGGTGGAACATCAAAAGCCTTTAGGTATGATGCATTCGTTGAGTATTCAAGAATGGAAATGGGATAGCATTTCTATGGATTTTGTGACAGGTTTGCCGAAGACGGTGAAGGGAAATGATTCCATTTGGGTGATTGTTGATCGATTAACTAAGTCGGTGCATTTCTTGCCAATGAAGATTAATCATTCTATGTCGAAACTAGCAGAGATATATATTGATGAGATCATGAAGTTGCATGGGATACTGTCGAGTATTGTGTCAGATAGAGATCTGCGATTTACATCGAGATTTTGGAAGAGTTTGCAAGATGCTTTGGAAACTAAGTTGAGGATGAGTTCTGCTTATCACCCACAGACGGACGGTCAAACAGAACAGACTATCCAATCCTCTAGAGGGTTTGCTGAAGGCTTGTGTATTGGATCATGAAGGTGCATGGGATGATCATTTACCTTTGATTGAGTTTACTTATAACAATAGTTTTCATGCAAGCATTGGTATGGCTCCATACGAAACATTGTATGGGAGGCAGTGTAAGACTCCATTGTGTTGGTATGAGTCAGGCGAAAGTGTTATGCTCGGACCTGAGATTGTGCAAGAGACGTCAGAAAAGATTAAGATGATTCGGGAGAGGATGAAGACTTCTCAAAGTCGTCAAAAGAGTTATCATGATAAGAGGAAGAAAGCACTTGAATTTCAGGAAGGAGATCATGTGTTCTTGAGGGTTACTCTAGTGACTGGTGTCGGGCGAGCTCTGAAGTCCAGAAAGCTCACTCCACGGTTCATTGGACCGTATCAGATTTCACAGAGGGTCGAAGAGGTGGCATATCGGATTGCATTACCACCGTCACTTACGAAATTGCATGATGTGTTTCATGTGTCACAGTTGAGGAAGTACATTATATATCCATCACATGTGATTCAAATGGATGATGTTTGAGTAAGAGATAATTTGATTGTAGAGGTTTCTCCAGTGCGAATAGATGGCAGAGAATTGAAGTGATTAAGAGGTAAAGAGTTTTCCTTAGTGAGGGTATTGTGGGGTGGACCAGCTGGTGATAGTTGGACTTGGGAGCGAGAGGATTAGATGAAAGATTCATATCTGATGCTGTTTGCTTCAGGCACATTTTCGAGGACGAAAATTCTTAAGTGGGGGAGAGTTGTAACACCCCAAAGTAGATTTTAATTATGTTGATGTGTTTTCTTGTGAATTTTAATGTTTATGAGGTTATTTGATGTTTTGTGAAGTTTGGGGTAGCTTAATATTTTAATAATATTTAGAATAATTAAGTATATGGGGTTTAGTTGACTATTTGAGATTAAATAAAATAAAATAAAAGGAATTAGAGGATGAGGGCATTATGGTCTTTGGTTGAGGATAAGTGAGGGTTTTATGGGGAAAGACTAAAAGGGGTCCTAAGGGAAAGAGTGACAAAAGAGAGAAAAGTTGGAAAGAACAATAATTTGGAACAATCGCAAATTTGGAAAAGAGCTCTGGAGAAGAAGAGAAGCTAGGGCTTGAGGTTTGGAAGAATTTCTAAGAGTTTATCGAAAAATTACGGAGTTAAGGTATGGAGAGTATTTTCCTTTCTATAATATAATGTGGGAATGGAATTGGGGGTTTTGTGGTGTAGTTTAGTTTTTTATTTATTTATGATTTTGTGTTGTTGATGGTGATTTCATGATGTAAAGATACGATGTAAGATGAGAGTGTTATATGATGTCCCATGAGTATGTATTTGACGTTATGAATGAGCATGAGGGATAAGTGTTAATAATGAATGTGGATGCAATTTTATGATGTTTTGATTTTATGAGGGGACTCCGGTCCATTGGTAGCTTCAATTCCATTGTGTGGATTGAAGTGATATGATGTTTATGATGTGCTCCCTTTGGGGAGGGTTGATGGCCCAATGTCCATCACATAAGGATGTTTCGGTACCACATGCATTAGTAAGAGGTTTCATTTCATTCTAAATGACATATCATGAGTGCATTGATGTTTTGTGTAATTAATGACACATATTTGATGATGTGTATTAAATAAGCAAGATAAAAATTTCTATGATGTGACTAAGATGATGATGATATGTATAGATGAGATGTAAATTAATTGTTGTTGTTAATTTGTTTTGAATTCTTATTTCTGTATTATATCATGGAATGTGAATTTACTCACCCTGCCTGCCTTCTGTTGATGGTCTATTATGCCATCCTGCAGATAATAAAGGTTAGCTTGGTGCGTTCTTAGCTCGGAGATAGTAAGTCCTCGAGTTAGTTAGAAGTGGAGTCCTGCTCTATGTCCAGTAACATCGGGATGAGTCTCGTTTGAGTATTTTATGTTTAAATGGATTAAGATGTTAAGGTTTGTTTTATATATTTTGCTAAAGCGATGTTTGAGATAATTATCGAATCTTGTTTTATAAAGAAGATATCAAGACTTGTTGGTTTTGTGATGCATTATTATGAAGAAAAGTATTTATGATGTTTTTCATGATTTTGTGAACCCGTGTTACGGGACATGACTCTATGTGATGTATGATGTTTTGACTCTTGGTTTTTAAGAAGTAAATGTGATACCCTTGTTATGATTTTTACTCTGATAATTGGTTTAAATTTCTTAATCTGTGATGGGGTAGAAAGGTGTTACAACCTGAATTATGACTTGATCCATTTTAAAAAAATATTGTTCATGGTGTACTTTGAAGTATGACTAAAGTTACACACATTAATTGCTTTAATTATGACATGATTTGATGTTCTCAGGTTCTTAGGAGAACAATAAGTTTCCCTCTGATTAGAGACACTTCTGAAGAGACGTATTTTTGATAAACAAAGTTTTTCCAAGAGGCGTGGATGAGCTAGAAGCGAATAGTATCTTTTTAGAAGGTAACACCAATCAATTGTGAAAATTTAGGAATTCATTTGCACATATTAAAAGTTTAGGTAGTAATGCCTTGTTTCTAGAGAAACTTTAAAAATTTCTTACAATGAATGTGTGTAATGAGTGATTATTTTAATCTACCTCTTAGTTATTTTTTAGATGCTTGGATTTAGCAATGCATAACGATAAGATAATCATTAGATTAATCATTTAATTTTCATTAAAGAGTAAAGGGAATAAAAAACCAGGAAATTTTTTATCAATCATTCCACTTCTTTTACAGTGACGTACTACTCCTTGAAAATCAAGGATGTGAGAAACAACTTTGTAGTAAGGAACCTAATAGAATGTGTCTCCTCTACAGTAAGGAACCCGATAGGTTGTGTCTTCCCTAGATTAGGTGATTTCTTCCCTCAGATGGTTATACATGGATTGGGGCAGGTTTATTTTGATCTTAGATACTAAGAAAAAGATAAATAGCCTATCCATGTTTGACAACCATTCTGTTCCTCTTTCTATTGGCCTCAAGTTGGTTACCATCAATTTGTACCAATATTTGGTAATAGGAGTGAGAGTACATGGTTGAGTGGGATGATCTTGAGTTTTATAGATGACATGTAGATGTCTGTGAAAACTGTGACTGTTGACGTTTCTTTCCACAGTTACCCCACCTTGATTACATCTAATGGCTTGAGCAATGATAGTAGGATTGATCATGACTGGATGACCAACAAAAACAGACAGAATGTCACATCTATCATACTGGTATTCAAGTACTCAAGCATTTTCCCAAAACTTAGTTACAAGCTCAGGATAGACGGGTCCAACTAGCATATTGAAGTAGTTTTCCCAATTCGGAAAGTCAATTCCAGAAAGAACACTTGTTTTATTAAGCCGGGGAAGAATATGTAATTCCATAGTGTATTCCTTCAAGAGTTCAAGATCTGCAGTATCTCCTCTAATGTTGTGAGAAGACATTTTGAATAGAGGTGACTGGTTAAAGAAAGGAAACTTGAAATAACTTAAGAAAGTTTAGAGTATAGAAAGTTTTTAGATTTAGAAGATGTTATTTCTATATATAGGAGAGATGGAATGAGGGAGTCTTAAGAACAATAAATGTTTGCTGAGTTAACACACCCATTCTTTATCAATATCGAGTCTGACTCAGTGAAAAGACATACTTAGCTTCATAAAGAAGGGAAATGATAGAGTAGACTCTATAGGCAGAAGGTCAGAGCAGGTCATAAACAAAAATGCATATTAGTGTATTTTTGTTAGCTATAGAGAGTGACTGACGTAGAGCAGTTGTCATAGACAAGATTTGCCTATTTTCGAGAATGATTAGACCTTACTATTCATGCATATGCATGGAGATTTTAGTCTATTATAAAAACAAATCTTACGAGAATCCACTGTGTCAATACATGATTATGTATGATCAAGACATGTGAGAGACGTCACAAATTTGTTTCATACCTTTATTTAGCTATTGACTAATCATACGTTTGCTTAAGACAACCTCTAACTTGTAGAAGTATCTTTGTCAGATGATACAATAAATTATATGTAAGAAACAACATACCTTATAGATTCTAAGATCTTTTTAGTGCTTCTCCATCTAAGAGCTTTCCTTCTGACTCTGACTTCGACCTTCCTTGAAGAATCTCTTGATCAACTTTACAACATTTGAGTATTCCATTTAGCTTCTACTATTGAGAGAGAATTCGTTGATATCCTCTTGCTTTGATCATTAATTCATATTTAGTTCAATCCCAGAAGTGTTACTTCAGAGGATGGGTTTGATTCTGATAGACGTATCTTTGAAAGAGCTTTTGATCAATGTCTTTCTGCTTCAACTTTCTTCAGACTTATCTTCCTGAGATTCTGAATGATTACATTCTAATTCCTCACATTCTTCATAAATTCTTTGTATTATGATGTATGAAGCGAATATACATCTTCTGAACATTTGAACTCTAGTATGAAAACTAGAATCAATTTCCTTATAAAATGGTCTTCTCATTTTTCTGTTTAGGAATATTCATCAGACTTTGAGAATAATCCATAGATTGCAGATACCCTAATATTTTAATAGCAGAAGATCTATCTTTAGTCAAGCTTCCTTTAACCCAGATTCTTACTTTACAGATGGTCAATAATTCCTTAGCTTAAACATAAACTTCCGAGAAGTTATGTGCTTGAGAGAATTAGCTTACATCTCAAAATGTTCTTCTGACTTTGTTTTCTCGAACATATGCAAATCATTTTTAGACACCAGCTTTACAGACTTAAATGTAACATGAGATACAGTCTGGATGAAATTCTTATTCTTGCAATGCTGAACTAACTTGTATATAGTTAGTTTATCACATCTTCTTCTGAAAGGCATGTCTACTGATGTCTTCAATTAGAACAACATCAGTGACTTAAATCCTCCTGACTTAGAAGAGATGACTTTTGTTTTTGCATCTTCTGATTTCAGAATTCATATATCATGGATTTCTGAGAAGAATATCAGATAACATTCTGACAGATTACAATTTGTTTAACTTAGATAGAATCTAAAGTTGACAGAACTTAATCATCTATGTTACTTCTAATCAATGTTCAAAAGACATTTTTATCATATTCCTAATACTTTAATAATTTTTCCTTTTCCGAAGCTCTTCAGTTTTCAGCAAGTCATTTCAAACAAAGACATCATCTAGATTTGCATAGGATTTTCTAACTGTTTCATCAATTAAACTTTAAATGTTCTCATTTGGAAGAATCATTTCATAGAGATTTGAATTTCTCTATTTCTGACTTCTTCTACCAACTTCATCAAGAAGTACTTATGATTCATAATTCACAATCATTCTTCTTTACTTCAGAAACCTCCTTAATAAGCTTCATGTGAGAAAATCAAGGTTGGACTAATCTGTTTCTTGAAAACATCTCATACTCACAAAGAATTATTCTTCGGTAAACAAGATTTCTTGTTCTTCTAATGATTTGGTCTTGAGAAAATATGTTGTCTTTCCAATTGTATTTTCTAAGATAAGCATTCAATTGATATTTCTTCTTATCTAATGAATCTATCTTGTCAGATGATTCTTCATTGCTTCAACAAATAATATTTTGTTGTTGACAACTTCAATCTTTCATAGAATCAATGACTTGTTCAGAGTAATCCATTCGATTACAATTTAGTACTCAATCATCTTATGATATGAGACTGGATTGTAAGTGGATTGAAAACTCACCCAGAGTATTTCATCACACACCACATGGATCTGTATCTGATATTGTTAGGTGTTTGATATCCATCAATAACAGAACCGAGACTCTGAAACCAATTGAAGGTGCGAGAAATGCAAGAAAAAAGGGGTTTGAATTACATTCTTCCTTTTTAATTATTTTGCTTCTTTTCTTTTCCGCGCTTGAGATATCATCAGAATCTACAAGGTAGGTTCTGATTAGCTATGTAGAATCATACCAGATCAGAGTCTATAATACAGAAGTATAAACACAACAGAAGTAAAGGACACACAATATATCTTAGTTCACTTGAGAAACTCTTCAAGCTAATCCACTCCACCCTTCAAAGGTGATTTCTCCTTGACCTCAAAGACTTAATCCACTAATCAAACTGATTATTACAGATGCACGGGCAACTTCCAGTGACTAACCTTCTGATGAAACATTCAGGGATCTGACCCAGATATGATGTTCATCAACCTAACAGAACGTGATCAACATGATCTCCTGTAGGATTTCTCACAATGATATCCATCAAGGATCACATCAGAGTCTGACCTTCTCTTGGTCCTCTGTGAGATATGACTATCATTGTATTCTCAAGTCTTCTGATCTTCACTCGATCAATTGAGGAACACCTAATTCTAAATAGAATTAGTTTTCTAGAGATTACAAATTAGGCTTCTAAATAAGCAGATTAAACTCCTAAGTTTATGTACCTACAAACACAACTGTGTTTGAGCATGTTGTGAGCAAAAGCTCCATGCTTTCTTCATAGTCTACAATGATGTATGTAGTTAACGTTGAATGACATCCTATAGATCTTCTTCTTTATCTTCTTCATTGAGCAAGATTTAAGCAGCAACTCCTTGCTTCAGATCTTCAATAAGCTCAGATGAAGTGGTTGATGATTTCAACGTTCTTCAATAATATCTTCATTCATCAACTCCTGCGCTTGATGATTGTTGTTTTGTTGAATGATGAACTTTGATTTTCAACAACAATGGTCGTGTTTCCATTGCAACAAGAATGTTGATTTTTCCATTAATCTCCGATAATTCTGATGACACTATCAACACTGAATCCTTTCCTTTTTTTAGCCATGTAAAATGTAGTCGTTAAGGAGTTGTTGGCTATTTGAAAAGATTCATTACACAGTAATGAAGGTACATCTACTTTTCTTCTCTTCATGCCTTCAGGCTGATTGAGAAGACGTTTGATGTGTTGTAGTGTAGTGTACAGTCATTGCTAATAGTAACATTAGTATTCAAAACTTCAGAGGCTTATGATGATAAGGGAATAAATCATGAGTAGAGATGATGTAGTTGTATCTTTAGAAACTTAAGTCTTCATTATTTATAGCTTGCTTATTTAGAGTCTTGTTTTTGAGACTTCAACACTTTGTTCTTGAAATCCTTTGTCTTCAGAATCTTCAAGTCTTCAGAGTTTTCAGAGTTGTGTATTCAGAGTCTTCAACACTTGATCTTCAAATTCTTAATCTTCATAACCTTTGAGTATTTAGAGTCTTTTGCACTTGGTCTTCAGAGCTTTTAGCCTTCCGATTTTCAATTCATTAGAGTCTTCAACACTTAGTTCTTTCCAAAGATAACCCTTCAGAAGCTTTTCTAGCTTCAGAAGCTGAACTACTTTTCAAAACATAGTCCACATGGGCATTGCAACCATAATATATAACATCCTTGGATATATCTGAATGTGATCAGATACAGAAGCATGATTGCTTATACAGTATGCTTTGCAGCTTCTCTCACACGTAGTAACTTGTATGTTTGTCTTTGGCGCACATATTGATGGTGTTTGTTTGATCTAATATCTTCACTGAATATGATTTGCACTTAAACACACATTAGAACATAAAATGTTATTTCACAAATACTTTTTGTTAACATCAAAGCCTATAGATGATTTGTAGAACAATTATTGTTCTTACATCTTGTAAGCAGGTATATTTCAATTCCTTGGAAGTCAGTCTGGGAAGCATTAAAATGGATTATAAGGTACATATATGGGTCTCCTAGCATAGTCTTAATTTATGGTGGAACTTGTGGTGACGATAACAAAGTCGAAATCAAAGGATTTGTCGACTCTGATTATGTAGGTTATTTAGATTCCTAGAAAATCTATTTCTGTATATGTGTTCACTATGTTTGGCACAACAATTAGTTAAAAAACAACACTTTATAAGGTTATTGCCTTATCAAACAATGAAGTATAATATATTTCCCTCACTGAAGTTGTGAAAGAAACATTGTGGCTTGATGGTTTTTCTAAGGAGCAAAACTTCAAGGTTGAGTTATCACTGTTAAATGTGATAGTCAAAGTGCCATACGTCAATCGAAGAATTCATCCTATCATGAGTGAACCAAGTAAATTGATGTGAGGTTTCATTTCGTCAGAGATAATTGAGCATGGAGAAATCCAAGTGCTGAAGGTTTTGACTAATGACAATGTTGTTGACATGATCACCAAGTCATTGCCAAGTGGTAAGTTCTTCCATTGTATACAGTTGATGAAGTTGCATGATGAAAGCTAGTTTGTTCCCTTGTTAGTGTAGAGTTTGATCCAAGGTGGATATTTGTGGTATTTGGGTCGAACTCTAGCCTTAACAAGGTTAGCTTCATGCTTTGAGAATAGTCGAAGACATGCATGCAGTAGTCGAAGTTTGTTCTTACATACAAATGTATATGTTATCTTGTTGTTTAAGTTAACATGTCGAATGGGCTAGCCTGTTGGGCCAATTGCTTAGTATATTAGTTGAAAGTAAGGGTTTAGTTTTCTTATAAATAACATACTTACGACTTCTCTATCAATCCCTGATAATCCTAATTAAAGGGAGAAAGTGGTTTGGTTGCGATTCAATTTTAAACACTTCAGAAGGTTGAATTAAAAAAGTATAATAGGAGATATTAAGTTATATTAGAATACAACTAACACTTATCAATGTGTTACGAACTTTTTACAACCTATTATTCGTATTTTTCTCTTTAACTGTTATAACTCGATTCAATGCTTTTAATTCTTCAACTATCACTTAACCTTAATTTTGTGTACAAAGTAAATAATATTTTGTAAACTGAACTAGAGGTGAAGGAAATGTTAGCAGAAGAATTAGAATCATTGAAACAAGTTCTAATTGTTAAAGAGCGGATAATGAGTTGTATGAAATTCATACAACATTGCTTAGTGTAACTTGTTCTTCTAATATAATTTAATCTATCATATTATTCTTTTTTAAATCAGATTGAAAAGTTATATGTTTAGCTAGTAGTTGGTGAAATAAATATTCCACATAAATTATAATAAACTCAAGTAAGCATATCACCACTGTTAGAATCTAGGACCATGATGAAATATTGTGCACTAAGTCTTTCACCACGTTTAGAATCTAGGACCGTGGTGAAACATTTTAAAATTATTTGCGAACCTCTGACCTCAACCTTTTATTATGATTATTCTTTAGAACCCTAGTGGTATGTTATACGCTACTGTATTTTTTACCACGGCTAATAGCCCATGGTGATAAAAAGACACATACAACCACACCTTACTTTACCACGGACTTCCGTCTGTAGTAGAATCTTTCTCCCAACTGTAGTAAGATATGTAATCTGTAGTATGGAGTGAAGCTCATCAATATCTTCTAAGATAGCTAAATAAATTGAATCAAAATCATCAAGAGTTCAACCATCCATGGATATAAGACACTATAGAGGTATTTCATACATTAACTGTTATGGTAAATTTAAAAATGGTTAACAAATGTCCAAATTTAAAATTCCCCTTAATAAAAGGATTAATCCTATTGGACATGTAAGAGGACGCAATCAGTGAAACGAGTTACTTAGCAATCAATTTTGTTGAGTAACAATATTCTTATAAAGTATTCCAATTATCTACGTTTTGTTCAAAATTGTGATATCCAAAATTGTATGTTTTATGTTGTCAATCATCTTCAAAGAGCAAACTAATCACATGGGACATTGATTGTCACATTGTGGTCTCAAAATGCAAAAGTGTCTCATGAAACCTTAACATTAACATGTTCCATCTATGTCTCAAGTTGCATATATTTTCACCACTACTTCTAATCCTCAATCATTCCATTCCTTAGTCACCAAATTTATATTGATTGACATATTCACCCTCCACCTTTTGAGGAGTAAATTAGAGATTGTTGAGTTTATTATTGATCTTAACAAGAATCAATTTCTCTATTCATACTTTGTACTGATGTTTGTTGTGCGATGTACTCATAATTATTTTGTACAGCAGTTGTTAGTCACATAGTCAAAAGCACTTGTCAGTTGTCACAATTATAAAACTTAGTATTATCATATTGTTTTGCAGTGCATGCTTATGTTAGCTTCTTTTGCTTTCACTAACAACAACAATAAAATATTAGCTTCTTTTGACTTCTCAACAGCACCACAGTCCAATTCTGTGGCTTCAAACAACACACATGTTAATTGCTTCTCCTGTTAGAATACAGATAATTTCCGTTAAGACAGTTCAGTTAGTAGTTATCAGTAGCTGTATAGTATATAGAAAAACGTACAAATATTTAAGACAGATGAGTTAGTAGTTGTATACAGAAAAACGTACAAATATTCTTACAATGAAGTAATAATACAATTTAAGATTTGGTCTATAATAAATTTCGTTGAATGTGATATATAATTTTACAAAACTGATTAATTAACAACACAATGAAATGATTCGCTACAACTCTGTCAAATTCAGTGTCAATCCAAACATGTCAGAAGTCTTATCAACGAGCGCGCTGAGTTATATAGTCATGTTGTTCAAGTGTTGGAGTTGTTCTAGTTCCGGGTGCCGTAGGAGCTCTCACATGTCCAACCATTGAAACCTGAAGAGCTTCTTCTTCATAAGCCCTTCTCTCCATTTGAACCATTCTTGATCTTTTCTTAACCCTAACCAGCATTGCTACAAGAAGCAAACCTATAAGAAAAGCACCTAAAGCAGCACCAATAGTACTCCCTACCGCAACTTTCCATCGACTTAGTCTTATAGGCTTTGTAAAATCATCATCATCTTCTTGTTGTTGTAGAGACTCAACAACCAAACCAAAATGTCCATGCATTTTAGCAACACAAACAAATGTTGCCAAAGGTTTTGTTTTCGCAAGTGACATTTTTCCATTTCCTTCAAAACTTGCACATAAGGGATTCACTTTGATACCCTTTTCTTCTTTGTTGTTGAAACTTGTAGCATTGTTGAAATCAATTGTGATGAGATTTTCACCGGCTTCAATTCCAAGTTGAAAAGGGTTACTACTAGAATTCGAATCTTCATCGGCATTGTAAGCTAAAATTCCGACAATCGGAGAAACAAGTTGATACTTTGATAGATCTTTATAGTTAGCATAATATATAGAAGACCAGTTATTATACTCTATGCTTTGTCTAATCAACATTACTCTTTCAATACAAGGATGAATAGTAACACCAATACCAAGATGAAACTCTTTAAGTTTTGCACCATACCTTGTTAAACTTCCACATCTAAACCTCACAGTATCTACTTCGATGCCTGATAAATTTGAAGGTAGTTTCACAGATTGTGGTATTCCTGTCTTGAAGTTATTGCCTAATGAACTGAATGTGTGATCTCTTATGAGGAGATCAAGAACATGAGATGATTTGATACTTTGAGAATCAGATCCATGAAACTTCAATGACATAATGGAAAATGTCATCAAAATAAGAGATAAAAATGAGTCCATGAGACAAGAAAAACAAGAAAGAACCAAAGCTTTAACAGAATGGATGTGTCATAACTTGAAAAGGAAAGAGTTGGAATTTATTTTCCTATGAGAGAAAATGGAATGAGTGTCTAACAAGAAAGATTTTGGAATGTTGATAGATGAGAAAGGTTAGATCATGGAAATGAAAAGGCTAAAAACAAGTACTTGTTATGTTTGTTGGAAATGTTTGCTTTATCTAAAAACTCATACATTGTGCTCTATCAAAAAGGATGCTTCTTTTAGTAAAGCACAAGTGTCACAATCAAATTCAATGACCAAAAGAAAAAATAAATAGTCAATAATGTCAACCATTGATCAAGATCGGAGGGTTGAGATTTCAAGTTTTAATCCGTCGATAATTTGTCAAAGTCGGTGCGTGAACCCGTCTAATTTATTCGTAACACTTAAAAAAATCGGTTTATATGGTGATTACTAGTACCATTTCTTATAAAAAAATATTACGTGGATATTTAACAATTACTCCGCTTGTTCGAAATTCAACATATAAAACATGATTTAAATTGTTTGATAGGATTGACTCGATAACGATAACAGATGGTTCATTGGTTATTGAATATGCTCCGATATCATCAATTTAGATTAATCTTAACTCAACATTTATAAAATCAATTTGAAATATGATATATTAGAAGTGTCCATGGTTCATGAATTGTACTGAATCAAACTATAATAATTAAAATATAATTTAATAAAAATATATTTAGCTAAAATCAGTTTGAAATAACCATTTTAATAATTTATTTAACTACTAAAATGCTTTCAATTCAATTTAAAATTAATTTAGAATCAATTTGCATTATAAACTAATTTATAATCATTTGTATTTATAAATCATTTTTATATTTTTAAACACTTTTGGAATCAGATTTTTCTTATTTTAGAAATAAAATAAATATTTAAAGAAATTCAATTTATTTTTATTTTCTGTTTTTGTTAAGAATTTTTTTTTTTGGGAAAAATATTTCTTTTATATCTAAAAAAAAATATTTTCAGAAATAATATTGATTTTGTTTTCAAAAACACTTTTTTTATGTATAAAAAAAACTTTTTTAACAGTATTTCCAAAAAAACTTTTTATAATATATGATTAAATTTATTAACTATTTAAATTGTTCAATTTATTTTCAATACAATTTAGTTTCAATATATAGTCCAATTAACAATATTTTTGCAAACTTCTGAATGTCTCGACTTATAAACCATATCATATATATTTCTAATCAAATGTGTTTAATATCTACTATTTATCAATATTTTTGTCAGCGTGTCAGTATCGATATGATATTGATATGAACGTCGTATCATGTGTTATTTTCCATATTTTGTATATTATATTTGATCAGACTTTTCAAACCTTACACCATAGAGAAGGTGGGGAAAATGTAGTATATCTACTTGTGATGTGAATGTGCTAGTACATGTAATGGAAAGGATTGGAAGAAATGATTCATGAGCGTGGAATGATGATGACACTTGATGGTGATAAAAAGCAAAAACAAGTAAAAAGGGTGGGAAGAAGGAGAGCATTAAGCATGCTGAAAAATGAAAGAAAAGCATTGTTGTTGTGAATGGGGTCCAATAACACTAATTGTGTTTTTGCATAACGTGCTATATCTTAGGCTTTACCAAACATATGCATGACCTTTTTCTTACTCAATACTAAAGTTTTGCTCATTTTTCTTTGGGTTAACCCCACAAACCTAAATTGCAACATTTGAAACAATGATTCTTGTTTCCTTTTTCGAATCTACTAACATTGTTTAAGGAATGAGTTCATATTATGGTCTATAGTTTTATTGTTTATTTATGATTTTCACATGTATTCTCATTACTAATTGAGGATATAGAGTAACAAGGGTAGAATCACTCTTTACTAGTTGAGGGGCTATAGAGTAACATGGATAGAATCATTCTCTAAGATTTTTTTTAATAAAATCATGAACCTATGGTATTTATTACTAGGATAATCCATTTGAGCTCACTAGTTCCATTATTAAAACATTGATATGAAGATAACTTCTATAACAAGAAATGAATAAATAAGGAGATATTCTGGACTGAATTGACTGATGCCTGGTCAATGCCCAATCCGGTTTAGATTTAGGTATAACCCAATAAGGAATATAGTGGTTGGGATTATAGTTGTCGGGGATCCCCCCCTCGTGCACCTGACAGTTATCACGCGACCAATAGACCTTCCGAAACTTACAGAGACAATTGGACTCAGTCATGGACCAAGCGTCCACATATTTCTGACATATGCTCTTATAAATACCTTCCTCCTTTGGACGACCAGGTATTCAATTGAATCATACTCAATTCTACACTTTCTTAACGCTTTTGTATTACTTTCATTCTCACACTGAAACTTACTTAAGCGTTTGAGTACCTTGCAGGTACCCCACCACCTCTCCCCTACTGTTGTTGTTTCCCTACGCTGAAGGCCACATAGACATGTTCGACTTGTTCAAAATAGTGGCGCCGTCTATGGGAAAACAACTCCCCCATCATTCTTGAATCAAGATTTCCCATCTTTTTCAACCAAAGATCAATGCTTTCAACCTTCTCTTCTTTTCATCTTCATGGTTGCTCAACTCAACGACCTCACCAACAACCCTGTCACCATTCTCCTCAGTGACAGGGATAAGCTTGGTCATCGTGGAACTACTGTCCACGACACAAACCACCTGGATGGATGAACTACTTCCCCGTCTTCCAAAAATTTGAAGCCTACTATCGTCTTCCAAGGGGACCACGTTTTCGAGCCTATCCCTGTCACTCACGATGTCGACGCCGACACCACAACTCTCATCACTGCACTCAACAACGCCAATGTGGTCCTCTTCCAGCAGAATGAACAATTGCAGATGTAACATCCCGATTGTTAGCAATTATTTATTTATTTATATTAATTGATTAATGGTGTGATTTTGTGGCTAATTGATTTAATTGAATGATTGTATATAATTGAATTATTTGATTTATTTGAATTAATTGAATTATGTGATTTAATTTAATTATTCGAATTAATTAATTTAATTGAAGTATTTGATTTAATTGAATTATTTAATTTATTAGACCTATTTTAATTGGAGGAATAAAATAGAATTGATAGAAATTATTAATTGGACCTAGATTGGGAGTATGAATAATAAGTGTGAGAGTGTATTGAGTAAAACCCATTAGAGTTATGAGAAAATTGTGAGATTGATAAAATAGGAGAAAGAGATAAAATAGGGTTAGAAGATAGAAATCGGAAAAGAGGCTAAAGAGAGAAAGGGGAGAAAAGAAGAGGAACTCAAAAACAAAGAACAAAATCATCAAAAGAATCAAGGTAAGGGTGAATTTTCATAAGTCTTGTTGTAATGGCATTTAATTAATAGTTGTATTATAGGAGTTACTGTAGCTAAACGAAAATAGAAATATGAATTAATTGGTTTGAGAGCTTTGTAGCATATGCATGTAGTGAAAAGATATAAAGTTGTGATGTATAGAATTGTGAAGTATTAATGATATAGAATAGTAAAGTATATGATTCACTGTGTAGCTGGATTTAAAGTCTGAAACAAATCTGTTATAGTTAATATTTGAAATCATTTTCGTCCTTTGTGATTGTTAAAATGAAATTGGGGAGGGAACTAAAGGTTTTAATTAAAGTAAATATGAAGTTATCTAGTAGACAAAACTTGATGTCATAATTTACTACTGTAAGGTACATCATTAGAGCAAAGCATACACACCTCATGGATATCACAAGTGGTACTAACTTATTATCTAGTAATTTCTTAACATAATACTTAATAAAATCATGTTACTAATATATATAATATATTCCATTTATATTATTAAATTTATTAATATGTTTATTGAATATTAATATAATTATTGAATATTGAATTTATTTTGGTGATTATTTTGGTGATTAATTTGGTGACTAATTTAGTGATTAATTTAGTGATTAATTTGATGATTATTTTGATGGATTAATCATTCCATGTTTAATCGGTAATGTGTATTTTGTGAATTGAGGTTGAATTGTGTTGATATCTCATAGATTACTTGCTTGTTGTGAGACAATGTCGTTGAAATTGTACTGTAAAATGTGTTGTATACCGTTTGAAAATGATGTGTGTGTGGATGATGCATAAATATGTGCAAGTATTTGTAATTGTGTGGTAATTCAAATGTGATAAATTATTGAAGATATGCATGAATATTAAGATTAGAGGACGGTCTTAATTGCATATGGTTGTTGAACTTGCACATGCATCATTTGTTGTCAAGAGACAATGCTTGTTAGTTCTGTGGGAACTAGTGACTTGTCCCAAACCTAGAGGACGAGTTTGAAAGCTTAGAGGACGGGCTTTTGTTGTATTATCGGTCTAGAGGACGGACCCGGTTTAAATGTAAAAACTGGAAGATGATAACAAGAGATTGGTACCACATGCATGAGTTGCATTTGAGTTTTGCATCGAGTCTCATTGTGTCTATGGTTACAATATGAGATTATGTGGATTATGTGAACTATTGAATTGATGAAATTCTGAATTGTGTGTAAATACTTGTGAATAATATGGTTACTTGATTGATAACTTGTTGATGGACTTTTGAAGTGTGAGAATAATTGATTATGCTTGTATGCTTGATGGGGGCGAAGACGCGATATGTGTCTAGCGGTATCTGAACTACAAGCGCACAGCCTATCGAAGTAATATAAAAGATTGTCGAACCCACAAGGACTTTGTAATCACTCTAGTGCTAGAAGGTCTGCTAGTTTAGCTAAGGCGGATATTTGTCACGATTATGGTTTTAAGGATTAAAAACGGGAATTAAATTTAGTTTTAAGGAAATAATGAGAAGGCGGTCGGTATGTAATTATATTAACCTATGCGGGTCAATCTAACCTAAGCTTATAAAGATGGTTCACTTAAACTATTCTGTAGAGATTACCAGTTTAAAAACCCTCGACTCACACTCTCGTGGTTTTATCTCAGATCTTACTCCTAAAGCCCTATGCCTGCTCTCGCTAGCCCATAATTGTTTAGAAAATAATTTTTGAAAACTTAATAAGTCTAATTCATTTTAAAGCGCTCTCGCTGTATTTAAATCAAATGCCTAACTTTAGCTATCCGATTAAAATCTCACACTCTCGTGGTCTTGACCTAACCTATTACACTTTTCTTACTCTTGTAACAAAAAGGTTGATTTTAATTATAAAAAGCCACAGCCAGAATATAAGTTCTTAATTATTTTTAGCTTAGATTCGATTTAACCGTTTTGGTTTAGTTTATTACATACCGACTAATTAATTTAGCTACTCATTTTTATTATACCAACAGACAGATATAAAATAAAATGATCAAATATTAAAGCATACATTATAAATTAATAATAGAAACTTAATATAAATAAATAAATGAATTCAATATAAATTGCAAAAAAATAAAAAACCTGGATAATTTAATTCCTAAACTCCTTCTTCCACAGATTGGAAAGCTCGGAGTGTCGAAATCGGAATCGAAATACAATAACAAATTCGGAGGCTAAAAAAAAATTAATTGAAATAACAATTTCCTAATGTTGGAAATTGTTATTGAATTGGGTTGGAAATAGAAACAGAAAAATACAGCAAGAACAAGGCTGGAAAAATAAATGGGTTCAAGAAAAAAATACGGCAGAGTTTCCGCGTAAAAATCAATAATAATCTCTGTAGTTTTTGATTTGCATCTTCGGTATTTATAGGAGATGATTTGGGCAGTTGAATTGGTAAGCGTGGGCTTCGTTCCGTAATGAGAAAATCCAGCAAAAAAGTAGCGTACTGGGTTGCTTCAGTTGAGGAAAAACAGGAGTCCTCGAAGACTCGTTGCACGTCTTCATGAATAACTTCAAATAAATTAAATACACTTTCCTTGTCACGTTCGTGACATGGGTGTAACGGTCAGATTCTTCAATTTAAGCGCGTCACGATCGTGATAAGGTTGTGACGATCGTGAGACCTCAAAGTAGCGTGTCACGATCGTGATAAGGTTGTGACGACCGTGAGTGTAACAAAAAATGCAGATTTAGCAGAATTGTTCTCTTCATCTTCTTTTCATGCTAGATTTGTGATAACGAGAAAAAGTATCGTTTTATTACTATGTTTCAATGCCGTTTTATTGCACATTTATCGTATTAACACCCGATTCTTCGAGTTTTCTTTGTCATTTTGCAGGTATAACAATTATAGAGCTAAATCATAAGTCAAAAGTGAAATGAGCAAAAACAAGCATGAAAAGAAGAAGAAGAGAGGAATTCTGCATAATGCTGCATAATTTGTAACGGTCACGACCGTCACCATGCTGTCACGACCGTGACACGCTAATTGGGCCAGTCACGATCGTAACCAAGCCGTCACGACCGTGACGTGCTAAATATGAAGATAACGAACGTGACACCCTTGTCACGAACGTGACAAAGGGAAATTAGGTTTACTTGGAATGAATTGGTCATGAACGTGCTACGTGAAGTCAATAACGTTTCCTATTCTTCCGCAGACCCAGTAACACAAGTTTTTCCTGGATTCTCTCAGCAACACCGAAGCCCACGCATTATTTCAACTGCCAAGCCCAAATTATAATTTCTATAAATAGCTTTATTTCAAAGTAGAAAGTACAGAGTTTTATTTTAATTTTTCTTGCGGAAGCTCTGCCGTATTTCCATTGCACCCTATTTCATTAATTTTTCCAGCAATTGTTTCTGTTCTTGTTTTAATTTCCATATCCCAACCAAATCAAATAACAATTTCCAACATTAGGAAATTGTTATTATTTAATTTCCTTCAAGCCTTCAGCATTTCGTTGTATTTTATTTTCGATTCCGGTCCGCACTCCGAGCTTGCCAGATTGTGGAAGAAGGAGTTTGACATTATTTTTATTATTCAGGTTTTTAATTATTTCACATTTACATTAATTTAATTGTTTATGTTAAGAATTTATTTTTATTACTTTATAATGCATATTTTAATTTGTGCTCCTCTGTTTCTGCATCTGTCTGGTACAACAAGTATGAGTAGCTAAACACTTTAGGGCGGTATGTAATTAAAATAAACTAAATCGGTAAAATCGAATCTAGACTTAAAACAATTAAGAACTTAAAATTCTGGCTGTGACTTTTTATTATAAACATTAATCTTTTTGTTACGAGAGTAAGAAAAGTGTAATAGGTTAGGTCAAGACCACGAGAGTGTGAGATTTTAACCAGATAGCTAAAGTTAGGCATTTAATTTAAACACAGCGAGAGCGCTTTAAAATGAATTAGACTTATTAAGTTTCCAAAAATTATTTCTAAACACTTATGGGCTAGCGAGAGCAGGCATAGGGCTTTAGGAGTAAGATCTGAGATAAGACCACGAGAGTGTGAGTTAAAGATATTTAAACTGATAACCTCTACAGAATAAATTAAGTGAACCATCCTTATAAGCCCAGGTTAGATTGACCCGCCTAAGTTAACATAATTACATACCGACCTCCTTATTATTATTTCATTAAACTAAAATTTAATTCCCGTCTTTAATTCTAAAAAAAACAAAATCGTGACAACCATACACCTTAGCTAAACTAGTAAACCCTCTAGCACTAAGTGATCATAAAGTCCCTGTGGGATCGACAATCTTTTATATTACTTTGATAGGCTGTGCGCTTGCTGTTAAGATACCGCTAGACACATATTAGATTACGTCTTTAGCCCATCAAGTTTTTGGCGCCGTTGTCGGGGACCTTAATTTAGTTACTAGTGCACTTTAGAGTAGCATTGTCTAGACTAAGGTAACAACTATTTCTTTTCTTAATCTAATTTCCCGAGTGTATGCCAAGTACTCGCTCTCAAGGCGAAGACTTGCAACCTCTAATTCCAGAATCGGAACGCTTCTTACACGTAAGAAGACGAATATTCGATTACGAACGAAATTACAACATTCCAGATCTTCAAATAGATCCACCGAAACCAGTCGAAACATCAAAGGACGCATAGATGGCTGAAGAACCGAATCATCCACTCAAATATTACGCTAGTCCTTTGCAAGCTGAACCACATTCCAGCATTGCCGCACCGGCTATCAACCGAAACGATTTCGAACTGAAACCTTCGCTGATATCAGCCGTGCAACAAAATCAATTCGCCGGAAATCCTACCGAGGATCCGAACCTTCATCTTTCGATATTTGTGCAGTACGCAGATACCGTAAAAGCCAATGGAGTTACCCAAGAAGCTATTAGACTACGTCTTTTTCCTTTTTCACTTCGAGACAGAGCGAGAGCCTGACTTCAATCTCTACCCTCGAATTCAGTAACTACGTGGGAGGAACTAAAGAGAGTCTTCTTGACCAGATATTTCCCACCTAGCAAGACAGCTATGCTAAGAGCTCAGATCAACGGATTTAAGCAAAAGGAAAACGAATCACTTTTCGAAGCTTGGGAACGCTATAAAGATATGCTGAGACTTTGTCCACATCACGGATTAGTAGAATGGATGGTCATCCATACCTTCTACAATGGACTCTTGTACAATACAAGAATGACAATTGACGTTGCCGCAGGCGGTGCACTAATGGACAAAGAATATAACGATGCTTATGCACTTATCGAGAGTATGGCTCAAAACCATTACCAATGGGGAAGCGAGAGAGTCGCAACTGAGAAACCAACAAAAGGAGGTATGTACGAAGTGAGTAGTATGGACCAAGTCAATGCAAAGTTTGACCAACTAAACCAAAAGATCGACAACTTGGCCATAACACCAACAGCCACCGTGGCTGCGGTAACACCTAATTGTGAGTTATGTGGAGTTCTAGGACATGCTGTCCCTGAATGTCAACTATTAGCAGGAATTCCCACAGATCAAGTGAATTATGCTCAAGGAAACCCGTACTCAAACACATACAACCCAGGTTGGAATAATCATTCGAACTTCTCCTATAAGAACAACAATGCTTTATACGCACCAGGTCAAGCACCAGCTACACCACCGGGATATCAAAAGACTGCTCCTAATGTCCCTAGAAAATCGAACCTTGAGTTGATGATGGAGAACTTCATAGCTACCCAATCTCAAACAAACAAGGATTTCTTAAACCAAAACATACACACTAGTGAGCAGATTAAGCAATTAGTGAGCAAGGTAGATGCGTTAGCTAGACATTACAAAATGCTTGAAACTCAGATTTCACAAGTAGCTCAGCAACAAGCACCTACCGCTGCACCAGCTGGAGTATTTCCTGGACAACCTCAACCTAATCCGAAAGGACATGCCAATGCTGTGATATTAAGAAGTGGCAAGGAACTTGACGGACCTACCGATCCAAGACTTGACAATCCAGCCATGTACCAAAGACCGGATAAACTGACTGAAATGGTGGATGAACCAGAAGAAAAGGAAGATAATAATCAAGAGGCAGTGGAGAAAGAAAATCCTTATGTGCCTCCACCACCCTATAAACCACCAATTCCGTACCCTCAGAGATTAACCAATTCTAAGACGATGGGCCAGTTTAAGAAATTTGTTGAACTTCTGAAACAATTGAATATTACTATTCCATTTACAGAAGCTATCACTCAAATGCCCTCGTATGCTAAGTTTTTAAAAGAAATCTTATCCAATAAGAAAAAGATAGAGGATAACGGAACCGTTACACTTACTGCTGAGTGTAGCGCAATAATTCAGAATAATATGCCTCCTAAGCTAAAAGATCCAGGAAGTTTCTCTATACCCTGTGTAATAGGAAAATTCGTCATTGACAAAGCTCTATGAGATTTAGGAGCCAGTATCAGTGTTATGCCCTTAATGATTTGCAAAAGGCTAGACATGGGAGACTTAAGACCAACTAAAATGTCTGTTCAACTAGCCGATCGCTCTATTAAATATCCTGTAGGCATACTAGAAAACGTCCCAGTACGTATAGGACAATTCTATATTCCTACTGATTTCATAATCATGGACATCTCTGAAGACTCCACTACACCTATCATACTAGGAAGACCATTCTTAGCTACCGCTGGAGCTATAATAGACGTAAAGAAAGGAAAGCTAACCTTTGAAGTAGGTGAAGAGAAAGTTGAATTTATTTTAACACAATTCTTACAATCACCAGCTATAGAGAACACATGCTATCTATTGGACGTAATTGACGAATGTGTAAGAGAAATGGAAATGAAAGAAACTACCTATTCTGAAATTATGAAAATTCAAATCCCTCCGATTTTCGAAGATGATAATTGGCGTGAACCATATCAGGATGATAGTCTAAGCGAAAGTTTAGCACTTACACCGGATCCCATGCCAAGCAAGAATAAACCTACATTAGAGTTAAAAACTTTACCTAAGAACCTAAGATACGAATTCCTAGACGCCGAATGTACAAGACCAGTTATAATCAATTCCAGTTTAGGAACAATTGAAACAAAGAAACTTTTAGATGTCTTAAAGAAATATCCAACTGCATTAGGATATAACATATCTGATCTCAAAGGAATATGCCCTTCAATTTGTATGCATCGTATTCTGCTTGAAGAAGATTGCAAAACCTCCAGAGAATCTCAAAGAAGAATTAACCCAATCCTTAGCACTGTAGTAAAGGAAGAAGTTAAGAAACTACTAGATGCTGGAATAATATATCCAATCTCTGATAGTAAATGGGTTAGTCAAGTACATGTAGTACCAAAGAAAGGAGGTATCACTGTTGTGAAAAACGCTAAAGGCGAATCGATATCACAAAGAGTAGTGACAGGACATAGAGTGTGCATCGATTATCGTAAACTAAACAAAGCCACTCGGAAAGATCATTTCCCACTACCTTTTATAGATCAAATGTTAGAACGGTTAGCCAAGCATTCATATTTCTGTTATCTTGATGGTTACTCAGGATTTTTCCAAATCCCTATCCACCCAGATGATCAAGAAAAGACTACATTCACATGCCCTTATGGAACGTTCGCTTATAGACGAATGCCCTTTGGATTATGCAACGCTCCTGCAACCTTTCAAAGATGTATGATGTCAATCTTTGCAGATTTCATAGACAACATCATGGAAGTGTTCATGGACGACTTCTCTGTATGCGGGCAAATTTTTGAAGGATGTCTATCAAATTTAGAAATGGTGTTAGAAAGATGTGTAAAAGTAAACCTCGTGCTTAACTGGGAGAAATGTTATTTCATGGTCAGAGAAGGAATCGTACTAGGACACGTTATATCTGACAAGGGAATTGAAGTTGATAAAGCTAAGATAGAAGTCATAAAAGATCTTCAACCCCCTAAGACTGTTCGAGAAATACGAAGCTTTTTAGGACACGCCGGTTTCTACCGACGATTCATCAAAGATTTCTCGAAAATCACTAAACCTCTTACCGGTTTATTAATGAAAGACGCTGAGTTCATATTCAATGAAGATTGTCTTAAAGCATTCGAAACTCTAAAAACAGCCCTCATCACCGCACCAATCATGCAACCCCCTGACTGGAGATTACCTTTTGAAATCATGTGCGATGCGAGTGACTATGCTGTAGGCGCAGTTCTAGGACAGAGGAAGGACAAGAAACTTCACGCAATTTACTATGCCAGTAGAACCTTGGATTCTGCTCAGATGAACTACGCCACTACTGAAAAAGAATTGTTAGCAGTTGTCTTTGCGCTTGACAAATTCCGTTCCTACCTAGTAGGAGCAAAAATAATCGTTTACACAGACCACGCTGCTATCAGATATCTATTAACTAAGAAAGATGCTAAACCAAGACTCTTGAGATGGATTTTACTCTTACAAGAGTTTGATCTTGAAATAAAAGATAAGAAAGGTACTGAAAACGTCGTAGCGGACCATTTATCTAGAATAGAAGGTATTAAACCCGAACAAGTGCCGATTAACGATAATTTTCCGTATGAACAGCTGATAGCACAAATAGGAAGCGACCCAGTTCAGTTAGACATAGATGAACCAGAACCCGTGGAAACAATCCAAACAACCGTAGGACTGCCATGGTACGCTGACATTGTCAACTACTTAGCTGCAGGAGCTCTTCCACCTGACTTAACCTATCAGCAGAAAAAGAAATTCTTTCACAATCTCAAACATTACTATTGGGATGAACCATTATTGTTCAAAAGAGGACCCAACAGAATCTTTCGTCGATGTATTCCCGAAGAAGAAATAGAAGATGTCATTGCTCATTGCCATTCATCTCCTTATGGTGGACATGCAAGCACTTCCAAGACTTGTGCAAAAATCTTACAAGCCGGCCTATTCTGGCCTAATTTATGGAAAGATGTCCACATCGCTGTTATAAATTGCGATAGGTGTCAACGCACCGGTAATATTTCAAGAAGAGATGAAATGCCTCAAAAAGGAATATTAGAAGTAGAAGTCTTTGACGTCTGGGGAATAGATTTCATGGGACCATTCCCATCATGTTTCGGTAATAATTACATACTCGTAGCTGTCGATTATGTTTCAAAATAGATTGAGGCTATAGCTTCTCCTACAAATGACACACGAGTAGTAGTCAAGCTTTTCAAAAATATAATCTTTCCCAGATTTGGTGTGCCTAGACTCGTCATAAGTGACGGTGGCTCGCACTTCATTTCAAAAATCTTTGACAAATTACTATCTAAGTATGGAGTCAGACATCGTGTAGCAACACCATACCATCCACAAACAAGTGGACAGGTCGAAGTCTCAAATAGAGAAATTAAACAAATCTTAGAAAAGACTGTCGCCATATCTCGGAAAGATTGGTCATCTAAACTTAATGAAGCTTTATGGGCTTATAGGACAGCTTACAAGACACCCATAGGAACTACACCTTTCAAATTAGTATATGGAAAGTCTTGTCATCTCCCGGTAGAACTAGAACACAAAGCATATTGGGCGATCAAAACTCTCAATATAAACTATAATGCTGCAGGAGAAAAGCGAGTCCTCGATATTAACGAATTAGAAGAGTTAAGGTTTGATGCTTATGAGAATGCTAAGATATATAAAGAAAGAACTAAGCGATGGCACGATAAACGCCTATCTAGGAAAGAATTTAGTGTGGGAAACGTTGTACTCCTCTTTAATTCAAGACTTAGGCTCTTTCCTAGAAAACTAAAATCTAGATGGTCAGGACCCTTTGAAATAACTAGAGTGTTCCCGAGCGGAGCAATAGAAATTAAGGGTAGGAATAGTGAACCGTTCACAGTAAACGGACAACGTTTAAAACATTACCATAAAGTTGAAAATAGAGATTATGCAAATAGTCTAAGGCTTTTAGAGTTGTCCACTAATTTCCCTGATTAATCTACCCCTAAGCATTACGTCAGGCTTATGACGATAAAAACAGCGCTTAGTGGGAGGCAACCCATTTTATCATTTTATCATTTATCATTTATCGTTATATTGTTTTATCATTTTATCATTTTATTGTTTTATTTCATTATTATCATTATTGCTTTTATTTATGCATTTATTTTCTTATTTTCCTTATTTTAATTTTTAAATCACTTTTACAGATTTTCTAAAGTCTTTTCCACTTTCCTTCTCCCCCTGATTTGTTTCCTCCACATTTACACTAACTATGGCTAACCAACCGAGAAACATTATGGAAACCAAATTTAGAGGTAGGAACCAAAGAATGAAATTTGAAGAGTTATCACAGAGACCAATGGATTTGACTCTGTACCCGAATGATCTGACTATGGAAACTTTAGGAATACATGATAGCATCCTATACCTGTTTAACCAACTTGGATGGGAGAATGCACTAATAAAACAAAAGTTTGTGACTTACCGCGAGCTCACCCTTGAGTTCCTAAGCTCCTTAGTTTACTTACCCGAGCGCGGTTTTGGATTTAGGAAAGGATTTATCAGTTTCCGACTATTCGGAATAGAATATGACTTTAACCATAAAGAACTAGCTGACTTATTAGGATTCCCTAGTGGACCCTTTGCTTTTACTACCACACAGGTAGAATTGATGGACATTGAGTTGGACTTCTTTTGGGGAACCTTAACCGGAAATTACCATCGTGAGCCAAATAACATGAACAATGATGAGATACATAACCCTGCTATCCGCTATTTCCATAAGATCCTTGCCCACACCTTCTTTGGAAAAGAAGAAAACCTTACTGGAGTATCTAAAGATGAGATATTCATTATGTCCTGTCTGACTAATGGACAGCCAGTTAATGGTGTGCCTTTCATGATGCAAACCTTCACCCGAATCCAAGAAGAACCTGATCTACCCATATTGGTAGGAGGCCTTGTCACCATGATTGCTGATGCCTTAGGACTTAGATACCAATTACAAAGGTGTAACCGTTTAGGTACCATCCGTCCTATGAATCTGAACTTTTGCTTTAACCGCCATATCATAAGAAATTTAGGACAACCACCTTACGAGTACCTAATCAGGAATGAAGTAGTAACCCTGTTCACATTACCAAACCATGCTAGAGTCAGTGTTCACAATAAAGAAAATTGGCTTTATGAGCTTACCCCTCCTGACTATCCATCCACTTCCGAAACACCACAATCTTACAAGATAAGGGATGATATAATGACCGATGTAGAAAGTGACCCTGAGACACCTCCTGGTTACCATGACATTGAACACACTGATGAAGTGATTGAAACCCCTGAAGTAAATCAAGTAGAATATGCTGACAACTTAAAGAAAATTATGAATACTCTTGAAGTTTACCAAGCCGATATTAATGCTGTTAAGGATGAGGTTAAAAGCATGCGATTGGACATTATAGGTTTAACTGACATAACGTGTGAGCAATTCTACCACTTATACTCCGCACTTGAAGATTTGAAGAAGCAACTTTGAAAATGCTGTAGTGATTTAACTTATTTTACTTCTCGCTTTTGTTTCTAGTTAGTTTTAACATTTTGCAAACATTTTCGTACCTTATTTTTATTAATGTAATTTTCCTTCAATTATATCAAAAGCAAAGCACTTCTAGTTTTACCATTTTCCAATTTAATCAATTTCTATGCTTTCCATTACTTACTGTTATATTTAAATTGATTAATATTTTATGATTTCTCGTGTGATGAAATTTGCTGCTAATATATGTTGATCCAATATTATATATAGTGTTTGTGTTGGAATTAAATAAGAAGTGATAATAAAGAAAACAAATTGCATTGAACGAGTGAGATAATGCATTATGTGAAGAAAAATTATAAGTTTTTAAACCCTCACGGTCGTCATCCATCTCTCACGATCGTGACAAGCTAATTAGCGCGTCACGACCGTCACTCATTCCTCACGACCGTGACGACCCCTGTTATACGAATTCTGAGAAACAGAATCGTTCTTCTTCGCAGAAACCACTTTTCCACTTCCACAAAAATTAGAAACCCCCCATTATCTCCTCACTATCCCGTAACCTCCCATTACCCTCAATCAATTTCATTAACCTCTCCATTTATTCCAAACCCCTCACATTCACTTCTTTCACTATAATCAGAACCAAATTCTTCACATTTTTCATTTTCTCACAAAACTCAAAAACCTCTCATCTCTCATTCCCGTACTTGCATGCAATGGAAGAAATCCAATTTAGAGATGGTGAACATGGAGAAACTCAAAGACAAAAGTTTATCAGGTTTCAGAATCGTGGCGTCCAGCCCACTCGGTATGTCGACATTGACTGCTTGAGGGAGTTGGGACTGCTCAACGGCGTGAAGCTCCTGCTTAGGCATGTTGGTTTGTGGCACTTGTGTAGTCAACCACAGCCGACATTCGAACTCCTCACATTGGAATTTCTGAGTTCGTTTCAATATGTTACACCTCCCGGTTCATCAAGTCAACTCACCGGCATTGCAAAGTTCAGAATGCTCAGACGAGAGTTCGAAATTACTCAAACAAGGATCGTCGAACTGTTAGGTTTCGATCACGGAGACGATGCTCATCTCCGCGTGCCGGACAACTTCAGCGAAACCGCTTTCACCTTATGGCACGACATCACCAACACCCGTGCTACTGCCTTTCAGAGTCTGAATGCTACCCACATCCATAACCCGGCGATCCGATATTTTCATCACATCATCTGGAATACTATTTTTGCAAGAGAGAGCAATCACAAGCTTAACTCCAAGGAGCTCTTGTTCTTGCACTGTGCCTTAAATGACGAGCGCATCAATGCTGCCCCATTCCTTTTATCACATATCCAGTCTGTAGCGCAACGAGGCGCAACCCCCTTCTACATAGGCGGGATTGTCACCACCCTCGCCATTCAGCTGGAGCTTGGTGACCTGATTATCCATTTTTCCTCGCAGAGCCGCAGAGTTGCTTACAAAGAACTATTGCAGGTCCGCCCACTTGATATCTCAGAGAGAGGATGACAGGTTCAACCCTGTTATCCAAGGCACTGTTTATCATCACATCACCTTGCCGTGCCGTGACCGCATTGATCCTCCCAACTGAGCCAACTGGCTATTTGCTTTACCGGATGCTGCCGGCCACGTCCCCATTATTGATGAGCAGGCCGATCCACCAGTGGACGAGATGCAGGATACCATGGATGCTGCTGACCCTGTACAGGACATTCCTGAGTCCTCCACCCGACAGCCACCTGCGCAAGAATTCACACTTGAAGACGTCCTCCGTGCGATTCATCAGCAGAATCAGATGAATGCCGTACTAGAGCTAAGGCAAAAAGAGCAACATGATGCACTACTTTCAGCTGTTGCCACCAACCAGAGGACGACAGATGAGAAGCTTGGAGAGATTTTTAGCGAGCTAGAGGCTTTGCGTATTGATATCACTGCTCTCACCGGCACCGGTTCTGATCCTGAAGCGACTCCGACCAGACGCTCCCGCACCAGAAGCCGAGGCCGTGGTCGTCAGCAGCCTTAGTTTATGTTTATGTTTTTGTCTTTCCATTTCCGTTGTTTGTATTGTATTTTCCCCACTATTATATCACAACATTGAGGACAATGTCTGATATAGTGTGGGAGAGATACCTTTCCTTTTTCTGCACTTTCCATTCCGTTGTATTTCCCTTTCGTATTTTAATGAAACAAAGTAATATTTGTGCTATTTCTTTAGTTTCGAATTTTCCCTGTTTATTTAGCCATACCAAAAAAATTTATATTTTTATCTTCGCATTACCCGACTTACCTATGAAATCGTAGTTAGGAAGCTGAGAACGATTCAACAAGATCAATACAGTCTTGACACCTTAGACTTCCCACTTAAGCATTTCGTTCCGATAATTGTTACGACTACACCTTAAGTTTCAGTTCTAAAAGTAACCCCTAGTAGTTTATACTAGCAGTCAGCACCGTCTGAACACAAACCACGTGGGGAGCCGATGAACATAAGTGTTTGATGCCTAAATCTATAATGATCCTTCATATCTCAATGCCAATAAAAAGAAATTGCACCAAAGTACACGGTCGCATATAAGAAACGAGAAGTATGAGAAGGAGTCCATTGCGGGTTGGTTCAGAGGTACCTGGTTCTGAACTTGGTAGGGCGTGCTACGGCTCGATCCCCCACAACCTCCAAATCGGATAATATATATAGGGTTGCCACATTCATGTACCAGACCCCGTGCTTATAAAGGATCAAAGTCACTAACCGGCTACTCCACTACGTGCATGCTAAGGCAAAGGGCTTAATGTGATTGCGCTAGAATGAAACCGGGTGAAATAAGATCGAAAGACTCTAGGTAGAATCGCAACGCAATTACCGAATGTTTCGTTTAACGGGAAATCGACGACTTAGCTTGTTGCTTGTGTCATTAGTGTATCGTTGGTGTTTTATTCTAGTACCGGTTTATCTAGCTAAACGATTCCTCGTATGGTTTGTTATGTGTATGCGTCGATGGAAACTTGTCCGATCATTTTTCAACTGACTATTTGCTTGAGGACAAGCAAAGGTTTAAGTTTGGGTATGTTTGATAACGAGAAAAAGTATCGTTTTATTACTATGTTTCAATGCCGTTTTATCGCACATTTATCGTATTAACACCCGATTCTTAGAGTTTTCTTTGTCATTTTGCAGGTATAACAATTATAGAGCTAAATCATAAGTCAAAAGTGAAATGAGAAAAAGCAAGCATGAAAAGAAGAAGAAGAGAGGAATTCTGCATAATGCTGCATAATTTGCAACGGCCACGACCGTCACCATGCTGTCACGACCGTGACACGCTAATTGGGCCAGTCACGATCGTAACCAAGCCGTCATGACCGTGACGCGCTAAATATGAAGATAACGAACGTGACACCCTTGTCACGAACATGACAAAGGGAAATTAGGTTTACTTGGAATGAATTGGTCATGAACGTGCTACGTGAAGTCAATAACGTTTCTTATTCTTCCGCAGACCCAGTAACACAAGTTTTTCCTGGATTCTCTCAACAACACCGAAGCCCACGCATTATTTCAACTGCCAAGCCCAAATTATAATTTCTATAAATAGCTTTATTTCAAAGTAGAAAGTACAAAGTTTTATTTTAATTTTTCTTGCGGAAGCTCTGCCGTATTTCCATTGCACCCTATTTCATTAATTTTTCCAGCAATTGTTTCTGTTCTTGTTTTAATTTCCATATCCCAACCAAATCAAATAACAATTTCCAACATTAGGAAATTGTTATTATTTAATTTCCTTCAAGCCTTCAGCATTTCGTTGTATTTTATTTTCGATTCCGGTCCGCACTCCGAGCTTGCCAGATTGTGGAAGAAGGAGTTTGACATTATTTTTATTATTCAGGTTTTTAATTATTTCGCATTTACATTAATTTAATTGTTTATGTTAAGAATTTATTTTTATTACTTTATAATACATATTTTAATTTGTGCTCCTCTGTTTCTGCATCTGTCTGGTACAACAAGTATGAGTAGCTAAACACTTTAGGGCGGTATGTAATTAAAATAAACTAAATCGGTAAAATCGAATCTAGACTTAAAACAATTAAGAACTTAAAATTCTGGCTGTGACTTTTTATTATAAACATTAATCTTTTTGTTACGAGTAAGAAAAGTGTAATAGGTTAGGTCAAGACCACGAGAGTGTGAGATTTTAACCAGATAGATAAAGTTAGGCATTTAATTTAAACACAGCGAGAGCGCTTTAAAATGAATTAGACTTATTAAGTTTCCAAAAATTATTTCTAAACACTTATGGGCTAGCGAGAGCAGGCATAGGGCTTTAGGAGTAAGATCTGAGATAAGACCACGAGAGTGTGAGTTAAAGATATTTAAACTGATAACCTCTACAGAATAAATTAAGTGAACCATCCTTATAAGCCCAGGTTAGATTGACCCGCCTAAGTTAACATAATTACATACCGACCGCCTTATTATTATTTCATTAAACTAAAATTTAATTCCCGTCTTTAATTCTAAAAAAAACAAAATCGTGACAACCATACACCTTAGCTAAACTAGTAAACCCTCTAGCACTAAGTGATCATAAAGTCCCTGTGGGATCGATAATCTTTTATATTACTTCGATAGGCTGTGCGCTTGCAATTAAGATACCGCTAGACACATATTAGATTACGTCTTTAGCCCATCAATTTGGTTCATTTGATCTTTTTCTCATAGTTTGGCTCTAGACATGTTATACCCGCAATGTGACATAAAAAACTTGAAGAATCGGGAGTTAATAGGATCAATGTACGATAAAACGGACTAAAAACGTAGTAATAATGTGATACGATTTCTCGTTATCAATGCCTTAAATTATATATTATCTTATGATTTCGATAATTATATGAATTCTCACCCTTCTGTTGGAATGATGTTTTATACGACGCTCAGGTACTGAGGAGTAAAGTTTCTACTAGCGTGAGGTAGCCGTTGGAGTAGCTTCTTTTAGTTTCTTTATTTATTTTGTGTCGAGTCGTGCTCTGATTATGTAACACTGGGGAAGCGTTTTGATTCATTTTTCGAGAGATACTTTATGTACTCTACTTTATGTTGTATTTGTTATTTGACTTATGTGGAGTATTGGCTTGTTATGCCTAAGTGATGATTATGAATGAGATGAGCATGAGACTCTATTTATGTTTAATATGATTGAAGTAAAATTTGCTGCTACATGCTAATGTACAAATATAACTGAAAAACATGAATTTGTTTTAAGTGTTATTGAGCATGACAGGTGTTTGTATGATGTTTGAATTATGTGTCACATCCTTGTTTGAGATGCATGATAATATACTCTGATTATTGATATATATTTCGCGGGGTTTAGAAGGATGTTACATTGTTGGAGAACGATCTTCGGTCTCTCTCTCCCATGCGGAGACACTATCGAGGAGATACCCATAGTCCTTCTCCTTAGCCTTGATCTCCTCCTCGGAAGCACAAAAAGGGTGATGCCAGAAACCTCTCCCACTAAAGGGTCAACAGAAGCCAGAAAGATCACGCCCAGAAAAGATTAAGAAGCACAATCGCTTTTCTTCACGGAAAGTTCACTTCTCCTAGGAAAAGAAGTGTGTCAAGGATACTAGGAAGTCCAGATACAAAGATAGTCCCAGACATTCTCCTCGACGCAGGAGGAATCCCTGCCGCTGTAGATCCCCTTACCTTTCGTCAGACAACAGTGACGACGAGGATAACCATAGTCCCTTAAGTTGTGAGACCATGGACACCCGTATACCACACGGACTGGAGAAACCACCTCCCCTGGTCATGTAAAACAGGACCACAAACCCCAACGATCATATAAAAAATATAAAAGCCATGCTCCACTATGACAATGTAGGGGTGTAACACCCCATTTTCTACCCGATAATTATATTAAAATCAAAGTTATAAAATTTCCAACTTAAAACGGGATATCACATTTTTCAACTTCAAAACCAATCACTTAATAAATAATCATGAATGATACATAACACGTTCAAGGAGAACTCATAAATTAACATATGGTCTTCAAAATAATTCAACTTTATAAAATACTACGCAGGGGATTCATAATAAAAGTAATATCATCTTTGTCCAACATAAATCAACTTTAAAATGAAACAACAAAGTAGTCTTCGACAATTCAACTTAAAAACTCAGCATGTAAGCAATTAAACAAAACAAGACACACGTCTCCCCCCCAAGTGCTACGTATCAGAGTTACAAACACCGACTTGACTAAAGGTAACCGGCTACTCCTCTTGATTACCTGCACGTTGCCAACATAGGGACAACATTCAAACAAAAGGGGTGAGATATCTAATTTATAAATGAAGTATGATAAATAATACATAGATTGAAATCATACAATTATCACCACTTCACATCAACAACAAAACAACAATCAACAACAACTTGAAAAATGCAACTTTAATGCGACTCGACTATGTTATGCATGTGGTACCATTCAGAGTAAGACTCCCAACTTAAAATTGCCAATTTATCGAGGCATCAAGGCATAAGCCTTCAACTTTCAACTTGTACCAATCCAGGCCAACGTGGTGTGAGCAATGACTCCGACATAAAATGCACATATGCCATATGACAGGTACGACTTAACAACACAAACAACATAACAATGTCAATAACACAAATAACTTATACAACATGAATGACTTAAATCAACATTGGCTATCAAGCCTCCAACATGAACAACTTAGACTTATCAATAAATTGGAACAAAATTACCAAATCATTTGTACCTGCAATTCGAATTTTCTGACATAATTTCAACAAAACAAATCAACAAAATCACCCACTAAACTACCCGACTTATCCCAAAATATTTCGTTAAATTCTGGGCAACTAATTTTTCTTCCTAAATCGGCTAAACCCGCTAAAACTGCATTGTTTTCACACTTTGTGATTGCTGAAATTCTTGTATGATAGACTCAGATATCAAATACAATGTTGAGACATCTGATATGTTACTAATAAACATGACAAGGTACAAACAACAGCAAAATAAAATTCTGATGTACCAAATTCAAACACTCTTTGAAGATGTTTAGACATCTGATACGACATTCAGGATGAACACTGCATAAAATGTAAAACAGAAAATATGTAAAGAACACATTCAAATTGTTAACCCAGTTCGATGCAAATCATTTACTCTGGGGGCTACCAAGCCAGGAGGAAATCCACTATGTAGTATCAATTCAAATACTTCTCAGCAAACACGTATAGTTTATAGTCTTCTCACTTAATCACTACCAATGCAACTTCTACTTAGGAACTCCTAAATATGAGACACCTGTCTCACTCCCTCACAATCACCTCAGTGATAAGCTTAACAATTCAAATCAGAAGAGACACTTCCATGACAATACCTTAACCTTGCTTCACAGATTTAGTCAAGAACAAAATATCTCTTGCTTAAAAACTTTGAGAATTACAAATAAACACAACCACAAAGTCTGAAACTTGTTACGCACGAATGCTCCAAGAACTCAACCCTAATGATATGATTTTTACATCTTTGGTTGGTTACTAAACCTAGGTTACATGGTTTCTTTTTATAACCTAATCCCAACTGGATTTTGGGCCTAAAAATGCAACATACCAGCTGCTACAATTATGTAGAAAAATCTGCTACACAAAATCTTCAATCTATAACTTCCTAAAATATATCTATATTTAGAAAGTATATATTCTTCAATATTCTGAACCATGCTGAATCATAACCTTCTAAAAATAGCTCCTGATAAATCTCAACAAAAACACTTAAAAAATATTTCTGAAAACTCATGCAAACAAAAAATTGGACTGATTTCAGCACCAGACAGAGATGTCATGACATCAATCTTGACATCCTGCTAAAATAGCAACACACTTAAACTTTCACACTTGTAGTGGTGTTCTATTTTTATGTCAAGACATTCTTTATAACATTTTATCGAGCAACATGTTTTGCAAAAATTGTTGCCAACTCAGAATTTACAGTCTCCCCCTTTGGCACACTTTTGGCCAAAACATAATTTGATCATACACATCATATTAGAGGAAAATGCAACAATAGAAAACAAAAGTTAGAACATCTTTATAGGCATATATTAATCACAATCAGTTTTACCACAATGAATGCCAACAGTAAAAGCTACAAAACTATCAATCTCCCCCTTTGGCATATTTTGGCTAAAACCTTCTTTGAACATCCATCCAACTGCTCCTCAACCAAGGGACACCTAATGTTACTTACTTCTCCCCCTATCAAGGATAACACATGCTTCTTTGCACTTTGATGATAGGAAAACATAAGAAGCATCTTCATGTCTTCAAGAGCTCACCCTTTGTTCAATTCACAATTGAACACATTCACTTCTTGTACCAAAGCACACCTGATCCTTTCTTGGTTTGTTGTTACCACAAGCTACAAATGTTGAACATCTTCTTGCAAGAAGGTCCTAACACTAGTACTTCACACACCAATGACCATAAAATCCAAACAATATTCATCCAAACTAATTCTAACAAGAGAATCAATTTATGAATATCCACATTCAGACTTCCAAGCAATTAATATCTGATCTACTTCAATCTACTCTACATGTTTCTTCCAAGACAGATCATTTACTTCATCATTCTCCCATATGATTAGGTAGACTAAAAATTAGAAACAATATAGACAAACACCCCAGATAATGTCCTAACACCGGTTAGAACATATTTCATACACCAAGCATTCACAGGACGAGTGATATCCTCACCATCCATAGTTGCAAGAATCAATGAACCGCCAGAAAAGGCTTTCTTAACAACATATGGGCAACATAGTTTGGAGTCCACTTTCCCTGAGATTCTGTAAGGAAAGACTGAATCTTTTTTAACACGAGATCGCCTTATCTGAATACACGAGGTTTGCCCTTCTTATCAAAAGCTTTCTTTATTCTTTGTCGGTACAATCAACCATGACACAAAACATTTATTCTCTCTTAATCAATCAAATTCAACTGGTCAAATCTACCCTGACACCATTCAGCCTCAGTCAACTTGGCCTCCATCAGAACTCTCATTGATGGGATCTCAACCTCGACGGGGAGCACTACTTCTGTACCATAAACAAGTGAGAAATGGGTTGCCCCTGTTGAAGTGCGAACAAATTTACGATACCCATGCAACACAAAAGTGAGCATCTCGTGCATCGACCAAATCACAACAATCACCAAAGCAAGCCTCTGCTTTGTAGATTGGTGAATCCGAAACCGCTTTTCGCTTTTAATTTATTCATTTCATCTCGCCGTATGGCATTCTTTGATCGTTTTCTTGCGTTTTGAATCGATTCATTATTTTGCTTGCGATTTGCTCATTTTGATTGTTGGTAGCTAGAATTGTAGCTTGTTATTGGTGCTAATAGGTGTTAGAAGACTAGGCTTAAGTGGAATTTTCGTGCTAGCATATTCATAGATGTATTGGGAGATTTTAGAAGTAGGTTGATGGCTAAAAGTTCTTTTCCTAATTGATTTTCAGTATTCTGTTCAGTGTTAACCGGTTAACGTCCTCGGTTAACCAGTTAACACGTTATATTTTTCCCCTGGATTTGAGTTTTTAAAGCCATTAACCGGTTAACCCAGGGTGTTAACCGGTTAACGATGTTCCATCTTGATAAATTTGCTTGTTTTATGGCACGTTTGTGCATATCTCATTTTTTAATCACCATAGCTGGTTAGATCATGATTTTAGTGAATTTTTAGGATCACTTTAGGTTCATGATTCTGTAATTTAGGTAGCTTTCGACATGCATTTTGTTAGTGTCCGTTTTTGTGTGTAAATGTTGCATAATATGTTCATAACACTTTATGATCATTGCTTGCATAATCTAGAATTCCTCATAGCATATCAACAAACATGTACACCTCTGGTTTTTGCATTAAATCATGAAGTCATACACATTTTGATTCAATTATGTACATATTGAGAAAAATTGCATAATGTAAAAAACAAAAATCATGTAGTTTACATAACTTAATTGCATAATATTGTTGCATTCTTCTTAATAATCCATTGCATTTTATTACATAATCTTGCATATTGTGCATTATTTTATTTGCATTTAAACTCATTTTGTGCATAAAGAAAAATAATCTGCCTGGTTTCCATAACTGTATTTTGAAACAGGAGCTGTAAAAACATATTGCATTCATGTTGTTTAGACCTTTTACACCTATTTTGCATGTTGATCGTTAGCTGTAATAGGATGTTTTCATTTTACATTGCATTTAGTAGCTCTTTGTGTTATAGGAGCTGTAGTAGCTGCTGGATTTTTGCTTTGCATAGTTTTTAGGTCCATTAGACCTAGGATTGAGTCTAGATTAGGTCCTAGTTGAATTAGGATTTGTTTGGTACTTATTTACCTCATTTCTTTTATAATGTTTATCCTACTAACCTTTGTTTTGTAGGGAGGGGAAGGTAAGTTCACACAACTTAATCCTTTTAATTCTTTTATGCTTTCAAAGTGTCTTTGCTTTAGCATTTTGTACTTGATTTGTATAACTTCATGTTAATCCCCTTTAGAAATGATTTAGCTTCCTTAGGAAGTAAGTTGATTTCTAAGTTCCTTTTCGTTTCCTTTTCCTCATTAGGATTAGAAAACTGCACTAACCTAGGTTCATTCATTCATGACAACACTAGGATTATTAGTCCCCTTAGACTTTTACCTTTGGTTCGTTTTGCTTTCTTTCTCATCTCAAAGAAAAGTAAAAACACCTAATAAAGTTTGATCTTCTCGTACGCCATGAGACTTTGTCGTGGGTTACTTATACGCGTCCCATTTTGGGGTGAGGTGTAAGGCATCTACCACGATGAATAAGTTTTATTATGAGAAGGTTCACAAACAACAATATCAGAAAATGCTTCTTTAAAAGACAATAAACAAACAACACTTATCTTTTCCTAAGGGAATTCTTTTCTCACCTCACTCACTCTAAACGCGAACTTGCGACGAATTGTCTCCTTTGCAAGACGGTAACGAAATCGTTCAAGGCGAGCCTGCAACACCTGAGCATAGACATACGCAGTTCCAGGGCATGAAAAAAACATAAATAGTTCCCGCCTTAGTTAGGCGAACTACGTCGACTCTGATCCTCATATTCCTGATGAGGTACGTAGGCAGCGGGGTAGGGCCCGTTCGAGCACATTCTTTATTTTCCCTATATTTTCCCCCTTTTCGATCACATTTCTTGTTCTCTTCCTCATTTCCATTCTCATTCCAATTAGCGGTTTTTATTCACCAACAATTTTATTTCTCACCCTTTGAAACAGACTAACAAGCATGGATCCCATCGGGTACGACAGACGGTCTGGGATGCTAATACCTTCCCAGGTCGTAACCGACTCCCGAACCTAGATCCTTGGTTCGCATGACCTTGTACTTTCCTTTTCTCTTAGGTTTGTGTAGCATTACCTTTCCTATTCATTTAGGATAAAAATGCTTGGCTGGAGACTCTACCTTTTCCACGCCACTTTCGCGATTGTACTAGGATGAAAATCCCGGGAGCGACAGCTGACGACTCTGCTGGGGATCGAACCCAAGATTTCTGGTTTCTATTGAGAGTCAATCCTAGCGCCCGTTTGTTTCTGTTTCGTTGGGTGTTTATCTGTTTATTGCTGTGTGTTTATTTACTGTTTTATTTACAGTTTTTTACTTTACAACATTTATTTACCACTTTCAGTATTTATTTTCCATGCATCATTTATACTGGACTGTGCTGTTTTGGATTGTTTTTTTTCTGTGGGTGGGATTTACTGTGAGATAAGACAATTACCCGACTTGAGTAAACCATAGGATTAGCATGGACAAACATTGTACTCCCATGGTATCTCACCATGATGAGTGACGATGTGTTCCACACCCAGATTGCGACCATCTTGGAACTATTATGTATGGGATTACTCCACTTCAGGGTACAACCTTAATAGTTATGTGTATCTGGTGACTGATCATTGAGGACCTTAGTGGAAACATCCCTCTCCACTGATGACAGTGGTAGACCACATTTGTTGGCAAACCCACTCGCATCCGAGGGCCCACTGGGAACTCACATAGGATAGGCTGGTTCTCTCATAGGAACTTAGTCAAAGTGAAATGTTCATACGACAACAGTATTGTACCCTTTGGGATGAATGTACTATTGTTTCTCGATTATGTGCTTGAAGTTGGGGACTTATGAGTGATGCTTGTTTCCTTGGACTCAGCTGAGACCTCCCTGAGTAGTAGATAATGCCAAACCAATTCCCTGATTTGGTCATGAGCCATTTCTCAGAAATGGTGAATGTATTATTTCTATTCGACTTTGAGAGTCCGTGATGTTGACACGAGTAGCACACCCGTGAGATGGGAGGGTTTATAGGTTTGCGAGAACCCTAAAACTTCCAACATACCCACTTTTCTAGTATTGTTTAGTATTGTGATCTGGTTCTTTGGTTCCTTGGTTCTGAGATCCGGAATTTCTATTCAGAAAATTGATGTTGTGATTATGACCCTGCACAGACACATGAATGTATGATTGACACAACACATACACGTCATTGATCACATGCCTTGCATTGCATAAGCATCATGAAATCATAATCATTTGTGTTCTTTTCCATTCTCAGGGTTCATACTACTCTCGGTTCCCGGTCATACTCCTGCTTCAGAAATGGAAGACGTCCGAAAGAGGAATGTGTTCTACAAGTTCTTTGATACCAAAGTAGATTTTCTTAATCAGACGGTGTCTCTTATTACCCCGGGTCATCTTGGATACTTCAAAGAGATCTATGGTGACATTCTGGATCTGGTAGTCAACCTGGATAGTTCCCAAAGGAGTGTCATTCATACTTTATTGCAGTACTATGATTTGCAGCTCAGATGCTTCACATTTCCTGACTTCCAGCTAGGCCCATTGCTTGAAGAGTATTCTGAGATTTTGGGGGTGCTTCTCAAAGATCAGAGTTCTTTCAATCCGGAGATGACCAGACCAGCTCATCTGGACATTGCCAAAGCTCTTTATTTGAGATTATTAGAGGTATCTGATAACCTGATTGCTACCAAAGCTGGGGTGCTTGGATTTCCTTTGGAGTTCTTGGTGAGAAGTGTAACAGCCCGGACCCCTTGCAAGGCAATCCCGACACTGCCACCTCACGATCTTCTCTACCCCCTCACTAGTAGAGTTTTTGCCTTCCGTGGGAATCGAACCCTGTACCCTGGGGTTCAAGTACTTATTCAATCCACTACCACTACCACTTGAGCTAGTTAGCTCAATTGGTAGTGGGAATGGATTAGCTCAAGTGGTAGTGGGAATGGATTGAACAAGTACTTGAACCCCAGGGTACAGGGTTCGATTCTCACGAAAGGCAAAAACTCTACTAGTGAGGGGGGTAGAGAAGATCGTGAGGTGGAAGTGCCGGGATTGCCTTGCGAGGAGCCCGGGCTGTTACATAAAAAGGCGCCTTTTTTGTAACAGCCCGAGCCTTTTACGCTCCCGACACTATTACCTCACGATCTTCTCTACTCCCCTCACTAGTAGAGTTTTTGCCTTCCGTGGGAATCGAACCCTGTACCCTGGGGTTCAAGTACATGCTCAATCCATTCCCACTACCACTTGAGCTACTAGCTCAATTGGTAGTGGGAATGGATTGAGCATGTACTTGAACCCCAAGCTACAGGGTTCGATTCCCACGGAAGGCAAAAACTCTACTAGTGAGGGGAGTAGAGAAGATCGTGAGGTAATAGTGTCGGGAGCGCAGAAGGCTCGGGCTATTACACCTCTCCTCTGATGCGTCGAGGAAGAAAACATCCCACACATACTAAGAGATGTCCACGAAGGAATCAACGTACAACATCCGGGCGGACGATCGCTAGCCCGAAAGATCCTTCAGGTAGGATATTATTGGCCGACACTCCAGAACGACGCGAAAGAGCACGTAAAAAGATGCGACAAATTCCAACGACATGGGGAAATGCACGTGGCGCCCCCTACCAAGCTAAAATCACTATCTTCCCCATGGCCATTCGCATGGTGGGGGAGGGACATCTTAGGGCCATTCATCGTCGGATCCGGCCAGAATAAGTACCTCATCATGGGTGTCGATTATTTCACCAAATGGATAGAGGCAGAGGCCTTAGCCAAGATTACTGCACTCAACATACTACGCTTCTTTAAGAGGAGCATCCTTGCTCGGTTCGGAGTGACGCTCGCCATTGTAACAGATAACGAGACCCAATTCACCAATAGACATTTCAAGGAATTCGTCGCTTCGGTGTGAACAAAATAGCACTTCGCTTCAGTTGAGCACCCCCAAACTAATGGGCAAGCGGAAGCCGCTAATAGGGTAATCCTAAATGGTCTAAAGCGAAGACTTGACAAGCACAAGAACCATTGGGTCGAGGAACTACACAGTGTACTTTGGGCATACAAGACCACTCCACATTCAACGACCGGTGAATCTCCATTCCGATTGGCTTATGGGACCGAAGCGGTAATCCCCATAGAAATGCATGTCCGGTCCAGACGAATGGAGTCTCCAATGGACCAGGACACCGAATCTGAGGCGCTAAGAGAAGAGCTTGGTCTGGTCGAAGAAATCCGATCAGAAGCTGCTCTTCGAGAAGCCACTCTTAAACAAACAATAGCAGCTAGAATGACTCTAAGGTCATACGACGAGCATTCGAAGTGGACAATCTTGTTCTGAGAAGAAATCACAAAGATTCCCGCGAAGGAAAACTGACGCCAAACTGGGAAGGCCCATTTCGTGTCCAGGCAAAGACCGAAAATGGGGCCTACTACTTAGAAAATCTTCACGGGGAAGAGCTCGCTCGGCCATGGAACTCCGAGATGCTCAAACAATATTATAGTTAATCACAAAGTCACCTTACTCGGCTACCAAGAAAGGAGCAACATGTCTGACTAAACCTGCATGCCCAGGTACAAGCACAGCAGCCCAAATAACATGATTATCAGGATCTTCTTCGGGAAGAAGAGGGTGACTGTTGCACGGGCGGATACTCAACCGAGTCCGACGTCGCATATGTACCACGACCAGGCAGAACCCCAGCTCGCGATGGGACGTTCAAGCGTCGGGACCCGAGTCATTATCTTGACTCGGGCACCGATCAGGAGCCAGCCTCCAACATTTGATCGGTCCCCCAAACCGACGGATTACAAACACATACCCCATATTTGCCCAATTACATATGAACCTCGTAACAATCACACGAACATCAAACACTTAACATTTATAGAAACACAAAATGAAGTAATTCCTCCGACGGACGCATAGTTACGAATACATGTAGTAAAAACATTATAAAGTAACAAACGACTACCAAGGTCGGACTATTTTATCAAAAAGTTGTGACACCGAAGGGCCGACTTGTTCGTGATTACATTCAAAGGGGATCGTGTCCCCGAGAAAAACAAAAAATAATAAATTACAAGTAATGGCACGCAGGCTAGACTAGTTACCCTCCCCCTCTAGGTCATTAGGTTGACCTTCGCTCTGGGGCCGCTGCATCTCAGGTTGTTCAGGCTGAGCAATACCCCCGAGATGAGAGTCTTCCACGACCAAATCTGTGGGGACCACTATCTAATTGTTTTCAACTTTGTAAAGATAGCTGATGTGGTCGGTATCCAGGACCAGTTCAGGATGGAGGGCTTGTATCTGATGTATAATATTTTGGAAACTGAGATCAGTCGACGAGTTCAGATCTTCCATATCCTGGTCAATCCGAGCGAGAAATGGGGCCCTGGTCACCAAATCCTTGGTATCAGCTTCTTCATCATCCTTCGGGAAAAAGGCGTCTTTCATCTTTTTATTTTGGTCCAAGGCCCTCCCTTTGTCAACCTCCAGCTTGGCAATAATGTTCGCCCGCTCAGTCAACTCCCTAGCAGAGGCAGCAACTTCCTCAGAAGCCTTGGTCAGCTTTTCTTCAACAGCGACCAGGAACTCTTTCAACTTTGTCACCTTCCTTTCCTGCTCAGGATTTCCTTCGACCGTCATCCAAGCCATATATAACACCCGCATGACCGCACTTGCATCTTGTGCTAGAGACAAACACCGAGAAGGGCGGTCCATTCCTTAGACATACAAGGAGTCCGCCCGATCGACCTCCATGTTTTCCCCTTCAAAGAAATCTCGCTTCACAAAACAGGGCGGCAACACGTACTTCGGTTTGGGAGGAGCGTTGACCGTCAAATCCACGGTCGCTGCAGATTTGTGCTTCTTCATGTGCGAGCCAGTGGACGTACTTGGAGATCCTTGGACCAGGGGACCCGACCCCGAGCCGCTCGTTTCAGTCCGCTTGGTTTGAACAACCCTCGACCTCTTTTTCTGGTATTGGCGCAATCATTCCTGGATTTTGTCTAGAGGATTCACCATAGAGCTTGCAAATAAAAGAGATCAAATTAGTCACGGGTGTCAAGATTATCAAAACAAAATAATAAACCAACATAAAAGCAAATACCAAAGAACTCAGACACTTCTTGCCCGGTGTTACATGCAAGGAGGTCTTTGACGTCTATATAAGGACGCTCCACAGCCTCTCCCCCGTCCTGGTCCAACATTATCTTTCCCTCCCCGTCCAGCAGAGGGGTCGGAGTAAAAGAAGCCACCAGCTTCCGAAACTCCTCGAAGCTAGCTGCGTCATCCTCGTTCAGGAAATCCCATACTTGAACAAACTCACTAACTAGACGCCCATAATGTGAGTAACTCCATGAGAAGGGGAACATCCAGAGCCTCATGGGAATCGTCTGCCCTTGATCGTCCAGTCTGGGCTCGCCATTTTCATCAGTGTCTTCCCCCATAAAACTCAGCACTCTCACGGCTTCTTCGCTCGCCGGCTTTACCAGAAAATAGCCGGTCTTAAAAGCCCGGATAGATTCCGAGTGAGCCTTGAATACCTTGGTCCGCTGATTGAAGGAGATGAAACCCTTGCGGTCGGTTCTCTGTCCTACCTGGCGCTGCAGAGAGAACAGTATGAAGAACAGAGGGAGCGTGGCCCCTACGCCTAGATGAGCGCACGTCACCTCGAACGCTTTCAGGAACGCATAGGAGTTGGGGTGCAGCTGAGACGGTGCTACACCCAGATGTCCGAGCACGACACAAACCAGGTCACTAAAAGGCAATGTTACCCCTAAAGTCGAGGTCGCATACTCATACATTGAGAACTTTCGACCACAATAATCTGAGAATATCCGATCATCATCCCCTGGGAAGGTGACGACCCAATCCTCAGGATCACAAACGATGGGCAAAGGCTCCGCACGAGGTCTTGAAAAGGACGACACCTTGTCAAGCAGGTCCTCCACTACCCATTCCTCGGGCGCAATTACTTTGTCCTCACCATAAGGAGTACCGTCTGCTTCTCCAGAGTTAGGGGCCACATCCTTCGCTATGGTCACGTCAGAGTCATCCGACGAGCTTCCAGAGTCGGAAGGAACCAATGCCAAAGAACCAGAATCTTCCGAGGACACCTCCTCCGAGGAAATCTCGTACGGGTCGATAAGCGCAGTTTCACTTGAAAAGCAGAGGAAAGGCGTCAGTGAATTCAATTAGAATATCAAATCCACCCTTCCACCGCTCGACAAGTGAAAGGGCGCGTGCCGACCTAGGAATAAGATCACAGGCCAAAGACCTTGATTAACCATCGCTCAAGGCGATGTCCAGCGCCCGACAACATCAATGGTATGTTCAAGTCCTAGCGGCTTATCAGGTCCCAGATCAAGGTCGACCGAGACCATCCTCGACCATAAATTAGGGTTTGCAATCGACGAGCAACGCTAACATAAGGCCTATAATCTACTTATTCTAGTATAAACTACCAGAAAATCTATCCTAAACTACATGCATTGCTAAGTTATCAAACCTATGGCTAAGAAAGACGCGAAAAGGGCCATACCTTGAGCTTGAGAGGCCATTGAAGAAGAATTTGACTTGAAAATGCGGTGGTCGGTAGGTAGATACGGTGGTCGATGGCTGGAACTATCGTCTGAGATACGAGCAATATGATAGAGAGGAAGACGATGTGAAAAAGCATACGGAATACTCTGGGTTCCTATTTATAGGGAAGGGAGCACGTGCAGAGACGCGTGACCCCTATCCCTAGGCAATGATTACCTACACTCTAGCCCCTAGGCTAGCCGTCAGAACATTGAATAGGCGCGAATTCCCAAACACGCAAACTTTTCATTTCATCTCCCTCCTTCGCCAACTTTTCTGGTCAACGAACGAAAATCACCAACTATAATGCGTGCGCCTTAGACAGAAGACCGTCATTAAGTCGTCGCCCCTCCCCAGAAGCAACGACTTAGGGGGCTCTTGTTCCGGTCAGGCCCAACTTCCAGAGTTGAGCCAGATAAATTAGCGGTCCAACACGTTCTTCGTCGAGCATCACGCTCGGGACGATGGTCTGTGTCGTCCAAGGTTTAACCGACCGGAATAAAGTCCCCTAACGGTTAGTTCTAATCGTTACCTATTCATACGAGTTCCACGATCCACACCCAATGGTTTGAACCAATAACCATCCACCAAGGACAATATATAAACCCTCTCACACGAGAGGGCCAGGTATTCAATTTTCTCACCCTTATTCTCGTGCTTGCACACTCTTTGCTCAGACTCTTACTTTAGCATCGTATTAATATGATTTTTTGACCAAAACTAGTACAAAATAGTGGATAATATATTATGATTTTTTGACCGAAACTTCCAATTTGAAAAGTTTCATAGAATCTAATTTTCAGATGATTTTTTGCATGAACTTCCATCATAACCTTACCTCGTAACATATAGAAAGAATCTGAAAAGTTTCGTATCATTTCGACCAGGCCTCTATCTAATATGATTTTTTGACCAAAACGAGTACAAACTAGTGTATAATATATTATGATTTTTTTTACCAAAACTTGAATTTTGAAAAGTCTCATAGAATCTAATTTTTAGATGAATTTTTGCATGGACTTTCATCCTAACCTTCCCTCGTAACATATAGAAAGGGTCTAAAAAGTTTGGTATCATTTCGACCAGGCCTCGTATTAATATGATTTTTTGACCAAAACTAGTACAAAATAGTGTATAACATATTATGATTTTTTGGCCGAAACTTGCAATTTGAAAAGTTTCATAGAATCTAATTTTCAGATGATTTTTTACATGGGCTTCCATCACAACCTTCCCTCGTAACATATAGAAAGGATATGGAAAGTTTTGTATCATTTTGATCAGGCCTCGATTTGATATGATTTTTTGACAGAAACGAGTACAAACTAGTGTATAATATATTATGATTTTTTGACTGAAACTTGAATTTTGAAAAGTCTCATAGAATCTAAATTTTAGATGATTTTTTGCATGGACTTCCATCCTAACCTTCCCTCGTAACATATAGAAAGGATATAAAAAGTTTTGTATCATTTTGATCAGGCCTCGATTTAATATGATTTTTTGATTGAAACGTGTACAAACTAGTGTATAATGTATTATGATTTTTTAACCGAAACATGAATTTTTAAAAGTCTCATAGAATCAATTTTTTAGATGATTTTTTTCATGGACTTCCATCCTAACCTTCCCTCGTAATATATAAAAAGGGTCTAAAACGTTTTGTATCATATCGACCAGACCTTGTATTAATATGATTTTTTGACTGAAACTACTACAAAATAGTGGATAATAAATTATGATTTTTTGACCGAAACTTTCAATTTGAAAAGTTTAATAGAATCTAATTTTCAGATGATTTTTTGCATGAACTTCCATCATAACCTTCCCTTGTAACATATAGAAAGAATCTAAAAAGTTTCGTATCATTTCGATCAGGCCTCAATTTAAGATGTTTTTTTTTATCGAAACGAGTACAAACTAGTGTATATTATATTATGATTTTTTGACCGATACTTGCAATTTGAAAAATTTCATTGAAAATAATTTTTAGATGATTTTTTGCATGGACTTCCATCCTAACCTTCCCTCGTAACATATAGAAAGGGTCTAAAAAGTTGGGTATCATTTCAACCAGGCCTCGTATTAATATGATTTTTTGACCGAAACTAGTACAAAATAGTGGATAATATATTATGATTCTAGGACCGAAACTTGAAATTTGAAATCTTTCATAGAATCTAATTTTCAGATGATTTTTTGCATGAACTTCCATCATAACCTTCTCTCGTAACATATAGAAAGGATCTGACAAGTTTCGTATCATTTCGATCAGGCCTCGATTTAATATGATTTATTGACCGAAACGAGTACAAACTAGTGTATAATATATTATGATTTTTTGACCAAAACTTGAATTTTGAAAAGTCACATGGAATCTAATTTTCTGATGATTTTTTGCATGAACTTCCATCATAACCTTCCCTCGTAACATATAGAATAGGTCTGAAAGTTTCGTAGCATTTCGACCAGGCCTCGTATTAATATGATTTTTTGACCGAAACGAGTAGAAAATAATGTATAATAATATTATGATATTTTGACCGAAACATGCAATTTTAATAGTTTGATAAAATCTAATTTTCAGATGATTTTTTGCATGGACTTCCATCATTATCTTCCCTCGTAACATATAGAAAGGATCTGAAAATTTTCGTATCATTTCGACCAGGCCTCGATTTAATATGATTTTTTGACCGAAACGAGTACAAACTAGTGTATAATATATTATGATTTTTTTACCAAAACTTGAAATTTGAAAAGTCTCATAGAATCTATTTTTTAGATGATTTTTTGCATGGACTTCCATTCTAACCTTTCCTCGTAACATATAGAAAGGGTCTAAAAAGTTTGGTATCATTTCGACCAGGCCTCGTATTAATATGATTTTTTGACCAAAACTAGTACAAAATAGTGTATAATATATTATGATTTGCAATTTGAAAAGTTTCATAGAATCTAATTTTAAAATGATTTTTTGCATGGACTTCCATCATAACCTTCCCTCATAACATATAGAAAGGATATGAAAAGTTTTGTATCATTTCGACCAGGCCTTGATTTAATATTATTTTTTGATAGAAACGAGTACAAACTAGTGTATAATATATTATGATTTTTTGACTGAAACTTGAATTTTGAAAAGTCCCATAAAATCTAATTTTTAGATGATTTTTTTCATGGACTTCCATCCTAACCTTCCCTCGTAACATATAGAAAGGATCTGAAAAGTTTTGTATCATTTCAAATAGGCCTCGATTTAATATGATTTTTTGATCGAAACATGTACAAACTAGTGTATAATATATTATGATATTTTAACCGAAACATGAATTTTGAAAAGTCTCATAGAATCTATTTTTTAGATGATTTTTTGCATGGACTTCAATCCTAACCTTCCCTCTTAACATATAGAAAGGATCTAAAAAGATTGGTATTATTTCGACCAGGCCTCGTATTAATATGATTTAATGACCGAAACTAGTACAAAATAGTGGATAATATATTATGATTTTTTGACAAAACTTGCAATTTGAAAAGTTTCATAGAATCTAATTTTCAGATGATTTTTTGCATACACTTCCATCATAACCTTCCCTCATAACATATATAGAGGATCTAAAAAATTTCGTATCATTTCAATCAGGCCTTAATTTAATATGTTTTTTTTAGAGAAACGTGTACAAACTAGTGTATATTATATTATGATTTTTTGACCGAAACTTGCAATTTGAAGAGTTTCATAGAACATAATTTTTAGATGATTTTTTGCATGTACTTCAATCCTAACCTTCCCTCGTAACATTAAGAAAGGGTTTAAAAACTTTTGTATCATTTCGACCAGGCCTCGTATTAATATGATTTTTTGACCAAAACAAGTACAAAATAGTGTATAATATATTATGATTTTTTTACCGAAACTTTCAATTTGAAAAGTTTCATAGAATCTAATTTTCAGATGATTTTTTGCATGGACTTCCATCATAACCTTACCTCGTAACATATAGAAAGGATCTGAAATGTTTCGTATCATTTCGATCAGGCTTCGATTTAATATGATTTTTTGACCGAAACGAGTACAAACTAGTGTATAATATATTATGCTTTTTTGACCAAAACTTGAATTTTGAAAAGTCACATGGAATCTAATTTTCAGATGATTTTTTGCATGGACTTCAATCATAACCTTCCCTCGTAACATATAGAATGGGTCTGAAAGTTTTCTATCATTTCGACCAGGCCTCGTATTAATATGATTTTTTGACCGAAACTAGTACAAAATAGTGTATAATATATTATGATTTTTTAACCGATACTTGCAATTTTAAAAGTTTGATAAAATCTAATTTTCAGATGATTTTTTCATGGACTTCCATCATTATCTTCCCTCGTAACATATAGAAAGGATTTGAAAAGTTTCGTATCATTTCGACCAGGCCTCGATTTAATATGATTTTTTGACCGAAATGAGTACAAACTAGTGTATAATATATTATGATTTTTTTACCAAAACTTGAAATTTGAAAAGTCTCATAGAATCTATTTTTTAGATGATTTTTTGCATGGACTTCCATTCTAACCTTCCCTCGTAACATATAGAAAGGGTCTAAAAAGTTTGGTATCATTTCGACCAGGCCTCGTATTAATATGATTTTTTGACCAAAACTAGTACAAAATAGTGTATAATATATTATGATTTTTTGACCGAAACTTGCAATTTGAAAAGTTTCATAGAATCTAATTTTAAAATGATTTTTTGCATGGACTTCTATCATAACCTTCCCTCATAACATATAGAAAGGATATGAAAAGTTTTGTATCATTTCGACCAGGCCTTGATTTAATATGATTTTTTGATTGAAACGAGTACAAACTAGTGTATAATATATTATGATTTTTTGACTGAAACTTGAATTTTGAAAAGTCCCATAAAATCTAATTTTTAGATGATTTTTTCATGGACTTCCATCCTAACCTTACCTCGTAACATATAGAAAGGATCTGAAAAGTTTTGTATCATTTCAAATAGGCCTCAATTTAATATGATTTTTTGATCGAAACATGTACAAACTAGTGTATAATATGTTATGATATTTTAACCGAAGAGGCACCCACCTGTATCTTGCCACTTCTTATGCCACTTTCCACACGCTCTCCAGTCATTATCAACTCAGTGAAGCCAGATGATGAGCTTCCAATGAGATGACTATAGAAAGGACCATTCAACGTACTCATAAACATATCCACTAGCTCCCTGTCAGTCAGAGGAGGTTGAACTCTGCCAGCCAGGTCTCTCCACTTTTGGGCATACTCCTTGAAATTCTCCTTAGTACCCATAGACATGCTTTGTAGCTGCATGCGAGTTGGTGCTAGATCAGCATTGTATTGGTATTGCCTATAGAAGGCCTCAGCAAGATCATTCCAATCACGGATGTTGACACTCTCCAATTGATAGTACCATTCCAATTGAGCTCCAGACAAACTTTCTTGGAAGAAATGAATCCATAACTTCTTATCAGCAGTATGAGGTTGAATCCTCCAGACATAGGACCTTAGATGCAGTTTGGGACACGAGACACCATCATATACTACAAAAGCAGGGACCTTGAAACCAATGGGTATAACCACTCCAGATATCAAACTCAGATCTTCAAAATCCAGCCCAGAAGACTTTTGTAATTCCATAGCATTCATTCTATCCACCAGCATCTTGAACTTATCTTCATTGGGATCATGATAGTAATTTGCTTCAGAATCAGAATCCCCCATAGTATTATGGAGACTACCTCCCTCTTTCTCAGACTCTTCAGACTCATAATCTTCAACCTGTTCCTTGGTCTTGACAGGACCTTTGAACCTTCTTCCCAGATTAATAAGACCTCCTGATCTTCTATTCTTCTTAGTCTTCTTGGCCAGCAGTGTCTTCAATTCATCCTGTCCCTTGGATAAGTTCAGGATCAGCTCTTGGAATTGTGCATTCTGTGCCTGAAGATCTTTGACTGTTTGTTCAAGAGCCATTTCTGCTGAAATAAACAGCGAGAAGATAAGATACCTGTGCATAAGAAACCTGTGATGCAATGATAATGGTGTATAAATGCGTATGCAATGTTTTCAAGGACCGCATGATTTAAATTTGTTTAAACAATCAAAAGATAAACTTTTATTAGTAATAAATTTGTTTGCCCCTTGGGCTTACAATAAAAAGAATGAAATAAATACAAAAAATGGGGTTTTAAGTCTCCCATGGACGTTTCCTCTTTATGTTGAGGTATGAGTTGAGATTCCTCTCCTCGTGAAGTTGTTTTGTTAACTCCAGGATTCTTTCTTGACTTGCTTTGTAATAAGTCTCAAAAGTATCTCTTTGCTCCTTCAACTGGATCCAGGACCTCTGTAAATCTTCCATGTCAGTGGGCATGTCTGGATGAAGGATGATATAACAAGTATCTCCTTCAACAACTGGCTCCATAGTAACTGGCAGGATGGCAGGATATGGCATCATAAGAGTCTGAGCACGAGATCGCACCCATCTGAGATAAGCTTCCATAGGAATAATGTACTTGGGTTCCAGAGTCTTGCTGTCCACCTTATTCACTTTCCCCCATGCTCGTATGAACCTTTGATGATAACCTTGCAGATCATTGTCGTAGTCAAACACAATACCCTGAATCAACATGTCATGAAGACCATCACTCCGAGCGTAACCAAACTGACGTAAAGCTAAGGAAGGGTTGTAGGTAATGCCCCCTCTTATGCCAAGGAGTGGCACATTAGGGAACTCTCCACAATGGTCAATGATAGTAACATTCTCCATAGATCGAGAGCACCAATGAATATCTGAATGAGAGACTGACATGATTCTTTTAGACCACCTGAACCCTTGTTCATTCTTCATCACTGATCGAGGAAGATGAGAAATAAACCACCTAGACAATAAAGGTATGCAGCATATCAGAGTTCCTCGTGCCTTTGTATTATGAGTATGAAGAGAGTGTAAGATGTCTCCAAGCAATGTAGGCACTGGGTTACGAGTCAAAAATATGTTGATGGCGTGTACGTCTATGAACTGATCTGGATTGGGGAACAACACTAAGCCATAAATCAACAAGGGTAAGACCTCCTCAAAAGCATCATAGCTCATAGCTTTCAGGAATATTTGAGCTTTCTCCATCAATACCTTAGCAAGAATACCCTTAACTCCACTCCTCGTTTCTAGGACAATGTCTGATTTCTTCAAATGTAGAGCTGCAACAATGACTTCAGGTTTAGGCTCATTTTCCAAGCTTGTGAAAGGTTTCTGATCAAGGATAGGTATACCCAGAAGCCTAGAGAACTCTTCCATTGTAGGAACCAGCTGATAGTCGGGGAATGTGAAAAAATGATGTTTAGGATCAAAGAACTGAAACAGAACACTCATCATGTCTTCATTAAACCCTGAAGTGACTAGATCCAGTAGGTGACCATGTCTCTTGATGAACTGAGAGTTTTCAGAAACTTGAGAGACCAATTCCTTAAGCTTATGAGGTATCCCTACAAAGTTGATCCGGATAAAGGTAAATACCCTCCCCTGAAGTTTAGTTGGTTCATCCTGTCCTATAAAGTAACCAGGTTCTAAGGGATCTCAATATCATTGATCCTTCACAAGGGTGGTTGTTCAGTAGGCAACTTACTTGCCAACCAAAACCCTCAAAGTTTAGGATCTCAATGAGCGTAGTATCGAGTATCAACCAACTTCAGTCTTCACCAAAGCCGGCTATCTCACTACTTTCTAAAGGCCAAGATGGGATGACTAGGGTTCTAAAAGTCAGTTAGTGTATTGACAACATATGGCAGCCTCATATTATCCTCAACTTACTTAAGGAATATAAGCACCAACCAAGAAGTCACACTAACTATGGCCACCAGATCAACCATATCGGTATACGCCGTACAGTTTCCTTGGTCTATTGCCATTTACCTAAGGTACACTAGATCCGGGTTAGGATCTTTCACACATAAAGCCCAACAAGTAATATAAAGCAAACAAGGCAAACAATTTAAGTGATCTAATTCCTAAGGGTACCCCTCTTTTATTAAATCCCCAGCAGAGTCGCCAGTTCTGTAACACGGTGAGAGAACTGACTTTTCTATAAATGTTGCGGATAGCAAGAGTCGCCACCGACTTTTATTTTATCCAAAAGGAAAGGACATAAAAGAACAGGAAAGACCTTAAAAAGATTTTGAGTTCGGGGGGTAGGTTATACAAAGGGAAGGTGTTAGCACCCTTTATATCCATGGTTATCCATGGGCTCTTAGTTACTTAGCTCACTTTAAACTGTTTTGAGAAAGTGTAGTGTGTGATTAAAAATTTTCTTAAGTACTTTATAATGATCCTTGTATGGATATATATAAAGAATTTGTTTTGAAAATTGTTTGAAATGTGAAGTGTAATGAAGTGTTTTTGAATAAGTGAGCAAGTACTTAAGAGGAATCTACCCTAATTTGAATCTTTACTGTTCTTAAATGTTCTTTCAATGGTAAGACTATCCCTATTATTAAGGAATAGGTAGTCATTACCTTGGATGTTGTAAGGGACATGTGAAGGGTCATCTGTGTTTAGGCAACTGTAAGGTGTCTTAGCAATTCAAAGGGACTTATCATCTTTTATTCGAAAGCGACAAAATCATTTACGAAGGCAACATCGAAGGGACTTGATCTTATAATCGTAAAGGGACTTGATGATATTTTAGGAGAAGGGACCTTGCTTTTAGACACCTTACTTGACTTTTTGGTTTAGGCAACATGAGGGATAACCCTTAGGAAGTGAGATGGCGATCAAAGATCGACTTACGTGTGTGCGTGTATATGTTCTAATATTTATCTTATGATTAGTGATCTAAATTAATTTTTAAACAAATAGGTTATCACTCCCTATATTTACTAACCATAGCAAGGATATTTATAAATAACGATAAAAAAAACTACGACTATTACAACGCTTTTACAGTTACATTATAATAAAAACAAATTAAATAATAATTATATAATAAAAATAAACAATTAAATAAAAGGTTAGTGATGAAATAATTATAAGAAGAAAAAGTTAGTAATAATGTACAAAATATATATATATATAATTCAATTAAGTATTTTTAGATTTTAATAAACCATTTTAAAGAATTTTTGAAAATAAAATAATAAAGATATACTAATTTATTTACAAAATAAACTATGATTAATTATTTAATTGGATATTAGGAAAATTTAATTAATTTTAAGATTTAAATAAAATAAGAATTAGGGTTAGGATTAGGGTTAGAGAAAATTAAGGTTTTAATTATATATATAAAAAATATTAGGGTTAGAAATTAATTTAAATATAATTAATGAAATTATATACAAAAACATATATACATATTAATAAATACAAACATAAAAAAGTTTGAGAAAATAAATTATTATATTTTTGAAAATATGAGTTTTTAAGAAAATATTAATTATTTATCTTAGAAATTATTTAAATTGAATAAAAGTAAATAAAATAAAAATTAAATGTAAAATAATAAAAATAAATGGACAAAGTACTAAAAAACAGGACCTGGGATTTGAACCCAGGTCCTTTACCTGGTTGAAGGACTCCCAAAACCAGCTGAGCCACTGCACGCAGCTGATAATAATCCACCCCAATATTGTTTTGTTGTTATCCTGCAAAATAAAATAAATCAAAGCAAAAAAATTACCTTGGCCGGTTTCGAACCCAAGCCCTTCATTAGATCATACGCGCACCAAAACCAACTGAGCTACATGCTCATTGTGATATATAGATGGAACAAATTTGTTTTCATCTTTGCATCAATTTCAAATATGATTTTCGCGCCAGGCAACTTCGTCTCCTACCTCATGACCTGCGAATTTTCATGCGATTATACCTGCGATATTTTCTGCGTTTTTGTATTCGTAGGTAAACCTGCGAATCTCAAACTTCACACAAAACGTAAAATTTCACAAAATCAATAATACCATTGAGTTCCTAATGAAATTTGCAATCATTCTATGTCCTTAGAATTAATTTATTTTGGCTCAATCGCAAAACCCTAAAGGAAGCCGAAAACCCTAACAATGGTGAAATTCATTCTAGCCCATGAAACTCGAATCAAATTATCCAGAAAGCTTCTACATCATGACACAAACAAGATTAATCAACCAAAAACAAGTAAAGCATAATGAATAATCACAATCGAAAATTTAAAAATTTGAACAAATATTGATTCGGTTTGTGTATATGTGCATGATCATGATGCTTTTGAGGATTGAGATAGGTTCAATCATGTCCAAGGCTCCTCTCCATGTTCTTAAAATACCTTTAAATGCCTTGTAATAGGGAATCCGAATTTGAGTTTTTGAACAATTTTTTTGAAGTTTGACTAATGTGTTGGAGGCTGTGAATTCGTCTCTAGGGCTTGGCACCATGTTGTATATATATGAGTGAATGAATTTAGGTCAAAAACCTTAACAAATTTGTGGACTTTTGATCTTTGAGAGATTGAAATAGATGTGATCTCAAAATTTGATTTTCCTTGATCTAGCATTGCCATATTGGTATGATCTTCATTATTTTTGTATCAATCAAGTCTAAATATGTTTTAAGACTTTCTAGAAACCAAATCAAATCAAATATCCATCATTTTATATTTTATTTTAATTTAAAATGATTTTTTAACATAAAAAATCATAAAAAATAAAATAAAATGAATAAAATTATGAATAAATAAATTTTATTTCGTGCATGATGTCATGGAAGTGTTTGGGTCATAAAAAAGCAAGCCCATTCGGTGAATTATGGTTTTAAGACCCCATTTGCTTCATAAACCTCTCAAACATTTCCCAACTTTGCAAGGGCACAAATCCTTCAATTTTAATGCTATGAAGGTGTTCTTGGACATTTTGGAAAGCTTAAAGAGTCCTCTAACCAACCTCTTTTGTCTCATGTCCATATCTTTTACCATTCTCAAGTTATGTTCTTTTGAAGTTGTTGACTTTTTGTTGACTTTTAAAAGGACCTATAATGTCTTAGCTCATACCTTCCAAATGAAGCATTTTTGGGCTTGGCTTGTGAGACACAAAGTTGTAGAGAATTCAATTTCCTTCAAAATGAGCTTTGGATGGAAAATGTATGATGAAGCATGTGAAAGTTATGGCTGGTCAAAGTTCAGTTGACTTTTCCTGTGAAAACCCTAATTTAAAAACTCCTGATTCCTGATGATCTGAAATCTCCTTGATGAATCATGATCAAACCTTGATCAAATGATGAATTTTACTTCATATACTTGATGTTGGCAAAAAAATCATGAAGTTTGACTTTGGTTTGACCACAGTTGACCTCAGTTTGACTTTTTAACTACTTTGACTGATTTTAACCTATCTGATCATCTGACTGGGCAAATATTTTGGGAAAGTCTTGAAACTTGACATGGGGATTCTTGAACACATATAGGATGCTATGAAGCTCACTTGAAGTCTTGGAAGTCCATTTAGCCTGACAAAAGTCAAAACCCTAGTTTAAGATGCATTGCTTAGGAGGATGCATTGTCTGAGGGAATTGTCAAACTTTCTGACTAATTGTGAACCTTGTGAACCTCATGAGATGTATTATGAAAATTGTGAACCTCTTGAGACACAATGCATATTCTTGTGGAGGGCAGATTTTGGGGTGCAACAACCTCGTATTAATATGATTTTTTGACCGAAACTAGTACAAAATAATGTATAATATATAATGATTTTTTAACCGAAACTTGCAATTTGAAAAGTTTGATAGAATGTAATTTTCAGATGATTTTTTGCATGGACTTCCATCATAACATTCCCTCGTAACATATAGAAAGGGTCTAAAAAGTTTGGTATCATTTCGACCAGGCCTCATATTAATATGATTTTATGACCGAAACTAGTACAAAATAGTGGACAATATATTATGATTTTTTGACCGAAACTTGTAATTTGAAAAGTTTCATAGAATCTAATTTTCAGATGATTTTTTGCATGAACTTCCATCAAAACCTTCCCTCATAACATATAGAGAGGATCTAAAAAGTTTCGTATCATTTCAATCAGGCCTCAATTTAATATGTTTTTATTATAGAAACGAGTACAAACTAGTGTATATTATATTATGATTTTTTGACCGAAACATGCAATTTGAAGAGTTTCATAGAACATAATTTTTAGATGATTTTTTGCATGTACTTCAATCCTAACCTTCCCTCGTAAAATTAAGAAAGGGTCTAATACCTTTTGTATCATTTCGACCAGGCCTCGTATTAATATGATTTTTTGACCAAAACTAGTACAAAATAGTGTATAATATATTATGATTTTTTGACCGAAACTTGCAATTTGAAAAAATTCATAGAATCTAATTTTCAAATGATTTTTTGCATGGACTTCCATCATAACCTTCCCTCGTAACATATAGAAAGGATCTGAAAAGTTTCGTATCATTTCGATCAGGCCTCGATTTAATATGATTTCTTGACCGAAACGAGTACAAACTAGTGTATAATATATTATGATTTTTGACCAAATTTGAATTTTGAAAAGTCACATGGAATATAATTTTCAGATGATTTTTTGCATGGACTTCCATCATAACCTTCATTCGTAACATATAGAATGGGTTTGAAAGTTTCATATCATTTCGACCAGGCCTCGTATTAATATGATTTTTTGACCGAAACTAGTACAAAATAATGTATAATATATTATGATTTTTTGACCGAAACTTGCAATTTGAAAAGTTTGATAGAATCTAATTTTCAGATGATTTTTTGCATGGACTTCCATCATAACCTTCTATCGTAACATATAGAAAGAATCTGGAAAGTTTCTTATCATTTCGATCAGACCTCGATTTAATATGATTTTTTGACCGAAACGAGTACAAACAAGTGTATAATATATTATGATTTTTTGACCAAAACTTGAAATTTGAAAAGTCACATGGAATCTAATTTTCAGATGATTTTTTGCTTGGACTTCCATCCTAACCTTCCTTCGTAACTTATAGAATGGGTCTGAAAGTTTCGTATCATTTCGACCAGGCCTCGTATTAATATGATGTTTTGACCAAAACGAGTACAAAATAATGTATAATATATTATGATTTTTTGACCGAAACTTGCAATTTGAAAAGTTTGATAGAATTTAATTTTCAGATTCTTTTTTGCATGGACTTCAATCATAACCTTCCCTCGTAACATATAGAAAGGATCTAAAAAGATTCGTATCATTTCGACCAAGCCTCGATTTAATATGATGTTTTGACCGAAATGAGTAAAAACTAGTGTATAATGTATTATGATTTTTGTACCAAAACTTGAATTTTAAAAAGTCTCAGAGAATCTAATTTTTAGATGATATTTTGCATTGACTTCCATTCTAACCATCCCTCTAAACATTTAGAAAGGGTCTAAAAGGTTTGTTATCATTTTGACCAGGCCTCGTATTAATATGAATTTTTAACAGAAACGTGTACAAAGTAGTGTAAAAGATATTATGATTTTTTAACTGAAACTTGAATTTTGAAAAGTCTCATAGAATCTAATTTGTAGATGATTTTTTGCATGAACTTTCATCCTAACCTTCCCTCGTAACATATAGAAAGGATCTGAAAAGTTTTGTATCATTTCGATCTGGCTTCGATTTAATATGATTTTTTGATCGAAACGTGTACAAACTAGTGTATAATATATTATGATTTTTTAACCGAAACATGAATTTTGAAAAGCCTCATAGAATCTAATTTTTAGATGATTTTTTGCATGGACTTCCATCCTAACCTTCCCTAGTAACATATAGAAAGGGTCTAAAAAGTTTGGTATCATTTCGACCAGGCCTCATATTGATATGATTTTTTGACCGAAACTAGTACAAAATCGTGGATAATATATTATGATTTTTTGACCGAAACTTGCAATTTGAAAAGTTTCATAGAATCTAATTTTCAGATGATTTTTTTGCATGAACTTCCATCATAACCTTCCCTCGTAACATGTAGAAAGGATCTGAAACGTTTCATATCATTTCGATCAGGCCTCAATTTAATATGATTTTTTGACCGAAACGAGTACAAACTAGTGTATAATATATTATGATTCTTTTTACCAAAACATGAATTTTGAAAAGTCTAAAGGAATCTAATTTTTTGATGATTTTCTGCATGGACTTCCATCCTAACCTTCCCTCGTAACATATAGAAAGGGTCTAAAATGTTTGGTATCATTTCCAACATGTCTCGTATTAATATGATTTTTTTTATCGAAACTAGTACAAAATAGTGGATAATATATTATGATTTTTTCACCGAAACTTGCAATTTGAAAAGTTTCATAAAATCTAATTTTCAGATGATTTTTTGCATGGTATCCATCATAACCTTCCCTCGTAACATATAGAAAGGATCTGAAAAGTTTCGTATCATTTCGATCAGGCCTCGATTTAATATGATTTTTTGACTGAAATGATTACAAACTAGTGTATATTATATTATGATTTTTTGACCGAAACATGCAATTTGAAGAGTTTCATAGAAAATAATATTTAGATGTTTTTTGCATGGACTTCCATCATAACCTTCCCTCGTAACATATAGAAAGGATCTGAAAAATTTCGTATCATTTCGATCGGGCCTTGATTTAATATGATTTTTTGACCGAAACGAGTACAAACTAGTGTATAATATATTATGATTTTTTGACCAAAACATGAATTTTGAAAAGGCTCATAGAATCTAATTTTTAGATGACTTTTTGTATGGACTTCCATCCTAAGCTTCCCTCGTAACATATATAAAGGGTCTAAAAAGTTTGGTATCATTTCGACCAGGCCTCGTATTAATATGATTCTTTGACCGAAACTAGTAAAAAATAGTGTATAATATATTATGATTTTTTAACCGAAACTTGCAATTTGAAAAGTTTTATAGAATCTAATTTTCAGATGATTTTTTGCATGAACTTCCATCATAACCTTCCCTCGTAACATATAGAAAGGATCTGAAAAGTATCGTATCATTTCGACTAGGCCTCGATTTAATATGATTTTTTAACCGAAATGAGTACAAACTAGTGTATAATATATTATGATTTTTGTACCCAAAATTGCAATTTGAAAAGTTTCGTAGAATCTAATTTTTAGATGATTTTTTACATGTACTTTCATTCTAACCATCCCTCGTAACATATAGAAAGGGTCTAAAACGTTTGGTATCATTTCGACCAGGCCTCATATTAATATAATTTTTAGACCAAAACTAGTACAAAATAGCGTATAATATATTATGAGTTTTTTACCGAAACTTGCAATTTGAAAAGTTTCATAGAATCTAAGTTTCAGATGATTTTTTGCATGGACTTCCATCATAACCTTCCCTCGTAACATATAGAAAGAATATGCAAAGTTTTGTATTATTTCGACCAGGTCTCGATTTAATATGATTTTTTGACAAAAACAAGTACAAACTAGTGTATAATATATTATGATTTTTTGACTGAAACTTGAATTTTGAAAAGTCTCATAGAATCTAATTTTTAGATGATTTTTTGCATGGACTTCCATCCTAACCTTCCCTCGTAACAAATAGAAAGGATCTGAAAAATTTCGTATCATTTCGATCGGGCCTTGATTTAATATGATTTTTTGACCGAAACAGGTACAAACTAGTGTATAATATATTATGATTTTTTGACCAAAACATGAATTTTGAAAAGACTCATAGAATCTAATTTTTAGATGACTTTTTGTATGGACTTCCATCCTAAGCTTCCCTCGTAACATATAGAAATGGTCTAAAAAGTTTGGTATCATTTCGACCAGGCCTCGTATTAATATGATTTTTTGACCGAAACCAGTAAAAAATAGTGTATAATATATTATGATTTTTTGACCGAAACATGCAATTTGAAAAGTTTTATAAAATCTAATTTTTCAGATGATTTTTTGTATGGACTTCCATCATAACCTTCCCTCGTAGAATATAGAAAGGATCTGAAAAGTTTCGTATCATTTCGACTAGGCCTCGATTTAATATGATTTTTTGACAGAAACGAGTACAAACTAGTGTATAATATATTATGATTTTTGTACCAAAAATTGCAATTTGAAAAGTCTCGTAGAATCTAATTTTTAGATGATTTTTTGCATGTAGTTTCATTCTAACCATCCCTCGTAACATATAGAAAGGGTCTAAAAGGTTTGGTATCATTTCGACCAGGCCTCATATTAATATAATTTTTTGTCCAAAACTAGTACAAAATAGTGTATAATATATTATGATTTTTTAACCGAAACTTGCAATTTGAAAAGTTTCATAGAATCTAAGTTTCAGATGATTTTTTGCATGGACTTCCATCATAACCTTCCCTCGTAACATATAGAAAGAATATGCAAAGTTTTGTATCATTTCGACCAGGCCTCAATTTAATATGATTTTTTGACAGAAACGAGTACAAACTAGTGTATAATATATTATGATTTTTTGACTGAAACTTGAATTTTGAAAAGTCTCATAGAATCTAATTTTTAGATGATTTTTTGCATGAACTTCGATCCTAACCTTCCCTCGTAACATATAGAAAGGATCTGAAAAGTTTTGTATCATTTCGATCAGGCCTCGATTTAATATGATTTTTTTATCGAAACGTGTACAAACTAGTGTATAATATATTACGATTTTTTAACCGAAACATGAATTTTGAAAAGCCTCATAGAATCTAATTTTTAGATGTTTCTTTGCATGGACTTCCATCCTAACCTTCCCTAGTAACATATAGAAAGGGTCTAAAAATTTTGGTATCATTTCGACCAGGCCTCGTATTAATATGATTTTTTGACCGAAACTAGTACAAAATAGTGGATAATATATTATGATTTTTTGACCGAAACTTGCAATTTGAAAAGTTTCATAGAATCTAATTTTCAGATGATTTTTTGCATGAACTTCCATCATAACCTTCCCTCGTAACATATAGAAAGGATCTGAAACGTTTCATATCATTTCGATCAGGCCTCGATTTAATATGATTTTTTGACCAAAACGAGTACAAACTAGTGTATAATATATTTAGATTCTTTTTACCAAAACATGAATTTTGAAAAGTCTCAAAGAATCTAATTTTTTGATGATTTTCTGCATGGACTTCCATCCTAACCTTCCCTCGTAACATATAGAAAGGGTCTAAAACGTTTGGTATCATTTCCAACATACCTCGTATTAATATGATTTTTTTTACCGAAATTAGTACAAAATAGTGTATAATATATTATGATTTTTTCACCGAAACTTGCAATTTGAAAAGTTTCATAAAATCTAAGTTTAAGATGATTTTTTGCATGGTATCCATCATAACCTTCCCTCGTAACATATACAAAGGATCTGAAAAGTTTTGTATCATTTTGACCAGGCCTCGATTTAATATGATTTTTTGACTGAAATGATTACAAACTAGTGTATATTATATTATGCTTTTTTGACCGAAACATGCAATTTGAAGAGTTTCATAAAAACTAATTTTTAGATGATTTTTTGCATGGACTTCCATCCTAACCTTCCCTCATAACATATAGAAAGGATCTGAAAAATTTCGTATCATTTCGATCGGGCCTCAATTTAATATGATTTTTTGACCGAAACGAGTACAAACTAGTGTATAATATATTATGATTTTTTGACCAAAACATGAATTTTGAAAAGACACGTAGAATTTAATTTTTAGATGACTTTTTGTATGGACTTCCATCCTAAGCTTCCCTCGTAACATATAGAAAGGGTCTAAAAAGTTTGGTATCATTTCGACCAGGCCTCGTATTAATATGATTTTTTGATCGAAACTAGTAAAAAATAGTGTATAATATATTATGATTTTTTGACAGAAACTTGCAATTTGAAAAGTTTTATAAAATCTAATTTTCAGATGATTTTTTATATGGACTTCCATCATAACCTTCCATCGTAGAATATAGAAAGGATCTGAAAAGTTTCGTATCATTTCGACTAGGCCTCGATTTAATATGATTTTTTGACCGAAACGAGTACAAACTAGTGTATAATATATTATGATTTTTGTACCAAAAATTGCAATTTGAAAAGTCTCGTAGAATCTAATTTTTAGATGATTTTTTGCATGAACTTTCATTCTAACCATCCCTCGTAACATATAGAAAGGGTCTAAAAGGTTTGGTATCATTTCGCACAGGCCTCATATTAATATAATTTTTTGTCCAAAACTAGTATAAAATAGTGTATAATATATTATGATTTTTTGACCGAAACTTGCAATTTGAAAAGTTTCATAGAATCTAAGTTTCAGATGATTTTTTGCATGGACTTCCATCATAACCTTCCCTCGTAACATATAAAAAGGATATGAAAAGTTTTGTATCATTTCGACAAGGCCTCGATTTAATATGATTTTTTGACAGAAACGCGTACAAACTAGTGTATAATATATTATGATTTTTTGACTGAAACTTGAATTTTGAAAAGTCTCATAGAATCTAATTTTTAGTTGATTTTTTGCATGGACTTCGATCCTAACCTTCCCTCGTAACATATAGAAAGGATCTGAAAAGTTTTGTATCATTTCGATCAGGCCTCGATTTAATATGATTTTTTGATCGAAACGTGTACAAACTAGTGTATAATATATTACGATTTTTTAACCGAAACATGAATTATGAAAAGCCTCATAGAATCTAATTTTTAGATGTTTCTTTGCATGGACTTCCATCCTAACCTTCCCTAGTAACATATAGAAAGGGTCTAAAAAGTTTGGTATCATTTCGACCAGGCCTCGTATTAATATGATTTTTTGACCGAAACTAGTACAAAATAGTGGATAATATATTATGATTTTTTGACCGAAACTTGCAATTTGAAAAGTTTCATAGAATCTAATTTTCAGATGATTTTTTGCATGAACTTCCATCATAACCTTCCCTCGTAACATATAGAAAGGATCTGAAACGTTTCATATCATTTCGACCAGGCCTCGATTTAATATGATTTTTTGACCAAAACGAGAACAAACTAGTGTATAATATATTATGATTCTTTTTACTGAAACATGAATTTTGAAAAGTCTCAAAGAATCTAATTTTTTGATGATTTTCTGCATGGACTTCCATCCTAACCTTCCCTCGTAACATATAGAAAGGGTCTAAAAAGTTTGGTATCATTTCCAACATGCCTCGTATTAATATGATTTTTTTTACCGAAATTAGTACAAAATAGTGGATAATATATAATGATTTTTTCACTGAAACTTGCAATTTGAAAAGTTTCATAAAATCTAATTTTCAGATGATTTTTTGCATGGTATCCATCATAACCTTCCCTCGTTACATATACAAAGGATCTGAAAAGTTTCGTATCATTTCGATCAGGCCTAAATTTAATATGATTTTTTGACTGAAATGATTACAAACTAGTGTATATTATATTATGATTTTTTGACCGAAACATGCAATTTGAAGAGTTTCATAGAAAATAATTTTTAGATGTTTTTTTTGCATGGACTTCCATTATAACCTTCCCTCATAACATATAGAAAGGATCTGAAAAATTTCGTATCATTTCGATCGGGCCTCAATTTAATATGATTTTTTGACCGAAACGAGTACAAACTAGTGTATAATATATTATGATTTTTTGACCAAAACTTGAATTTTGAAAAGACTCATAGAATCTAATTTTTTGATGACTTTTTGCATGGACTTCCATCCTAAGCTTCCCTCGTAACATATAGAAAGGGTCTAAAAAGTTTGGTATCATTTCGACCAGGCCTCGTATTAATATGATTTTTTGACCGTAACTAGTAAAAAATAGTGTATAATATATTATGATTTTTTGACGAAACTTGCAATTTGAAAAGTTTTATAAAATCTAATTTTCAGATGATTTTTTGCATGGACTTCCGTCATAACCTTCCCTCGTAACATATAGAAAGGATCTGAAAAGTTTCGTATCATTTCGACCAGGCCTCGATTTAATATGATTTTTTGACTGAAACAAGTACAAATTAGTGTATAATATATTATGATTTTTGTACCAAAAATTGCAATTTGAAAAGTCTCGTAGAATCTAATTTTTAGATGATTTTTTGCATGTAGTTTCATTCTAACCATCCCTCGTAACATATAGAAAGGGTCTAAAAGGTTTGGTATCATTTCGACCAGGCCTCATATTAATATAATTTTTTGTCCAAAACTAGTACAAAATAGTGTATAATATAATATGATTTTTTGACCGAAACTTGCAATTTGAAAAGTTTCATAGAATCTAAGTTTTAGATGATTTTTTGCATGGACTTCATCCATAACCTTCCCTCGTAACATATAAAAAGGATATGAAAAGTTTTGTATCATTTCGACTAGGCCTCGATTTAATATGATTTTTTTGACAGAAACGAGTACAAACTAGTGTATAATATATTATGATTTTTTGACTGAAACTTGAAATTTGAAAAGTCTAATAGAATCTAATTTTTAGATAATTTGTTGCATGGACTTCCATCCTAACCTTCCCGCGTAACATATAGAAAGGATCTGAAAAGTTTTGTATCATTTCGATCAGGCCTCGATTTAATATGATTTTTTGATCGAAACGTGTACAAACTAGTGTATAATATATTATGATTTTTTAACCGAAACATGAATTTTGAAAAGCCTCATAGAATCTAATTTTTAGATAATTTTTTTGCATGGACTTCCATCCTAACCTTCCCCAGTAACATATAGAAAGGGTCTGAAAAGTTTGGTATCATGTCGACCAGGCCTCGTATTAATATGATTTTTTGACCGAAACTAGTACAAAATAGTGGATAATATATTATGATTTTTTGACCGAAACTTGCAATTTAAAAAGTTTCATAGAATCTAATTTTCAGATGATTTTTTGCATGAACTTCCATTATAACCTTCCCTCGTAACATATAGAAAGGATCTGAAACGTTTCATATCATTTCGATCAGGCCTCGATTTAATATGATTTTTTTGACCAAAACGAGAACAAACTAATGTATAATATATTATGATTCTTTTTACCAAAACATGAATTTTGAAAAGTCTCAAAGAATCTAATTTTTTGATGATTTTCTGCATGGACTTCCATCCTAACCTTCCCTCGTAACATATAGAAAGGGTCTAAAAAGTTTGGTATCATTTCCAACATGCCTCGTATTAATATGATTTTTTTTACCGAAATTAGTACAAAATAGTTGATAATATATAATGATTTTTTCACCGAAACTTGCAATTTAAAAAGTTTCATAAAATCTAATTTTCAGATGTTTTTTTGCATGGTATCCATCATAACCTTCCCTCGTAACATATACAAAGGATCTAAAAAGTTTCGTATCATTTCGATCAGGCCTAAATTTAGTATGATTTTTTGACTGAAATGATTACAAACTAGTGTATATTATATTATGATTTTTTGACCGAAACATGCAATTTGAAGATTTCATAGAAAATAATTTTTAGATGTTTTTTTTTGCATGGACTTCCATTATAACCTTCCCTCATAACATATAGAAAGGATCTGAAAAATTTCGTATCATTTTGATCGGGCCTCAATTTAATATGATTTTTTGACCGAAACGAGTACAAACTAGTGTATAATATATTATGATTTTTTGACCAAAACTTGAATTTTGAAAAGACTCATAGAATCTAATTTTTTGATGACTTTTTGCATGGACTTCCATCCTAAGCTTCCCTCGTAACATATAGAAAGGGTCTAAAAAGTTTGGTATCATTTCGACCAGGCCTCGTATTAATATGATTTTTTGACCGAAACTAGTAAAAAATAGTGTATAATATATTATGATTTTTTGACGAAACTTGCAATTTGAAAAGTTTTATAAAATCTAATTTTCAGATGATTTTTTGCATGGACTTCCGTCATAACATTCCCTCGTAACATATAGAAAGGATCTGAAAAGTTTTGTATCATTTCGACCAGGCCTCGATTTAATATGATTTTTTGACTGAAACGAGTACAAACTAGTGTATAATATATTATGATTTTTGTACCAAAAATTGCAATTTGAAAATTCTCGTAGAATCTAATTTTTAGATGATTTTATGCATGTACTTTCATTCTAACCATCCCTCGTAACATATAGAAAGGGTCTAAAAGTTTTGGTATTATTTCGACCAGGCCTCATATTAATATAATTTTTTGACCAAAACTAGTACAAAATAGTGTATAATATATTATGATTTTTAGACCGAAACTTGCAATTTGAAAAGTTTAATAGTATCTAAGTTTCAGATGATTTTTTGCATGGACTTCCATCATAACCTTCCCTTGTAACATATAGAAAGGATATGAAAAGTTTTGTATCATTTCGACCATGACTCGATTTAATATGATTTTTAGATAGAAACGAGTACAAACTAGTGTATAATATATTATGATTTTTTGACTGAAACTTGAATTTTGAAAAGTCTCATAGAATCTAATTTTTAGATGATTTTTTGCATGGACTTCCATCCTAACCTTCCCTCGTAACATATAGAAAGGATCTGAAACGTTTTGTATCATTTCGATCAGGCCTCGATTTAATATGATTTTTTGATCGAAACGTGTACAAACTAGTGTATAATATATTATGATTTTTTAACCGAAACATGAATTTTGAAAAGCCTCATAGAATCTAATTTTTAGATGATTTTTTGCATGGACTTCCATCCTAACCTTCCCTCGTAACATATAGAAAGGGTCTAAAAAGTTTGGTATCATTTCGACCAGGCCTCATATTAATATGATTTTTTGACCGAAATTAGTACAAAATAGTGGATAATATATTATGTTTTTTTGACCGAAACTTGCAATTTGAAAAGTTTCATAGAATCTAATTTTCAGATGATTTTTTTCATGAACTTCCATCATAACCTTCCCTCGTAACATATAGAAAGGATCTGAAATTGTTCGTATCATTTCGATCATGCCTCGATTTAATATGTTTTTTTGACCGAAACGTGTACAAACTAGTGTATAAGATATTATGAATCTTTTTACCAAAACTTGAATTTTGAAAAGTCTCATAGAATCTAATTTTTTTGATGAACTTTTGCATGGACTTCCATCCTAACCTTCCCTCGTAACATATAGAAAGGGTCTAAAAAGTTGGGTATCATTTCAACCAGGCCTCGTATTAATATGATTTTTTGACCGAAACTAGTACAAAATAGTGGATAATATATTATGATTCTAGGACCGAAACTTGAAATTTGAAATCTTTCATAGAATCTAATTTTCAGATGATTTTTTGCATGAACTTCCATCATAACCTTCTCTCGTAACATATAGAAAGGATCTGACAAGTTTCGTATCATTTCGATGAGGCCTCGATTTAATTTTTTTTTGATCGAAATGAGTACAAACTAGTGTATATTATATTATGATCTTTGACTGAAACTTGAAATTGAAGAGTTTCATAGAAATATAATTTTAGATGATTTTTTGCATGTACTTCCATCCTAACCTTCCCTCGTATCATATAGAAAGGGTCTAAAAGTTTCGTATCATTTCGACCAGGCCTCGTATTAATAAGATTTTTTGACCGAAACTAGTACATAATAATATATAATATATTATTATTTTTTGACCGACACTTGCAATTTGAAAAGTTTGATAAAATCTTATTTTCATATGATTTTTTGCATGGACTTCCATCATAATATTCCCTTGTAACATAATGAAAGGATCTGAAAAAGTTTCGTATCATTTCGATCAGGCCTCGATTTAATATGATTTTTGACCGAAAAAGTTTCGTATCATAGAATCTAATTTTTAGATGACTTTTTGAATGGACTTCCGTCCTAAGCATCCCTCGTAACATATAGAAAGGGTCTAAAAAGATTGGTATCATTTCGACCAGACCTCGTATTAATATGATTTTTTTACCGAAACTAGTACAAAATAGTGGATAATATATTATGATTTTTTCACCGAAACTTGCAATTTGAAAAGTTTCATGGAATCTAATTTTCAGATGATTTTTTGCATGGTATCCATCATAACCTTCCCTCGTAACATATAGAAAGGATATGAAAAGTTTCGTATCATTTCGATCAGGCCTCAATTTAATATGATTTTTTGACCGAAACGATTACGAACTAGAGTATATTATATTATGATTTTTTGACCAAAACATGCAATTTGAAGAGTTTCATAGAAAATAATTTTTAGATGACTTTTTGCATGTACTTCCATCGTAAACTTTCTTCGTAACATATAGAAAGGGTCTAAAAAGTTTGGTATCATTTCGACCAGGCTTTATATTAATATGATTTTTAGACCGAAACTAGTACAAAATAGTGTATAATATATTATGATTTTTTGACAGAAACTTGCAATTTAAAAAGTTTCATATAATCTAATTTTCAAATGATTTATTGCATGGACTTCCATCATAACCTTCCCTCGTAACATATAGAAAGGATCTGAAAAGTTTAGTATCATTTCGATCGGGTCTCGATCTAATATGATTTTTTGACCGAAACGAGTACAAACAAGTGTATAATATATTATGATTTTTTGACCAAAACTTGAATTTTGAAAAGTCTCATAGAATCCAATTTTTAGATGACTTTTTGCATGAAATTCCATCCTAAGCTTCCCTCGTATCATATAAAAAGGATCTGAAAAGTTTCGTATCATTTCGTCCAGGCCTCGTATTAATATGAATTTTTGACCAAAACTAGTACAAAATAGTTTATAATATATTATGATTTTTTGATCGAAACATGCAATTTAAAAAGTTTGATAGAATCTAATTTTCAAATGATTTTTTGCATGGACTTCCATCATATCATTCCCACGTAACAAATAGAAAGGATCTGAAAACTTTCGTATCATTTCGTTCAGGCCTCGATTTAATATGATTTTTTGACCAAAACGAGTACAAACTAGTGTATAATATATTATAGTTTTTTTTTACCAAAACTTGAATTTTGAAAAGTCTCATAGAATCTAATTTTTAGATGACTTTTTGCATGGACTTCCATCCTAAGCTTCCCTCGTAACATATAGAAAGGGTCTAAAAAGTTTGGTATCATTTCGACCAGGCCTCATATTAATATAATATTTTGACCGAAACTAGTACGAAATAATGGATAATATATTATGATTTTTTGACCGAAACTTGAAATTTGAAATGTTTCATAGAATCTAATTTTCAGGTGATTTTTTGCATGAACTTCCATCATAACCTTCCCTCGTAACATATAGAAAGGATCTGAAAAGTTTCGTTTCATTTCGACCAGGCCTCGATTTAATATGTTTTTTTGATCGAAACGAGCACAAACTAGTGTATATTATATAATGATTTTTTGACCGAAACTTGCAATTTGAAGAGTTTCATAGAAAATAATTTTTAGATGATTTTTTGCAAGTACTTCCATCCTAACCTTCCCTCGTAACATATAGAAAGGGTCTAAAAAGTTTCGTATCATTTCGACCAGGCCTCAAATTAATATGATTTTTGACTAAAACTAGTACAAAATAGTGTATAATATATTATGATTTTTTGACCGAAAGTTGCAATTTGAAAAGTTTGATAAAATCTAATTTTCAGATGATTTTTTGCATGGACTTCCATCATAATCTTCCCTCGTAACATATAGAAAGGATCTGAAAAGTTTCGTATCATTTCGATCGGGCCTTGATATAATATGAATTTTTGACCGAAACAAGTACAAACTAGTGATAATATATTATGATTTTTTGACCAAAACTTGAATTTTGAAAAGTCTCATAGAATCTAATTTTTAGATGACTTTTTGGATGGACTTCCATCCTAAGCTTCCTTCGTAACATATAGAAAGGGTTTAAAACATTTGGTATCATTTCGACCAGGCCTCGTATTAATATGATGTTTTGACCGAAACTAGTACGAAATAGTGGATAATATATTATGATTTTTTGACCGAAACTTGCAATTTGAAATGTTTCATAGAATCTAATTTTCAGATGATTTTTTGCGTGAACTTCCATCATAACCTTCCCTCGTAACATATAGAAAGGATCTGAAAAGTTTCGTATCATTTCAACCAGGCCTCGTATTAATATGAATTTTTGACCGAAACTAGTACAAAATAGTTTATAATATATTATGATTTTTTGATCGAAACATGCAATTTAAAAAGTTTGATAGAATCTAAGTTTCAAATGATTTTTTGCATGGACTTCCATCATATAATTCCCACGTAACAAATAGAAAGGATCTGAAAACTTTCGTATCATTTCGTTCAGGCCTCGATTTAATATGATTTTTTGACCAAAACGAGTACAAACTAGTGTATAATATATTATAGTTTTTTTATACCAAAACTTGAATTTTGAAAAGTCTCATAGAATCTAATTTTTAGATGACTTTTTGCATGGACTTCCATCCTAAGCTTCCCTCGTAACATATAGAAAGGGTCTAAAAAGTTTGGTATCATTTCGACCAGGCCTCATATTAATATAATATTTTGACCGAAACTAGTACGAAATAATGGATAATATATTATGATTTTTTGACCGAAACTTGAAATTTGAAATGTTTCATAGAATCTAATTTTCAGGTGATTTTTTGCATGAACTTCCATCATAACCTTCCCTCGTAACATATAGAAAGGATCTGAAAAGTTTCGTTTCATTTCGATCAGGCCTCGATTTAATATGTTTTTTTGATCGAAACGAGCACAAACTAGTGTATATTATATAATGATTTTTTGACCGAAACTTGCAATTTGAAGAGTTTCATAGAAAATAATTTTTAGATGATTTTTTGCATGTACTTCCATCCTAACCTTCCCTCGTAACATATAGAAAGGGTCTAAAAAGTTTCGTATCATTTCGACCAGGCCTCAAATTAATATGATTTTTGACTAAAACTAGTACAAAATAGTGTATAATATATTATGATTTTTTGACCGAAAGTTGCAATTTGAAAAGTTTGATAAAATCTAATTTTCAGATGATTTTTTGCATGGACTTCCATCATAATCTTCCCTCGTAACATATAGAAAGGATCTGAAAAGTTTCGTATCATTTCGATCGGGCCTCGATATAATATGAATTTTTGACCGAAACAAGTACAAACTAGTGATAATATATTATGATTTTTTGACCAAAACTTGAATTTTGAAAAGTCTCATAGAATCTAATTTTTAGATGACTTTTTGGATGTACTTCCATCCTAAGCTTCCTTCGTAACATATAGAAAGGGTTTAAAACATTTGGTATCATTTCGACCAGGCCTCGTATTAATATGATGTTTTGACCGAAACTAGTACAAAATAGTGGATAATATATTATGATTTTTTGACCAAAACTTGCAATTTGAAATGTTTCATAGAATCTAATTTTCAGATGATTTTTTGCGTGAACTTCCATCATAACCTTCCCTCGTAACATATAGAAAGGATCTGAAAAGTTTCGTATCATTTCAACCAGGCCTCGTATTAATATGAATTTTTGACCGAAACTAGTACAAAATAGTTTATAATATATTATGATTTTTTGATCGAAACATGCAATTTAAAAAGTTTGATAGAATCTAAGTTTCAAATGATTTTTTGCATGGACTTCCATCATATAATTCCCACGTAACAAATAGAAAGGATCTGAAAAGTTTCGTATCATTTCGTTCAGGCCTCGATTTAATATGATTTTTTGACCAAAACGAGTACAAACTAGTGTATAATATATTATAGTTTTTTTTTTACCAAAACTTGAATTTTTAAAAGTCTCATAGAATCTAATTTTTAGATGACTTTTTGCATGGACTTCCATCCTAAGCTTCCCTCGTAACATATAGAAAGGGTCTAAAAAGTTTGGTATCATTTCGACCAGGCCTCATATTAATATAATATTTTGACCGAAACTAGTACGAAATAATGGATAATATATTATGATTTTTTGACCGAAACTTGAAATTTGAAATGTTTCATAGAATCTAATTTTCAGGTGATTTTTTGCATGAACTTCCATCATAACCTTCCATCGTAACATATAGAAAGGATCTGAACAGTTTCGTTTCATTTCGACCAGGCCTCGATTTAATATGTTTTTTTGATCGAAACGAGCACAAAATAGTTTATAATATATTATGATTTTTTGATCGAAACATGCAATTTCAAAAGTTTGATAGAATCTAATTTTAAAATGATTTTTTGCATGGACTTCCATCATATAATTCCCACGTAACAAATAGAAAGGATCTGAAAAGTTTCGTATCATTTCGTTCAGGCCTCGATTTAATATGATTTTTTGACCAAAACGAGTACAAACTAGTGTATAATATATTATAGTTTTTTTTACCAAAACTTGAATTTTGAAAAGTCTCATAGAATCTAATTTTTAGATGACTTTTTGCATGGACATCCATCCTAAGCTTCCCTCGTAACATATAGAAAGGGTCTAAAAATTTGGTATCATTTCGACCAGGCTTCATATTAATATAATATTTTGACCGAAACTAGTACGAAATAATGGATAATATATTATGATTTTTTCACCGAAACTTGCAATTTGAAATGTTTCATAGAATCTAATTTTCAGATGATTTTTTGCGTGAACTTCCATCATAACCTTCCCTCGTAACATATAGAAAGGATCTGAAAAGTTTCGTTTCATTTCGACCAGGCCTCGATTTAATATGTTTTTTTGATCGAAACGAGCACAAAATAGTTTATAATATATTATGATTTTTTGATCGAAACATGCAATTTAAAAAGTTTGATAGAATCTAATTTTAAAATGATTTTTTGCATGGACTTCCATCATATAATTCCCACGTAACAAATAGAAAGGATCTGAAAAGTTTCGTATCATTTCGTTCAGGCCTCGATTTAATATGATTTTTTTGACCAAAACGAGTACAAACTAGTGTATAATATATTATAGTTTTTTTTAACAAAACTTGAATTTTGAAAAGTCTCATAGAATCTAATTTTTAGATGACTTTTTGCATGGACATCCATCCTAAGCTTCCCTCGTAACATATAGAAAGGGTCTAAAAATTTGGTATCATTTCGACCAGGCTTCATATTAATATAATATTTTGACCGAAACTAGTACGAAATAATGGATAATATATTATGATTTTTTGAACGAAACTTGCAATTTGAAATGTTTCATAGAATCTAATTTTCAGATGATTTTTTGCGTGAACTTCCATCATAACCTTCCCTCGTAACATATAGAAAGGATCTGAAAAGTTTCGTTTCATTTCGACCAGGCCTCGATTTAATATGTTTTTTTGATCGAAACGAGCACAAACTAGTGTATATTATATAATGATTTTTTGACCGAAACTTGCAATTTGAAGAGTTTCATAGAAAATAATTTTTAACTGATTTTTTGCATGTATTTCCATCCTAACCTTCCCTCGTAACATATAGAAAGGGTCTAAAAAGTTTCGTATCATTTCGAGCAGGCCTCAAATTAATATGATTTTTCACTAAAACTAGTACAAAATAGTGTATAATATATTATGATTTTTTGACCGAAACTTGCAATTTGAAAAGTTTGATAAAATCTAATTTTCAGATGATTTTTTGCATCTACTTCCATCATAATCTTCCCTCGTATCATATAGAAAGGATCTGAAAAGTTTCGTATCATTTCGATCGGGCCTCGATATAATATGAATTTTTGACCGAAACAAGTACAAAATAGTGATAATATATTATGATTTTTTGACTAAAACTTGAATTTTGAAAAGTCTCATAGAATCTAATTTTTAGATGACTTTTTGCATGGACTTCCATCCTAAGCTTCCTTCGTAACATATAGAAAGGGTTTAAAACGTTTGGTATCATTTCGACCAGGCCTCGTATTAATATGATGTTTTGACCGAAACTAGTACGAAATAGTGGATAATATATTATGATTTTTTGACCAAAACTTGCAATTTGAAATGTTTCATAGAATCTAATTTTCAGATGATTTTTTGCGTGAACTTCCATCATAACCTTCCCTCGTAACATATAGAAAGGATCTGAAAAGTTTCGTTTCATTTCGACCAGGCCTCGATTTAATATGTTTTTTTGATCGAAACGAGCACAAAATAGTTTATAATATATTATGATTTTTTGATCGAAACATGCAATTTAAAAAGTTTGATAGAATCTAATTTTCAAATGATTTTTTGCATGGACTTCCATCATATAATTCCCACGTAACAAATAGAAAGGATCTGAAAAGTTTCGTATCATTTCGTTCAGGCCTCGATTTAATATGATTTTTTGACCAAAACGAGTACAAACTAGTGTATAATATATTATAGTTTTTTTTTTACCAAAACTTGAATTTTGAAAAGTCTCATAGAATCTAATTTTTAGATGACTTTTTGCATGGACTTCCATCCTAAGCTTCCCTCGTAACATATAGAAAGGGTTTAAAAAGTTTGGTATCATTTCGACCAGGCCTCATATTAATATAATTTTTTGACAGAAACTAGTATGAAATAATGGATAATATATTATGATTTTTTGACCGAAACTTGAAATTTGAAATGTTTCATAGAATCTAATTTTCAGGTTTTTTTTTTCATTAACTTCCATCATAACCTTCCCTCGTAACATATAGTAAGGATCTGAAAAGTTTCGTATCATTTCGACCAGGCCTCGATTTAATATATTTTTTTGATCGAAACGAGTACAAACTAGTGTATATTATATAATGATTTTTTGACCGAAACATGCAATTTGAAGAGTTTCATAGAAAATAATTTTTAGATGATTTTTTGCATGTACTTCCATCCTAACCTTCCCTCGTAACATATAGAAAGGGTCTAAAAAGTTTCGTATCATTTCAACCAGGCCTCAAATTAATATGATTTTTGACTAAAACTAGTACAAAATAGTGTATAATATATTATGATTTTTTGACCGAAACTTGCAATTAGAAAAGTTTGATAAAATCTAATTTTCAGATGATTTTTTGCATGGACTTCCATCATAATCTTCCCTCGTAACATATAGAAAGGATCTGAAAAGTTTCGTATCATTTCGATCGGGCCTCGATATAATATGAATTTTTGACCGAAACAAGTACAAACTAGTGATAATATATTATGATTTTTTGACCAAAACTTGAATTTTGAAAAGTCTCATAGAATCTAATTTTTCGATGACTTTTTGCATGGACTTCCATCCTAAGCTTCCTTCGTAACATATAGAAAGGGTTTAAAACGTTTGGTATCATTTCGACCAGGCCTCATATTAATATAATATTTTGACCGAAACTAGTACGAAATAATGGATAATATATTATGATTTTTTGACCGAAACTTGAAATTTGAAATGTTTCATAGAATCTAATTTTCAGGTGATTTTTTGCATGAACTTCCATCATAACCTTCCCTCGTAACATATAGGAAGGATCTGAAAAGTTTGGTATCATTTCGACCAGGCCCCGATTTAATATGTTTTTTTGATCGAAACAAGTACAAACTAGTGTATATTATATTATGATTTTTTGACCGAAACTTGCAATTTGAACAGTTTCATAGAAAATAATTTTTAGATGATTTTTTGCATGTACTTCCATCCTAACCTTCCCTCGTAACATATAGAAAGGGTCTAAAAAGTTTCGTATCATTTCGACCAGGCCTCGAATTAATATGATTTTTGACTAAAACTAGTACAAAATAGTGTATAATATATTATGATTTTTTGACCGAAACTTGCAATTTGAAAAGTTTGATAAAATCTAATTTTCAGATGATTTTTTTGAATGGACTTCCATCATAATCTTCCCTCGTAACATATAGAAAGGATCTGAAAAGTTTCGTATCATTTCGATCAGGCCTCGATTTAATATGATTTTTTGATCGAAACGAGTACAAACTAATGTATATTATATTATGATTTTTGACCGAAACTTGCAATTTGAAGAGTTTCATAGAAAATAATTTCTAGATGATTTTTTGCTTGTACTTCCATCCTAACCTTCCCTCGTAATATATAGAAAGGGTCTAAAAAGTTTCGTATCATTTATATCAAGCCTCATATTAATATGAATTTTTGACCAAATATAGTACAAAATAGTGTATAATAAATTATGATTTTTTGACCGAAACTTGCAATTTGAAAAGTTTGATAAAATCTAATTTTCAGATGATTTTTTGCATGGACTTCCATCATAAACTTCCCTCGTAACATATAGAAAGGATCTGAAAAGTTTCGTATCATTTCGTTTAGGTCTCGATTTAATATGATTTTTTAACCGAAACGAGTACAAACTAGTGTATAATATATTATGATTTTTTTTTACCAAAACTTGAATTTTGAAAAGTCTCATAGAATCTAATATTTAGATGACTTTTTGCATGGACTTCCATCCTAAGCTTCCCTCGTAACATATAGAAAGGGTCTATAATTTTGTTATCATTTCGACCAGGCCTCGTATTAATATGATTTTTTGACCGAAACTAGTACGAAATAGTGGATAATATATTATGATTTTTTGACCGAAACTTGCAATTTGAAATGTTTCATAGAATCTAATTTTCAGATGATTTTTTGCATGAACTTCCATCATAACGTTCCCTCGTAACATATAGAAAGGATCTGAAATGTTTCGTATCATTTCGATCAGGCCTCGATTTAATATGTTTTTTTGATCGAAACGAGTACAAACTAGTGTATATTATATTATGATTTTTTGACCGAAACTTGCAATTTGAAGAGATTCATAGAAAATAATTTTTAGATGATTTTTTGCATGTACTTCCATCCTAACCTTCCCTCGTAACATATAGAAAGGGTCTAAAAAGTTTCGTATCATTTCGACAAGGCCTCGAATTAATATGATTTTTGACTAAAACTAGTACAAAATAGTGTATAATATATTATGATTTTTTGACCGAAACTTGCAATTTGAAAAGTTTGATAAAATCTAATTTTCAGATGATTTTTTGCATGGACTTCCATCATAAACTTTCCTCGTAACATAAAGAAAGGATCTGAAAAATTTCGTATCATTTCGTTCAGGCCTCGATTTTATATGTTTTTTTGACCGAAACGAGTACAAACTAGTGTATATTATATTATGATTTTTGACCGAAACTTGCAATTTGAAGAGTTTCATAGAAAATAATTTCTAGATGATTTTTTGCATGTACTTCCATCCCAACCTTCCCTCGTAACATATAGAAAGGGTCTAATAAGTTTCGTATCATTTCGATCAGGCCTCGTATTAATATGAATTTTTGACCGAATATAGTACAAAATAGTGTATAATATATTATGATTTTTTGACCGAAACTTGCAATTTGAAAAGTTTGAAAAAATCTAATTTTCAGATGATTTTTTGCATGGACTTCCATCAAAAACTTCCCTCGTAACATATAGAAAGGATCTGCAAAGTTTCGTATCATTTCGTTCAGGCCTAGATTTAATATGATTTTTTGACCGAAACGAGTACAAACTAGTGTATAATATATTATGATTTTTTTTACCAAAACTTGAATTTTGAAAAGTCTCATAGAATCTAATTTTTAGATGACTTTTTGCATGGACTTCCATCCTAAGCTTCCCCCGTAACTGTCGCTCCCCCGATTTCCATCCTGGTACAAACGCGAAAGTGGCGCGGAAAAAGAATAGAGTCGCCAGCCAGGCATTTTTATCCCGAAGAAAGGGAATGGTAACGATGCACAAACCAGAAGAAAGAAAGAGGAAGGACACGGGTCCTACGAACCAAAGAGACTGAGTTCGGGAGTCGGTTACGACCTGGGAAGGTATTAGCACCCAGATCGTCCGCCGTACCCGACGGGATCCACGCTTCCAAAGAAACTGTTTCAAAGGGGGAGGGTATGAAAACTGCAGCAAGAAATGAAAATGAAAAAGAAACTGGAACTGGAAAAGAACCGAAATAAGAAAGCAAAAGGAAAATTTATGTAAAATAAAGATTGTGCTCGAACGGGCCCTACCCCACTGCCTACGTACCTCATCGGGATAAATGAGGATCAGAGACGCCGTAGTTCGTCTAACTAGGGGTAACAAAGGGAAATCGCTTGTGAATTAAGGCTTGAACTGCCTATGCCATTGCTCAGGTGTTGCAGACTCGGACGACGAGTGCGTAACCGTCTTGCAAAGTGACAAGTAGGAGCAAGTTCGCGTACGGAGCGAAGGAGATGAGAAAAGAATTCCCGAAGGAAAGACGCTTATTGTTTGTTTGTGTTTTTTTAGACAGCTTTTAGGAGTGTGTCACAAGGAAGTGAACTCAAGCTCTCATCAATGGAATGTACACTTGTCACTACATTCCAAGATGGAATAATAGAACAAGCACACTCAAGTAAGGAGAAGATCCCCAAAACTTGAACCCAAAGATTAGGGCTTAGGCTCACCAACTTGTTTACTTATTAAGTGTTTTTGTATTTACAATGAAGAAGTGTTTTTTTAGCTTTTCTTTTATGAAGAAGATACCTTGATCAGACTTGTGCATCACAAGGTAAACTTGTACTATCCCAAGATGGGAAGACTACAAACATACCTCATGGAATAAGGCTATAGATCAATGCATCACTTCACATTTATTAAAGTGTTTTTTAGAGTTATAAGATGAGAAGAGAAGAAGAACCAAAAGGATCTCAAAGGAAAAATTCTAAAGGGGGACTAAAACAATCCTAATTTTTATTTGATTTATTTACATGGGGTATCCTATGGTTTGTGAGGTTTCTAATCCTAAGGAGGAGAAGGAAAAGAAGAAAAGAGAGAAAAGGAAGAAGAACACAACTTACTTCCTAATGAAATTAAGTTGGTTCCAAAAGGGGAAAACCTAACAAGCACAAACATTATGTAAGGCAAAATGGTGCAAATTAAATGCATTAGAAATACCAAAGAGGATAGGGTTTTTAAACATACCTTGCCCTCCCTACAAAACAAAGGTTAGCATGGTAAACATGATAAAAATAAGGCAAACAAAATTACCTAATTAATTCCTACGGGAACTAGGACCTAAACTAGACTCAATCTATAGTTTAAAGGACCTAAAACTAATGCAATGCAAAATTCAGCAACTTATTTACAACACTTAATGCACAAACAGTTATGAAATGCACTATGCAATGCAACAGCTTTTTACATCACCTATATGTATGCAAAAGCAGGTGTTAAAAGTCACAAACAGCATGAATTTACAACAAACAACATGTATTTCACAGCACTTATGCAAAAAGCAGCTATGTAATGCAAAATCCAGAATTGATTATTTTCATATTTTAATGCACAAACTCAATGAATAATGCACTAAATCCATCATGAACATACATTTGAACTTGGATCATCATATAAAAATGCAAGAACATGAATATTTTGAAGATTATGCAAGAATGCATCACATGGTTGATTATGCAACAAGTAATGCAAAAGTATGGTACATGAACATGGTATATGCACATGATGATTATTGATTATGAACATGCAATATGATAGCTCAAAAAACATGCTAAACTCAATGCAAAATTCAGAATTGAATTGATATGGATGATGTGATCAAATATGCAACCAAATGCAACCAAATGCACATACATATGATTATGCAAAATGCAACATACATCAACATAATGGAATGCAAAAAAAATGATTTGAGGCAATACAAACATGTAAAAACCGAATGCAACATGATTATTATATGCCTAATGATGCATGAACATGGCAACATAATACAAGAACTTAAACTATGCACAAAGAAGCACAAAAATGCATAACACGTAACATGAACGGAATCGTGTCGAAACGATTCGAAATGGGGGAAATAGCTACTGGAAATGGAACTAAAAATTCCCTAAAACCAGTACCTAAACATGTATGGGAGTGATAAGCATGAAGAATTAAGACTAAGCTATCGAATAAGCTAAAATCTAAATTCCTACGACGAGAACCGTTTTTCCTATTTACAAGGGATTCTTTACACCTACTAGGACCTAGATTAGACTACAAATCTAATTCCTAATAAATCAAATGCAAATTGCAAGCAAGAAAGCAACGAAAACGAAAATGAATGGTACTGAAATTCTGTGATCAGGTACGAGATGTCGAATGAGATGTTTAAACACTTGAAGACTTAACTAAAACTTAAAGTGCAGGAAAATTAAACAACACAGGAATTTGTTAACCCAGTTCAGTGTATAACCACACTTACATATGGAGGCTACCAAGCCAGGAGGAAATCCACTATAAGTAATATTAATTCTAGACTTAAACCACTCAGTTTAATCTTTCACTTAATATCTACCCAATGCAATTTCTACCTAAGACACAACTTAGATATGAGTACCAACTCACTCCCCCTCAATCACACAGTGATCTTGTTTACAAGTTTAATAAAATTGAAGTCATATTTCAAACAAAACAGCTTGATCTTACTTCACAGTTTCAATCAAGACACAAATACACTTTTGCTTAAAAGCTCATAAAGTTGTACAATTAAACAACCTTCTATTAAAACACAAAACACCCTATTTGGTCTTTTTAAATTCGTACTCTATTCTGAGAGTTTCTTTTGCTTAAATAGGTGTTTGAATTTTGGGCTTTCTGTAGGTTTATCCAATCCTGATACGCATGCTGCCACCACCTTGAATTAGGGTTTGTTACTTCCTAGATTCTAGGTGATTCAGTTCTTCTGATTATGCTGAAGACACATAACAAAACTCCCTACAGATGCGCCTTATTCTGTTTCATTTATCCATAATTAATTCCAGATAACTTTCCTTAATTTACTCAGTTCTGTTAGTCATTAATTAATTCTGGTAGCAGGTTTGAGATGTCACAACATCTGGTGTGACATCCTGAAAAATTGAACTTACTTCATTTACTGATACAATGTCACAACATCTGATGTGACATCCTGTAAACTGAACTTACTTCATTAACTGATACAATGTCCCAACATCTGGTGTGACATCCTGAATTAAGTTCATTTACTTATACTCTGTTTGATAATGTCCCAACATCTGATGTGACATCCTGAACTAAATTCAACACTTCTTGTTGGTCAAAAATTCTGCCAATTCTAAACATCTACAAACTCCCCCTTTGGCTAATTTTTGGCTAACATACTTTTCTGGTTATCAGAGTGCAGCAGATCTTTTCTGTTGAGTCATGTGAGAGTTTACTCCCCCTCAATTCTACATGTGTTCAGACTTGTTGCAACAGAAATTTTTCCATTAAAATCACAGTTTTAGTTCAGAAGCAAACAGAAGTTTTTCATTAATCAGTAATCAAGCATCATACATTGTTGTTGTTGTTCAGTTCTCCCCCTTGTTAGACATAAATTTGGGGCCAAAGATACTAATTCAAAAAATACAATGCAGAAGTAGTCATTACATATTCCTCACATACAACTTTCACTCAGACTCCTCATATTCAGTGTCTTCCTCTTCCTCAGTCTCCTCATCAGAAGCAGCAACTTTCTGAGCAGTCTCTTCAATCTCCAACCTTTGGATAAGCTCCTCAAGCTTCTGCTTCCTAGCATCCAGCTCTTTGAAAGGATTCTTCAGCTCAGCAATCAAGGCAGCTTTGGAGATTGGAGGCTTTTTCTTTGAAGATCCAGCAGATGTCCCAGAGGGAGCTTCAACATCAGCTGCATGATGACTCAAGAACAGCTTGTAGTGGAAGGCCAGAGGGCTTTCTGTTTTGCAAATGGAGTCCTTCTCAGTGAGGATACCTGGATATTGACTGAGCATAATTCCACACAGCAAGGAAGGGAAAGCAATTGGCAGCTTAGTTGCAGATGATCCAGCATGCTTCAATGTCTGATCAAAAATATAAGCCCCAAAATCCAACTTTGTTTGGGTGCCCACAGCATATATAAACCTTCCCAATCCAGTTGCTATTGAGGAGGTATGGTTGGTAAGGACCCAGTTTGCAGTGCCAATCCTATGCAGCATGGCATACTTCCTTGTCAGCAGGCTAACAGAAAGCTTCCCTTTGACTGGACAAGTCTTGACCTGATTAGCAGTGATAACCTTGCAAACCTGGTTATCAGTCTTCCCTAACTCATTTGGACCATCAGATTCTCTTCCAAGGTACTGGTTGATAATCCTAGGAGAGAATTCCACACATCTCCCTCTTACATATACCTTTCTGAAGTCAGCAGACTTACCATCAGCACAATCTTCTTGGAGGTTTACAATGAATTCCTTGACTAGCAGCTCATAGCAAGGAGAGAAGTTGGAGAAAGTTTTGAATAGGCCAGCAGAAGAGATGAGATCAATTACCTCTGTGCACTCAAGTGCATTACTGCTAAGCTCTCTTATAAGTGCTACCCTTCTTTGATAAACAAACTTCCATCTGTTCACACTTGAAACATGATGGAAAGAGATGTTGTCCAGAGGAGCTTCTGGAACAGCAGTTGATGACCTTGAGGGTGCTGGTTTCTTCTTTGGTGGGGATGTTGGAATATCCTCTTCAACATCTGAATCTGAAGGGGTGACAACTTTCCTCTTCTGTGTTTTCACCTTGCTCCATTGTTTTGTAGGACCAAAACCAACTTTAGCTTTGTCCTTCTTTGGTGTAGCTTGCTTCTTCTCAGGAGTTGCATGTCCTGCATTCTTCTTTTCCTTCCTAGTTCTAAGCCTTTTGGCTATGCTAGGGTTTACAGAAGCAATGATTTTTGTATCAGAATCATGCTCTATGTTTACCACAGGAGGAGGTTGAGCAGTCTCCTCTTCAGCAGGTGGATCAACAGAGGTTTGATCTTCAGTGGAGGCCTTATGCTGTTCCTCAGATGTTTCTTCATCACTATCAGTGGAGGACTTTTGCTGGTCCTCAGATGTTTCATCAGCAGTATCAGATGAGACCTTTTGCTGATCCTCAGATGTTTCAACATCTATTGGGACATCCTGTTGAGCAGGAGTGTCCTTTTCAGCCTGATTTTGTTGTTCTTCTCGTGGAACTGGCATGGTGTTCAGAGGGATAGATATGCCACTCACCACTTTTTGCTCAGATAAGATCATGTTTACCAGCTCCTTTATGGAATCATCCACATATTCAGAAGCCTTTGGAGTGGTGTTTGATGATGAAGGCATGCCTTTGGCCTTGCTGAATACATGTTCCTTTTCCCTTCTCACAGTAGGAGTTCTTGGCTTTTGAGCAAGAGGAACACTTCTTCTAATTTCGTCCATTGGAGTAGAATCCATGGGTACCACAGATATGGGGGTTGCATGCACCACATCTTCCTTGTTGAGGATTTCTTCAGAGATGTTAGGGTTTTGGTGTTGAGCCATTTTAGAATGTGGTGAAGAAAAAGATTGAGATTGGTTGAGTTTGAAGATCTCTGAAAGTTAGCTATAGCAAGCAAGTTGTTGTGAGAGAATGATGAGAAGATGAATAGCTGAAAGTGAGCTGATATTCTTATAAGAGCCGTTACTTGGAGAATTTCTAGGAGTGGAATACACAAAGTGCTTAACCAGACTGGTGTTGCCATCTGGTGATCATGCCACACGATGTCATATGACATGTTGGCACATCTCCATAACTGCTAAATTTCACATAAGCAGATTCCCAATTTACCCCTTAGGTTTTCAAATTGGGTAGCATCCAAGGCTTTAGTAAATATATCAGCCAATTGCAGATTTGTAGCTACATGTTCCAATGAGATCACTTTCTCTTCTACAAGATCTCTGATGAAATGATGTCTGATATCAATATGCTTGGTCCTGCTATGTTGGATAGGATTCTTTGATATGTTAATAGCACTTAAGTTGTCACAGTACAATGTCATGACATCTTGTGGGACATTGTACTCAGTGAGCATTTGCTTCATCCAAACCAACTGTGAACAACTGCTTCCAGCTGCAATATATTCAGCTTCAGCAGTAGATAAGGATACACAATTTTGTTTCTTACTGAACCAAGAAATCAAATTGTTTCCTAGAAAGAAGCATCCTCCTGAAGTGCTTTTTCTGTCATCAGCACTTCCAGCCCAATCAGCATCACAGAAGCTAGTGAGAATTGGTTTGCATCCATGAGAGTACATTATGCCATAGTCACAAGTACCATTAACATATTTCAGAATTCTCTTGACTTGGTTTAGATGACTAACTTTTGGATCAGCTTGATATCTTGCACATACACCTACTGCAAATGCTATGTCTGGTCTGCTAGCAGTCAGATATAACAAGCTTCCAATCATACTTCTGTATAGGCTTTGGTCTACATTCTCACCCTTGTCATCTTTAGTCAGCTTTAAATGTGTGGGGGCAGGAGTTCTCTTATGAGTAGCATTGTCCATCCCAAATTTCTTGACTATGTTCTTAGCATACTTGCTTTGGGAAATGAACATGGAGTCCTCCATTTGCTTTATTTGCAGTCCAAGAAAGTAGGTTAATTCTCCTACTAGGCTCATTTCAAATTCAGATTCCATCTGATTGACAAAATGTTTAACCATCCTTCTGACATTCCACCAAAAACAATGTCATCTACATATATTTGAGCAATCATGACATTTCCTTCTTCATCTTTAACAAACAAGGTTTTGTCTATTCCACCTTTCATGTACCCTTGCTTGATAAGAAAAGTAGTCAGCCTTTCATACCATGCTCTTGGAGCTTGCTTCAGACCATAAAGAGCCTTCTTTAGTTTGTATACATGATTTGGACAGCTTGGATCAACAAATCCTTTAGGTTGTTCTACATATACCTCTTCATTAAGATATCCATTTAGAAAGGCACTTTTCACATCCATTTGAAATAGCTTGAACTTCAAGATACAAGCAATTCCCAAAAGTAGTCTGATTGATTCAAGCCTTGCTACTGGTGCAAAGGTTTCATCAAAGTCTACTCCTTCAATTTGTGTGTATCCTTGAGCTACAAGTCTAGCTTTGTTCTTTGTAACAACTCCTTGCTCATTTGACTTGTTCTTATACACCCATTTAGTTCCAATCACATTAATGTCATCAGGTCTAGGAACAAGATTCCACACTTCATTCCTTGTGAATTGACCTAATTCATCTTGCATTGCACAAATCCAGTACTCATCAGTAAGAGCTTCCTTGATGTTTTTAGGTTCTATTTTTGAGACAAAGCAGGAACCTGAAATCACTTCTCTTGATCTAGTGCTTACACCTCTGTTGGGATCCCCAATTATCAAATCTTTGGGATGATCCTTCTGGATTCTGATGGAGGGAGGTTTGCTGGATTGTTCTGTCCTTACATCATTTTGAGTGAAGTCAGGATGATCACTCTTTTCTTCAGTTTCAGTTTGTATGTCAACAGATGTTCCAACATCTTCTGTAACATCTGCAGGAGCATCATCAATTATCACATTTATGGACTCCATGATAACCTTGGTTCTAGAGTTAAATACTCTATATGCTCTGCTGTTTATAGAGTATCCAAGGAAAATCCCTTCATCACTTTTAGGATCCATTTTTCTTCTTTGCTCCCTATCAGCCAGAATATAACAGTTACTTCCAAACACATGGAAGTACTTAACTGTGGGTTTTCTGCCCTTCCAGACTTCATAGATTGTGGACAAATTTCCTTTCCTTAGAGTGACTCTATTATGGATGTAACAATCTGTGTTCATAGCTTCAGCCCAGAAGTACAAAGGTAACTTTTTAGCATGGATCATAGCTCTTGCTGATTCTTGGATAGTTCTATTCTTCCTCTCAACAATCCCATTCTGTTGATGAGTGATTGGTGAAGAGTATTCATGATTTATTCCTTCTGAAGAACAGAAATCTAAGAATTTTTGATTCTCAAATTCTTTTCCATGGTCACTTCTTATTCTGATCACACAGCTGGCTTTTTCCCTTTGTATTCTTTGACATAAATCTTTGAATACATCAAATACATCAGACTTTTCTTTGATAAAATTTATCCATGTAGACCTTGAAAAGTCATCAACCACCACATAGGCATACCTCTTACCACCAAGGCTCTCAACCTGCATAGGTCCCATAAGATCCATATGCAATAATTCCAAAACTTTGGAAGTTGTCATATGTTGGAGCTTTGGATGGGACATCTTGGTTTGCTTGCCTATTTGACATTCACCACATATTTTTCCATCATCAATCTTCAGTTTAGGAATACCTCTCACAGCTTCCATAAATATGATTTTCTTTATGCCTCTGAAATGAAGATGACCCAATCTTTGGTGCCATAGTTTCACTTCTTCTTCTTTGGCTAAAGAACAAGTTGAAGTGAGACTGAGATCTTGAGGTTCCCACATGTAACAGTTGTCTTTAGATCTGGCTCCTCTCATTACAACCTCTTGTTCTTTATTAGACACTATGCATTCAGTTTTGGTAAAGTTTACATTGTACCCTTGATCACATAATTGACTTATGCTGATCAAGTTAGCAGTCAATCCTTTTACCAGCAGCACATCATCTAGTCTTGGTACATCTGGACAGTCCAAGGTCCCAACTCCCTTGATTTCTCCTTTAGCTCCATCTCCAAAGGTTACATATCTGGATGAATATGACTTTAAGTTTACTAGCATATTCTTCAATCCAGTCATGTGTCTTGAACATCCACTGTCAAAGTACCAGTCTTCTTTAGCTGATACTCTTAGAGATGTATGAGCTATATATGTGATTGTACCTGGAGATCAGGATCCGATGCGGCTGGCCTCGAGAGCGGACATATATGGTCGTTGAGGAGAAAAGGGGTTGTACCTGCAAGGCACTCCGATGCTAAAGTAAGTAACCGAGCAAGAGTGGGCAAGTACAAGTATCAGGGTTAGAGAATTGAATACCTGACCCTCTCAAACGAGAGGGTTTATATAAGGGACCAGCTGGAAGATTATTGGTTCGTTCTGTGAGGCGCGGATCGAGGGATCCGTGAAGATAGGTAACGGTCAATACTAGCCATTACAAGGCCTCGTCGTGACCGGATTATTTGTGGTCGGCTGAGGACCACTTTTCATGATCGCGCTCGGCGTCGAGCAGGGTTATTGGATCAGTCTTCTTGGCCCAATAGGAGGAATTGGGCCGGACCAGAACAGGAGCCCCCCAAGTCATTGCTCGTGCTGTAGAGCAGTGACTTAGGAGTGATATTGTGCTCGGCGAAGTGTAATGTCAAGGTCAGGGATCTACGCTGTCGATCTTTTGAGAATGGGAAGACGATGAGTTGCTCGGCAGAAGAATGTGAAACGAAAAGCTGGAATATCTGGAAATTCGCGCCTATTAATGATTTGACGGCTAGTCTAGGGGCTAGCGTGTAGGGGTCACGCGCGTGTGCACGTGTTTCCCTTCCTATAAATAGTATTCTCAGGGCCCATTTTGACTTTTTCGTTTCATCTTCTTCCTCAAGGTTCTGCTCGCTCAACTGCCGCTGTCTCATCCGTCGACCACCGCTGTTTCTTACCGACCACCACTTTCAGAAGCCTATTTTCTTCAAGAATGTCTTCTCAAGCTCAAGGTACGGTTCTTTTTCTTCTCTTTAGGTGTTTATAGTTTAGATTTTGTAGAAATGCATGTGGTTTAGGACGATTCTACCAGTAGGTTTTAGATTTGGAATTAGTAAACCTCAAAACTTCTGCCACCGTAACCGGTCGGTTACGAAACCTAACCTTAGGGTCGACAGAGATATTAGTCGACTAAGACTTGGATATTAGGTTAAATTCTTGTCATATACAATATTGGGCGTCAGCCGTTGCTCCGAGCGATGGTCAGCCAGGGCTACAGCTCGGGACATAGTTTCTGAGCTGATGCGCGCCCTTTCACTTGTCGAGCGGTGGAAGGGTGGATTTGATGTTCTTAATCGAATTCACTGACGCCTTTCCTCTGCTTTTCAGGTGAAAACTCGCTCATGAATCCGCTGGATGTGCTTTCTGAGGAGACGTCCTCGGGAAATTCAGGGTCGTCTATGTCCATACCTTCAGACTCCGGGAGCTCCTCGGAAAGTTCAGATACAAGTACTACAGGGCCGTCGATGGATTTGCCTCAGTGTCCTGACCAGACGAGGGTCTCTCCCGAAGAATGGGTGATGGAAGATTTGCTGGACAAGGTGTCCTCATTCTCGAGACCTCGGTCGGAGCCGCTGCCAGTTGTTGGGGATCCAGCTGATTGGGTTGTGACCTGCCCGGGGGACAACGACCGTATCTTCTCAGATTTTCGTGGTCGGGCGTTCTCCATGTACGAATATGCAACTTCAGTCCTGGGAGTGACGTTGCCTTTCAGCGACTTCGTGAACGCCGTGCTCGGGCATCTCTGCGTAGCTCCTTCCCAGTTGCACCCTAATTCGTACGCATTTCTGAGGGCGTTCGAGATGACGTGCGCCTATCTGGGTGTTGGTGCTACTCTTCCCCTCTTTTTCCGCCTCTTCTCCCTACAGCGCCAAGTAGGGCGAGGAACTGGCCGAAAAGGGTTCGTGTCTTTCAAGCAGCGGACCAAAATCTTTAAGGCCCATGCAGAATCCATCCGGGCTTTCAAAACTGACTACTTCCTGATAAAGCCTGCGAGCGCGGCGGCCGTGAGAGCTATGAGCTTTCTTGGAATAGATACTGACGAAAATGACGAGCCTAAGCTCGACGACCAAGGTCAGGTGATTCCGAGGAGGCTGTGGCTGTTCCCCTTTTCTTGGAGTCATGCTCACTATGACAAACCTGTGGGGGAGTTCGTTCAGGTGGGGGACACATTGAGTGATGACGATGCGGCCAATTTCGAGGCCTTCAGAAAATTAATAGCCTCCTTTACTCCGACCCCTCTATTGGACGGAGATGGGAAGGTTATGGTCGATCAAGATGGGGGGGAAGCTTTGGAGCGTCCCTTGATTAATGTTACTGAGTTGCTGGCCTGTCGTAACGGGCAAGAAGTGTCCGACTTCTTTGGTATCCGTTTATCTGCGCTCGTTAAGCTCTTGATTTAATTCTATTGCTTGTGACTAATTTGATCTTATTCTTTTTTTTCCAGGTTCCTTGACGAATCCTTTGGATAAAATCCACGAGCGTTTGGTTCAGCAGCAAAGGAAACGATCAAGGGTCGTGCAGACCAAGCTGACCGAAGCTAGTGGTTCGGGGTCAGGCCCTTTGGTCCAGGGTTCGCCGGGCGCATCTACTGGCTCTTTAATGAAGAAACACAAATCGGCGGCCACGGTGGATTTAACGGCCAGCGCTCCTCCAAAGCCAAAGCACGGGATACCTCCATGTTTTGTGGTTCGCAATTTCTTTGAAGGGACCAGCATGGAGGTGGATCGTGCGGACTCTCTGTTTTTGGAGGGGATGGACCGTCCTGCTCGGCGACTTTCTCTGGCTCAAGACGCGAGCGCAGTCATGCGGGTCCTGACAATGGCCTGGCAGACGGCCGAAGGGGCTCCTATTCTGGAGCGGGAGAACAGCAAGCTTAAGGAGCAGCTGGCTGCTTCTGAAGCTAAGCTGACAGCGGCCACTGAGGAGGTTAAAGCCGCTACTAAAGAGTCGGCCGAACGAGCTGCGGTCATCGCCAAATTGGAGGTCGACAAGAAGAGGGTGCTTGAGCAAAACAAAAAACTGAAGGATGCCTTTTTCCCCAAGGAGGACGAGGATGAGGATACCAAGCATCTGGTGACGAGGGCTCAGTTTCTTGCCTGGATCGACCAAGACATGGAAGATCTAAACGCATCAACTGAGCTTAGCTTCCAGAATGTGGTGGACAAGATGAAAGCTCTCCACCCTGACATAGCCTTGGAAGTTGGTCGCATGAACTATCTTTACAAGGTAGTGGATGGCCGAATCGTAGTCCCCTCGGATTTGATGGTGGCAGACTCTCAGCCGGGGTCGACTGCTCAGCCTGACCAACCTGAAGCGCAGCTGGGCCAGGAGAAAGCTTGTGAAGATGAAGGCCGCCCGGGGGGCGAGGATAATTAGTTTATGGCATGCGTGCCTTTGTAACTTATAATGCATTTTCTGTTTTGGGGGGCGTGGCCCCCTTTATTTGTAACTCCGAACAAGTCGGCCCTTCGGTGTCGCATTTCTTTCTTTTAATGTCATGTGTTTGACCTTGACGGTCGGTTGTATATTTTGTTTGCTCGTAATAATGCGTCCGTTGGAGGGCATAGTTTACTTGTTATTTTTACTAAGTGTTTGGTGTGCGTCTTTGCATTAATTAGAAGTAATTGAATGAATTCGGGGAAGTGTGGATGATATGTTGGTTAGGGGGACCAATCAGTATTGGAGAGTCTTACTCCCGATCGGTGCCCGAGCCAAGATAATGGCCCGGGCTCCGTGGCGTGAACGTCCCATCGCGAGCTGGGGTTCTACCTGGTCGTGGTACTTAGGCGATGTCAGACTCGTTTGAGTATCCGTTCGTGCGGCAAGCTTCTCTTTTGCTCGAAAAGAGATCTTGCTTGACTTTGTTATATTTGGGCTGTCGTGCTCGTACCTAGGCACGCAGTTTTCCGTCAGTCTCCCCTTCTCCTCGCTTGGGAGTTGAGTTAGGTGACTGATTTAACTATAGTATTGTTTGAGTTTCTCGGCGTTCCAAGGCCGAGCAAGCTCTTCCCCGTGTAGATTTTCTAAATAATAAGCACCGTTCTCGGTTTTTGCTCGAACACGATACAGGCCTTCCCAGTTGGGCGTTAGTTTTCCCTCGCGGGGATCTCTGTGGTTTCTTCTAAGGATAAGGCTGCCTACCTCGAACGTTCGCCTTATGATCTTAGAATCATACCGAGCAGCTATCTTTTGTTTGAGAATAGTTTCTCGAAGAGCGGCCTCCGATCGAACTTCTTCGACCATGTCGAGCTCGTCTCTTATAGCTTCAGCATTGGTATCTTGTTCCATGGGGAATTCCGTGTGCCTCGATCGGACGTGCATTTCTATCGGGATTACCGCTTCGGTCCCATATGCTAATCGAAATGGGGATTCTCCGGTCGTTGAGTGGGGTGTGGTCCTATATGCCCACAGTACGCTATGTAGCTCCTCGACCCAGTGTTTCTTATGCTCGTCCAATCTTCGTTTCAAACCTCTAAGGATTACCCTGTTCGCGGCCTCTGCTTGCCCGTTAGTTTGAGGATGCTCGACTGAAGCGAAATGTTGTTTCGTCCCCATTGATGCAACGAATTCTTTGAAGTGTTTATTTGTGAATTGAGTCCCGTTGTCGGTTACGATGGCGAGGGGCACCCCGAATCGGGCGAGGATGTTTCTTTTGAAGAACCGAAGTATGTTGAGCGTAGTGATTTTGGCCAGGGCCTCAGCTTCTATCCATTTGGTGAAATAGTCGACACCTACAATTAAGTATTTATTCTGACCAGACCCAACGACGAATGGTCCTAAAATATCCATTCCCCACCACGCGAACGGCCAGGGTGACGACAATGATTTTAGCTCGGATGGAGGCGCTGTGTGCACGTCTCCATGTCGTTGGCATTTGTCGCACCTCTTCACATGTTCCTTTGCATCGTGCTGGAGGGTGGGCCAGTAGTATCCTGCCCTTAGGATTTTTCGAGCCAATGAACGTCCGCCAGGATGCTGTGCATTGATTCCTTCGTGGACTTCCCTTAGTACGTGTGGAATGTTTTCCTCCTCTACACACCTGAGGAGGGGTGTAGAGAATCCTCGACGATACATACGTCCACCTACTAAAGAATATGAGCATGCCCTTCGTTGTATAGTACTGGCTTCTTTTGGGTCGGTTGGTAACTCTCCTTTGGTTAGATAATTGAATACTGGGGTCATCCAGCAGCCTGTGTCGCCCACGACGTTAATGTGTACGCGGGTCGATGAGTGTCCGATACTTGGTCGGGAAAGCAATTTCTGTATGACGGACTTGCTGTTTCCTTTCCTTTTAGTGCTCGCCAATTTGGATAGGATATCTGCGCGGGCATTGTTTTCCCGCGGGACGTGTTTGACTTCCACACTCTTGAATCGTTTTATTTCGCCTTTTACGAGGGCCAAATATTCGGCCATGTTATCATTTTTGGCCTGGAAATCCCCTCGGACTTGGCTTGCAACCAACTGAGAATCTGTGCAGATCGTGATCTCCTCTGCTTCCAGATCGGTTGCGAGCCTTATGCCCGCTAGGAAAGCTTCATACTCTGCTTGGTTGTTAGAAGTAGGGAAAGATAAAGTCAGGGACACTTCGATGATGTTCCCTTCTTCGTTTTCCAAAATGATGCCGGCTCCGCTGCCCGCTGGGCCAGATGCACCGTCCATCAAAATAACCCACCTGGACGAAACTTTCGGGTCTTGCTCGGTGAATGTAAGTTCAGCCACGAAGTCGGCCAGCGCTTGAGCTTTGAGAGCCTGTCTTCCTTCAAACTTGATATCGAACTCAGATAGTTCCAGTGACCACTTTAACATTCGGCCGGCCATGTCTGGTCGATCGAGCAACTGTCTTATGGGTTGATCGGTCCTTACGATGATGGTGTGAGCCAGAAAGTAATGGCGTAGCCTTCTTGCTGCGAGGAGGAGGGACAAAGCAACCTTTTCTATCTGAAGGTATCGAATTTCCGGGCCGTGAAGTGCTTTGCTTGTGAAATATACAGGTTTTTGTCCTTCGGGTAGATCGCGCACGAGTGCTGCGCTCACTGCTTCGTTTGCGAGCGCAAGGTAGAGATACAGTGTCTCCTCCTCTTCTGGTCTGGATAAGACTGGAGGTTCACTTAGTGCCTTTTTCAGGTGGGATAGTGCTAGCTCGCACTCCACTGTCCACTCGAAAGTTGCCTCTTTACGGAGGAGTTTGTAAAAAGGGAGAGCGTGTTGAGCGGATTTTGCCACGAATCGAGCGAGGGAGGTAATGACCCCGTTTAGTGATTGTATGGATTTTTTGGAAGTGGGAGTTGGGAACTCCGCGAACGCCCGACACCTGTCGGGGTTGGCCTCGATGCCTCGTTCGGTCAGATAGAATCCGAGGAATTTTCCCGCTCGGACACCAAAGGTGCATTTTTCAGGGTTGAAGCGCATTTTGCACTTTCGTGCCTAGTCGAACACTTTTCGTAAATGGGACGCGTGGTCCCTTTCTTGTTGAGATTTGACGATCATATCGTCCATGTATACTTCGAGCATGTCTCCGATTTCGGCTCGGAAAACCTTATTCATCATGCGCTGATATGTTGCGCCCGCGTTTTTTAGACCGAAGGGCATAACGTTGTAAAAGTAATTGCCCGATTCGGTCATGAAGGTCGTGTATTTTTTGTCAGACACGGCCATGGGTATTTGATTATACCCCGAATATGCGTCCATGAAGGATAACAACTTGTAACCGGACGAATTGTCGACCAACTTATCGATGTTAGGTAAAGGGTATGCATCTTTCGGGCATGCCCGATTGAGATCGGTATAATCAACGCACATCCTCCATTTTCCACTAGATTTTTTCACAAGTACAACATTTGAGAGCCATGTCGTATACCTGGCCTCAGTTACAAATTTAGCCTCTAGGAGGTCTTTAACAGCAGATTCAACAGCTTCGGTCTTTTCGGTCGACTGCTTCCTCCTGCGTTGAGCGACCGCTTTATGTGTTGGGTCGATAGAGAGGTGGTGGCAAGCTGTTTCGGGGTCGAGCCCTGGCATTTCTGCGGCGCTCCAGGCAAATAAGTCTGCGTTCCCTTTGAGACAAGCTTCCAACTGTCGCTTCACTAATTCGGGCATATGTGCCCCGATTTTAACACACCGGGCTGGGTCCTCCCCCACAGAAATTAGTTCGAAGTCTCCGTCCGGTATTGGTCGAGATAACGACTCTGCTGGCCTCTGGACGCTCTCGCCACTATCTGAAAACCTGCAGTCTAGGTCGATCGAATCTACCTGAGGGAAAGCCCTGGGAACATCCGGCGAATTCAATGTCAGGGGACTTGGTTGGTATGATATCGAGCTGAGACCTTTTGATGCTGCCTCGAAACATCTGCGGGCGGCGTCGACGTCTCCGTGCAATGTGGCGACTCTACCTGAAGTAGTGTAGTACTTCATCTTCAGGTGGACGGTGGACGACACAGCGATTAATTCGGCCAAAGTTGGTCGTCCTAGTATGCATTGGTACAGCGACGGGCAATCCACAACTAGGAACTGGACCCTAACTGTCCTGGCTGTCTCGCCCGCCCCGAAGGTGACAAATAGGTCGACATAGCCCCATGGTCGGGATACTGCTCCGTTGAAACCTTGCAGGTCTGATCCGACATATGGAGTTAGATGTGTTTCGTTTAGTTGAAGTGTTGAAAACAGCTGGGAGTACATGATGTCGCATGAACTACCCTGGTCCACTAAGATCCTCCTTACATCGAAGTTCGCCATGCGCGCTCGGATGAGTAGAGGGATGCTAGCGTTGGGTGCTCCTCCTAGGAGTTCCTCCCGATAGAATGCAAGGGGTACGGAACCCTCCCTTGTTGGGTCCAGGGTGGCGTTTTGCGCGGGCCCCTTGGCGATTAAATGGTCGAATTTTCTTTTCACGGAGCCGACCGTGATTTTGTTGAAGTCTCCTCCTGATATGACCATTGCCGAAGGAAAAGCTTCCCATGGACTATGGGAGGAGAGGTACCCCGGACTCTTGGTGTGATCTGGTAAAAAGAAATCTTCCGGGCGATAAATGCTCAGGGCGACCTGCATGTTAGCATCTGCAGGGATGGGTAGGGCATCCTCGACTTTCTGGGTCTCTTGAGCATCCTGTCGGGGATTGTCTCTGGATTTGGTGAATTGCTTCAAGTGCCCGTCTTTGATGAGGATTTCGATCGCGTCCTTGAGGTGGATGCAATCATCCGTGTTGTGCCCGTGACTCTTGTGGAATCTGTAGTATTTCGTTTTATCCGTGCCGGGCTTGCTAGGTTGTTGCCTCGGAAAACGTACTCCTGCCTGTTTGAATTCCGAATTGGCGCACTCAGACAAAGTTTTCTCCCTAGAGGCAAGGAGAGGTGTGTATTCGTGGAACCGACCGATAGGTCCCCGGTGCTCCCGCGGTTCACGGGAGCGATCATCCTTTCTTTTGTCTCCTCCCCGACGAGATGTCGAGGGTTCATCAACTCGGTGTGGTTTGGCGTCTTCACGGCGTCGGGCGTCTCTTACTGAACTGGCCGCCTGCTTTTCTTCATATTGGATGTAAGCTTGGGCTTTTAGCAGGAACGCGTCGAGGGTGGCCGGGGTTTCAATGCCGACCGCCCGATGGAAATCGGTCGAGGGACGTAGCCCTCGTTCCAGCAAGTATTTTTTCATGTCGTCAGTTGTGGACACTTGGACCACCTCTTTATTGAACCTTTCGATGTAAGTTCGTAAACGCTCGTCCCTCCCCTGGATTATTGCTTCGAGCAAAGCCTCTGTCTTAGGGTGTCGTCTTGATGCGGTAAAGTGCCTGGAGAACGTGCGTCCAAGTTGTTTCCATGATGTGATGGATTCAGCCTCAAGGCTTTTGTACCATGTCATTGCTCCTTTCCTCAGCGTCGTAGGAAAAAGTCGACATTTAATTGCCCCTCGTACACCCCGGTAGTCGAGCAATGCATCGATGTTCTCGATGTGCTCGTCTGGGTCGGTGGTCCCGTCGTACGAGCCTAATGGAGGGGGTTTCTCCAAGCCTCTTGGGAGCTTGGCCGCCATAATTTCAGACGATAGGGGACCCCGAGCGTCCTCGTCGTCACTGGAAATGAGCGATGAAGATCTGTGATCATGCTTCTTTGTTCTTCGAGGAGAGGCGGATCTTGATCTGCTCCTTCTTGATTTTCTTTTAGGAGAGGGTCGTGGGGGAGACTGACGAAAGCGTTTGTTGCCTGTTGATTCGTCGGTGTGTCCTCTCCTCTTCTTCCTTGCAGGAGACGGAGTATGCTCCCTTTGGGGTCTCTCGGGAGAATGAGGTCGACGAGAATTATCTTCAAGTCGGGCGATCTTTTCGCCATGAGTGAGGAGTAGCAAGTTTGTTTGATTTAGGATTTCAGCCAATGCGGAGAAATCTGACTCCGAAGGAGTTGCAGGAAAAAGAGTTTCCGGGCGACTTTCCAAAGGTTGGTCGTGATCGGGTGAAGGTGATGTCGTCTTCCCTTCTGGACGGTCTTGCACCGTTTCGTCATGTAGAGGAGGTTGGACGTTGCTCTCACGTTGTGTGAGAATCATACCATCATTCGATCGATTTTCCTGGTTGTCCCGAGCAGCCATGGATCTTGTTAAAACTTTGGTTCTTTGAGGATCTTGACAGAAGAACGGGGAAATCAGTTTCCCACAGACGGCGCCACCTGATCGTACCTAGAGATCAGGATCCGATGCGGCTGGCCTCGAGAGCGGACGGATATGGTCGTTGAGGAGAAAAGGGGTTGTACCTGCAAGGCACTCCGATGCTAAAGTAAGTAACCGAGCAAGAGTGGGCAAGTACAAGTATCAGGGTTAGAGAATTGAATTCCTGACCCTCTCAAACGAGAGGGTTTATATAAGGGACCAGCTGGAAGATTATTGGTTCGTTCTGTGAGGTGCGGATCGAGGGATCCGTGAAGATAGGTAACGGTCAATACTAGCCGTTACAGGGCCTCGTCGTGACCGGATGATTTGTGGTCGGCTGAGGACCACTTTTCATGATTGCGCTCGGCGTCGAGCAGGGTTATTGGATCAGTCTTCTTGGCCCAATAGGAGGAATTGGGCCGGGCCAGAACAATATGCAACACCCTTCTTTTACCATTTGTATTGAGATTTCTTTTGATACCTCTTCCCCGTGCATTGTCCATTAGTAGAGCTCCAAGGTTGTTTGTTGATCTTGTTCTTGGGCATGTAGCTTTGATCAGCATGAAGACTAGCTTTTGGTACCCATACCTTCTTGATGACCTCTGTCTTCTGCTTAGGGGATTGCTAATCTCTTTGATGTTGATGTCTATGTAGCACTTTCTTGGTAACCTCTATCTTCTGCTTAGGAGGTTGCTGATACATCTGATTTGGATATCCATGCAACTTGTAGCAATGAGGTTTGATATGTCCAAATCTTCCATAATGATGACATCTCCATCTTTGATACTTCTTCTTCATTATGTTCTTTTCATGATGTTGAGACATCTGTTGGAACATTATGTTTGACTTTGTATTCTTTTCATGATGTTGAAGCATCTATTGGGACATCTTGTTTGACTGTATGGAATTTAAAGTAGTTTTGCTGGTGCTAGCTTCAACCTTATGAACTTTGTTAAATCCCAGTCCACTTTTATCCCCTGAATGCTTATTGTTGTTGAGAATAACATCCAATGTGCTTGAGCTACTGTTCAGCATTCTAACAGATTTGGACATATGCTCCAACTTGGAGTTGAGAAGACTTACTTCACTTTTCAAGGTGTCAATGATCTCTAGATCACTTGTTTTTTCATTCTTTAGTGCTTCAATCTGCTTCTTTTGCTTTATATTTTCCATGCATATTTCAGTGCTCCTTTTAACCAGTTCTCTGTATGATTGCTCAAGCTCTTCAAAAGTAAGCTCCCCATCACTGGATTCACTTTCAGATTCACATAATCCAGCTAGAGCAGTGATATGCTTAGCTGATTCTTCTTCTGAATCACATCCTGAGTCTTCATCAGACCAGGTTACAGAGAGACCTTTCTTTTGTCTTTTTAAATAAGTAGGACATTCATTTCATATGTGTCCATATCCTTCATATCCATGACATTTAATCCCTTTTTCTTGACTGGTCTTTTCATCATAATTTGACCTTCTATTTGCATCATAAGGTCTTTTGTTCTCAGAAGAGTTTGTGTATCTTCCACTTGGTCTGGACTTGTCTTCCATCTTTCTGAGAATCTTTTTGAATTGTCTTCCAAGCATAGCAATGTTTTCTGATAAATTTTCTTCAGGTTCTGATTCATTATCTTCTTCTTCTTTATCAGTATTTGACACCAAGGCTATGCTTTTGTTCTTCTTTACAACTGTGTCATTCATTCCCATCTCAAATGTTTGAAGGGAACCAATGAGCTCTTCAACTTTCATTGTGCATAAGTCTTGAGCTTCTTCTATTGCTGTGACCTTCATGTCAAATCTTTTTGGCAAAGATCTGAGAATCTTTCTTACAAGCTTTTCATCAGTCATCTTTTCTCCCAAAGCTCCAGAAGTATTGGCTATTTCTAAGATGTTCATGTAGAATTCATGAATTGTCTCATCTTCCTTCATTCTCAAGTTTTCAAACTTGGTGGTGAGAAGTTGAAGTCTTGACATCTTCACCTTTGATGTTCCTTCATGAGTTGTTTTGAGAGTGTCCCAAACATCTTTGGCCAGCTCACAGTGATGCACAAGTCTAAAGATGTTCCTATCAATGCCATTGAATAAAGCATTTAAGGCCTTGGAGTTGCCAAGTGCTGGATCTTCTTCCTCCTTACTCCATTCTTCTTCAGGTTTCAGCACTTTTGTTCCATCTTTGGTATCTTGGACAGGGTGCTCCAATCCATTGTTGACTGCTTTCCAGGCCCTATTGTCAAGTGATCTTAAGAATGCAACCATTCTTGGCTTCCAGTAGTCATAATTAGATCCATCCAATATAGGTGGTCTATTTACTGATCCTACATCTCTGTCCATGTTTCCAGAATTTGCAGTCCCTAAATCTCACCCAGTATAAACAGGCAGGGTGCCTGCTCTGATGCCAATTGAAATTCTGTGATCAGGTACGAGATGTCGAATGAGATGTTTAAACACTTGAAGACTTAACTAAAACTTAAAGTGCAGGAAAATTAAACAACACAGGAATTTGTTAACCCAGTTCAGTGTATAACCACACTTACATCTGGAGGCTACCAAGCCAGGAGGAAATCCACTATAAGTAATATTAATTCTAGACTTAAACCACTCAGTTTAATCTTTCACTTAATATCTACCCAATGCAATTTCTACCTAAGACACAACTTAGATATGAGTACCAACTCACTCCCCCTCAATCACATAGTGATCTTGTTTACAAGTTTAATAAAATTGAAGTCATACTTCAAACAAAACAGCTTGATCTTACTTCACAGTTTCAATCAAGACACAAATACACTTTTGATTAAAAGCTCATAAAGTGGTACAATTAAACAACCTTCTATTAAAACACAAAACACCCTATTTGGTCTTTTTAAATTCGTACTCTATTCTGAGAGTTTCTGTTGCTTAAATAGGTGTTTGAATTTTGGGCTTTCTGTAGGTTTATCCAATCCTGATACGCATGCTGCCACCACCTTGAATTAGGGTTTGTTACTTCCTAGATTCTAGGTGATTCAGTTCTTCTGATTATGCTGAAGACACATAACAAAACTCCCTACAAATGAGCCTTATTCTGTTTCATTTATCCATAATTAATTCCAGATAACTTTCCTTAATTTGCTCAGTTCTGTTAGTCATTAATTAATTCTGGTAGCAGGTTTGAGATGTCACAACATCTGGTGTGACATCCTAAAAAACTGAACTTACTTCATTTACTGATACAATGTCACAACATCTGATGTGACATCCTGTAAACTGAACTTACTTCATTAACTGATACAATGTCTCAACATCTGGTGTGACATCCTGAATTAAGTTCATTTACTTATACTCTGTTTGATAATGTCCCAACATCTGATGTGACATCCTGAACTAAATTCAACACTTCTTGTTGGTCAAAAATTCTGCCAATTCTAAACATCTACAGGTACAACGCAAACATAATCGAAAATCATGCGAAGAATGCCGTTAAGGCGAGATGAAGAGGATAAATTAAGGCATAATGGTTAAATCACCAACCTACGAAACGGAGGAGTGTTTCGGTAATTGTTGCAATGAATCGGAGTGCGAATGGAGAAGAAAACCGGAGAACCCGCGAATGCAAAATAAATGCAATTCGGTCTTGACGCTTCTCGATTAATCACTTCCGTTAAGTCGCAATCTCCACCAAAAACCAGTAGCTTCTTCTTTCACAATACTCAATTCAATGGAGGATGGAGGCTAAGCTTTAAGACCTTCAAGTTTCGATGTGAAACTTGAAGAACTTTTGTTGAAAAGCTATGGTGAAAATGGTGGAAAAGTGGGAGAGAAAGTGATGAATTTGAGATTGTGAAAATGATGATTGAGTGAAGAATGAGGGAGAGAGTGATTTGTGGTGATTACTGTTGATTACCCTTAGCTTTGGGAGGAGATGGATTTATATAAGGCATTGGTTTGGCATGAGGTTTGGGCTTGGAGGTAGCTTAGGAGTTAGTTTAGGTTAGGAGTTAGTTGGGATTCTAGAGAGTTCTAGAACTCCTTGGAAGGTTATAGAAAACTCTAGAATGTGGTAGAAGATGGTGAGCTGGCTCTTCTAGAAAATTCTTTAGTTGGGATCAATCCAATGCATCAAACACCATGAAGCTTATGATGGAGATTAGTGAAGTGAAACACAAGCTTAGTTATTCAAGGACTGCATCTTGAGTTTGCTCTCTTGATTATGGAATGCACAATAATTAGAATGGACCTGCATACATTCAATGATAACTTGCTGATGTAACAAGGATCAATGGCAAAATTCAGCTTGAAACCAATGAATCTAGTGTACACTAGCTCATGAACATTTGTGGTGAAGACCACTTTGATGTAGCAGCAATGGTGAAGCTTGAATTGAGGCCAAAGTGAAGCTAAATGAGCTATAGAATGTGTACCAATCATTTCCACGTTCAACCCCAAAGATAGCATAGCATTCCCCATTGTTTTGCATTAAAAACAGCAGTAAAATGGAAAAAAACAGCATCATGAATCGATTCATAAGGTTATGCATCGATACATACTGAAGAGAAAGCTAATTATAGCAAAAAAAACACATTATGAATCGATTCATACACGGATGTATCGATTCATAACAGTTTTTTAACTGTTATGAATCGATTCATAACACGGATGCATCGGTTCATCCTGTTGTATTGCCTTGTTTTTTGCCCAAACTTTGAACGGCCATATCTTTCTCAATTTTGATCCTATGAAGGAGTTCCACATATGGTTTTGAAGCTTAAGATGTCCTCTTTCATTTTCTCAAGGTATAATTTTCACAGGACTCTTAGTTTGGGAAAAAACCTCTCTTGAAGTGGCTACACAAATGACCAAAACTTGCCATTTTTGGAAACCCAAACTTTCCAAAAATGGTAAGTTTTAGTTTTCTTGATTTTTTTCATTCTTTCTTGATTCAAATTGGTCCCTAAGAGCCTTGTGACCATAATTTCATGATTTTGATCCCAAAAATTCAAGAGTTGACTTTTTTACCCATCTTGGTTGACTTTTCTCCAATTTTTTGATTTTCAATCAACTGAACAATTGAAGGCCTTCCAAAATGAGTCCAATGGTGAAATTTGAACCATAGGTACTTGACATCATGTAGAGAACCATGAAACCATGCTTGGACCAAAGTCTCCTTGATAAGCCTAGTTCATTAGAAATCCTCATCTGACTCCCTTTTGCTGGGGAATGTTGCACTGCTTGCCTCCTTTGATCAAAGCACCTCTGTATAGGACTTGTGGCTTCAAGTGAATACTTGTGGGATGTTGTGGACCATTTGCACAAGGTTGAGAAGCTTTGTGGCCCTTTGATTGCCTTGGTATAGCCTTCAGTTGCTTTGTTCACTGATCACAAACCTATGCCCCTGCTGTGATGGTTATGATGCAATGTTTTTGATTATTTCATGAAGTTATGAATGCAAAATGCTATGCAAAATTATGAGGAAAAGAGAGGGAAAATTTTGAGGTATTACAGTAACATATAGAAAGGGTCTAAAAAGTTTGTTATCATTTCGACCAGGCCTCGTATTAATATGATTTTTTGACCAAAACTAGTACGAAATAGTGGATAATATATTATGATTTTTTGACCGAAACTTGCAATTTGAAAATTTTCATAAAATCTAATTTTCAGATGATTTTTTGCATGAACTTCCATCATAACCTTCCCTCGTAACATATAGAAAGGATCTGAAAAGTTTCGTATCATTTCGATCAGGCCTCGATTTAATATGTTTTTTTGATCAAAACGAGTACAAACTAGTGTATATTATATTATGAATTTTTGACCGAAACTTGAAATTTGAATAGTTTCATAGAAAATAATTTTTAGATGATTTTTTGCATGTACTTCCATCCTAACCTTCCCTCGTAACATATAGATAGGATCTAAAAAGTTTCGTATCATTTCGGCCAGGCCTCGAATTAATATGATTTTTGACTAAAACTAGTACAAAATAGTGTATAATATATTATGATTTTTTGACCGAAACTTGCAATTTGAAAAGTTTGATAAAATTTAATTTTCAGATGATTTTTTGCTTGGACTTCCATCATAATCTTCCCTCGTAACATATAGAAAGGATCTGAAAAGTTTTATATCATTTCGATCAGGCCTCGATTTAATATATTTTTTTGATCAAAACGAGTACAAACAAGTGTATATTATATTATGATTTTTGACCGAAACTTGCAATTTGAAGAGTTTCATAGAAAATAATTTTTAGATGATTTTTTGCATGTACTTCCATCCTAACCTTCCCTCGTAACATATAGAAAGGGTCTAAAAAGTTTCGTATCATTTCGACCAGGCCTCGAATTAATATGATTTTTGACTAAAACTAGTACAAAATAGTGAATAATATATTATGATTTTTTGACCGAAACTTACAATTTTAAAAGTTTTATAAATTCTAATTTTCAGATGATTTTTTGCATGGACTTCCATCATAATCGTCCCTCGTAACATATAGAAAGGATCTGAAAAGTTTCGTATCATTTCGATCAGGCCTCGATTGAATATATTTTTTTGATCGAAACGAGTACAAACTAGTGTATATTATATTATGATTTTTGACCGAAATTTGCAATTTGAAGAGTTTCATAGAAAATAATTTTTAGATGTTTTTTTGCATGTACTTCCATCCTAACCTTCACTCGTAACATATAGAAAGGGTCTAAAAAGTTTCATATCATTTCGACCAGGCCTCGAATTAATATGATTTTGGACTAAAACTAGTACATAATAGTGAATAATATATTATGATTTTTTGACCGAAACTTACAATTTTAAAAGTTTTATAAATTCTAATTTTCCGATTATTTTTTGCATGGACTTCCATCATAATCGTCCATCGTAACATATAGAAAGGATCTGAAAAGTTTCGTATCATTTCGATCAGGCCTCGATTTAATATATTTTTTTGATCGAAACGAGTACAAACTAGTGTATATTATATTATGATTTTTGACCGAAACTTGCAATTTGAAGAGTTTCATAGAAAATAATTTCAAGATGATTTTTTGCATGTACTTCCATCCTAACCTTCCCTTGTAACATATAGAAAGGGTCTAAAAAGTTTCGTATCATTTCGACCAGGCCTCAAATTAATATGATTTTTGACTAAAACTATTACAAAATAGTGTGTAATATATTATGATTTTTTGACCGAAACTTGCAATTTGAAAATTTTGATAAAATCTAATTTTCAGATGATATTTTGCATGGACTTCCGTCATAAACTTCCCTCGTAACATATAGAAAGGATCTGCAAAGTTTCGTATCATTTCGTTTAGGTCTCGATTTAATATGATTTTTTAACCGAAACGAGTACAAACTAGTGTATAATATATTATGATTTTTTTTACAAAAACTTGAATTTTCAAAAGTCTCATAGAATCTAATATTTAGATGACTTTTTGTATGGACTTCCATCCTAAGCTTCCCTCGTAACATATAGAAAGGGTCTAAAAAGTTTGTTATCATTTCGACCAGGCCTCGTATTAATATGTTTTTTTTGACCGAAACTAGTACGAAATAGTGGATAATATATTATGAATTTTTTTACCGAAACTTGCAATTTGAAATGTTTCATAAAATCTAATTTTCAGATGATTTTTTGCATGAACTTCCATCATAATCTTCCCTCGTAACATATAGAAAGGATCTGAAAAGTTTCGTATCATTTCGATCAGACCTCGATTTAATATATTTTTTTGATCGAAACGAGTACAAACTAGTGTATATTATATTATGATTTTTTGACCGAAACTTGCAATTTGAAGAGTTTCATAGAAAATAAATTTTAGATGATTTTTTGCATGTACTTCCATCCTAACCTTCCCTCGTAACATATAGAAAGGATCTAAAAAGTTTCTTATCATTTCGACCAGGCCTCGAATTAATATGATTTTTTGACCGAAACTTGCAATTTGAAATGTTTCATAGAATCTAATTTTAAGATGCTTTTTTGTATGAAATTCCATCATAACCTTCCCTCGTAACATATAGAAAGGATCTGAAAAGTTTCGTATCATTTCGATCAGGCCTCGATTTAATATGTTTTTTTTATCGAAATGAGTACAAACTAGTGTATATTATATTATAATTTTTTGACCGAAACTTGCAATTTGAAGAGTTTCATAGAAAATAATTTTTATATGATTTTTTGAATGTATTTCCATCCTAACCTTCCCTCGTAACATATAGAAAGGGTCTAAAACGTTTCGTATCATTTCGACCAGGCGTCAAATTAATATGATTCTTGACTAAAACTAGTACAAAATAGTGTATAATATATTATAATTTTTTTACCGAAACTTGCAATTTGAAAAGTTTGATAAAATCTAATTTTCAGATGATTTTTTGCATGGACTTCCATCATAATCTTCCCTCGTAACATATAGAAAGGATCTGAAAAGTTTCGTATCATTTCGATCTGGCCTCGATTTAATATATTTTTTTTGATCGAAACGAGTACAAACTAGTGTATATTATATTATGAATTTTTGACCGAAACTTGCAATTTGAAGAGTTTCATAGAAAATAATTTTTATATGATTTTTTGCATGTACTTCCATCCTAACCTTCCCTCGTAACATATAGAAAGGGTCTAAAATGTTTCGTATCATTTCGACCAGGCCTCAAATTAATATGATTTTTGACTAAAACTAGTACAAAATAGTGTATAATATATTATGATTTTTTGACCGAAACTTGCAATTTTGAAAAGTTTGATAAAATTTAATTTTCAGATGATTTTTTGCATGGACTTCCATCATAATCTTCCCTCGTAACATATAGGAAGGATCTGAAAAGTTTCGTATCATTTCGATCAGGCCTCGATTTAATATATTTTTTTGATCGAAACGGGTACAAACTAGTATATATTATATTATGATTTTTTGACCGAAACTTGCAATTTGAAGAGTTTCATAGAAAATAATTTCTAGATGATTTTTTGCATGTACTTCTATCCTAACCTTTCCTCGTAACATATAGAAAGGGTCTAAAAAGTTTTGTATCATTTCGATCAGGCCTCGTATTAATATGAATTTTTGACCAAATATAGTACAAAATAGTGTATAATATATTATGATTTTTTGACCGAAACTTGCAATTTGAAAAGTTTGATAAAATCAAATTTTAAGATGATTTTTTGCATGGACTTCCATCATAATCTTCCCTCGTAACATATAGAAAGGATCTGAAAAGTTTCGTATCATTTCGATCAGGCCTCGATTTAATATATTTTTTTGATCGAAACGAGTACAAACTAGTGTATATTATATTATGACTTTTGACCGAAACTTGCAATTTGAAGAGTTTCATAGAAAATAATTTCTAGATGATTTTTTGCATGTACTTCCATCCTAACCTTCCCTCGTAACATATAGAAATGGTCTAAAAAGTTTCGTATCATTTCGATCAGGTCTCGTATTAATATGAATTTTGACTAAAACTAGTACAGAATAGTGTATAATATATTATGAGTTTTTGACCGAAACTTGCAATTTGAAAAGTTTGATAAAATCTAATTTTCGGACGATATTTTGCATGGACTTCCATCATAATCTTCCCTCGTAACATATAGAAAGGATCTGAAAAGTTTCGTATCATTTCGATCAGGCCTCGATTTAATATATTTTTTTGATCGAAACGAGTACAAACTAGTGTATATTATATTATGATTTTTGACCGAAACTTGCAATTTGTAGAGTTTCATAGAAAATAATTTCTAGATGATTTTTTGCTTGTACTTCCATCCTAACCTTCCCTTGTAACATATAAAAAGAGTCTAAAAAGTTTCGTATCATTTCGATCAGGCCTCGTATTAATATGAATTTTTGACCGAATATAGTACAAAATAGTGTATAATATATTATGATTTTTTGACCGAAACTTGCAATTTGAAAAGTTTTATAAAATCTAATTTTCAGATGATTTTTTGCATGGACTTCCATCATAAACTTCCCTCGTAACATATAGAAAGGATCTGAAAAGTTTCGTATCATTTCGTTCAGGCCTCGATTTAATATGAATTTTTTACCGAAACGAGTACAAACTAGTGTATAATATATTATGATATTTTTTACCAAAAATTGAATTTTGAAAAGCCTCATAGAATCTAATTTTTAGATGACTTTTTGCATGGACTTCCATCCTAAGCTTCCCTCGTAACATATAGAAAGGGTCTAAAAATTTTGTTATCATTTCGACCAGGCCTCGTATTAATATGATTTTTTGACCGAAACTAATATGAAATTGTGGATAATATATTATGTTTTTTTGACCGAAACTTGCAATTTGAAATGTTTCATAGAATCTAATTTTCAGATGATTTTTTGCATGAACTTCCATCATAACCTTCCCTCGTAACATATAGAAAGGATCTGAAAAGTTTCGTATCATTTCGATTAGGCCTCGATTTAATATGTTTTTTGATCGAAACGAGTACAAACTAGTGTATATTATATTATGATTTTTTGACCGAAACTTGCAATTTGAAGAGTTTCATAGAAAATAATTTTTAGATGATTTTTTTGCATGTACTTCCATCCTAACCTTCCCTCGTAACATATAGAAAGGGTCTAAAAAGTTTCGTATCATTTCGACCAAGCCTCAAATTAATATGATTTTTGACTAAAACTAATACAAAATAGTGTATAATATATTATGATTTTTGACCGAAACTTGCAATTTGAAAAGTTTGATAAAATCTAATTTTCAGATGATTTTTTGCATGGACTTCCATCATAATCTTCCCTCGTAACATATAGAAAGGATCTGAAAAGTTTCGTATCATTTCGATCAGGCCTAGATTTAATATGGTTTTTTGATCGAAACGAGTACAAACTAGTGTATATTATATTATGATTTTTGACCGAAACTTGCAATTTGAAGAGTTTCATAGAAAATAATTTCTAGATGATTTTTTGCTTGTACTTCCATCCTAACCTTCCCTTGTAACATATACAAAGGGTCTAAAAAGTTTGGTATCATTTATATCAGGCCTCATATTAATATGAATTTTTGACCGAATATAGTACAAAATAGTGTATAATATTTTATGATTTTTTGCCCGAAACTTGCAATTTGAAAAGTTTGATAAAATCTAATTTTCAGATGATTTTTTGCATGGACTTCCATCATAAACTTCCCTCGTAACATATAGAAAGGATCTGAAAAGTTTCGTATCATTTCGTTTAGGTCTCGATTTAATATGATTTTTTAACCGAAACGAGTACAAACTAGTGTATAATATATTATGATTTTTTTTACCAAAACTTGAATTTTAAAAAGTCTCATAGAATCTAATTTTTAGATGACGTTTTGCATGGAATTCCATCCTAAGCTTCCCTCGTAACATATAGAAAGGGTCTAAAAATTTTGTTATCATTTCGACCAGGCCTCGTATTAATATGATTTTTTGACCGAAACTAGTACAAAATAGTGGATAATATATTATAATTTTTTGACCGAAACTTGCAATTTGAAATGATTCATAGAATCTAATTTTCAGATGATTTTTTGCATGAACTTCCATCATAACCTTCCCTCGTAACATATAGAAAGGATCTGAAAAGTTACGTATCATTTCGATCAGGCCTCGATTTAATATATTTTTTTGATCGAAACGAGTACAAACTAGTGTATATTATATTATGATTTTTGACCGAAACTTGCAATTTGAAGAGTTTCATAGAAAATAATTTCTAGATGATTTTTTGCATGTACTTCCATCCTAACCTTCCCTCGTAACATATAGAAAGGGTCTAAAAAGTTTCGTATCATTTCGATCAGGCCTCATATTAATTTGAATTTTTGACTGAATATAGTACAAAATAGTGTATAATATATTATGATTTTTTGACCGAAACTTGCAATTTGAAAAGTTTGATTAAATCTAATTTTCAGATGATTTTTTGCATGGACTTCCATCATAAACTTCCCTCGTAACATATAGAAAGGATCTCAAAAGTTTCGTATCATTTCGTTCAAGCCTTGATTTAATATGTTTTTTTTACCGAAACGAGTACAAACTAGTGTATAATATATTATGATTTTTTTTTACCAAAACTTGAATTTTTAAAAGTCTCATAGAATCTAATTTTTAGATGACTTTTTGCATGGACTTTCATCCTAAGCTTTCCTCGTAACATATAGAAAGGGTGTAAAATGTTTGTTATCATTTCGACCAGGCCTTGTATTGATATGATTTTTTGACCGAAACTAGTATGAAATAGTGGATAATATATAATGATTTTTTGACCGAAACTTGCAATTTGAAATGTTACATAGAATCTAATTTTCAGATGATTTTTTGCATGAACTTCCATCATAACCTTCGCTCGTAACATATAGAAAGGATCTGAAAAGTTTCGTATCATTTCGATCAGGCCTCGATTTAATATGTTTTTTTGATCGAAACGAGTACAAACTAGTGTATATTATATTATGAATTTTTGACCGAAACTTGCAATTTGAAGAGTTTCATAGAAAATAATTCTTAGATGATTTTTTGCATGTACTTCCATCCTAACCTTCCCTCGTAACATATAGAAAGGGTCTAAAAAGCTTCGTATCATTTCGACCAGGCCTCGAATTAATATGATTTTTGACTAAAACTAGTACAGAATAGTGTATAATATATTATGATTTTTTGACCGAAACTTGCAATTTGAAAAGTTTGATAAAATCTAATTTTCGGACGATATTTTGCATGGACTTCCATCATAATCTTCCCTCGTAACATATAGAAAGGAACTGAAAAGTTTCGTATCATTTCGATCAGGCCTCGAGTTAATATATTTTTTTGATCGAAACGAGTACAAACTAGTGTATATTATATTATGACTTTTGACCGAAACTTGCAATTTGAAGAGTTTGATAGAAAATAATTTTTAGATGATTTTTTGCATGTACTTCCATTCTAACCTTCCCTCGTAACATATAGAAAGGGTCTAAAAAGCTTCATATCATTTCGACCAGGCCTCAAATTAATATGATTTTTGACTAAAACTAGTACAAAATAGTGTATAATATATTATGATTTTTTGACCGAAACTTGCAATTTGAAAAGTTTGATAAAATCTAATTTTCAGATGATTTTTTGCTTAGACTTCCATCATAATCTTCCCTCGTAACATATAGAAAGGATCTGAAAAGTTTCGTATCATTTCGATCAGGCCTCGATTTAATATATTTTTTTGATCGAAACGAGTACAAACTAGTGTATATTATATTATGATTTTTGACCGAAACTTGCAATTTGTAGAGTTTCATAGAAAATAATTTCTAGATGATTTTTTGCTTGTACTTCCATCCTAACCTTCCCTTGTAACATATAGAAAGGGTCTAAAAAGTTTGGTATCATTTATATCAGGCCTCATATTAATATGAATTTTTGACCGAATATAGTACAAAATAGTGTATAATATTTTATGATTTTTTGACCGAAACTTGCAATTTGAAAAGTTTGATAAAATCTAATTTTCAGATGATTTTTTGCATGGACTTCCATCATAAACTTCCCTCGTAACATATAGAAAGGATCTGAAAAGTTTCGTATCATTTCGTTTAGGTCTCGATTTAATATGATTTTTTAACCGAAACGAGTACAAACTAGTGTATAATATATTATGATTTTTTTTACCAAAACTTGAATTTTAAAAATTCTCATAGAATCTAATTTTTAGATGACGTTTTGCATGGAATTCCATCCTAAGCTTCCCTCGTAACATATAGAAAGGGTCTAAAAAATTTGTTATCATTTCGACCAGGCCTCGTATTAATATGATTTTTTGACCGAAACTAGTACAAAATAGTGGATAATATATTATAATTTTTTGACCGAAACTTGCAATTTGAAATGATTCATAGAATCTAATTTTCAGATGATTTTTTGCATGAACTTCCATCATAACCTTCCCTCGTAACATATAGAAAGGATCTGAAAAGTTTCGTATCATTTCGAGCAGGCCTCGATTTAATATATTTTTTTGATCGAAACGAGTACAAACTAGTGTATATTATATTATGATTTTTGACCGAAACTTGCAATTTGAAGAGTTTCATAGAAAATAATTTCTAGATGATTTTTTGTATGTACTTCCATCCTAACCTTCCCTCATAACATATAGAAAGGGTCTAAAAAGTTTCGTATCATTTCGATCAGGCCTCATATTAATTTGAATTTTTGACTGAATATAGTACAAAATAGTGTATAATATATTATGATTTTTTGACCGAAACTTGCAATTTGAAAAGTTTGATTAAATCTAATTTTCAGATGATTTTTTGCATGGACTTCCATCATAAACTTCCCTCGTAACATATAGAAAGGATCTCAAAAGTTTCGTATCATTTCGTTCAAGCCTTGATTTAATATGTTTTTTTTACCGAAACGAGTACAAACTAGTGTATAATATATTATGATTTTTTTTTACCAAAACTTGAATTTTGAAAAGTCTCATAGAATCTAATTTTTAGAAGACTTTTTGCATGGACTTTCATCCTAAGCTTTCCTCGTAACATATAGAAAGGGTTTAAAATGTTTGTTATCATTTCGACCAGGCCTTGTATTGATATGATTTTTTGACCGAAACTAGTATGAAATAGTGGATAATATATAATGATTTTTTGACCGAAACTTGCAATTTGAAATGTTACATAGAATCTAATTTTCAGATGATTTTTTGCATGAACTTCCATTATAACCTTCGCTCGTAACATATAGAAAGGATCTGAAAAGTTTCGTATCATTTCGATCAGGCCTCGATTTAATATGTTTTTTTGATCGAAACGAGTACAAACTAGTGTATATTATATTATGAATTTTTGACCGAAACTTGCAATTTGAAGAGTTTCATAGAAAATAATTCTTAGATGATTTTTTGCATGTACTTCCATCCTAACCTTCCCTCGTAACATATAGAAAGGGTCTAAAAAGCTTCGTATCATTTCGACCAGGCCTCGAATTAATATGATTTTTGACTAAAACTAGTACAGAATAGTGTATAATATATTATGATTTTTTGACCGAAACTTGCAATTTGAAAAGTTTGATAAAATCTAATTTTCGGACGATATTTTGCATGGACTTCCATCATAATCTTCCCTCGTAACATATAGAAAGGATCTGAAAAGTTTCGTATCATTTCGATCAGGCCTCGAGTTAATATATTTTTTTGATCGAAACGAGTACAAACTAGTGTATATTATATTATGACTTTTGACCGAAACTTGCAATTTGAAGAGTTTGATAGAAAATAATTTTTAGATGATTTTTTGCATGTACTTCCATTCTAACCTTCCCTCGTAACATATAGAAAGGGTCTAAAAAGCTTCATATCATTTCGACCAGGCCTCAAATTAATATGATTTTTGACTAAAACTAGTACAAAATAGTGTATAATATATTATGATTTTTTGACCGAAACTTGCAATTTGAAAAGTTTGATAAAATCTAATTTTCAGATGATTTTTTGCTTAGACTTCCATCATAATCTTCCCTCGTAACATATAGAAAGGATCTGAAAAGTTTCGTATCATTTCGATCAGGCCTCGATTTAATATATTTTTTTGATCGAAACGAGTACAAACTAGTGTATATTATATTATGATTTTTGACCGAAACTTGCAATTTGTAGAGTTTCATAGAAAATAATTTCTAGATGATTTTTTGCTTGTACTTCCATCCTAACCTTCCCTTGTAACATATAGAAAGGGTCTAAAAAGTTTGGTATCATTTATATCAGGCCTCATATTAATATGAATTTTTGACCGAATATAGTACAAAATAGTGTATAATATTTTATGATTTTTTGACCGAAACTTGCAATTTGAAAAGTTTGATAAAATCTAATTTTCAGATGATTTTTTGGATGGACTTCCATCATAAACTTCCCTCGTAACATATAGAAAGGATCTGAAAAGTTTCGTATCATTTCGTTTAGGTCTCGATTTAATATGATTTTTTAACCGAAACGAGTACAAACTAGTGTATAATATATTATGATTTTTTTTACCAAAACTTGAATTTTAAAAAGTCTCATAGAATCTAATTTTTAGATGACGTTTTGCATGGAATTCCATCCTAAGCTTCCCTCGTAACATATAGAAAGGGTCTAAAAATTTTGTTATCATTTCGACCAGGCCTCGTATTAATATGATTTTTTGACCGAAACTAGTACAAAATAGTGGATAATATATTATAATTTTTTGACCGAAACTTGCAATTTGAAATGATTCATAGAATCTAATTTTCAGATGATTTTTTGCATGAACTTCCATCATAACCTTCCCTCGTAACATATAGAAAGGATCTGAAAAGTTTCGTATCATTTCGAGCAGGCCTCGATTTAATATATTTTTTTGATCGAAACGAGTACAAACTAGTGTATATTATATTATGATTTTTGACCGAAACTTGCAATTTGAAGAGTTTCATAGAAAATAATTTCTAGATGATTTTTTGTATGTACTTCCATCCTAACCTTCCCTCGTAACATATAGAAAGGGTCTAAAAAGTTTCGTATCATTTCGATCAGGCCTCATATTAATTTGAATTTTTGACTGAATATAGTACAAAATAGTGTATAATATATTATGATTTTTTGACCGAAACTTGCAATTTGAAAAGTTTGATTAAATCTAATTTTCAGATGATTTTTTGCATGGACTTCCATCATAAACTTCCCTCGTAACATATAGAAAGGATCTCAAAAGTTTCGTATCATTTCGTTCAAGCCTTGATTTAATATGTTTTTTTTACCGAAACGAGTACAAACTAGTGTATAATATATTATGATTTTTTTTTACCAAAACTTGAATTTTGAAAAGTCTCATAGAATCTAATTTTTAGAAGACTTTTTGCATGGACTTTCATCCTAAGCTTTCCTCGTAACATATAGAAAGGGTTTAAAATGTTTGTTATCATTTCGACCAGGCCTTGTATTGATATGATTTTTTGACCGAAACTAGTATGAAATAGTGGATAATATATAATGATTTTTTGACCGAAACTTGCAATTTGAAATGTTACATAGAATCTAATTTTCAGATGATTTTTTGCATGAACTTCCATCATAACCTTCGCTCGTAACATATAGAAAGGATCTGAAAAGTTTCGTATCATTTCGATCAGGCCTCGATTTAATATGTTTTTTTGATCGAAACGAGTACAAACTAGTGTATATTATATTATGAATTTTTGACCGAAACTTGCAATTTGAAGAGTTTCATAGAAAATAATTCTTAGATGATTTTTTGCATGTACTTCCATCCTAACCTTCCCTCGTAACATATAGAAAGGGTCTAAAAAGCTTCGTATCATTTCGACCAGGCCTCGAATTAATATGATTTTTGACTAAAACTAGTACAGAATAGTGTATAATATATTATGATTTTTTGACCGAAACTTGCAATTTGAAAAGTTTGATAAAATCTAATTTTCGGACGATATTTTGCATGGACTTCCATCATAATCTTCCCTCGTAACATATAGAAAGGATCTGAAAAGTTTCGTATCATTTCGATCAGGCCTCGAGTTAATATATTTTTTTGATCGAAACGAGTACAAACTAGTGTATATTATATTATGACTTTTGACCGAAACTTGCAATTTGAAGAGTTTGATAGAAAATAATTTTTAGATGATTTTTTGCATGTACTTCCATTCTAACCTTCCCTCGTAACATATAGAAAGGGTCTAAAAAGCTTCATATCATTTCGACCAGGCCTCAAATTAATATGATTTTTGACTAAAACTAGTACAAAATAGTGTATAATATATTATGATTTTTTGACCGAAACTTGCAATTTGAAAAGTTTGATAAAATCTAATTTTCAGATGATTTTTTGCTTAGACTTCCATCATAATCTTCCCTCGTAACATATAGAAAGGATCTGAAAAGTTTCGTATCATTTCGATCAGGCCTCGATTTAATATATTTTTTTGATCGAAACGAGTACAAACTAGTGTATATTATATTATGATTTTTGACCGAAACTTGCAATTTGTAGAGTTTCATAGAAAATAATTTCTAGATGATTTTTTGCTTGTACTTCCATCTGTTCGCAGTGTTTTCTGGCGAACAACCTCTGGTTAACCAATTTCTTCAGAAAGTTGGGTTACTTGCAGGACCAACCATACAAGTCCTGGGATACATGTGCATTTGGTTCTGTCGAAATACTCTTAGACTTTTGGTGACTAATTTGTGGTTTGTTCTATCAATTTTGTCAAAGTGTTAAAACTTTGATCTTTGCAAGTAAAGTAAACTTAAATTAAAGATGACATGAGCTTGAAATTTAAAAGTTTTAAACAAGAAAAAGAAATGTCGAAAGGCTAAATTTGCAGAAAAGTAAATGAAATGTAAAATAACATGAACTTGAAGAATAAACAAGAGTAAACAAGTAACTTAAAATGACTTTGAAATATAACTGGTGTTTTAAACGTACATTGTTCCAAATACTAGACTCATTTTCTCTCACACTGGGTACTTAGAGCTTTTACAGGAATTTTGTACAAATTTTCACACACACAATTCTACAACAACTACCCTATTTATATACAAATAAAATAACTGCCTAAAATGGAAAAATCCTAACTATTTGACACTTGTCAATCTGCATGTACTCTTCTTTCCTTGAAGCTTCCACGCGTCCAACTTCCAACTGTTGTAACTTTTGAATTCGAATTCTTCCTCTCTGTGACGAAACGCTGCATCTCCTCATTTTGTCGAAACCCTTTTAAAGGAGAAAACTCTTCAGCACTTGCCAAACCATATCTTTTCTTAAAAACTCCTTCTGTCGAAACCCTTAGTCACAAAACTCTCCAAACTATTCTGCCAGAACATCATGTTTAATTTCTGTCGAAAACAGTGAAGCTTTAAAAACTTGTCAGCAATTCTTGGGTTTTCCTCCTGATGCTATCTTTCGACAAAGATGACCCTGAAGCCTGAATTTTCACCTTGTCGAAATTATGGGTTTACAAATTGCCCCCCAGCAAAAATATTTTCGACTATCAAAGGAGAAATGTCTTTTGCTGTCGAAATGACCTTTGACTTCCAGTTGCATTTATTATAAAGTGATTTTTGTTGAGTCCCAAGGAAACACAATGATTTTCACTTTAATGAAACGTCACATCTAGCCCACGTTTCACACAATCTCCCATGACCCTATATTGTAGGCAAATCATGGTTCACTACCAACCGCCACTTTCAATCTCCACCAATGGATTAACATGCATGTTTCCCTTTTCCCAACTGAAAAAGTCTTTTCATTTTCTTTTTTTTTTTTTTTTTTTTATTCATTTATTTCAAACTCTATAAATACCACTTTCAACAACATTTCACACTTTCCATTCTCTCTACTCTTCTTTTACCCAAACGTGAAAACTCCATTTTCAAGCCTTTCAGAGCTCTTGCTTCTTCACCATCTTCAATCAATGGCTCCTCCCAAGACCACCACTGGGCAGAGTTCAAAGAAGACAAAGAAAACCAAGTATCTTCCTCCTGCTCACGTACTGTCTGGGCCTACACAAACTCAGCATCAACAGTACTTCCCAGAACCCCCAAATGAAAGGGAAAAGGCAAGCATTTACAGGTCACAGGTAATAATCCCTATCTCTGTCTCTGGAATCCATCATGCTATGTTAGGCCCCATTTTTGATCCTGCTATGGACCCTAACCGTTTAAAAGAATTTTACCCTTGCTATTCTGCCTCCAAACCCATAGCAGCTAATAAAAACCCTAAACCTGTCGAAGCCTCATCAAAAGAACCTGAAGTCCTTATGGCTTCGACAGAGATAGATCTGTCTTATCTGAATCAAAATAGGATTTTTAGAAGTCCCCCTTTGACAAAAGATCCCTCTGAGTACCAAACATGGCTAACTAGAGTCGAAAAATCCAAAGAAAAATTTTGGAAGAAAACTGGAATTTATGACTTAATCCAGTTGTCGAAAGAAGGTCCCCGCTACTGCCAAAACATGCTGTTGGCCTCCTTGTATTTTTGGGACAGTACCTACAACACCTTCCACTTACCCTGTGGAATGCTAACTCCCACCCTCTTCGACATAGCAGCCATAACTGGCCTTAGTCCTTTAGGGGAGATATTCAACCCTGAGCACTTGAACAAAGACCCTATAGGCTTCGACACAAAACATGCTGGGTATTCTGTTTTTATAGCCCATCACCAAGGTGAAAACCATGAAGAAGTCTCTGATAAAGAGCACATTGCCTTCCTTAGCCTGTGGTTGTCCAAATTTGTCTTCTGTACAAGGTCCCTTCAAGTGGCTAGAAGTTTCATCATTATGGCTAATCAGCTTCATAATGGAGTTGCATTCTGCCTGAGTGAGTTACTTCTAGCAAACCTTTATGAATCTCTAAGTGAAAGTGTCAGCAATCTCAAATCCCTCAAAGAAAAAGGTAACATCAGTCTCACAGGCCCCTTTTGGCTTCTACAACTATGGCTAAATGCCACTTTTGAAAACTTCATCCCTGTCAAAATGCCTGTTGTCGAAGAAACAGTAAAGGAAAGGCGTGTCGAATGGCCTAGGTTGGTTCAACTGACCCCCACTGATGAGACTGTAAGCCTTCAACAAGCATTTACTGGCTACATCATGATGTTCGCCAAACGCTATAAATTTTCTCCTTCAATGGCACCTTTCGCCAATAGACACATAGGTCCAAGATGGTTCACCAGAAGACTCCCTGTAGAGAACCAGAAAGATGAAGATTCCTACATCTCCATTTGGGAAGCTTTTCTTATGCCCAGACACTTCTTTTCCCATCATAGCCTCAACAATACAAAAGTATCACTCATTGTATACCAACCCAATCTGGTAGCCAGGCAGTTTGGATTAATCCAGACGAAGACAAAGCCCATCTACCACAAAAAAGGTGCTATCATTTTCTACAACTCATTTCACCATTTCGACAAGAGCTTAGAACTGTACAACAAATTTTTCGACCCAACTCTGGAGGTCTATCCCACCATCTTTATACCAAACTTCCTCTGCACTGAAGAGTTCGACGTCTGGTGGAAGGAATACTACATCAACAAATTTTTCGACGTAGCAACTTTCACTGCTCTTCTAACAAATGCTTTTACTTTTGTGCAGGACAAAAAGAAAAAAGGTACAGATCAGCATATCAAAGAAGTTCACAAGTTTCAAATGTATTTTGAAACTATTTACAGGCCTGATGATCTTCGTCGAACCATAGCTGAAGCAGCAATATCTTTAAAATACAAATTCACAGAAAAATTGAATAAGTTGTGGTTTCCTACATCTCTTCCACCACATGCACACTATGATTTTGCTTTCACCACTTTTCCTCCAAAATTCCCTCCACTCCCTTCTGCAGAATTTGGAGTGGCCTTGAGTCCTCCATTTCCAGATTGGTTTGTATGTGGATCATATTTAAAACTGCTTCGGGAAAGCAACAAAAAACCTGCCGAACGCGTGGTTGCGACGAAGTATCATCTGCACAACTTCACTGGGCACCTTCATATTGGGATAGAACATGTTACTGTGGACGAACCCATTCTTGAAGGTGTCGAAGAAATTACATTTTTCTTTTTTGCTTCTAACTCTTTTATTATTATATCAATGTTCATGCAACTTTTCCTTTTCAGCTGTTAGAATTGTCAGGAAGACTACTGGCGAAGGAACTTCTTCAAAAACAGTCGAAAAAACCCCTTCAACAACAAAAAAGGTTTCGACACAAACAGAACATCCCTCCTTATTTGTATACTTCATATTTCTTATACTAAACATTTCTTCTTTTTCTCTTATAGGTAACTCGTACCCCAGCAAAGAAAAGGAAAACAGAAGAAAAAGAAACAAGCGTCGAAGAATCTGAAGACGAATCCCCTGAACCCCAGCCTTTGAAAAGAAACAAAGGTTTAAAAATTAAAACAGTGGCGTCTCAAAGATCTCTGGTCCAAAGACGAACCCCACCTGCCAGTCCAGTCAACAAAGTTCCTTCAAGGAGCGAAAGAAGTGGGGACTCAAGTGCCCATACTGAAATTCCTCAGGTAATCATTTCGACAAACACCAAACCAACCTCGACTGAATGTATCTTTATCTTACAGTTCTTCTTTTGTGTTTTTTTTTAGGTTGTTATTGATGTCGAAGAGACCTCTGCAATCCCAGAAGAGCATGCTCCCTCTAATTCTGAGAGGACTCTGGCTGAAAGACTCCAGGATGATGCCACCCCAGATGCAGGGATCCATGGGCCTCAAACCTTGGATGAATTCGACCTTAGTGACTCTGAGTCTTCCGACAACAACTCTCCCTTTCGACCAGACCCCACTGCAGAACCAGTAATTCCAGACCAAGATGCACCACTTCCACCACCAGCTGATATACCAGAAGTTAATGAAAATGCTTCTGCTCAGGATGTACAAGTCCCAGGTTCGACTGATACCACCATGGCTGACAAAGAGACTGTCGAAGAAGAGGTCACTCTGTCTAATCAGCCAGAAGTTAACTTGAGCATTGGAGGAACCTCTCAACACATTCCCTCTTTATCAAAAGCCCCTGTCGAAACCTCTTTGGGCACTGCTTCGACGAGTCTATCTCATGAAGAAATTGAGAGCTTGAAGGTTAGAAAACCCTTTGATTACTTAAAGGCTTTGCTCGACACCAGGTATAATTTCCAAGATTCTTCTGCCAGTGGTTCGACAGCTTCAGGGGCCACTTCTGACCTTCAACCAATCAATGTCATCATGGATGAGATCAAGACAAGGATACTTGGAGTTGACCTGTTTGAAGTTTTGGCTGAAGATGCTTCTGCTCAACATGATCTAAAGAAACTCCTGAAGAGTGCCAACTTACTGGAGGCTTCGACTGAAGAAAGCCATTTGGTGATGGATTTAATATCTTTGATTGACTCTGCTAGCGCTGATCTGGTTCGACAGAAAGAATTCTCCCAAAAGATCAAAGCCAAGTCTGAAGAGCAGATGTCAGCATGGAATATAGTGGCTTCTTCGACAGAAAGGATTTCAGGGCTGAATAAACTTTCTGACGAATACACTAAAGCTGCTGCTGAGTGTGAAAGCAATATTCAAACCTACCAAGCCCAGATTGCTGATCTCCAAAGAAAGATCCTCCAAGAAAAAGAACGCCAGGCCTCTCTTCAGAAACCAAATCAGGAAGCTATAGATAGTGAACTCCAGAAAGGGCTACAATATGCAGAGACTGCTCAGCAACTTCACAGGGAGCTTGACGAAATGGCTGTCAGCAAGAGCCTTTGTGAGCGTCGAATTCAACTCCAACAGAAAAAATTCGACGAGCTTAAAGCCACATTCCTTCGACAGTGACTCTGTAATAGAACTTAGGAATTTTATTCGTTTTAAGGATATTTTCTTTTTTAGCACTTTTTCTATGTAATGCTATTTTACGCCATTTATTTGGCGAAGACAAGTTTCATTTGCAATTTTAATTTGTTATGATTTTTATTTCCTGCAATGTTGGTCTATACTTCTTTAAGTACTTTCCATTTATTTTCATCACTCTTCTATCTCCTTCTATCTCTTCGACTTCGTATGCACCATTGGAAAAAACTCTTAGAATTTTAAAAGGTCCTTCCCACTTAGGGGACCATTTTCCCATCACTCTGTCTTTCTTCTCCATGGGCAAGATCACTTTCCAAACTAACTCATTTACTAAAAAGGCTTTGAATTTTACTTTTTTGTTATAAAACTTTTCAACTCTCTCTTTCTGCCTTCTTATTAATTCCAAAGCATGCAACCTTTCTTCGTCTAAATCAACCAACTCATCCATCATCATATTCCAATAAATTTCAGATGGAATTTCATGATGTCTTTGAATTCGTATTGACTGTAAACATATTTCGACAGGCAATACTGCATCATGTCCATAGGTTAATTTAAATGGGGTAGAATTAGTTGCTTCCTTAGGAGATGTTCGACAAGCCCAAAGGATTTGATCCAGGGTCTTATGCCAATTTCTGGGTTTTTTACCCACATGCTTCTTTATCAGATTTATTACCACTTTGTTGGCTGCTTCGACCTGGCCATTTGCTTGGGCATAATATGGTGTCGAAGTCAACAACTTAAAACCTGTCTCTCTTGCAAATGCTTGCATATTTCTGCCAGTAAACACAGATCCTTGATCAGTGGTTATGGTCTCTGGTATTCCAAACCTATACATTATGTGTTTCTGAATGAAATCTATGACTGCTTCCTGATCTACATTTGCCAAAGGTATGGCTTCAATCCACTTAGTGAAATAATCTACTCCTACTAAAATGTACTTCTGCCCTTTTGAAGAGGCTGGTCGAATCTCACCAATCAAATCTAAAGCCCAACCTCTGAATGGCCAAGGCTTTATGATAGAATGTAACTCACTTGCTGGCACATGAGGTATGCCTGCATGGATTTGACATTCCTGGCAACCCTTTGCGAATTCGACACAATCTTTCAACATGGTTGGCCAATACACTCCTTGTCGAAATAATAGCCATTTCATTTTATGCCCTGCTTGGTGAGCACCACATGCACCACTGTGCACCTTCGACAAAGCTATATAAGCCTCAGTCTCTCCTAGGCATTTTAGTAGAACTCCTTCTGCAGTCTTTTTAAACAGTTCATTTCCAAAGAGCACATAGCTTATGGCCCTATACTTTACCTTTCTTTCGACAGTCTGATTTGGATTTTGTAAATAATCTTTGATGGGTTTTCTCCAATCTCCAACTTCTAAATCACTTACGTTGAAAATCTCAAAGTTTTCTTCATCACCATATCCTAATCTCATTGTCTCCAAATCAGATGGGGCCAGCTTAGTAGATAAAACTTTACCTCTTACTTCGACAACCTTCAACAGATTTTCTTTCGACACTTTATACCCTGAAGCCAATTGAGCCAAGTCATTTGCTTCCTGATTTTCCAATCTGGGAATGTGTCTAAAAACCACACTGTCGAATCTCTTGAGGAGCCTGTTGGCTATCACAAAGTACATGATCAAATTTTCTTTGACACATTTATACTCTTTCGTCAATTGTTTTATCACCAGCTCAGAGTCACCCATTATTTCGACCTCTGTTGCCCCCAGTTCCAACAAAATTTCAAGTCCAGCAATTAAAGCTTCATATTCTGCCTCATTATTTGAACAGAATCCTTCTATTTTATACTTGAACTTTGTTGGAATTTTATTGGGAGAAATAATTAACACCCCAACTCCTGTTCCATTCTTATGACTGGAACCATCAAAATACAACCTCCAAGGCTCTTTTTCGACATAATTTGTCTCATCTCCAAGTATGGAGTGGTCAGCTATAAAGTCAGCAACTACTTGCCCTTTAACAGCTTTTAGAGGCATATATTTTAAAGAGTATTCAGTCAAGGCTAAAGCCCATTTTCCAATTCGACTATGCAAAATAGACTTAGACAACATATGTTTTATTACGTCGAAATGAGAAGATATATGTACATCAACGGGTTTTATATAATGCTTCAATTTTGTACAAGAGAAATATACACATAAACATAATTTCTCTATCATACTATATCTAGTTTCAGCATTATTTAAAACTCTGCTAAGATAATAAATGGCTCTTTCGACGCCATGTTCATCTTCTTGACAAAGCATACTTCCTAATGTTCTGTCAGATGCTGATATATAGAGCCTCATGCTTCTTTTTCGACAAGGAGATATTAGGACTGGGGGATTTGCCAAATACTCCTTGATCTTGTCGAAAGCAATTTGCTGCTCTTGCCCCCAAGTGAAACCCTCTTTCTTCAGTCGAAGCAAGGGTGAGAAGGCCTGGGTCTTTCCACTAAGGTTGGAGATAAATCTTCTGAGGAAGTTGATTTTCCCTAGTAGAGACTGCAATTCCTTCTTTGTCGATGGCGCTTTTGCTTCCATTATTGCTTTAGCTTTGTTTTCATTAATTTCAATCCCCTTTTTGTGGACCACAAAGCCTAAGAAATCCCCAGCCTGCACACCAAAAGCACATTTAAGAGGATTCATTTTCAAACCAAACTTCCTCATCCTTTCAAAGGACTGTCGAAGATGGTTAATATGGTCGAAGCCTGAAGCAGATTTAATCACAATGTCATCTATATAAATTTGCATAAACGTTTCAATGAAATCGTGAAAAATAGAATTCATAGCCCTTTGGTAAGTAGCTCCAGCATTTTTCAAACCAAAGGGCATTACTACCCACTCATATGTTCCTATTGCTCCTGGACAACGAAAAGCTGTTTTTGGAACGTCTTCTTCAGCAATGAAAATCTGGTTATAACCAGAATAGCCATCAAGCATACTTAAATACTCATGGCCTGCTGCAGCATCCACTAGCATTTCTGCTACTGGCATAGGATACTCATCCTTAGGGGTGGCTGAGTTTAGATCTCTAAAATCAATACACACCCTTAGTGTGCCATTTTTCTTAATCACAGGAACAATATTAGCAATCCATTCGACATACCTTGTTGTACGGATGAATTTGCATTTTAGAAGTCTTTCGACCTCTTCTTTGATCTTCGACAGAATTTCAGGTGCAAAGCGTCTGGGGGTCTGTTTTATTGGCTTCTTCCCTTCCAGAATTGGCAACTTCAATTCCACCAAACTTCTGTCTAAACCAGGCATTTCGTCATAATCCCATGCGAAGCAGTCTTTAAACTCATTCAGCAGTTGGATTATTTCTATTCTGAGTTGAGGATTCAACTTGGCACTGATGTAAGTGGGCCTTTTTTCTGCCCCCAGTCCCAGATTAATCTCCTCTAAAGGATCTTGTGCCACCATTTTCAAATTGGTGGAAGTTGGATCCTTTTCGAACCCTAAAGGCTCGTCATCATAAATGGCATCAAGTCTTTGGTTCTGCCATTCACCATTCGAGTCTTCTTCAAAACTCTGATTTGCATGTTGCTCCTCAATATTTTCTTGAGGATGTTGCCCTTCGACAACCTGAGTGCTGGCTTCGACAGCCATATTTCTAACTTCAGCCTCAAGGGCCGTTCTGAGTTGTTTTTCGGCTATATAAGCCGAAATCCTTTCCATTGCTGAAACTTCAGTCATTTTCACTGAATTCACTTCCCCATCCAGTTGGGTTTACATGGGCAGTTCCCCAAGTGTAATTTGTTTCCCCAATTATTTCCTTATCCCACTGAAAACCATGTGTAGGATGGAGGTACATGGAACAGTAAGCATTGTCGGAAGCTGTTAGGTCGAAAGCAGCAGGATTGCATGGTGCTATGTGGGCTAGATTTTTGTCGAAGTTACGACTAGTGACATTATTCACGTCAGCTGTGAAGTAACTCTGATCTGCTTCTATGTTTTCAACAATCCCCTCTGGCCTCCAGATTGCTATTCTTTGATGCATGGAGGATGGCACAGCCCCAATCCCATGGATCCACTCTCTTCCCAACAGCAAGTTGTAATTTGCCTTTGATGCTATCACCACAAACATTGTAGGCCTGGTGATGGATCCTACAGTCAAGTTCAATTGTATTACTCCCAGTGTTGTTCCCACTTTACCTTCATAGTTGGACAACACCATATTGTGAGGCTTAGTGTCGGAGTCATCTTTTCCAATTCTCTTTATCATGTAATGAGGAATTAAATTTACAGCCGCTCCGCCATCTATCAGAATCTTGTTGACGCCCACACCTTCTACCTTTCCTTTTATGAAGAGAGGCTTTAAGTGAGCCTTCATTGCATCATCTGGCTTTTCGAAGAAGGCATTTTGCTCTTCGACGCAGCCATTGTTCATTATGTAGTAGCATACAGGCTTCAAGCTTATGCTATCATCTATTACATCATCCTCTTCATCTTCGACTTCCATTATCCTGTCGAAGTCTCTGGGCAGTACAGAAACCACATTGCAAGTTACGTCGAAAGAAGCATCTGATTCTGAACCAAATTCATCTGTGACTTCTTCGTCCACTGGCATTCTATTGTTTGTTTTCTGCACCTCTGTGGTGTCACCAGGTCCTTTCTTCTGAATGATTTCTTTTTCTGCCAGGGGCATTCCCTTATTCGTAATCTGCACGCATTCGCTTGAATCAGCTTCCTTCTGCCCAACCTTTTGGTATTCTGCAGTTTTCTTTTCGATTTTCTTCTGCCTTTGGAATCTTCTCCATTGGGATCTGGACATAGGATTCTTCCCTTTGTAGTTCTCAGAAACGTATCTTGGTTTTGCCTCTTTCTTGACTTCCATGGAAGGACCCCTGTTCACTTCAAAACTCTTCCACCTCTTCTGACCTTGGGCATCCCTTATAGGCTGAACCCATTTGTCATCGTTTGGCCTGTTGGATGGTTTGTAAGTGTTGAAACGTCTTTCTCCCACCCCTTGACTGTGATGCTTCCCTCTTCTTGGGTCGAATCTTTCGTTTCTGGTTGGTGGGACTGTTCCCCAATTCCTTTTTTTCCGGGTCTTTTCTGCTGCTTCTAAGTCATCAGCTGCTTTCTTGTCGAACACAGCACTGCATCTTGGGCAAAGCATGACTTCTGCATTCTTCCTTTGACACCTCTGGATGAATTCGACAAGACTCTCGTTCTCTTCTGGGTACACCAACTTCTGATGCCTCTCTTGATGTTTCTTTCCCTTGCTGGTGTCTGATCCCACCTTCTGAGTGACTTCCACCATGTGAATCCCAGCATCCTGTTCAGTTGTGATTTTCAAGTTGTTCATTTTTTCGACCAACCTGATTTCCTCCGGGACGTCTTCCTTTGACTGACTCACATTGCCTTTTGGGTGTAAACCCTTGTAGATGTAGTGGCAGCAGTGCGTAGCCCTTTCGACAGGATGTTCTCCAATTTTGGTGGTACCAATGTTCATTGGTTCGACAATGAGGGGATTGTCATCAATCCCTGCTGTTTTGATCTCCTCTTGGTCAAGACCTTCAGTGGCCTCTTTTTGGATAGTGAGGGTTTTACTATCCTCCTCTTCGTCATCTTTTTTGAAAGAATCTCCCCATCCTGTGGGTTTGATTTTGTTGATATCTGTTTTGGAGCTTGGTGGTGCTGAATATTTCACCATGAAGTCGAACTTCCCATTCGACTCACCCAAAGTGTCCCAGATCACCCCTTGCTCAGCATCTCTCTCATAGTTTTTCTTGTCGAAACTTCTTCCCACTTTGACTGTATTTCTTTCGTCGAAATCTTCAGTGGTTTCGATAGCATTTTTACTGTCGAAGCCTTCAGAAGCTTTGACCTCTTTTTCTTCAGCCTGGTCAGCAAGATCATCACCTTCTTCCACCACATTTACATGGGTGTCGAAACCTTCAGCAGCTTCTATCATGGTGAAGTTGGTGTCGAAGCTTTCAGTAACTTCTACCATCTCAAAATTCTCTTCAGCCACGATCTCCATTTCGACCACATTTACCATTTCTGGTTCAGCATAATTGGCCTCTACCACCTGCATAGGATTAGAGTCAATCCTCATCTGCTGCTTGGCTTTGTCTCCAAACTTCAGCCTTCCATTTTGGATTGCGTTCTGGACAAGATCCCTGAAAAGGTAACATTGAGAAGTTTTATGACCCAAGAAATTATGGTATTTACAAAAACCTCTCTTTTTCTGTTGGTCTACAGGAGGCTCTTTCGTGCCTGCTGGTTTTATTAACTGACCATCTTTGACTAATAAATCAAATATTTCATCACACTTAGTGATGTCGAATGTATAGGTTCTTTTAGGGAACCTGTCATTCTTTTCTACTTCGACTGGATTTTTTCCATTCGACGGGGCTAAAACTTTACAAGAATATGGAGGGCCTTGTTTTAATTCTGCCAGATCAATTTCTTGCTGGTCGAAGATGACTTGTTCGTTTTCGTCATAATCATCTTCATGAATTACTCCTACATAGGCCACTCTTTCCTTCTTGTTTTTGTTTGATCTGAATTTTTCATTTTTTAGTCTTTCTATTTGCCTCACTCTGTCTGCCAGTTGTGCCATATCTCTCAAGTACTGGGTATCCAGTTTCTTTCTTATGGAATAATCTAGACCCCCTGCAGCCATTTCGACTAGTTCTTGTTCCGGCACTTGCGTAAAGCATCTGGCTTTTAGTAATCTAAACCTATTCAAATAGTCATCTATAGGTTCAGAAAACTTTCTTTTGACACTTGCCAACTCCTTCAAACTTATCTTGGTTTGTCCCATATAAAATTGTTCATGGAACAATCTTTCTAATTGGGTCCAAGTAAAAATTGAAGTTGCAGGAAGTGATGTGAACCAAGTGAACGCATTTTTTGTTAAAGAACTTGGGAAATATTTCATCCTTAGGTTCTCATTATTCGCAATTTCTCCTGCTTCTATCAAGTAACGTGCCACGTGTTCTATGGTGGACTCACTAGTATCCCCTGAAAATTTTGTAAATTTGGGGACTTTCCACCTTGGTGGTAATTCTTGTTGTAAGACAAATTCAGACAAAGGGGAAGTATAACTAGGCCTTTGTAATCCTACGTTTACTCCATTTTGTGCCATTATTCTCTCAACCATGGTGGCAATATTGTTTTCGACAGGCATGTTATTGTAACGCATTCTCTGCTGTAACACTTCGTCAGCGTTTTGATTTCTCTGGACTATTATCCTTCTTGGTTCCTGTCGAATAGGCTCTTCTACATTAGGCTGTTCGACTATCACCTCTTGCCTCCTGGGATTTTCATGAGGATTTCCTAAGGGCCTTTGGTTTATAGTAAGTTCTTCTTCGACAGCCCTATTGGCAGGGGCCTGATTTAATTGCATTCTTTGCTGTACTTGCGGGACTCCGAAAAAGTCAGCAATGCGTGCCATCTGTTCTGCCAATATTTGGTTTGTTTGGGTAGTGTTCTGTATTAAGGGATTGAACACTTCTCCCATTTGTTGTGTCAAAGCCTGCACCATATCATGATTGCTTTCATCCATCTGTTGACGAATTACTTGTGCAGAATGGTTCGTCATAGCGGGCATATGGAAACCTGGTGGAACTTGGTTTATCCTATTTCCATTTCCACCATATCCTGATCCCTGCAATGGTGATGACACTTGAACCATAGCATCTGAGAATAATGGTGATGAATTATGTAGGCTTGCCATCATTGAAGTTGGCATTCCATATGGTTGTTCCCTCCCAGTCAAAGGCTGAGAATAATTCAGATATGGCCTGAATGTATTTCCTCCAGGGGGAGGGGTTCCCAAGGGTCTAGCGTGTCCCATGGTGGAAGAACTAGGCGCATTCTGGGATCCTGAACCTGTTGGTATGGGATCCCCCAAAGGAGGCCTAATTTGTTCTAAAACAGGACCAGACGCTGGTATTGTTCCTGACGAAGGGATAGGATTGGAAACTGATATTGTTTCGTCAGGATTATTTGAAGTATTTGGCAAGTTAGCCATGTTTCTTCTTCTTGTTCTCTTTGGTCTCTCTACGTCGGTTACGGCTAGTTTACCGCTTCTAAGAATCATACAACGTAGCAAGGAACAATTTGTCTAAGAAGTTTTCTATTAGATTTTATCGAATGCACTAGTCCCACTGGGCGTGCCAATTTGTTCGCAGTGTTTTCTGGCGAACAACCTCTGGTTAACCAATTTCTTCAGAAAGTTGGGTTACTTGCAGGACCAACCATACAAGTCCTGGGATACATGTGCATTTGGTTCTGTCGAAATACTCTTAGACTTTTGGTGACTAATTTGTGGTTTGTTCTATCAATTTTGTCAAAGTGTTAAAACTTTGATCTTTGCAAGTAAAGTAAACTTAAATTAAAGATGACATGAGCTTGAAATTTAAAAGTTTTAAACAAGAAAAAGAAATGTCGAAAGGCTAAATTTGCAGAAAAGTAAATGAAATGTAAAATAACATGAACTTGAAGAATAAACAAGAGTAAACAAGTAACTTAAAATGACTTTGAAATATAACTGGTGTTTTAAACGTACATTGTTCCAAATACTAGACTCATTTTCTCTCACACTGGGTACTTAGAGCTTTTACAGGAATTTTGTACAAATTTTCACACACACAATTCTACAACAACTACCCTATTTATATACAAATAAAATAACTGCCTAAAACGGAAAAATCCTAACTATTTGACACTTGTCAATCTGCATGTACTCTTCTTTCCTTGAAGCTTCCACGCGTCCAACTTCCAACTGTTGTAACTTTTGAATTCGAATTCTTCCTCTCTGTGACGAAACGCTGCATCTCCTCATTTTGTCGAAACCCTTTTAAAGGAGAAAACTCTTCAGCACTTGCCAAACCATATCTTTTCTTAAAAACTCCTTCTGTCGAAACCCTTAGTCACAAAACTCTCCAAACTATTCTGCCAGAACATCATGTTTAATTTCTGTCGAAAACAGTGAAGCTTTAAAAACTTGTCAGCAATTCTTGGGTTTTCCTCCTGATGCTATCTTTCGACAAAGATGACCCTGAAGCCTGAATTTTCACCTTGTCGAAATTATGGGTTTACACCATCCTAACCTTCCCTTGTAACATATAGAAAGGGTCTAAAAAGTTTGGTATCATTTATATCAGGCCTCATATTAATATGAATTTTTGACCGAATATAGTACAAAATAGTGTATAATATTTTATGATTTTTTGACCGAAACTTGCAATTTGAAAAGTTTGATAAAATCTAATTTTCAGATGATTTTTTGGATGGACTTCCATCATAAACTTCCCTCGTAACATATAGAAAGGATCTGAAAAGTTTCGTATCATTTCGTTTAGGTCTCGATTTAATATGATTTTTTAACCGAAACGAGTACAAACTAGTGTATAATATATTATGATTTTTTTTACCAAAACTTGAATTTTAAAAAGTCTCATAGAATCTAATTTTTAGATGACGTTTTGCATGGAATTCCATCCTAAGCTTCCCTCGTAACATATAGAAAGGGTCTAAAAATTTTGTTATCATTTCGACCAGGCCTCGTATTAATATGATTTTTTGACCGAAACTAGTACAAAATAGTGGATAATATATTATAATTTTTTGACCGAAACTTGCAATTTGAAATGATTCATAGAATCTAATTTTCAGATGATTTTTTGCATGAACTTCCATCATAACCTTCCCTCGTAACATATAGAAAGGATCTGAAAAGTTTCGTATCATTTCGAGCAGGCCTCGATTTAATATATTTTTTTGATCGAAACGAGTACAAACTAGTGTATATTATATTATGATTTTTGACCGAAACTTGCAATTTGAAGAGTTTCATAGAAAATAATTTCTAGATGATTTTTTGCATGTACTTCCATCCTAACCTTCCCTCGTAACATATAGAAAGGGTCTAAAAAGTTTCGTATCATTTCGATCAGGCCTCATATTAATTTGAATTTTTGACTGAATATAGTACAAAATAGTGTATAATATATTATGATTTTTTGACCGAAACTTGCAATTTGAAAAGTTTGATTAAATCTAATTTTCAGATGATTTTTTGCATGGACTTCCATCATAAACTTCCCTCGTAACATATAGAAAGGATCTCAAAAGTTTCGTATCATTTCGTTCAAGCCTTGATTTAATATGTTTTTTTTACCGAAACGAGTACAAACTAGTGTATAATATATTATGATTTTTTTTTACCAAAACTTGAATTTTGAAAAGTCTCATAGAATCTAATTTTTAGATGACTTTTTGCATGGACTTTCATCCTAAGCTTTCCTCGTAACATATAGAAAGGGTTTAAAATGTTTGTTATCATTTCGACCAGGCCTTGTATTGATATGATTTTTTGACCGAAACTAGTATGAAATAGTGGATAATATATAATGATTTTTTGACCGAAACTTGCAATTTGAAATGTTACATAGAATCTAATTTTCAGATGATTTTTTGCATGAACTTCCATCATAACCTTCGCTCGTAACATATAGAAAGGATCTGAAAAGTTTCGTATCATTTCGATCAGGCCTCGATTTAATATGTTTTTTTGATCGAAACGAGTACAAACTAGTGTATATTATATTATGAATTTTTGACCGAAACTTGCAATTTGAAGAGTTTCATAGAAAATAATTCTTAGATAATTTTTTGCATGTACTTCCATCCTAACCTTCCCTCGTAACATATAGAAAGGGTCTAAAAAGCTTCGTATCATTTCGACCAGGCCTCGAATTAATATGATTTTTGACTAAAACTAGTACAGAATAGCGTATAATATATTATGATTTTTTGACCGAAACTTGCAATTTGAAAAGTTTGATAAAATCTAATTTTCGGACAATATTTTGCATGGACTTCCATCATAATCTTCCCTCGTAACATATAGAAAGGATCTGAAAAGTTTCGTATCATTTCGATCAGGCCTCGAGTTAATATATTTTTTTGATCGAAACGAGTACAAACTAGTGTATATTATATTATGACTTTTGACCGAAACTTGCAATTTGAAGAGTTTGATAGAAAATAATTTTTAGATGATTTTTTGCATGTACTTCCATTCTAACCTTCCCTCGTAACATATAGAAAGGGTCTAAAAAGCTTCATATCATTTCGACCAGGCCTCAAATTAATATGATTTTTGACTAAAACTAGTACAAAATAGTGTATAATATATTATGATTTTTTGACCGAAACTTGCAATTTGAAAAGTTTGATAAAATCTAATTTTCAGATGATTTTTTGCTTAGACTTCCATCATAATCTTCCCTCGTAACATATAGAAAGGATCTGAAAAGTTTCGTATCATTTCGATCAGGCCTCGATTTAATATATTTTTTTGATCGAAACGAGTACAAACTAGTGTATATTATATTATGATTTTTGACCGAAACTTGAAATTTGTAGAGTTTCATAGAAAATAATTTCTAGATGATTTTTTGCTTGTACTTCCATCCTAACCTTCCCTTGTAACATATAGAAAGGGTCTAAAAAGTTTGGTATCATTTATATCAGGCCTCATATTAATATGAATTTTTGACCGAATATAGTACAAAATAGTGTATAATATTTTATGATTTTTTGACCGAAACTTGCAATTTGAAAAGTTTGATAAAATCTAATTTTCAGATGATTTTTTGCATGGACTTCCATCATAAACTTCCCTCGTAACATATAGAAAGGATCTGAAAAGTTTCGTATCATTTCGTTTAGGTCTCGATTTAATATGATTTTTTAACCGAAACGAGTACAAACTAGTGTATAATATATTATGATTTTTTTTACCAAAACTTGAATTTTAAAAAGTCTCATAGAATCTAATTTTTAGATGACGTTTTGCATGGAATTCCATCCTAAGCTTCCCTCGTAACATATAGAAAGGGTCTAAAAATTTTGTTATCATTTCGACCAGGCCTCGTATTAATATGATTTTTTGACCGAAACTAGTACAAAATAGTGGATAATATATTATAATTTTTTGACCAAAACTTGCAATTTGAAATGATTCATAGAATCTAATTTTCAGATGATTTTTTGCATGAACTTCCATCATAACCTTCCCTCGTAACATATAGAAAGGATCTGAAAAGTTTTGTATCATTTCGAGTAGGCCTCGATTTAATATATTTTTTTGATCGAAACGAGTACAAACTAGTGTATATTATATTATGATTTTTGACCGAAACTTGCAATTTGAAGAGTTTCATAGAAAATAATTTTAAGATGATTTTTTTGCATGTACTTCCATCCTAACCTTCCCTCGTAACATATAGAAAGGGTCTAAAAAGGTTCGTATCATTTCGACCAGGCCTCGAATTAATATGATTTTTGACTAAAACTAGTACAAAATAGTGTATAATATATTATGATTTTTTGACCGAAACTTGCAATTTGAAAAGTTTGATAAAATCTAATTTTCAGATGATTTTTTGCATGGACTTCCATCATAATCTTTCCTCGTAACATATAGAAAGGATCTGAAAAGTTTCGTATCATTTCGATCAGGCCTCGATTTATTATGATTTTTTGATCGAAACGAGTACAAACTAGTGTATATTATATTATGATTTTTGACCGAAACTTGCAATTTGAAGAGTTTCATAGAAAATAATTTCTAGATGATTTTTTGCTTGTACTTCCATCCTAACCTTCCCTTGTAACATATAGAAAGGGTCTAAAAAGTTTGGTATCATTTATATTAGGCCTCATATTAATATGAATTTTTGACCGAATATAGTACAAAATAGTGGATAATATATTATGTTTTTTTGACCGAAACTTGCAATTTGAAAAGTTTGATAAAATCTAATTTTCAGATGATTTTTTGCATGGACTTCCATCATAAACTTCCCTTGTAACATATAGAAAGGATCTGAAAAGTTTCGTATCATTTCGTTTAGGTCTCGATTTAATATGATTTTTTAACCGAAACGAGTACAAACTAGTGTATAATATATTATGATTTTTTATACCAAAACTTGAATTTTAAAAAGTCTCATAGAATCTAATTTTTAGATGACTTTTTGCATGGACTTCCATCCTAAGCTTCCCTCGTAACATATAGAAAGGGTCTAAAAATTTTGTTATCATTTCGACCAGGCCTCGTATTAATATGATTTTTTGACCGAAACTAGTACAAAATAGTGGATAATATATTATGATTTTTTGACCGAAACTTGCAATTTGAAATGTTTCATAGAATCTAATTTTCAGATGATTTTTTGCATGAACTTCCATCATAACCTTCCCTCGTAACATATAGAAAGGATCTGGAAAGTTTCGTATCATTTCGTTCAGGCCTCGATTTAATATTTTTTTGATCGAAACGAGTACAAACTAGTGTATATTATATTATGATTTTTGACCGAAACTTGCAATTTGAAGAGTTTCATAGAAAATAATTTCTAGATGATTTTTTGCATGTACTTCCATCCTAACCTTCCCTCGTAACATATAGAAAGGGTCTAAAAAGTTTTGTATCATTTCGATCAGGCCTCGTATTAATATGAATTTTTGACTGAATATAGTCAAAATAGTGTATAATATATTATGATTTTTTGACCGAAACTTGCAATTTGAAAAGTTTGATTAAATCTAATTTTCAGATGATTATTTGCATGGACTTCCATCATAAACTTCCTTCGTAACATATAGAAAGGATCTCAAAAGTTTCGTATCATTTCGTTCAAGCCTTGATTTAATATGTTTTTTTTTACCGAAACGAGTACAAACTAGTGTATAATATATTATGATTTTTTTTACCAAAACTTGAATTTTGAAAAGTCTCATAGAATCTAATTTTTAGATTACTTTTTGCATGGACTTTCATCCTAAGCTTTCCTCGTAACATATAGAAAGGTTTTAAAATGTTTGTTATCATTTCGACCAGGCCTTGTATTGATATGATTTTTTGACCGAAACTAGTATGAAATAGTGGATAATATATAATGATTTTTTGACTGAAACTTGCAATTTGAAATGTTACATAGAATCTAATTTTCAGATGATTTTTTGCATGAACTTCCATCATAACCTTCGCTCGTAACATATAGAAAGGATCTGAAAAGTTTCGTATCATTTCGATCAGGCCTCGATTTAATATGTTTTTTTGATCGAAACGAGTACAAACTAGTGTATATTATATTATGAATTTTTGACCGAAACTTGCAATTTGAAGAGTTTCATAGAAAATAATTCTTAGATGATTTTTTGCATGTACTTCCATCCTAACCTTCCCTCATAACATATAGAAAGGGTCTAAAAAGTTTCGTATCATTTCGACCAGGCCTCAAATTAATATGATTTTTGACTAAAACTAGTACAAAATAGTGTATAATATATTATGATTTTTTGACCGAAACTTGCAATTTGAAAAGTTTGATAAAATCTAATTTTCAGATGATTTTTTGCTTGGACTTCCATCATAATCTTCCCTCGTAACATATAGAAAGGATCTGAAAAGTTTCGTATCATTTCGATCAGGCCTCGATTTAATATATTTTTTTGATCGAAACGAGTACAAACTAGTGTATATTATATTATGATTTTTGACCGAAACTTGCAATTTGTAGAGTTTCATAGAAAATAATTTCTAGATGATTTTTTGCTTGTACTTCCATCCTAACCTTCCCTTGTAACATATAAAAAGAGTCTAAAAAGTTTCGTATCATTTCGATCAGGCCTCGTATTAATATGAATTTTTGACCGAATATAGTACAAAATAGTGTATAATATATTATGATTTTTTGACCGAAACTTGCAATTTGAAAAGTTTTATAAAATCTAATTTTCAGATGATTTTTTGCATGGACTTCCATCATAAACTTCCCTCGTAACATATAGAAAGGATCTGAAAAGTTTCGTATCATTTCGTTCAGGCCTCGATTTAATATGAATTTTTTACCGAAACGAGTACAAACTAGTGTATAATATATTATGATTTTTTTTACCAAAAGTTGAATTTTGAAAAGCCTAATAGAATCTAATTTTTAGATGACTTTTTGCATGGACTTCCATCCTAAGCTTCCCTCATAACATATAGAAAGGGTCTAAAAATTTTGTTATCATTTCGACCAGGCCTCGTATTAATATGATTTTTTGACCGAAACTAATATGAAATAGTGGATAATATATTATGTTTTTTTGACCGAAACTTGCAATTTGAAATGTTTCATAGAATCTAATTTTCAGATATTTTTTGCATGAACTTCCATCATAACCTTCCCTCGTAACATATAGAAAGGATCTGAAAAGTTTCGTATCATTTCGATAAGGCCTCGATTTAATATGTTTTTTGATCGAAACGAGTACAAACTAGTGTATATTATATTATGATTTTTTGACCGAAACTTGCAATTTGAAGAGTTTCATAGAAAATAATTTTTAGATGATTTTTTTGCATGTACTTCCATCCTAACCTTCCCTCGTAACATATAGAAAGGGTCTAAAAAGTTTCGTATCATTTCGACCAGGCCTCGAATTAATATGATTTTTGACTAAAACTAGTACAAAATAGTGTATAATATATTATGATTTTTTGACCGAAACTTGCAATTTGAAAAGTTTGATAAAATCTAATTTTCAGATGATTTTTTGCATGGACTTCCATCATAATCTTTCCTCGTAACATATAGAAAGGATCTGAAAATTTTCGTATCATTTCGATCAGGCCTCGATTTAATATGATTTTTTGATCGAAACGAGTACAAACTAGTGTATATTATATTATGATTTTTGACCGAAACTTGCAATTTGAAGAGTTTCATAGAAAATAATTTCTAGATGATTTTTTGCTTGTACTTCCATCCTAACCTTCCCTTGTAACATATAGAAAGGGTCTAAAAAGTTTGGTATCATTTATATTAGGCCTCATATTAATATGAATTTTTGACCGAATATAGTACAAAATAGTGGATAATATATTATGTTTTTTTGACCGAAACTTGCAATTTGAAAAGTTTGATAAAATCTAATTTTCAGATGATTTTTTGCATGGACTTCCATCATAAACTTCCCTCGTAACATATAGAAAGGATCTGAAAAGTTTCGTATCATTTCGTTTAGGTCTCGATTTAATATGATTTTTTAACCGAAACGAGTACAAACTAGTGTATAATATATTATGATTTTTTATACCAAAACTTGAATTTTAAAAAGTCTCATAGAATCTAATTTTTAGATGACTTTTTGCATGGACTTCCATCCTAAGCTTCCCTCGTAACATATAGAAAGGGTCTAAAAATTTTGTTATCATTTCGACCAGGCCTCGTATTAATATGATTTTTTGACCGAAACTAGTACAAAATAGTGGATAATATATTATGATTTTTTGACCGAAACTTGCAATTTGAAATGTTTCATAGAATCTAATTTTCAGATGATTTTTTGCATGAACTTCCATCATAACCTTCCCTCGTAACATATAGAAAGGATCTGAAAAGTTTCGTATCATTTCGATCAGGCCTCGATTTAATATTTTTTTGATCGAAACGAGTACAAACTAGTGTATATTATATTATGATTTTTGACCGAAACTTGCAATTTGAAGAGTTTCATAGAAAATAATTTCTAGATGATTTTTTGCATGTACTTCCATCCTAACCTTCCCTCGTAACATATAGAAAGGGTCTAAAAAGTTTCGTATCATTTCGATCAGGCCTCGTATTAATATGAATTTTTGACCGAATATAGTCAAAATAGTGTATAATATATTCTGATTTTTTGACCGAAACTTGCAATTTGAAAAGTTTGATTAAGTCTAATTTTCAGATGATTATTTGCATGGACTTCCATCATAAACTTCCCTCGTAACATATAGAAAGGATCTCAAAAGTTTCGTATCATTTCGTTCAAGCCTTGATTTAATATGTTTTTTTTTACCGAAACGAGTACAAACTAGTGTATAATATATTATGATTTTTTTTACCAAAACTTGAATTTTGAAAAGTCTCATAGAATCTAATTTTTATATTACTTTTTGCATGGACTTTCATCCTAAGCTTTCCTCGTAACATATAGAAAGGGTCTAAAATGTTTGTTATCATTTCGACCAGGCCTCGTATTAATATTATTTTTTGACCGAAACTAGTATGAAATAGTGGATAATATATAATGATTTTTTGACCGAAACTTGCAATTTGAAATGTTACATAGAATCTAATTTTCAGATGATTTTTTGCATGAACTTCCATCATAACCTTCCCTCGTAACATATAGAAAGGATCTGAAAAGTTTCGTATCATTTCGATCAGGCCTCGATTTAATATGTTTTTTTGATCGAAACGAGTACAAACTAGTGTATATTATATTATGAATTTTTGACCGAAACTTGCAATTTGAAGAGTTTCATAGAAAATAATTTTTAGATGATTTTTTGCATGTACTTCCATCCTAACCTTCCCTCGTAACATATAGAAAGGGTCTAAAAAGCTTCGTATCATTTCGACCAGGCCTCGAATTAATATGATTTTTGACTAAAAATAGTACAGAATAATGTATAATATATTATGATTTTTTGACCGAAACTTGCAATTTGAAAAGTTTGATAAAATCTAATTTTCAGATGATATTTTGCATGGACCTCCATCATAATCTTCCCTCGTAACATATAGGAAGGATCTGAAAAGTTTCGTATCATTTCGATCAGGCCTCGATTTAATATATTTTTTTGATCGAAACAGGTACAAACTAGTATATATTATATTATGATTTTTTGACCAAAACTTGCAATTTGAAGAGTTTCATAGGAAATAATTTCTAGATGATTTTTTGCATGTACTTCTATCCTAACCTTTCCTCGTAACATATAGAAAGGGTCTAAAAAGTTTTGTATCATTTCGATCAGGCCTCGTATTAATATGAATTTTTGACCGAATATAGTACAAAATAGTGTATAATATATTATGATTTTTTGACCGAAACTTGCAATTTGAAAAGTTTGATAAAATCTAATTTTCAGATGATTTTTTGCATGGACTTCCATCATAATCTTCCCTCGTAACATATAGAAAGGATCTGAAAAGTTTCGTATCATTTCGTTTAGGTCTCGATTTAATATGATTTTTTAACCGAAACGAGTACAAACTAGTGTATAATATATTATGATTTTTTTACCAAAACTTGAATTTTGAAAAGTCTCATAGATTCTAATTTTTAGATGATTTTTTGCATGGACTTCCATCCTAACCTTCCCTCGTAACATATAGAAAGGGTCTAAAAAGTTTGTTATCATTTCGATCAGGCCTCGTATTAATATGAATTTTTGACCGAAACTAGTACGAAATAGTGGATAATATATTATGATTTTTTGACCGAAACTTGCAATTTGAAATGTTTCATAAAATCTAATTTTCAGATGATTTTTTGCATGAACTTCCATCATAATCTTCCCTCGTAACATATATAAAGGATCTGAAAAGTTTGGTATCATTTCGATCAGGCCTAGATTTAATATGTTTTTTTGATCGAAACGAGTACAAACTAGGGTATATTATATTATGATTTTTTGACCGAAATTTGCAATTTGAAGAGTTTCATAGAAAATAATTTTTAGATGATTTTTTGCATGTACTTCCATCCTAACCTTCCCTCGTAACATATAGAAAGGGTCTAAAACGTTTCGTATCATTTCGACCAGGCCTCAAATTAATATGATTTTTGACTAAAACTATTACAAAATAGTGTATAATATATTATAATTTTTTTACCGAAACTTGCAATTTGAAAAGTTTGATAAAATCTAATTTTCAGATGATTTTTTGCATGGACTTCCATCATAATCTTCCCTCGTAACATATAGAAAGAATCTAAAAAGTTTCGTATCATTTTGTTCAGGCCTCGATTTAATATGATTTTTTGACCGAAACGAGTACAAACTAGTGTATAATATATTATGATTTTTTTTTACCAAAACTTGAATTTTGAAAAGTCTCATAGAATCTAATTTTTAGATGACTTTTTGCATGGACTTCCATCCTAAGCTTCCCTCGTAACATATAGAAAGGGTCTAAAAATTTTGTTATCATTTCGACCAGACCTCGTATTAATATGATTTTTTGACCGAAACTAGTACAAAATAGTGGATAATATATTATGATTTTTTGACCGAAACTTGCAATTTGAAATGTTTCATAGAATCTAATTTTTAGATGATTTTTTGCATGAACTTCCATCATAACCTTCCCTCGTAACATATAGAAAGGATCTGAAAAGTTTCGTATCATTTCGATCAGGCCTCGATTTAATATTTTTTTGATCGAAACGAGTACAAACTAGTGTATATTATATTATGATTTTTGACCGAAACTTGCAATTTGAAGAGTTTCATAGAAAATAATTTCTAGATGATTTTTTGCATGTACTTCCATCCTAACCTTCCCTCGTAACATATAGAAAGGGTCTAAAAAGTTTCGTATCATTTCGATCAGGCCTCGTATTAATATGAATTTTTGACCGAATATAGTCAAAATAGTGTATAATATATTATGATTTTTTGACCGAAACTTGCAATTTGAAAAGTTTGATTAAGTCTAATTTTCAGATGATTATTTGCATGGACTTCCATCATAAACTTCCCTCGTAACATATAGAAAGGATCTCAAAAGTTTCGTATCATTTCGTTCAAGCCTTGATTTAATATGTTTTTTTTTACCGAAACGAGTACAAACTAGTGTATAATATATTATGATTTTTTTTACCAAAACTTGAATTTTGAAAAGTCTCATAGAATCTAATTTTTATATTACTTTTTGCATGGACTTTCATCCTAAGCTTTCCTCGTAACATATAGAAAGGGTCTAAAATGTTTCTTATCATTTCGACCAGGCCTCGTATTAATATTATTTTTTGACCGAAACTAGTATGAAATAGTGGATAATATATAATGATTTTTTGACCGAAACTTGCAATTTGAAATGTTACATAGAATCTAATTTTCAGATGATTTTTTGCATGAACTTCCATCATAACCTTCCCTCGTAACATATAGAAAGGATCTGAAAAGTTTCGTATCATTTCGATCAGGCCTCGATTTAATATGTTTTTTTGATCGAAACGAGTACAAACTAGTGTATATTATATTATGAATTTTTGACCGAAACTTGCAATTTGAAGAGTTTCATAGAAAATAATTTTTAGATGATTTTTTGCATGTACTTCCATCCTAACCTTCCCTCGTAACATATAGAAAGGGTCTAAAAAGCTTCGTATCATTTCGACCAGGCCTCGAATTAATATGATTTTTGACTAAAAATAGTACAGAATAATGTATAATATATTATGATTTTTTGACCGAAACTTGCAATTTGAAAAGTTTGATAAAATCTAATTTTCAGATGATATTTTGCATGGACCTCCATCATAATCTTCCCTCGTAACATATAGGAAGGATCTGAAAAGTTTCGTATCATTTCGATCAGGCCTCGATTTAATATATTTTTTTGATCGAAACAGGTACAAACTAGTATATATTATATTATGATTTTTTGACCAAAACATGCAATTTGAAGAGTTTCATAGGAAATAATTTCTAGATGATTTTTTGCATGTACTTCTATCCTAACCTTTCCTCGTAACATATAGAAAGGGTCTAAAAAGTTTTGTATCATTTCGATCAGGCCTCGTATTAATATGAATTTTTGACCGAATATAGTACAAAATAGTGTATAATATATTATGATTTTTTGACCGAAACTTGCAATTTGAAAATTTTGATAAAATCTAATTTTCAGATGATTTTTTGCATGGACTTCCATCATAATCTTCCCTCGTAACATATAGAAAGGATCTGAAAAGTTTCGTATCATTTCGTTTAGGTCTCGATTTAATATGATTTTTTAACCGAAACGAGTACAAACTAGTGTATAATATATTATGATTTTTTTACCAAAACTTGAATTTTGAAAAGTCTCATAGATTCTAATTTTTAGATGATTTTTTGCATGGACTTCCATCCTAACCTTCCCTCGTAACATATAGAAAGGGTCTAAAAAGTTTGTTATCATTTCGATCAGGCCTCGTATTAATATGAATTTTTGACCGAAACTAGTACGAAATAGTGGATAATATATTATGATTTTTTGACCACTTGCAATTTGAAATGTTTCATAAAATCTAATTTTCAGATGATTTTTTGCATGAACTTCCATCATAATCTTCCCTCGTAACATATATAAAGGATCTGAAAAGTTTGGTATCATTTCGATCAGGCCTCGATTTAATATGTTTTTTTGATCGAAACGAGTACAAACTAGGGTATATTATATTATGATTTTTTGACCGAAACTTGCAATTTGAAGAGTTTCATAGAAAATAATTTCTAGATGTTTTTTTGCATGTACTTCCATCCTAGCCTTCCCTCGTAACATATAGAAAGGGTCTAAAAAGTTTCGTATCATTTCGATCAGGCCTCGTATTAATATGAATTTTTGTCTGAATATAGTACAAAATAGTGTATAATATATTATGATTTTTTGACCGAAACTTGCAATTTGAAAAGTTTGATAAAATCTAATTTTCAGATGATTTTTTGCATGGACTTCCATCATAAACTTCCCTCGTAACATATAGAAAGGATCTGAAAAGTTTCGTATCATTTCGTTCAAGCCTTGATTTAATATGTTTTTTTACCGAAACGAGTACAAACTAGTGTATAATATATTATGATTTTTTTTACCAAAACTTTAATTTTGAAAAGTCTCATAGAATCTAATTTTTAGATGACTTTTTGCATGGACTTTCATCCTAAGCTTCCCTCGTAACATATAGAAAGGGTCTAAAATGTTTGTTATCATTTCGACCAGGCCTCGTATTAATATGATTTTTTGACCGAAACTAGTATGAAATAGTGGATAATATATAATGATTTTTTGACCGAAACTTGCAATTTGAAATGTTACATAGAATCTAATTTTCAGATGATTTTTTGCATGAACTTCCATCATAACCTTCCCTCGTAACATATAGAAAGGATCTGAAAAGTTTCGTATCATTTCTATCAGGCCTCGATTTAATATGTTTTTTTGATCGAAACGAGTACAAACTAGTGTATATTATATTATGAATTTTTGACCGAAACTTGCAATTTGAAGAGTTTCATAGAAAATAATTTTTAGATGATTTTTGCATGTACTTCCATCCTAACCTTCCCTCGTAACATATAGAAAGGGTCTAAAAAGCTTCGTATCATTTCGACCAAACCTCGAATTAATATGATTTTTGACTAAAACTAGTACAGTATAGTGTATAATATATTATGATTTTTTGACCAAAACTTGCAATTTGATAAGTTTGATAAAATCTAATTTTCAGATGATATTTTGCATCGACTTCCATCATAATCTTCCCTCGTAACATATAGAAAGGATCTGAAAAGTTTCGTATCATTTCGATCAGGCCTCGATTTAATATATTTTTTTGATCGAAACGAGTACAAACTAGTGTATATTATATTATGATTTTTGACCGAAACTTGCAATTTGAAGAATTTGATAGAAAATAATATTTAGATGATTTTTTGCATGAACTTCCATCCTAACCTTCCCTCGTAACATATAGAAAGGGTCTAAAAAGCTTCGTATCATTTCGACCAGGCCTCGAATTAATATGATTTTTGACTAAAACTAGTACAAAATAGTGTATAATATATTATGATTTTTTGACCGAAACTTGCAATTTGAAAAGTTTGATAAAACCTAATTTTCAGATGATTTTTTGCTTGGACTTCCATCATAATATTCCCTCGTAACATATATAAAGGTTCTGAAAAGTTTCGTATCATTTCGATGAGGCCTCGATTTAATATATTTTTTGATCGAAACGAGTACAAACTAGTGTATATTATATTATGATTTTTGACCGAAACTTGCAATTTGTAGAGTTTCATAGAAAATAATTTCTAGATGATTTTTTGCTTGTACTTCCATCCTAACCTTCCCTTGTGTAACATATAGAAAGGGTCTAAAAAGTTTCGTATCATTTCGATCAGGCCTCGTATTAATATGAATTTTTGACCGAATATAGTACAAAATAGTGTATCATATATTATGATTTTTTGACCGAAACTTGCAATTTGAAAAGTTTTATAAAATCTAATTTTCAGATGATTTTTTGCATGGACTTCCAACATAAACTTCCCTCGTAACATATAGAAATGATCTGAAAAGTTTCGTATCATTTCGTTCAGGCCTCGATTTAATATGATTTTTTGACCGAAACGAGTACAAACTAGTGTATAATATATTATGATTTTTTATACCAAAACTTGAATTTTGAAAAGCCTCATAGAATCTAATTTTTAGATGACTTTTTGCATGGACTTCCATCCTAAGCTTCCCTCTTAACATATAGAAAGGGTCTAAAAAGTTTGTTATCATTTCGACCAGGCCTCGTATTAATATGATTTTTTGACCGAAACTAGTACGAAATAGTGGATAATATATTATGATTTTTTGACCGAAACTTGCAATTTGAAATGTTTCATAGAATCTAATTTTCAGATTATTTTTTGCATGAACTTCCATCATAACCTTCCCTCGTAACATATAGAAAGGATCTGAAAAGTTTCGTATCATTTCGATCAGGCCTCGATTTAATATGTTTTTTTGATCGAAACGAGTACAAACTAGTGTATATTATATTATGATTTTTTGACCGAAACTTGCAATTTGAAGAGTTTCATAGAAAATAATTTTTAGATGATTTTTTGCATGTACTTCCATCCTAACCTTCCCTCGTAACATATAGAAAGGATCTAAAAAGTTTCTTATCATTTCGACCAGGCCTCGAATTAATATGATTTTTTACCCGAAACTAGTACGAAATAGTGGATAATATATTATGATTTTTTGACCGAAACTTGCAATTTGAAATGTTTCATAGAATCTAATTTTAAAATGCTTTTTTGCATGAAATTCCATCATAACCTTCCCTCGTAACATATAGAAAGGATCTGAAAAGTTTCGTATCATTTCGATCCGGCCTCGATTTAATATGTTTTTTTTATCGAAACGAGTACAAACTAGTGTATATTATATTATGATTTTTTGACCGAAACTTGCAATTTGAAGAGTTTCATAGAAAATAATTTTAATATGATTTTTTGCATGTACTTCCACCCTAACCTTCCCTCGTAACATATAGAAAGGGTCTAAAAAGTTTCGTATCATTTCGACCAGGCCTCGAATTAATATGATTTTTGACTAAAACTAGTAAAAAATAATGTATAATATATTATGATTTTTTGACCGAAACTTGCAATTTGAAATGTTTCATAAAATCTAATTTTCAGATGATTTTTTGCATGAACTTCCATCATAATCTTCCCTCGTAACATATAGAAAGGATCTGAAAAGTTTCGTATCATTTCGATCAGACCTCGATTTAATATGTTTTTTTGATCGGAACGAGTACAAACTAGTGTATATTATATTATGATTTTTTACCGAAACTTGCAATTTGAAGAGTTTCATAGAAAATAATTTCTAGATGATTTTTTGCATGTACTTCCATCCTAGCCTTCCCTCGTAACATATAGAAAGGGTCTAAAAAGTTTCGTATCATTTCGATCAGGCCTCGTATTAATATGAATTTTTGTCTGAATATAGTACAAAATAGTGTATAATATATTATGATTTTTTGACCGAAACTTGCAATTTGAAAAGTTTGATAAAATCTAATTTTCAGATGATTTTTTGCATGGACTTCCATCATAAACTTCCCTCGTAACATATAGAAAGGATCTGAAAAGTTTCGTATCATTTCGTTCAAGCCTTGATTTAATATGTTTTTTTACCGAAACGAGTACAAACTAGTGTATAATATATTATGATTTTTTTTACCAAAACTTTAATTTTGAAAAGTCTCATAGAATCTAATTTTTAGATGACTTTTTGCATGGACTTTCATCCTAAGCTTCCCTCGTAACATATAGAAAGGGTCTAAAATGTTTGTTATCATTTCGACCAGGCCTCGTATTAATATGATTTTTTGACCGAAACTAGTATGAAATAGTGGATAATATATAATGATTTTTTGACCGAAACTTGCAATTTGAAATGTTACATAGAATCTAATTTTCAGATGATTTTTTGCATGAACTTCCATCATAACCTTCCCTCGTAACATATAGAAAGGATCTGAAAAGTTTCGTATCATTTCTATCAGGCCTCGATTTAATATGTTTTTTTGATCGAAACGAGTACAAACTAGTGTATATTATATTATGAATTTTTGACCGAAACTTGCAATTTGAAGAGTTTCATAGAAAATAATTTTTAGATGATTTTTGCATGTACTTCCATCCTAACCTTCCCTCGTAACATATAGAAAGGGTCTAAAAAGCTTCGTATCATTTCGACCAAGCCTCGAATTAATATGATTTTTGACTAAAACTAGTACAGTATAGTGTATAATATATTATGATTTTTTGACCAAAACTTGCAATTTGATAAGTTTGATAAAATCTAATTTTCAGATGATATTTTGCATCGACTTCCATCATAATCTTCCCTCGTAACATATAGAAAGGATCTGAAAAGTTTCGTATCATTTCGATCAGGCCTCGATTTAATATATTTTTTTGATCGAAACGAGTACAAACTAGTGTATATTATATTATGATTTTTGACCGAAACTTGCAATTTGAAGAATTTGATAGAAAATAATATTTAGATGATTTTTTGCATGAACTTCCATCCTAACCTTCCCTCGTAACATATAGAAAGGGTCTAAAAAGCTTCGTATCATTTCGACCAGGCCTCGAATTAATATGATTTTTGACTAAAACTAGTACAAAATAGTGTATAATATATTATGATTTTTTGACCGAAACTTGCAATTTGAAAAGTTTGATAAAACCTAATTTTCAGATGATTTTTTGCTTGGACTTCCATCATAATATTCCCTCGTAACATATATAAAGGTTCTGAAAAGTTTCGTATCATTTTGATGAGGCCTCGATTTAATATATTTTTTGATCGAAACGAGTACAAACTAGTGTATATTATATTATGATTTTTGACCGAAACTTGCAATTTGTAGAGTTTCATAGAAAATAATTTCTAGATGATTTTTTGCTTGTACTTCCATCCTAACCTTCCCTTGTGTAACATATAGAAAGGGTCTAAAAAGTTTCGTATCATTTCGATCAGGCCTCGTATTAATATGAATTTTTGACCGAATATAGTACAAAATAGTGTATCATATATTATGATTTTTTGACCGAAACTTGCAATTTAAAAAGTTTTATAAAATCTAATTTTCAGATGATTTTTTGCATGGACTTCCAACATAAACTTCCCTCGTAACATATAGAAATGATCTGAAAAGTTTCGTATCATTTCGTTCAGGCCTCGATTTAATATGATTTTTTGACCGAAACGAGTACAAACTAGTGTATAATATATTATGATTTTTTATACCAAAACTTGAATTTTGAAAAGCCTCATAGAATCTAATTTTTAGATGACTTTTTGCATGGACTTCCATCCTAAGCTTCCCTCTTAACATATAGAAAGGGTCTAAAAAGTTTGTTATCATTTCGACCAGGCCTCGTATTAATATGATTTTTTGACCGAAACTAGTACGAAATAGTGGATAATATATTATGATTTTTTGACCGAAACTTGCAATTTGAAATGTTTCATAGAATCTAATTTTCAGATTATTTTTTGCATGAACTTCCATCATAACCTTCCCTCGTAACATATAGAAAGGATCTGAAAAGTTTCGTATCATTTCGATCAGGCCTCGATTTAATATGTTTTTTTGATCGAAACGAGTACAAACTAGTGTATATTATATTATGATTTTTTGACCGAAACTTGCAATTTGAAGAGTTTCATAGAAAATAATTTTTAGATGATTTTTTGCATGTACTTCCATCCTAACCTTCCCTCGTAACATATAGAAAGGATCTAAAAAGTTTCTTATCATTTCGACCAGGCCTCGAATTAATATGATTTTTACCCGAAACTAGTACGAAATAGTGGATAATATATTATGATTTTTTGACCGAAACTTGCAATTTGAAATGTTTCATAGAATCTAATTTTAAAATGCTTTTTTGCATGAAATTCCATCATAACCTTCCCTCGTAACATATAGAAAGGATCTGAAAAGTTTCGTATCATTTCGATCCGGCCTCGATTTAATATGTTTTTTTTTATCGAAACGAGTACAAACTAGTGTATATTATATTATGATTTTTTGACCGAAACTTGCAATTTGAAGAGTTTCATAGAAAATAATTTTAATATGATTTTTTGCATGTACTTCCACCCTAACCTTCCCTCGTAACATATAGAAAGGGTCTAAAAAGTTTCGTATCATTTCGACCAGGCCTCGAATTAATATGATTTTTGACTAAAACTAGTAAAAAATAATGTATAATATATTATAATTTTTTGACCGAAACTTGCAATTTGAAAAGTTTGATAAAATCTAATTTTCAGATGATTTTTTGCATGGACTTCCATCATAATCTTCCCTCGTAACATATAGAAAGGATCTAAAAAGTTTCGTATCATTTCGTTCAGGCCTCGATTTAATATGATTTTTTGACCGAAACGAGTACAAACTAGTGTATAATATATTATGATTTTTTTTACCAAAACTTGAATTTTGAAAAATCTCATAGAATCTAATTTTTAGATGACTTTTTGCATGGACTTCCATCCTAAGCTTCCCTCATAACATATAGAAAGGGTCTAAAAAGTTTGTTATCATTTCGACCAGGCCTCGTATTAATATGATTTTTTGACCGAAACTAGTACGAAATAGTGGATAATATATTATGATTTTTTGACCGAAACTTGCAATTTGAAATGTTTCATAGAATCTAATTTTCAGATGATTTTTTGCATGAACATCCATCGTAACCTTCCCTCGTAACATATAGAAAGGATCTGAAAAGTTTCGTATCATTTCGATCAGGCCTCGATTTAATATGTTTTTTTGATCGAAACGAGTACAAACTAGTGTATATTGTATTATGATTTTTTGACCGAAATTTGCAATTTTAAGAGTTTCATAGAAAATAATTTTTAGATGATTTTTTGCATGTACTTCCATCCTAACCTTCCCTCGTAACATATAGAAAGGGTCTAAAAAGTTTCGTATCATTTCGGCCAGGCCTCGAATTAATATGATTTTTGACTAAAACTAGTACAAAATAGTGTATAATATATTATAATTTTTTGACCGAAACTTGCAATTTGAAAACTTTGATAAAATCTAATTTCAGATGATTTTTTGCATTGACTTCCATCATAATCTTCCCTCGTAACATATAGAAAGGATCTAAAAAGTTTCGTATCATTTCATTCAGGCCTCGATTTAATACGATTTTTTGACCGAAACGAGTACAAACTAGTGTATAATATATTATGATTTTTTTTACCAAAATTTGAATTTTGAAAAGTCTCATAGAATCTAATTTTTAGATAACTTTTTGCATGTACTTCCATCCTAAGCTTCCCTCGTAACATATAGAAAGGGTCTAAAATGTTTGTTATCATTTCGACCAAGCCTCGTATTAATATGATTTTTTGACCGAAACTGGTACGAAATAGTGGATAATATATTATGATTTTTTGACCGAAACTTGCAATTTGAAATGTTTCATAGAATCTAATTTTCAGATGATTTTTTGCATGAACATCCATCATAACCTTCCCTCGTAACATATAGAAAGGATCTGAAAAGTTTCGTATCATTTCGATCAGGCCTCGATTTAATATGTTTTTTTGATCGAAACGAGTACAAACTAGTGTATATTATATTATGATTTTTTGACCGAAACTTGCAATTTTAAGAGTTTCATAGAAAATAATTTTTAGATGATTTTTTGCATGTACTTCCATCCTAACCTTCCCTCGTAACATATAGAAAGGGTCTAAAAAGTTTCGTATCATTTCGGCCAGGCCTCGAATTAATATGATTTTTGACTAAAACTAGTACAAAATAGTGTATAATATATTATAATTTTTTGACCGAAACTTGCAATTTGAAAACTTTGATAAAATCTAATTTCAGATGATTTTTTGCATGGACTTCCATCATAATCTTCCCTCGTAACATATAGAAAGGATCTAAAAAGTTTCGTATCATTTCATTCAGGCCTCGATTTAATATGATTTTTTGATCGAAACGAGTACAAACTGGTGTATAATATATTATGATTTTTTTTACCAAAATTTGAATTTTGAAAAGTCTCATAGAATCTAATTTTTAGATGACTTTTTGCAAGGACTTTCATCCTAAGCCTCCCTCGTAACATATAGAAAGGGTCTAAAATGTTTGTTATCATTTCGACCAGGCCTCGTATTAATATGATTTTTTGACCGAAACTAGTACGAAATAGTGGATAATATATTATGATTTTTTGACCGAAACTTGCAATTTGAAATGTTTCATAGAATCTAATTTTCAGATGATTTTTTGCATGAACTTCCATCATAACCTTCCCTCGTAACATATAGAAAGGATCTGAAAAGTTTCGTATCATTTCGATCAGGCCTCGATTTAATATGTTTTTTTGATCGAAACGAGTACAAACTAGTGTATATTATATTATGATTTTTTGACCGAAACTTGCAATTTGAAGAGTTTCATAGAAAATAATTTTTAGATGATTTTTTGCATGTACTTCCATCCTAACCTTCCCTCGTAACATATAGAAAGGATCTAAAAAGTTTCTTATCATTTCGACCAGGCCTCGAATTAATATGATTTTTTACGCGAAACTAGTACGAAATAACGGATAATATATTATGATTTTTTGACCGAAACTTGCAATTTGAAATGTTTCATAGAATCTAATTTTAAAATGCTTTTTTGCATGAAATTCCATCATAACCTTCCCTCGTAACATATAGAAAGGATCTGAAAAGTTTCGTATCATTTCGATCCGGCCTCGATTTAATATGTTTTTTTTATCGAAACGAGTACAAACTAGTGTATATTATATTATGATTTTTTGACCGAAACTTGCAATTTGAAGAGTTTCATAGAAAATAATTTTAATATGATTTTTTGCATGTACTTCCACCCTAACCTTCCCTCGTAACATATAGAAAGGGTCTAAAAAGTTTCGTATCATTTCGACCAGGCCTCGAATTAATATGATTTTTGACTAAAACTAGTAAAAAATAGTGTATAATATATTATAATTTTTTGACCGAAACTTGCAATTTGAAAAGTTTGATAAAATCTAATTTTCAGATGATTTTTTGCATGGACTTCCATCATAATCTTCCCTCGTAACATATAGAAAGGATCTAAAAAGTTTCGTATCATTTCGTTCAGGCCTCGATTTAATATGATTTTTTGACCGAAACGAGTACAAACTAGTGTATAATATATTATGATTTTTTTACCAAAACTTGAATTTTGAAAAATCTCATAGAATCTAATTTTTAGATGACTTTTTGCATGGACTTCCATCCTAAGCTTCCCTCATAACATATAGAAAGGGTCTAAAAAGTTTGTTATCATTTCGACCAGGCCTCGTATTAATATGATTTTTTGACCGAAACTAGTACGAAATAGTGGATAATATATTATGATTTTTTGACCGAAACTTGCAATTTGAAATGTTTCATAGAATCTAATTTTCAGATGATTTTTTGCATGAACATCCATCGTAACCTTCCCTCGTAACATATAGAAAGGATCTGAAAGGTTTCGTATCATTTCGATCAGGCCTCGATTTAATATGTTTTTTGATCGAAACGAGTACAAACTAGTGTATATTGTATTATGATTTTTTGACCGAAACTTGCAATTTTAAGAGTTTCATAGAAAATAATTTTTAGATGATTTTTTGCATGTACTTCCATCCTAACCTTCCCTCGTAACATATAGAAAGGGTCTAAAAAGTTTCGTATCATTTCGGCCAGGCCTCGAATTAATATGATTTTTGACTAAAACTAGTACAAAATAGTGTATAATATATTATAATTTTTTGACCGAAACTTGCAATTTGAAAACTTTGATAAAATCTAATTTCAGATGATTTTTTGCATGGACTTCCATCATAATCTTCCCTCGTAACATATAGAAAGGATCTAAAAAGTTTCGTATCATTTCATTCAGGCCTCGATTTAATATGATTTTTTGACCGAAACGAGTACAAACTAGTGTATAATATATTATGATTTTTTTTACCAAAATTTGAATTTTGAAAAGTCTCATAGAATCTAATTTTTAGATAACTTTTTGCATGTACTTCCATCCTAAGCTTCCCTCGTAACATATAGAAAGGGTCTAAAATGTTTGTTATCATTTCGACCAAGCCTCGTATTAATATGATTTTTTGACCGAAACTAGTACGAAATAGTGGATAATATATTATGATTTTTTGACCGAAACTTGCAATTTGAAATGTTTCATAGAATCTAATTTTCAGATGATTTTTTGCATGAACATCCATCATAACCTTCCCTCGTAACATATAGAAAGGATCTGAAAAGTTTCGTATCATTTCGATCAGGCCTCGATTTAATATGTTTTTTTGATCGAAACGGGTACAAACTAGTGTATATTATATTATGATTTTTTTGATCGAAACTTGCAATTTGAAGAGTTTCATAGAAAATAATTTTTAGATGATTTTTTGCATGTACTTCCATCCTAACCTTCCCTCGTAACATATAGAAAGGGTCTAAAAAGTTTCGTATCATTTCGGCCAGGCCTCGAATTAATATGATTTTTGACTAAAACTAGTACAAAATAGTGTATAATATATTATGATTTTTTGACCAAAACTTGCAATTTGAAAAGTTTGATAAAATCTAATTTTCAGATGATTTTTTGCATGGACTTCTATCATAATCTTCTCTCGTAACATATAGAAAGGATCTGAAAAGTTTCGTATCATTTCGATCAGGCCTCAATTTAATATATTTTTTTGATCGAAACGAGTACAAACTTGTGTATATTATATTATGATTTTTGACCGAAACATGCAATTTTAAGAGTTTCATAGAAAATAATTTCTAGATGATTTTGTGCATGTACTTCCATCCTAACCTTCCCTCGTAACATATAGAAAGGGTCTAAAAAGTTTCGTATCATTTCGATCAGGCCTCGTATTAATATGAATTTTTGACCAAATATAGTACAAAATAATGTATAATATATTATGAGTTTTTGACCGAAACATGCAATTTGAAAAGTTTGATAAAATCTAATTTTCAGATGATTTTTTGCATGGACTTCCATCATATTCTTTCCTCGTAACATATAGAAAGGATCTAAAAAGTTTCGTATCATTTCGTTCAGGCCTCGATTTAATATGATTTTTTGACCGAAACGAGTACAAACTAGTGTATAATATATTATGATTTTTTTACCAAAACTTGAATTTTGAAAAGTCTCATAGAATCTAATTTTTAGATGACTTTTTGCATGGACTTTCATCCTAAGCTTCCCTCGTAACATATAGAAAGGGTCTAAAATGTTTGTTATCATTTCGACCAGGCCTCGTATTAATATGAATTTTTGACCGAAACTAGTACGAAATAGTGGATTATATATTATGATTTTTTTACCAAAACTTGCAATTTGAAATGTTACATAGAATCTAATTTTCAGATGATTTTTTGCATGAACTTTCATCATAACCTTCCCTCGTAACATATAGAGAGGATCTGAAAAGTTTTGTATCATTTCGATCAGGCCTCGATTTAATATGTTTTTTTGATCGAAACGGGTACAAACTAGTGTATATTATATTTTGATTTTTTGACCGAAACTGGCAATTTGAAGAGTTTCATAGAAAATAATTTTTAGATGATTTTTTGCATGTACTTCCATCCTAACCTTCCCTCGTAACATATAGAAAGGGTCTAAAAAGTTTCGTATCATTTCGGCCAGGCCTCGAATTAATATGATTTTTGACTAAAACTAGTACAAAATAGTGTATAATATATTATGATTTTTTGACTGAAACTTGCAATTTGAAAAGTTTGATAAAATCTAATTTTTAGATGATTTTTTGCATGTACTTCCATCCTAACCTTCCCTCATAACATATAGAAAGGGTCTAAATAGTTTCGTATCATTTCGACCAGGCCTCGAATTAATATGATTTTTGACTAAAACTAGTACAAAATAGTGTATAATATATTATGATTTTTTGACCGAAACTTGCAATTTGAAAAGTTTGATAAAATCTAATTTTCAAATGATTTTTTGCATGTACTTCCATCATAAACTTCCCTCGTAACATTTAGAAAGGATCTGAAAAGTTTCGTATCATTTTGTTCAGGCCTCGATTTAATATGATTTTTTGCCGAAACGAGTACGAATTAGTGTATAATATATTATGATTTTTTTTACCAAAACTTGAATTTTGAAAAGTCTCATAGAATCTAATTTTTAGATTACTTTTTGCTTGGACTTCCATCCTATGTTTCCCTCGTAACATATAGAAAGTGTCTAAAAAGTTTGTTATCATTTCGATCAGGCCTCGTATTAATATGAATTTTTTACCGAAACTAGTATGAAATAGTGGATGATATATTAAAATTTTTTGACCGAAACTTGCAATTTGAAATGTTTCATAGAATCTAATTTTCAGATGATTTTTTGCATGAACATCCATCATAACCTTCCCTCGTAACATATAGAAAGGATCTGAAAAGTTTCGTATCATTTCGATCAGGCCTCGATTTAATATGTTTTTTTGATCGAAACGGGTACAAACTAGTGTATATTATATTATGATTTTTTGACCGAAACTTGCAATTTGAAGAGTTTCATAGAAAATAATTTCTAGATGATTTTTTGCATGTACTTCCATCCTAACCTTCCCTCGTAACATATAGAAAGGGTCTAAAAAGTTTCGTATCATTTCGATCAGGCCTCGTATTAATATGAATTTTTGACCGAATATAGTACAAAATAGTGTATAATATATTATGATTTTTTTACCGAAACTTGCAATTTGAAATGTTTCATAGAATCTAATTTTCAGATGATTTTTTGCATGAACATCCATCATAACCTTCCCTCGTAACATATAGAAAGGATCTGAAAAGTTTCGTATCATTTCGTTCAGGCCTCGATTTAATATGATTTTTTTACCGAAACGAGTACAAACTAGTGTGTAATCTATTATGATTTTTTTTAACAAAACTTGAATTTTGAAAAGTCGCATAGAATCTAATATTTAGATGACTTTTTGCATGGACTTTCATCCTTAGCTTCCCTCGTAACATATAGAAAGGGTCTAAAATGTTTGTCATCATTTCGACCAGGCCTCGTATTAATATGAATTTTTTACCGAAACTAGTACGAAATAGTGGATAATATATTATGATTTTTTTAGCAAAACTTGCAATTTGAAATGTTACATAGAATCTAATTTTCAGATGATTTTTTGCATGAACTTTCATCATAACCTTCCCTCGTAACATATAGAGAGGATCTGAAAAGTTTTGTATCATTTCGATCAGGCCTCGATTTAATATGTTTTTTTGATCGAAACGGGTACAAACTAATGTATATTATATTATGATTTTTTGACCGAAACTTGCAATTTGAAGAGTTTCATAGAAAATAATTTTTAGATGATTTTTTGCATGTAATTTCATCCTAACCTTCCCTCGTAACATATAGAAAGGGTCTAGAAAGTTTCGTATCATTTCGGCCAGGCCTCAAATTAATATGATTTTTGACTAAAACTAGTACAAAATAGTGTATAATATATTATGATTTTTTGACCGAAACTTGCAATTTGAAAAGTTTGATAAAATCTAATTTTCAGATGATTTTTTGCATGTACTTCCATCATAAACTTCCCTCGTAACATATAGAAAGGATCTGAAAAGTTTCGTATCATTTCGTTCAGGCCTCGATTTAATATGAATTTTTGACCGAAACGAGTACCAACTAGTGTATATTATATTATGATTTTTTTTACCAAAACTTGAATTTTGAAAAGTCTCATAGAATCTAATTTTTAGATTACTTTTTGCTTGGACTTCCATCCTAAGCTTCCCTCGTAACATATAGAAAGTGTCTAAAAAGTTTGTTATCATTTCGATCAGGCCTCGTATTAATATGAATTTTTGACCGAAACTAGTACGAAATAGTGGATAATATATTAAAATTTTTTGACCGAAACTTGCAATTTGAAATGTTTCATAGAATCTAATTTTCAGATTATTTTTTGCATGGACTTCCATCATAATCTTCCCTCGTAACATATAGAAAGGATCTGAAAAGTTTCGTATCATTTCGATCAGGCCTCGATTTAATATATTTTTTTGATCGAAACGAGTACAAACTAGTGTATATTATATTATGATTTTTGACCGAAACATGCAATTTGAAGAGTTTCATAGAAAATAATTTCTAGATGATTTTTTGCATGTACTTCCATCCTAACCTTCCCTTGTAACATATAGAAAGGGTCTAAAAAGTTTCGTATCATTTCGATCAGGCCTCGTATTAATATGAGTTTTTTTTACCGAATATAGTACAAAATAGTGTATAATATATTATGATTTTTTGACCGAAACTTGCAATTTGAAAAGTTTGATAAAATCTAATTTTCAGATGATTTTTTGCATGGACTTCCATCATAAACTTCCCTCGTAACATATAGAAGGATCTGAAAAGTTTCGTATCATTTCGTTCAGGCCTCGATTTAATATGATTTTTTTACCGAAACGAGTACAAACTAGTGTGTAATCTATTATGATTTTTATTAACAAAACTTGAATTTGTAAAAGTCTTATAGAATCTAAGTTTTAGATGAATTTTTCCATGGACTTCCATCCTAAGCTTCCCTCGTAACATATAGAAAGGGTCTAAAATGTTTGTTATCATTTCGACCAGGCCTCGTATTAATATGATTTTTTGACAAAAACTAGTACGAAATAGTGGATAATATATTATGATTTTTTTACCAAAACTTGCAATTTGAAATGTTACATAGAATCTAATTTTCAGATGATTTTTTGCATGAACTTTCATCATAACCTTCCCTCGTAACATATAGAGAGGATCTGAAAAGTTTCGTATCATTTCGATCAGGCCTCGATTTAATATGTTTTTTTGATCGAAACGAGTACAAACTAGTGTATATTATATTATGATTTTTTGACCGAAACTTGCAATTTGAAGAGTTTGATAGAAAATAATTTTTAGATGATTTTTTACATGTACTTCCATCCTAACCTTCCCTCGTAACATATAGAAAGGGTCTAAAAAGTTTCGTATCATTTCGACCAGGCCTCGAATTAATATGATTTTTGACTAAAACTAGTACAAAATAGTGTATAATATATTATGATTTTTTGAGCGAAACTTGCAATTTGAAAAGTTTGATAAAATCTAATTTTCAGATGATTTTTTGCATGGAATTCCATCATAATCTTCCCTCGTAACATATTGAAAGGATCTAAAAAGTTTCGTATCATTTCGTTCAGGCCTCGATTTAATATGATTTTTTGACCGAAACGAGTACAAACTAGTGTATAATATATCATGATTTTTTTTACCAAAACTTGAATTTTGAAAAGTCTCATAGAATCTAATTTTTAGATGACTTTTTGCATGGACTTCCATCCTAAGCTTCCCTCGTAACATATAGAAAGGGTCTAAAAAGTTTGTTATCATTTCGACCAGGCCTCGTATTAATATGATTTTTTGGCCGAAATTAGTACGAAATAGTGGATAATATATCATGATTTTTTGACCGAAACTTGCAATTTTAAATGTTTCATAGAATCTAATTTTCAGATGATTTTTTGCATGAACATCCATCATAACCTTCCCTCGTAACATATAGAAAGGATCTGAAAAGTTTCGTATCATTTCGATCAGGCCTCGATTTAATATGTTTTTTTGATCGAAACGGGTACAAACTAGTGTATATTATATTATGATTTTTTGAGCGAAACTTGTAATTTGAAGAGTTTCATAGAAAATAATTTTTAGATGATTTTTTGCATGTACTTCCATCCTAACATTCCCTCGTAACATATAGAAAGGGTCTAAAAAGTTTCGTATCATTTCGGCCAGGCCTCGAATTAATATGAATTTTGACTAAAACTAGTACAAAATTGTGAATAATATATTATGATTTTTTGACCGAAACTTGCAATTTGAAAAGTTTGATAAAATCTAATTTTCAGATGATTTTTTGCATGAACATCCATCATTACCTTCCCTCGTAACATATAGAAAGAATCTGAAAAGTTTCGTATCATTTCGATCAGACCTCGAATTAATATGATTTTTGACTAAAACTAGTACAAAATAGTGTATAATATATTATAATTTTTTGAACGAAACTTGCAATTTGAAAAGTTTGATAAAATCTAATTTTCAGATGATTTTTTGCGCGGACTTCCATCATAATCTTCCTTCGTAACATATAGAAAGGATCTAAAAAGTTTCGTATCATTTTGTTCATGCCTCGATTTAATATGATTTTTTGACCGAAACGAGTACAAACTATTGTATAATATATTATGATTTTTTTATACCAAAACTTGAATTTTGAAAAGTCTCTTAGAATCTAATTTTTAGATGACTTTTTGCATGGACTTCCATCCTAAGCTTCCCTCGTAACATATAGAAAGGGTCTAAAACGTTTGTTATCATTTCGACCAGGCCTCGTATTAATATGAATTTTTGACCGAAACTAGTACGAAATAGTGGATAATATATTAAATTTTTTTGACCGAAACTTGCAATTTGAAATGTTTCATAGAATCTAATTTTCAGATGATTTTTTGCATGAACATCCATCATAACCTTCCCTCGTAACATATAGAAAGAATCTGAAAAGTTTGGTATAATTTCGATTAGGCCTCGATTTAATATTTTTTTTTGATCGAAACGAGTACAAACTAGTGTATATTATATTATGATTTTTGACCGAAACATGCAATTTGAAGAGTTTCATAGAAAATAATTTCTAGATGATTTTTTGCATGTACTTCCATCTTAACCTTCCCTTGTAACATATAGAAAGGATCTAAAAAGTTTCGTATCATTTCGATCAGGCCTCGTATTAATATGAGTTTTTGACCGAATATAGTACAAAATAGTGTATAATATATTATGATTTTTTGACCGAAACTTGCAATTTGAAAAGTTTAATAAAATCTAATTTTCAGATGATTTTTTACATGGACTTCCATCATAATCTTCCCTCGTAACATATAGAAAGGATCTGAAAAGTTTCGTATCATTTCGATTAGGCCTCGATTTAATATATTTTTTTGATCGAAACGAGTACAAACTAGTGTATATTATATTATGATTTTTGACCGAAACATGCAATTTGAAGAGTTTCATAGAAAATAATTTCTAGATGATTTTTTGCATGTACTTCCATCCAAACCTTCCCTCGTAACATATAGAAAGGGTCTAAAAAGTTTCGTATCATTTCGATCAGGCCTCGTATTAATATGAGTTTTTGACCGAATATAGTACAAAATAGTGTATAATATATTATGATTTTTTGACCGAAACTTGCAATTTTAAAAGTTTGATAAAATCTAATTTTCAGATGATTTTTTGCAAGGACTTCCATCATAATCTTCCCTCGTAACATATAGAAAGGATCTAAAAAGTTTCGTATCATTTCGTTCAGGCCTCGATTTAATATGATTTTTTAACCGAAACGAGTACAAACTAGTGTATAATATATTCTGATTTTTTTACCAAAACTTGAATTTTGAAAAGTCTCATAGAATCTAATTTTTAGATTACTTTTTGCATGGACTTCCATCCTAAGCTTCCCTCGTAACATATAGAAAGGGTCTAAAATGTTTGTTATCATTTCGACTAGGCCTCGTATTAATATGATTTTTTGACCGAAACTAGTACGAAATAGTGGATAATATATTATGATTTTTTTACCAAAACTTGCAATTTGAAATGTTACATAGAATCTAATTTTCAGATGATTTTTTGCATGAACTTTCATCATAACCTTCCCTCGTAACATATAGAGAGGATTTGAAAAGTTTCGTATCATTTTGATCAGGCCTAGATTTAATATGTTTTTTTGATCGAAACGAGTACAAACTAGTGTATATTATATTATGATTTTTTGACCGAAACTTGCAATTTGAAGAGTTTGATAGAAAATAATTTTTAGATGATTTTTTGCATGTACTTCTATCCTAACCTTCCCTCGTAACATATAGATAGGGTCTGAAAAGTTTCGTACCATTTCGACCAGGCCTCGAATTAATATGATTTTTGACTAAAACTAGTACAAAATAGTGTATAATATATTATGATTTTTTGACCGAAACTTGCAATTTGAAAAGTTTGATAAAATCTAATTTTCAGATGATTTTCTGCATGGACTTCCATCATAATCTTCCCTCGTAACATATAGAAAGGATCTGAAAAGTTTCGTATCATTTCGATCAGGCCTCGATTTAATATATTTTTTTGATCGAAACGAGTACAAACTAGTGTATATTATATTATGATTTTTTGACCGAAACTTGCAATTTGAAGAGTTTTATAGAAAATAATTTTTAGATGATTTTTTGCATGTACTTCCATCCTAACCTTCCCTCGTAACATATAGAAGGGGTCTAAAAAGTTTCGTATCATTTCGACCAGGCCTCAAATTAATATGATTTTTGACTAAAACTAGTACAAAATAGTGTATAATATATTATGATCTTTTGACCGAAACTTGCAATTTGAAAAGTTTGATAAAATCTAATTTTCAGATGATTTTTTGCATGGACTTCCATCATGATCTTCCCTCGTAACATATAGAAAGGATCTGAAAAGTTTCGTATCATTTTGATCAGGCCTCGATTTAATATATTTTTTTGATCGAAACGATTACAAACTAGTGTATATTATATTATGATTTTTGACCGAAACTTGCAATTTGAAGAGTTTCATAGAACATAATTTCTAGATGATTTTTTGCATGTACTTCCATCCTAACCTTCCCTCGTAACATATAGAAAGGGTCTAAAAAGTTTCGTATCATTTTGATCAGGCCTCGTATTAATATGAATTTTTGACCGAATATAGTACAAAATAGTGTATAATATATTATGATTTTTGACCGAAACTTGCAATTTGAAAAGTTTGATAAAATCTAATTTTCAGATGATTTTTTGCATGGACTTCCATCATAAACTTCCCTCGTAACATATAGAAAGGATCTGAAAAGTTTCGTATCATTTCGTTCAGGCCTCGATTTGATGTGATTTTTTGACAAAAACGAGTACAAACTAGTGTATAATATATTCTGATTTTTTTTACCAAAACTTGAATTTTGAAAAGTCTCATAGAATCTAATTTTTAGATGACTTTTTGCATGGACTTCCATCCTAAGCTTCCCTCGTAACATATAGAAAGGGTCTAAAATGTTTGTTATCATTTCGACTAGGCCTCGTATTAATATGATTTTTTGACCGAAACTAGTACGAAATAGTGGATAATATATTATGATTTTTTTACCAAAACTTGCAATTTGAAATGTTACATAGAATCTAATTTTCAGATGATTTTTTGCATGAACTTTCATCATAACCTTCCCTCGTAACATATAGAGAGGATCTAAAAAGTTTCGTATCATTTCGATCAGGCCTAGATTTAATATGTTTTTTTGATCGAAACGAGTACAAACTAGTGTATATTATATTATGATTTTTTGACCGAAACTTGCAATTTGAAGATTTTGATAGAAAATAATTTTTAGATGATTTTTTGCATGTACTTCTATCCTAACCTTCCCTCGTAACATATAGAAAGGGTCTGAAAAGTTTCGTACCATTTCGACCAGGCCTCGAATTAATATGATTTTTGACTAAAACTAGTACAAAATAGTGTATAATATATTATGATTTTTTGACCGAAACTTGCAATTTGAAAAGTTTGATAAAATCTAATTTTCAGATGATTTTCTGCATGGACTTCCATCATAATCTTCCCTCGTAACATATAGAAAGGATCTGAAAAGTTTCGTATCATTTCGATCAGGCCTCGATTTAATATATTTTTTTGATCTAAACGAGTACAAACTAGTGTATATTATATTATGATTTTTTGACCGAAACTTGCAATTTGAAGAGTTTTATAGAAAATAATTTTTAGATGATTTTTTGCATGTACTTCCATCCTAACATTCCCTCGTAACATATAGAAGGGGTCTAAAAAGTTTCGTATCATTTCGACCAGGCCTCAAATTAATATGATTTTTGACTAAAACTAGTACAAAATAGTGTATAATATATTATGATCTTTTGACCGAAACTTGCAATTTGAAAAGTTTGATAAAATCTAATTTTCAGATGATTTTTTGCATGGACTTCCATCATGATCTTCCCTCGTAACATATAGAAAGGATCTGAAAAGTTTCGTATCATTTTGATCAGGCCTCGATTTAATATATTTTTTTGATCGAAACGAGTACAAACTAGTGTATATTATATTATGATTTTTGACCGAAACTTGCAATTTGAAGAGTTTCATAGAACATAATTTCTAGATGATTTTTTGCATGTACTTCCATCCTAACCTTCCCTCGTAACATATAGAAAGGGTCTAAAAAGTTTCGTATCATTTCGATCAGGCCTCGTATTAATATGAATTTTTGACCGAATATAGTACAAAATAGTGTATAATATATTATGATTTTTGACCGAAACTTGCAATTTGAAAAGTTTGATAAAATCTAATTTTCAGATGATTTTTTGCATGGACTTCCATCATAAACTTCCCTCGTAACATATAGAAAGGATCTGAAAAGTTTCGTATCATTTCGTTCAGGCCTCGATTTGATGTGATTTTTTGACAAAAACGAGTACAAACTAGTGTATAATATATTATGATTTTTTTTACCAAAACTTAAGTTTTGAAAAGTCTCATAGAATCTAATTTTTAGATGACTTTTTGCATGGACTTCCATCCTAAGCTTCCCTCGTAACATATAGAAAGGGTCTAAAAAGTTTGTTATCATTTCGACCAGGCCTCGTATTAATATGATTTTTTGACCGAAACTAGTATGAAATAGTGGATAATATATTATGATTTTTTGACCGAAACTTGCAATTTAAAATGTTTCATAGAATCTAATTTTCAGATGATTTTTTGCATGAACTTCCATCATAACCTTCCCTCGTAACATATAGAAAGGATCTAAAAAGTTTCGTATCATTTCGATCAGGCCTCGATTTAATATGTTTTTTTTATCGAACGAGTACAAACTAGTGTATATTATATTATGATTTTTTGACCGAAACTTGCAATTTGAAGATTTTCATAGAAAATAATTTTTAGATGATTTTTTGCATGTACTTCCATCCTAACCTTCCCTCGTAACATATAGAAAGGGTATAAAAAGTTTCGTATCATTTCGACCAGGCCTCGAATTAATATGATTTTTGACTAAAACTAGTACAAAATAGTGTATAATATATTATGATTTTTTGACCGAAACTTGCAATTTGAAAAGTTTGATAAAATCTAATTTTCAGATGATTTTCTGCATGGACTTCCATCATAATCTTCCCTCGTAACATATAGAAAGGATCTGAAAAGTTTCGTATCATTTCGATCAGGCCTCGATTTAATATATTTTTTTGATCGAAACGAGTACAAACTAGTGTATATTATATTATGATTTTTTGACCGAAACTTGCAATTTGAAGAGTTTTATAGAAAATAATTTTTAGATGATTTTTTGCATGTACTTCCATCCTAACATTCCCTCGTAACATATAGAAGGGGTCTAAAAAGTTTCGTATCATTTCGACCAGGCCTCAAATTAATATGATTTTTGACTAAAACTAGTACAAAATAGTGTATAATATATTATGATCTTTTGACCGAAACTTGCAATTTGAAAAGTTTGATAAAATCTAATTTTCAGATGATTTTTTGCATGGACTTCCATCATGATCTTCCCTCGTAACATATAGAAAGGATCTGAAAAGTTTCGTATCATTTTGATCAGGCCTCGATTTAATATATTTTTTTGATCGAAACGAGTACAAACTAGTGTATATTATATTATGATTTTTGACCGAAACTTGCAATTTGAAGAGTTTCATAGAACATAATTTCTAGATGATTTTTTGCATGTACTTCCATCCTAACCTTCCCTCGTAACATATAGAAAGGGTCTAAAAAGTTTCGTATCATTTCGATCAGGCCTCGTATTAATATGAATTTTTGACCGAATATAGTACAAAATAGTGTATAATATATTATGATTTTTGACCGAAACTTGCAATTTGAAAAGTTTGATAAAATCTAATTTTCAGATGATTTTTTGCATGGACTTCCATCATAAACTTCCCTCGTAACATATAGAAAGGATCTGAAAAGTTTCGTATCATTTCGTTCAGCCCTCGATTTGATGTGATTTTTTGACAAAAACGAGTACAAACTAGTGTATAATATATTATGATTTTTTTTACCAAAACTTGAGTTTTGAAAAGTCTCATAGAATCTAATTTTTAGATGACTTTTTGCATGGACTTCCATCCTAAGCTTCCCTCGTAACATATAGAAAGGGTCTAAAAAGTTTGTTATCATTTCGACCAGGCCTCGTATTAATATGATTTTTTGACCGAAACTAGTATGAAATAGTGGATAATATATTATGATTTTTTGACCGAAACTTGCAATTTAAAATGTTTCATAGAATCTAATTTTCAGATGATTTTTTGCATGAACTTCCATCATAACCTTCCCTCGTAACATATAGAAAGGATCTAAAAAGTTTCGTATCATTTCGATCAGGCCTCGATTTAATATGTTTTTTTTATCGAAACGAGTACAAACTAGTGTATATTATATTATGATTTTTTGAACGAAACTTGCAATTTGAAGATTTTCATAGAAAATAATTTTTAGATGATTTTTTGCATGTACTTCCATCCTAACCTTCCCTCGTAACATATAGAAAGGGTATAAAAAGTTTCGTATCATTTCGACCAGGCCTCGAATTAATATGATTTTTGACTAAAACTAGTACAAAATAGTGTATAATATATTATGATTTTTTGACCGAAACTTGCAATTTGAAAAGTTTGATAAAATCTAATTTTCAGATGATTTTCTGCATGGACTTCCATCATAATCTTCCCTCGTAACATATAGAAAGGATCTGAAAAGTTTCGTATCATTTCGATCAGGCCTCGATTTAATATATTTTTTTGATCGAAACGAGTACAAACTAGTGTATATTATATTATGGTTTTTTGACCGAAACTTGCAATTTGAAGAGTTTTATAGAAAATAATTTTTAGATGATTTTTTGCATGTACTTCCATCCTAACATTCCCTCGTAACATATAGAAGGGGTCTAAAAAGTTTCGTATCATTTCGACCAGGCCTCAAATTAATATGATTTTTGACTAAAACTAGTACAAAATAGTGTATAATATATTATGATCTTTTGACCGAAACTTGCAATTTGAAAAGTTTGATAAAATCTAATTTTCAGATGATTTTTTGCATGGACTTCCATCATGATCTTCCCTCGTAACATATAGAAAGGATCTGAAAAGTTTCGTATCATTTTGATCAGGCCTCGATTTAATATATTTTTTTGATCGAAACGAGTACAAACTAGTGTATATTATATTATGATTTTTGACCGAAACTTGCAATTTGAAGAGTTTCATAGAACATAATTTCTAGATGATTTTTTGCATGTACTTCCATCCTAACCTTCCCTCGTAACATATAGAAAGGGTCTAAAAAGTTTCGTATCATTTCGATCAGGCCTCGTATTAATATGAATTTTTGACCGAATATAGTACAAAATAGTGTATAATATATTATGATTTTTGACCGAAACTTGCAATTTGAAAAGTTTGATAAAATCTAATTTTCAGATGATTTTTTGCATGGACTTCCATCATAAACTTCCCTCGTAACATATAGAAAGGATCTGAAAAGTTTCGTATCATTTCGTTCAGGCCTCGATTTGATGTGATTTTTTGACAAAAACGAGTACAAACTAGTGTATAATATATTATGATTTTTTTTACCAAAACTTGAGTTTTGAAAAGTCTCATAGAATCTAATTTTTAGATGACTTTTTGCATGGACTTCCATCCTAAGCTTCCCTCGTAACATATAGAAAGGGTCTAAAAAGTTTGTTATCATTTCGACCAGGCCTCGTATTAATATGATTTTTTGACCGAAACTAGTATGAAATAGTGGATAATATATTATGATTTTTTGACCGAAACTTGCAATTTGAAATGTTTCATAGAATCTAATTTTCAGATGATTTTTTGCATGAACTTCCATCATAACCTTCCCTCGTAACATATAGAAAGGATCTAAAAAGTTTCGTATCATTTCGATCAGGCCTCGATTTAATATGTTTTTTTTATCGAAACGAGTACAAACTAGTGTATATTATATTGTGATTTTTTGACCGAAACTTGCAATTTGAAGATTTTCATAGAAAATAATTTTTAGATGATTTTTTGCATGTACTTCCATCCTAACCTTCCCTCGTAACATATAGAAAGGGTATAAAAAGTTTCGTATCATTTCGACCAGGCCTCGAATTAATATGATTTATGACTAAAACTAGTACAAAATAGTGTATAATATATTATGATTTTTTGACCGAAACTTGCAATTTGAAAAGTTTGATAAAATCTAATTTTCAGATGATTTTCTGCATGGACTTCCATCAAAATCTTCCCTCGTAACATATAGAAAGGATCTGAAAAGTTTCGTATCATTTCGATCAGGCCTCGATTTAATATGTTTTTTTGATCGAAACGGGTACAAACTAGTGTATATTATATTATGATTTTTTGACCGAAACTTGCAATTTGAAGAGTTTGATAGAAAATAATTTTTAGATGATTTTTTGCATGTACTTCCATCCTAACCTTCCCTCGAAACATATAGAAAGGGTCTAAAAAGTTTCGTATCATTTCGACCAGGCCTCGAATTAATATGATTTTTGACTAAAACTAGTACAAAATAGTGTATAATATATTATGATTTTTTGACCGAAACTTGCAATTTGAAAAGTTTGATAAAATCTAATTTTCAGATGATTTTTTGCATGGACTTCCATCATAAACTTCCCTCGTAACATATAGAAAGGATCTGAAAAGTTTCTTATCATTTCGATCAGGCCTCGATTTAATATATTTTTTTGATCGAAACGAGTACAAACTAGTGTATATTATATTATGATTTTTTGACCTAAACTTGCAATTTGAAGAGTTTTATAGAAAATAATTTTTAGATGATTTTTTTGCATGTACTTCCATCCTAACCTTCCCTCGTAACATATAGAAGGGGTCCAAAAAGTTTCGTATCATTTCGACCAGGCCTCAAATTAATATGATTTTTGACTAAAACTAGTACAAAATAGTGTATAATATATTATGATTTTTTGACCGAAACTTGCAATTTGAAAAGTTTGATAAAATCTAATTTTCAGATGATTTTTTGCATGGACTTCCATCATAATCTTCCCTCGTAACATATAGAAAGGATCTGAAAAGTTTCGTATCATTTCGATCAGGCCTCGATTTAATATATTTTTTTGATCGAAACGAGTACAAACTAGTGTATATTATATTATGATTTTTGACCGAAACTTGCAATTTGAAGAGTTTCATAGAACATAATTTCTAGATGATTTTTTGCATGTACTTCCATCCTAACCTTCCCTCGTAACATATAGAAAGGGTCTAAAAAGTTTCGTATCATTTCGACCAGGCCTCGTATTAATATGATTTTTTGACCGAAACTAGTATGAAATAGTGTATAATATATTATGATTTTTGACCGAAACTTGCAATTTGAAAAGTTTGATAAAATCTAATTTTCAGATGATTTTTTGCATGGACTTCCATCATAATCTTCCCTCGTAACATATAGAAAGGATCTGAAAAGTTTCGTATCATTTCGATCAGGCCTCGATTTAATATATTTTTTTGATCGAAACGAGTACAAACTAGTGTATATTATATTATGATTTTTTGACCGAAACTTGCAATTTGAAGAGTTTTATAGAAAATAATTTTTAGATGATTTTTTGCATGTACTTCCATCCTAACCTTCCCTCGTAACATATAGAAGGGGTCTAAAAAGTTTCGTATCATTTCGACCAGGCCTCAAATTAATATGATTTTTGACTAAAACTAGTACAAAATAGTGTATAATATATTATGATTTTTTGACCGAAACTTGCAATTTAAAAAGTTTGATAAAATCTAATTTTCAGATGATTTTTTTGCATGGACTTCCATCATAATCTTCCCTCGTAACATATAGAAAGGATCTGAAAAGTTTCGTATCATTTCGATCAGGCCTCGATTTAATATATCTTTTTGATCGAAACGAGTACAAACTAGTGTATATTATATTATGATTTTTGACCGAAACTTGCAATTTGAAGAGTTTCATAGAACATAATTTCTAGATGATTTTTGCATGTACTTCCATCCTAACCTTCCCTCGTAACATATAGAAAGGGTCTAAAAAGTTTCGTATCATTTCGATCAGGCCTCGTATTAATATGAATTTTTGACCGAATATAGTACAAAATAGTGTATAACATATTATGATTTTTGACCGAAACTTGCAATTTGAAAAGTTTGATAAAATCTAATTTTCAGATGATTTTTTGCATGGACTTCCATCATAATCTTCCCTCGTAACATATAGAAAGGATCTGAAAAGTTTCATATCATTTTGATCAGGCCTCGATTTAATATATTTTTTTTATCGAAACGAGTACAAACTAGTGTATATTATATTATGATTTTTGACCGAAACTTGCAATTTGAAGAGTTTTATAGAAAATAATTTTTAGATGATTTTTTGCATGTACTTCCATCCTAACCTTCCCTCGTAACATATAGAAAGGGTCTAAAAAGTTTCGTATCATTTCGACCAGGCCTCAAATTAATATGATTTTTGACTAAAACTAGTACAAAATAGTGTATAATATATTATGATTTTTTGACCGAAACTTGCAATTTGAAAAGTTTGATAAAATCTAATTTTCAGATGATTTTTTGCATGGACTTCCATCATAATCTTCCCTCGTAACATATAGAAAGGATCTGAAAAGTTTTGTAGCATTTCGATCAGGCCTCTATTTAATATATTTTTTTGATCGAAACGAGTACAAACTAGTGTATATTATATTATGATTTTTGACCGAAACTTGCAATTTGAAGACTTTCATAGAACATAATTTCTAGATGATTTTTTGCATGTACTTCCATCCTAACCTTCCCTCGTAACATATAGAAAGGGTCTAAAAAGTTTCGTATCATTTCGATCAGGCCTCGTATTAATATGAATTTTTGACCGAATATAGTACAAAATAGTGTATAACATATTATGATTTTTGACCGAAACTTGCAATTTGAAAAGTTTTATAAAATCTAATTTTCACATGATTTTTTGCATGGACTTCCATCATAATCTTCCCTCGTAACATATAGAAAGGATCTGAAAAGTTTCGTATCATTTCGATCAGGCCTCGATTTAATATATTTTTTTATCGAAACGAGTACAAGCTAGTGTATATTATATTATGATTTTTGACCGAAACTTGCAATTTGAAGAGTTTTTGTAGAAAATAATTTTTAGATGATTTTTTGCATGTACTTCCATCCTAACCTTCCCTCGTAACATATAGAAGGGGTCTAAAAAGTTTCGTATCATTTCGACCAGGCCTCAAATTAATATGATTTTTGACTAAAACTAGTACAAAATAGTGTATAATATATTATGATTTTTTGACCGAAACTTGCAATTTGAAATGTTTGATAAAATCTAATTTTCAGATGATTTTTTGCATGGACTTCCATCATAATCTTCCCTCGTAACATATAGAAAGGATCTGAAAAGTTTCGTATCATTTCGATCAGGCCTCGATTTAATATATTTTTTTGATCGAAACGATTACAAACAAGTGTATATTATATTATGATTTTTGACCGAAACTTGCAATTTGAAGAGTTTCATAGAACATAATTTCTAGATGATTTTTTGCATGTACTTCCATCCTAACCTTCCCTCGTAACATATAGAAAGGGTCTAAAAAGTTTCGTATCATTTCGATCAGGCCTCGATTTAATATGTTTTTTTGATCGAAACGGGTACAAACTAGTGTATATTATATTATGATTTTTTGACCGAAACTTGCAATTTGAAGAGTTTGATAGAAAATAATTTTTAGATGATTATTTGCATGTACTTCCATCCTAACCTTCACTCGTAACATATAGAAAGGGTCTCAAAAGTTTCGTATCATTTCGACTAGGCCTCGAATTAATATGATTTTTGACTAAAACTAGTACAAAATAGTGTATAATATATTATGATTTTTTGACCGAAACTTGCAATTTGAAAAGTTTGATAAAATCTAATTTTCAGATGATTTTTTGCATGGACTTCCATCATAAACTTCCCTCGTAACATATAGAAAGGATCTGAAAAGTTTAGTATCATTTCGTTCAGGCCTCGATTTAATATGATTTTTTTTACCGAAAACGAGTACAAACTAGTGTGTAATCTATTATGATTTTTTTAACAAAACTTGAATTTTGAAAAGTCTCATAGAATCTAATTTTTAGATGACTTTTTGCATGGACTTCCATCCTAAGCTTCCCTCGTAACATATAGAAAGGGTCTAAAATGTTTGTTATCATTTCGACCAGGCCTCGTATTAATATGATTTTTTGACCGAAACTAGTACGAAATAGTGGATAATATATTATGATTTTTTGACCGAAACTTGCAATTTGAAATGTTTCATAGAATCTAATTTTCAGATGATTTTCGGCATGAACATCCATCGTAACCTTCCCTCGTAACATACAGAAAGGATCTGAAAAGTTTCGTATCATTTCAATCAGGCCTCGATTTAATATGTTTTTTTGATCAAAACGGGTACAAACTAGTGTATATTATATTATGATTTTTTGACCGAAACTTGCAATTTGAAGAGTTTGATAGAAAATAATTTTTAGATGATTTTTTGCATGTACTTCCATCCTAACCTTCCCTCGAAACATATAGAAAGGGTCTAAAAAGTTTCGTATCATTTCGACCAAGCCTCAAATTAATATGATTTTTGACTAAAACTAGTACAAAATAGTGTATAATATATTATGATTTTTTGACCGAAACTTGCAATTTGAAAAGTTTGATAAAATCTAATTTTCAGATGATTTTTTGCATGGACTTCCATCATAATCTTCCCTCGTAACATATAGAAAGGATCTGAAAAGTTTCGTATCATTTCGATCAGGCCTCGATTTAATATATTTTTTTGATCGAAACGAGTACAAACTAGTGTATATTATATTATGATTTTTGACCGAAACTTGCAATTTGAAGAGTTTCATAGAACATAATTTCTAGATGATTTTTGCATGTACTTCCATCCTAACCTTCCCTCGTAACATATAGAAAGGGTCTAAAAAGTTTCGTATCATTTCGATCAGGCCTCGTATTAATATGAATTTTTGACCGAATATAGTACAAAATAGTGTATAACATATTATGATTTTTGACCGAAACTTGCAATTTGAAAAGTTTGATAAAATCTAATTTTCAGATGATTTTTTGCATGGACTTCCATCATAATCTTCCCTCGTAACATATAGAAAGGATCTGAAAAGTTTCATATCATTTCGATCAGGCCTCGATTTAATATATTTTTTTATCGAAATGAGTACAAACTAGTGTATATTATATTATGATTTTTTGACCGAAACTTGCAATTTGAAGAGTTTTATAGAAAATAATTTTTAGATGATTTTTTGCATGTACTTCCATCCTAACCTTCCCTCGTAACATATAGAAGGGGTCTAAAAAGTTTCGTATCATTTCGACCAGGCCTCAAATTAATATGATTTTTGACTAAAACTAGTACAAAATAGTGTATAATATATTATGATTTTTTGACCGAAACTTGCAATTTGAAAAGTTTGATAAAATCTAATTTTCAGATGATTTTTTGCATGGACTTCCATCATAATCTTCCCTCGTAACATATAGAAAGGATCTGAAAAGTTTTGTATCATTTCGATCAGGCCTCGATTTAATATATTTTTTTGATCGAAACGAGTACAAACTAGTGTATATTATATTATGATTTTTGACCGAAACTTGCAATATGAAGAGTTTCATAGAACATAATTTCTAGATGATTTTTTGCATGTACTTCCATCCTAACCTTCCCTCGTAACATATAGAAAGGGTATAAAAAGTTTCGTATCATTTCGATCAGGCCTCGTATTAATATGAATTTTTGACCGAATATAGTACAAAATAGTGTATAACATATTATGATTTTTGACCGAAACTTGCAATTTGAAAAGTTTGATAAAATCTAATTTTCAGATGATTTTTTGCATGGACTTCCATCATAATCTTCCCTCGTAACATATAGAAAGGATCTGAAAAGTTTCGTATCATTTCGATCAGGCCTCGATTTAATATATTTTTTTTTATCGAAACGAGTACAAACTAGTGTATATTATATTATGATTTTTGACCGAAACTTGCAATTTGAAGAGTTTTATAGAAAATAATTTTTAGATGATTTTTTGCATGTACTTCCATCCTAACCTTCCCTCGTAACATATAGAAGGGGTCTAAAAAGTTTCGTATCATTTCGACCAGGCCTCAAATTAATATGATTTTTGACTAAAACTAGTACAAAATAGTGTATAATATATTATGATTTTTTGACCGAAACTTGCAATTTGAAAAGTTTGATAAAATCTAATTTTCAGATGATTTTTTGCATGGACTTCCATCATAATCTTCCCTCGTAACATATAGAAAGGATCTGAAAAGTTTCGTATCATTTCGATCAGGCCTCGATTTAATATATTTTTTTGATCGAAACGAGTACAAACTAGTGTATATTATATTATGATTTTTGACCGAAACTTGCAATTTGAAGAGTTTCATAGAACATAATTTCTAGATGATTTTTTGCATGTACTTCCATCCTAACCTTCCCTCGTAACATATAGAAAGGGTCTAAAAAGTTTCGTATCATTTCGATCAGGCCTCGTATTAATATGAATTTTTGACCGAATATAGTACAAAATAGTGTATAATATATTATGATTTTTGACCGAAACTTGCAATTTGAAAAGTTTGATAAAATCTAATTTTCAGATGATTTTTTGCATGGACTTCCATCATAATCTTCCCTCGTAACATATAGAAAGGATCTGAAAAGTTTCGTATCATTTCGATCAGGCCTCGATTTAATATATTTTTTTGATCGAAACGAGTACAAACTAGTGTATATTATATTATGATTTTTTGACCGAAACTTGCAATTTGAAGAGTTTTATAGAAAATAATTTTTAGATGATTTTTTGCATGTACTTCCATCCTAACCTTCCCTCCTAACATATAGAAGGGGTCTAAAAAGTTTCGTATCATTTCGACCAGGCCTCAAATTAATATGATTTTTGACTAAAACTAGTACAAAATAGTGTATAATATATTATGATTTTTTGATCGAAACTTGCAATTTAAAAAGTTTGATAAAATCTAATTTTCAGATGATTTTTTGCATGGACTTCCATCATAATCTTCCCTCGTAACATATAGAAAGGATCTGAAAAGTTTCGTATCATTTCGATCAGGCCTCGATTTAATATATCTTTTTGATCGAAACGAGTACAAACTAGTGTATATTATATTATGATTTTTGACCGAAGCTTGCAATTTGAAGAGTTTCATAGAACATAATTTCTAGATGATTTTTTGCATGTACTTCCATCCTAACCTTCCCTCGTAACATATAGAAAGGGTCTAAAAAGTTTCGTATCATTTCGATCAGGCCTCGTATTAATATGAATTTTTGACCGAATATAGTACAAAATAGTATATAATATATTATGATTTTTGACCGAAACTTGCAATTTGAAAAGTTTGATAAAATCTAATTTTCAGATTATTTTTTGCATGGACTTCCATCATAAACTTCCCTCGTAACATATAGAAAGGATCTGAAAAGTTTCGTATCATTTCGTTCAGGCCTCGATTTAATATGATTTTTTGACCGAAACGAGTACAAACTAGTGTATAATATATTATGATTTTTTTTACCAAAACTTGAATTTTGAAAAGTCTCATAGAATCTAATTTTTAGATGACTTTTTGCATGGACTTCCATCTTAAGCTTCCCTCGTAACATATAGAAAGGGTCTAAAGAGTTTGTTATCATTTCGACCAGGCCTCGTATTAATATGATTTTTTGACCAAAACTAGTATGAAATAGTGGATAATATATTATGATTTTTTGACCGAAACTTGCAATTTGAAATGTTTCATTGAATCTAATATTCAGATGATTTTTTGCATGAACTTCCATCATAAACTTCCCGCGTAACATATAGAAAGGATCTAAAAAGTTTCGTATCATTTCGATCAGGCCTCGATTTAATATGTTTTTTTATCGAAACAAGTACAAACTAGTGTATATTATATTATGATTTTTTGACCGAAACTTGCAATTTGAAGATTTTCATAGAAAATAATTTTTAGATGATTTTTTGCATGTACTTCCATCCTAACCTTCCCTCGTAACATATAGAAAGGGTATAAAAAGTTTCGTATCATTTCGACCAGGCCTCGAATTAATATGATTTTTGACTAAAACTAGTACAAAATAGTGTATAATATATTATGATTTTTTGACCGAAACTTGCAATTTGAAAAGTTTGATAAAATCTAATTTTCAAATGATTTTTTGCATGGACTTCCATCAAAATCTTCCCTCGTAACATATAGAAAGGATCTGAAAAGTTTCGTATCATTTCGATCAGGCCTCGATTTAATATGTTTTTTTGATCGAAACGGGTACAAACTAGTGTATATTATATTATGATTTTTTGACCGAAACTTGCAATTTGAAGAGTTTCATAGAAAATAATTTTTAGATGATTTTTTGCATTAACTTCCATCCTAACCTTCACTCCTAACATATAGAAAGGGTCTCAAAAGTTTCGTATCATTTCGACCAGGCCTCGAATTAATATGAGTTTTGACTAAAACTAGTACAAAATAGTGTATAATATATTATGATTTTTTGACCGAAACTTGCAATTTGAATATTTTGATAAAATCTAATTTTCAGATGATTTTTTGCATGGACTTCCATCATAATCTTCCCTCGTAACATATAGAAAGGATCTGAAAAGTTTCGTATCATTTCAATCAGGCCTCGATTTAATATATTTTTTTGATCGAAACGAGTACAAACTAGTGTATATTATATTATGATTTTTGACCGAAACTTGCGATTTTGAAGAGTTTCATAGAACATAATTTCTAGATGATTTTTTGCATGTACTTCCATCCTAACCTTCCCTCGTAACATATAGAAAGGGTCTAAAAAGTTTCGTATCATTTCGATCAGGCCTCGTATTAATATGAATTTTTGACCGAATATAGTACAAAATAGTGTATAATATATTATGATTTTTGACCGAAACTTGCAATTTGAAAAGTTTGATAAAATCTAATTTTCAGACGATTTTTTGCATGGACTTCCATCATAAACTTCCCTCGTAACATATAGAAAGGATCTGAAAAGTTTCGTATCATTTCGTTCAGGCCTCGATTTAATATGATTTTTTGACCGAAACGAGTACAAACTAGTGTATAATATATTATGATTTTTTTTACCAAAACTTGAATTTTGAAAAGTCTCATAGAATCTAATTTTTAGATGACTTTTTGCATGGACTTCCATCCTAAGCTTCCCTCGTAACATATAGAAAGGGTCTAAAAAGTTTGTTATCATTTCGACCAGGCCTCGTATTAATATGATTTTTTGACCGAAACTAGAATGAAATAGTGGATAATATATTATGATTTTTTGACCGAAACTTGCAATTTGAAATGTTTCATAGAATCTAATTTTCAGATGATTTTTTGCATGAACTTCCATCATAACCTTCCCTCGTAACATATAGAAAGGATCTAAAAAGTTTCGTATCATTTCGATCAGGCCTCGATTTAATATGTTTTTTTTATCTAAACGAGTATAAACTAGTGTATATTATATTATGATTTTTTAACCGAAACTTGCAATTTGAAGATTTTCATAGAAAATAATTTTTAGATGATTTTTTGCATGTACTTCCATCCTAACCTTCCCTCGTAACATATAGAAAGGGTATAAAAAGTTTCGTATCATTTCGACCAGGCCTCGAATTAATATGATTTTTGACTAAACCTATTACAAAATAGTGTATAATATATTATGATTTTTTGACCGAAACTTGCAATTTGAAAAGTTTGATAAAATCTAATTTTCAAATGATTTTTTGCATGGACTTCCATCATAATCTTTCCTCGTAACATATAGAAAGGATCTGAAATTTTCGTATCATTTCGATCAGGCCTCGATTTAATATGTTTTTTTGATCGAAACGGGTACAAACTAGTGTATATTATATTATGATTTTTTGACCGAAACTTGCAATTTGAAGAGTTTGATAGAAAATAATTTTTAGATGATTTTTTGCATGTACTTCCATCCTAACCTTCCCTCGTAACATATAGAAAGGGTCTCAAAAGTTTCGTATCATTTCGACCAGGCCTCGAATTAATATGATTTTTGACTAAAACTAGTACAAAATAGTGTATAATATATTATGATTTTTTGACCGAAACTTGCAATTTGAAAAGTTTGATAAAATCTAATTTTCAAATGATTTTTTGCATGGACTTCCATCATAATCTTTCCTCGTAACATATAGAAAGGATCTAAAAAGTTTCGTATCATTTCGATCAGGCCTCGATTTAATATGTTTTTTTTATCGAAACGAGTACAAACTAGTGTATATTATATTATGATTTTTTGACCGAAACTTGCAATTTGAAGATTTTCATAGAAAATAATTTTTAGATGATTTTTTGCATCTACTTCCATCCTAACCTTCCCTCGTAACATATAGAAAGGGTATAAAAAGTTTCGTATCATTTCGACCAGGCCTCGAATTAATATGATTTTTGAGTAAATCTTGTACAAAATAGTGTATAATATATTAGGATTTTTTGACCGAAACTTGCAATTTGAAAAGTTTGATAAAATCTAATTTTCAAATGATTTTTTGCATGGACTTCCATCATAATCTTCCCTCGTAACATATAGAAAGGATCTGAAAAGTTTCGTATCATTTCGATCAGGCCTCGATTTAATATGTTTTTTTGATCGAAACGGGTGCAAACTAGTGTATATTATATTATGATTTTTTGACCGAAACTTGCAATTTGAAGAGTTTGATAGAAAATAATTTTTAGATGATTTTTTGCATGTACTTCCATCCTAACCTTCCCTCGTAACATATAGAAAGGGTCTCAAAAGTTTCGTATCATTTCGACCAGGCCTCGAATTAATTTGATTTTTGACTAAAAGTAGTACAAAATAGTGTATAATATATTATGATTTTTTGACCGAAACTTGCAATTTGAAAAGTTTGATAAAATCTAATTTTCAGATGATTTTTTGCATGGACTTCCATCATAATCTTCCCTCATAACATATAGAAAGGATCTGAAAAGTTTCGTATCATTTCGATCAGGCCTCGATTTAATATATTTTTTTGATCGAAACGAGTACAAACTAGTGTATATTATATTATGATTTTTGACCAAAACTTGCAATTTGAAGAGTTTCATATAACATAATTTCTAGATGATTTTTTGCATGTACTTCCATCCTAACCTTCCCTCGTAACATATAGAAAGGGTCTAAAAAGTTTCGTATCATTTCGATCAGGCCTCGTATTAATATGAATTTTTGACTGAATATAGTACAAAATAGTGTATAATATATTATGATTTTTGACCGAAACTTGCAATTTGAAAAGTTTGATAAAATCTAATTTTCAGATGATTTTTTGCATGGAGTTCCATCATAAACTTCCCTCGTAACATATAGAAAGGATCTGAAAAGTTTCGTATCATTTCGTTCAGGCCTCGATTTAATATGATTTTTTGACCGAAACGAGTACAAACTAGTGTATAATATATTATGATTTTTTTTACCAAAACTTGAATTTTGAAAAGTCTCATAGAATCTAATTTTTAGATGACTTTTTGCATGGACTTCCATCCTAAGCTTCCCTCGTAACATATAGAAAGGGTCTAAAAAGTTTGTTATCATTTCGACCAGGCCCCGTATTAATATGATTTTTTGACCGAAACTAGTATGAAATAGTGGATAATATATTATGATTTTTTGACCGAAACTTGCAATTTGAAATGTTTCATAGAATCTAATTTTCAGATGATTTTTTGCATGAACTTCCATCATAACCTTCCCTCGTAACATATAGAAAGGATCTAAAAAGTTTCGTATCATTTCGATGAGGCCTCGATTTAATATGTTTTTTTTATCGAAACGAGTACAAACTAGTGTATATTATATTATGATTTTTTAACTGAAACTTGCAATTTGAAGATTTTCATAGAAAATAATTTTTAGATGATTTTTTGCATGTACTTCCATCCTAACCTTCCCTCGTAACATATAGAAAGGGTATAAAAAGTTTCGTATCATTTCGACCAGGCCTCGAATTAATATGATTTTTGACTAAAACTAGTACAAAATAGTGTATAATATATTATGATTTTTTGACCGAAACTTGCAATTTGAAAAGTTTGATAAAATCTAATTTTCAAATGATTTTTTGCATGGACTTCCATCATAATCTTCCCTCGTAACATATAGAAAGGATCTGAAAAGTTTCGTATCATTTCGATCAGGCCTCGATTTAATATGTTTTTTTGATCGAAACGGGTACAAACTAGTGTATATTATATTATGATTTTTTGACCGAAACTTGCAATTTGAAGAGTTTGATAGAAAATAATTTTTAGATGATTTTTTGCATGTACTTCCATCCTAACCTTCCCTCGTAACATATAGAAAGGGTCTCAAAAGTTTCGTATCATTTCGACCAGGCCTCGAATTAATATGATTTTTGACTAAAACTAGTACAAAATAGTGTATAATATATTATGATTTTTTGACCGAAACTTGCAATTTGAAAAGTTTGATAAAATCTAATTTTCAGATGATTTTTTGCATGGACTTCCATCATAATCTTCCCTTGTAACATATAGAAAGGATCTGAAAAGTTTCGTATCATTTCGATCAGGCCTCGATTTAATATAGTTTTTTTGATCGAAACGAGTACAAACTAGTGTATATTATATTATGATTTTTGACCGAAACTTGCAATTTGAAGAGTTTCATAGAACATAATTTCTAGATGATTTTTTGCATGTACTTCCATCCTAACCTTCCCTCGTAACATATAGAAAGGGTCTAAAAAGTTTCGTATCATTTCGATCAGGCCTCGTATTAATATGAATTTTTGACCGAATATAGTACAAAATAGTGTATAATATATTTTGATTTTTGACCGAAACTTGCAATTTGAAAAGTTTGATAAAATCTAATTTTCAGATGATTTTTTGCATGGTGTTCCATCATAAACTTCCCTCGTAACATATAGAAAGGATCTGAAAAGTTTCGTATCATTTCGTTCAGGCCTCGATTTAATATGATTTTTTGACCGAAACGAGTACAAACTAGTGTATAATATATTATGATTTTTTTTACCAAAACTTGAATTTTGAAAAGTTTCATAGAATCTAATTTTTAGATGAATTTTTGCATGGACTTCCATCCTAAGCTTCCCTCGTAACATATAGAAAGGGTCAAAAAAGTTTGTTATCATTTCGACCAGGCCTCGTATTAATATGATTTTTTGACCGAAACTAGTATGAAATAGTGGATAATATATTATGATTTTTGACCGAAACTTGCAATTTGAAATGTTTCATAGAATCTAATTTTCAGATGATTTTTTGCATGAACTTCCATCATAACCTTCCCTCGTAACATATAGAAAGGATCTAAAAAGTTTCGTATCATTTCGATCAGGCCTCGATTTAATATGTTTTTTGATCGAAACGAGTAAAAACTTGTGTATATTATATTATGATTTTTTGACCGAAACTTGCAATTTGAGATTTTCATAGAAAATAATTTTTAGATGATTTTTTGCATGTACTTCCATCCTAACCTTCCCTCGTAACATATAGAAAGGGTATAAAAAGTTTCGTATCATTTCGACCAGGCCTCGAATTAATTGAATTTTTGACTAAAACTAGTACAAAATAGTGTATAATATATTATGATTTTTTGACCGAAACTTGCAATTTGAAAAGTTTGATAAAATCTAATTTTCAAATGATTTTTTGCATGGACTTCCATCATAATCTTCCCTCGTAACATATAGAAAGGATCTGAAAAGTTTCGTATCATTTCGATCAGGCCTCGATTTAATATGTTTTTTTGATCGAAACGGGTACAAACTAGTGTATATTATATTATGATTTTTTGACCAAAACTTGCAATTTGAAGAGTTTGATAGAAAATAATTTTTAGATGATTTTTTGCATGTACTTCCATCCTAACCTTCCCTCGTAACATATAGAAAGGGTCTCAAAAGTTTCGTATCATTTCGACCAGGCCTCGAATTAATATGATTTTTGACTAAAACTAGTACAAAATAGTGTATAATATATTATGATTTTTTGACCGAAACTTGCAATTTGAAAAGTTTGATAAAATCTAATTTTCAGATGATTTTTTGCATGGACTTCCATCATAATCTTCCCTCGTAACATATAGAAAGGATCTGAAAAGTTTCGTATCATTTCGATCAGGCCTCGATTTAATATAGTTTTTTTGATCGAAACGAGTACAAACTAGTGTATATTATATTATGATTTTTGACCGAAACTTGCAATTTGAAGAGTTTCATAGAACATAATTTCTAGATGATTTTTTGCATGTACTTCCATCCTAACCTTCCCTCGTAACATATAGAAAGGGTCTAAAAAGTTTCGTATCATTTCGATCAGGCCTCGTATTAATATGAATTTTTGACCGAATATAGTACAAAATAGTGTATAATATATTTTGATTTTTGACCGAAACTTGCAATTTGAAAAGTTTGATAAAATCTAATTTTCAGATGATTTTTTGCATGGAGTTCCATCATAAACTTCCCTCGTAACATATAGAAAGGATCTGAAAAGTTTCGTATCATTTCGTTCAGGCCTCGATTTAATATGATTTTTTGACCGAAACGAGTACAAACTAGTGTATAATATATTATGATTTTTTTTACCAAAACTTGAATTTTGAAAAGTTTCATAGAATCTAATTTTTAGATGAATTTTTGCATGGACTTCCATCCTAAGCTTCCCTCGTAACATATAGAAAGGGTCAAAAAAGTTTGTTATCATTTCGACCAGGCCTCGTATTAATATGATTTTTTGACCGAAACTAGTATGAAATAGTGGATAATATATTATGATTTTTGACCGAAACTTGCAATTTGAAATGTTTCATAGAATCTAATTTTCAGATGATTTTTTGCATGAACTTCCATCATAACCTTCCCTCGTAACATATAGAAAGGATCTAAAAAGTTTCGTATCATTTCGATCAGGCCTCGATTTAATATGTTTTTTGATCGAAACGAGTACAAACTAGTGTATATTATATTATGATTTTTTGACCGAAACTTGCAATTTGAAGATTTTCATAGAAAATAATTTTTAGATGATTTTTTGCATGTACTTGCATCCTAACCTTCCCTCGTAACATATAGAAAGAGTATAAAAAGTTTCGTATCATTTCGACCAGGCCTCGAATTAATATGATTTTTGATTAAAACTAGTACAAAATAGTGTATAATATATTATGATTTTTTGACCGAAACTTGCAATTTGAAAAGTTTGATAAAATCTAATTTTCAAATGATTTTTTGCATGGACTTCCATCATAATCTTCCCTCGTAACATATAGAAAGGATCTGAAAAGTTTCGTATCATTTCGATCATGCCTCAATTTAATATGTTTTTTTGATCGAAACGGGTACAAACTAGTGTATATTATATTATGATTTTTTGACCAAAACTTGCAATTTGAAGAGTTTGATAGAAAATAATTTTTAGATGATTTTTTGCATGTACTTCCATCATAACCTTCCCTCGTAACATATAGAAAGGGTCTCAAAAGTTTCGTATCATTTCGACCAGGCCTCGAATTAATATGATTTTTGACTAAAACTAGTACAAAATAGTGTATAATATATTATGATTTTTTGACTGAAACTTGCAATTTGAAAAGTTTGATAAAATCTAATTTTCAGATGATTTTTTGCATGGACTTCCATCATAATCTTCCCTCGTAACATATAGAAAGAATCTGAAAAGTTTCGTATCATTTCGATCAGGCCTCGATTTAATATATTTTTTTGATTGAAACGAGTACAAACTAGTGTATATTATATTATGATTTTTGACCGAAACTTGCAATTTGAAGAGTTTCATAGAATATAATTTCTAGATGATTTTTTGCATGTACTTCCATCCTAACCTTCCCTCGTAACATATAGAAAGGGTCTAAAAAGTTTCGTAACATTTCGATCAGGCCTCGTATTAATATGAATTTTTGACCGAATATAGTACAAAATAGTGTATAATATAATATGATTTTTGACCGAAACTTGCAATTTGAAAAGTTTGATAAAATCTAATTTTCAGATGATTTTTTGCATGGACTTCCATCATAAACTTCCCTCGTAACATATAGAAAGGATCTGAAAAGTTTCGTATCATTTCGTTCAGGCCTCGATTTAATATGATTTTTTGACCGAAACGAGTACAAACTAGTGTATAATATATTATGATTTTTTTTTACCAAAACTTGAATTTTGAAAAGTCTCATAGAATCTAATTTTTAGATGACTGTTTGCATGGACTTCCATCCTAAGCTTCCCTCGTAACATATAGAAAGGGTCTAAAAAGTTTGTTATCATTTCGACCAGGCCTCGTATTAATATGATTTTTTGACCGAAACTAGTATGAAATAGTGGATAATATATTATGATTTTTTGACCGAAACTTGCAATTTGAAATGTTTCATAGAATCTAATTTTCAGATGATTTTTTGCAATAACATCCATCATAACCTTCCCTCGTAACATATAGAAAGGATCTAAAAAGTTTCGTATCATTTCGATCAGGCCTCGATTTAATGTTTTTTTGATCGAAACGTGTACAAACTAGTTTATATTATATTATGATTTTTTGACCGAAACTTGCAATTTGAAGATTTTCATAGAAAATAATTTTTAGATGATATTTTGCATGTACTTCCATCTTAACCTTCCCTCGTAACATATAGAAAGGGTATAAAAAGTTTGTTATCATTTTGACCAAGCTCGAATTAATATGATTTTTGACCGAAACTAGTATGAAATAGTGGATAATATATTATGATTTTTTGACCGAAACTTTCAATTTGAAATGTTTCATAGAATCTAATTTTCAGATGATTTTTTGCATGAACTTCCATCATAACCTTCCCTCGTAACATATAGAAAGGATCTAAAAAGTTTCGTATCATTTCGATCAGGCCTCGATTTAATATGTTTTTTTGATCGAAACGGGTACAAACTAGTGTATATTATATTATGATTTTTTGACCGAAACTTGCAATTTGAAGAGTTTGATAGAAAATAATTTTTAGATGATTTTTTGCATGTACTTCCATCCTAACCTTCCCTCGTAACATATAGAAAGGGTCTAAAAAGTTTAGTATCATTTCGATCAGGCCTCCTATTAATATAAATTTTTGACCGAATATAGTTCAAAATAGTGTATAATATATTATGATTTTTTGACCGAAACTTGCAATTTGAAAAATTTGATAAAATCTAATTTTCTGATGATTTTTTGCATGGACTTCCATCATAAACTTCCCTCGTAACATATAGAAAGGATCTGAAAAGTTTCGTATCATTTCGTTCAGGCCTCGATTTAATATGATTTTTTTACCGAAACGAGTACAAACTAGTGTATAATATATTATGATTTTTTTACCAAAACTTGAATTTTGAAAAGTCTCATAGAATCTAATTTTTAGATGACTTTTTGCATGGACTTCCATCCTAAGCTTCCCTCGTAACATATAGAAAGGGTCTAAAAAGTTTGTTATCATTTTGACCAGGCCTCGTATTAATATGATTTTTTGACCGAAACTAGTATGAAATAGTGGATAATATATTATGATTTTTTGACCGAAACTTGCAATTTGAAATGTTTCATAGAATCTAATATTCAGATGATTTTTTGCATGAACATCCATCATAACCTTCCCTCGTAACATATAGAAAGGATCTAAAAAGTTTCGTATCATTTCGATCAGGCCTCGATTTAATATGTTTTTTTGATCGAAACGTGTACAAACTAGTTTATATTATATTATGATTTTTTGACCGAAACTTGCAATTTGAAGATTTTCATAGAAAATAATTTTTAGATGATATTTTGCATGTACTTCCATCTTAACCTTCCCTCGTAACATATAGAAAGGGTATAAAAAGTTTCGTATCATTTCGACCAAGCTCGAATTAATATGATTTTTGACCGAAACTAGTATGAAATAGTGGATAATATATTATGATTTTTTGACCGAAACTTTCAATTTCAAATGTTTCATAGAATCTAATTTTCAGATGATTTTTTGCATGAACTTCCATCATAACCTTCCCTCGTAACATATAGAAAGGATCTAAAAAGTTTCGTATCATTTCGATCAGGCCTAGATTTAATATGTTTTTTTGATCGAAACGGGTACAAACTAGTGTATATTATATTATGATTTTTTGACCGAAACTTGCAATTTGAAGAGTTTGATAGAAAATAATTTTTAGATGATTTTTTGCATGTACTTCCATCCTAACCTTCCCTCGTAACATATAGAAAGGGTCTAAAAAGTTTCGTATCATTTCAATCAGGCCTCCTATTAATTTGAATTTTTGACCGAATATAGTACAAAATAGTGTATAATATATTATGATTTTTTGACCGAAACTTGCAAAATTTGATAAAATCTAATTTTCAGATGATTTTTTGCATGGACTTCCATCATAAACTTCCCTCGTAACATATAGAAAGGATCTGAAAAGTTTCGTATCATTTCGTTCAGGCCTCGATTTAATATGATTTTTTTACCGAAACGAGTACAAACTAGTGTATAATATATTATGATTTTTTTACCAAAACTTGAATTTTGAAAAGTCTCATAGAATCTAATTTTTAGATGACTTTTTGCATGGACTTCCATCCTAAGCTTCCCTCGTAACATATAGAAAGGGTCTAAAAAGTTTGTTATCATTTCGACCAGGCCTCGTATTAATATGATTTTTTGACCGAAACTAGTATGAAATAGTGGATAATATATTATGATTTTTTGACCGAAACTTGCAATTTCAAATGTTTCATAGAATCTAATTTTCAGATGATTTTTTGCATGAACTTCCATCATAACCTTCCCTCGTAACATATAGAAAGGATCTAAAAAGTTTCGTATCATTTCGATCAGGCCTCGATTTAATATGTTTTTTTGATCGAAACGTGTACAAACTAGTGTATATTATATTATGATTTTTTGACCGAAACTCGCAATTTGAAGATTTTCATAGAAAATAATTTTTAGATGATTTTTTGCATGTACTTCCATCCTAACCTTCCCTCGTAACATATAGAAAGGGTATAAAAAGTTTCGTATCATTTCGACCAGGCCTCGAATTAATATGATTTTTGACTAAAACTAGTACAAAATAGTGTATAATATATTATGATTTTTTGACCGAAACTTGCAATTTGAAAAGTTTGATAAAATCTAATTTTCAAATGATGTTTTTGCATGGACTTCCATCATAATCTTCCCTCGTAACATATAGAAAGGATCTGAAAAGTTTCGTATCATTTCGATCAGGCCTCGATTTAATATGTTTTTTTGATCGAAACGGGTACAAACTAGTGTATATTATATTATGATTTTTTGACCGAAACTTGCAATTTGAAGAGTTTGATAGAAAATAATTTTTAGATGATTTTTTGCATGTACTTCCATCCTAACCTTCCCTCGTAAGATATAGAAAGGGTCTAAAAAGTTTCGTATCATTTCGATCAGGCCTCCTATTAATATGAATTTTTGACCGAATATAGTACAAAATAGTGTATAATATATTATGATTTTTTGACCGAAACTTGCAATTTAAAAGTTTGATAAAATCTAATTTTCAGATGATTTTTTGCATGGACTTCCATCATAAACTTCCCTCGTAACATATAGAAAGGATCTGAAAAGTTTCGTATCATTTCGTTCAGGCATCGATTTAATATGATTTTTTTACCAAAACGAGTACAAAGTAGTGTATAATATATTATGATTTTTTTACCAAAACTTGAATTTTGAAAAGTCTCATAGAATCTAATTTTTAGATGACTTTTTGCATGGACTTCCATCCTAAGCTTCCCTCGTAACATATAGAAAGGGTCTAAAAAGTTTGTTATCATTTCGACCATGCCTCGTATTAATATGATTTTTTGACCGAAACTAGTATGAAATAGTGGATAATATATTATGATTTTTTGACCGAAACTTGCAATTTCAAATGTTTCATAGAATCTAATTTTCAGATGATTTTTTGCATGAACTTCCATCATAACCTTCCCTCGTAACATATAGAAAGGATATAAAACGTTTCGTATCATTTCGATCAGGCCTCGATTTAATATGTTTTTTTGATCGAAACGTGTACAAACTAGTGTATATTATATTATGATTTTTTGACCGAAACTTGCAATTTGAAGATTTTCATAGAAAATAATTTTTAGATGATTTTTTCCATGTACTTCCATCTTAACCTTCCCTCGTAACATATAGAAAGGGTATAAAAAGTTTCGTATCATTTCGACCAGGCCTCGAATTAATATGATTTTTGACCGAAACTAGTATGAAATAGTGGATAATATATTATGATTTTTTGACCGAAACTTGCAATTTGAAATGTTTCATAGAATCTAATTTTCAGATGATTTTTTGCATGGACTTCCATCATAATCTTCCCTCGTAACATATAGAAAGGATCTAAAAAGTTTCGTATCATTTCGATCAGGCCTCGATTTAATATGTTTTTTTGATCGAAACGGGTACAAACGAGTGTATATTATATTATGATTTTTTGACCGAAACTTGAAATTTGAAGAGTTTGATAGAAAATAATTTTTAGATGATTTTTTGCATGTACTTCCATCCTAACCTTCCCTCGTAACATATAGAAAGGGTCTAAAAAGTTTCGTATCATTTCGATCAGGCCTCGTATTAATATGAATTTTTGACCGAATATAGTACAAAATAGTGTATAATATATTATGATTTTTTGACCGAAACTTGCAATTTGAAAAGTTTGATAAAATCTAATTTTCAGATGATTTTTTTCATGGACTTCCATCATAAACTTCCCTCGTAACATATAGAAAGGATCTGAAAAGTTTCGTATCATTTCGTTCAGGCCTCGATTTAATATGATTTTTTTACCGAAACGAGTACAAACTAGTGTATAATATATTATGATTTTTTTACCAAAACTTGAATTTTGAAAAGTCTCATAGAATCTAATTTTTAGATGACTTTTTGCATGGACTTCCATCCTAAGCTTCCCTCGTAACATATAGAAAGGGTCTAAAAAGTTTGTTATCATTTCGACCATGCCTCGTATTAATATGATTTTTTGACCGAAACTAGTATGAAATAGTGGATAATATATTATGATTTTTTGACCGAAACTTGCAATTTCAAATGTTTCATAGAATCTAATTTTCAGATGATTTTTTGCATGAACTTCCATCATAACCTTCCCTCGTAACATATAGAAAGGATCTAAAACGTTTCGTATCATTTCGATCAGGCCTCGATTTAATATGTTTTTTTTGATCAAAACGTGTACAAACTAGTGTATATTATATTATGATTTTTTGACCGAAACTTGCAATTTGAAGATTTTCATAGAAAATAATTTTTAGATGATTTTTTCCATGTACTTCCATCTTAACCTTCCCTCGTAACATATAGAAAGTGTATAAAAAGTTTCGTATCATTTCGACCAGGCCTCGAATTAATATGATTTTTGACCGAAACTAGTATGAAATAGTGGATAATATATTATGATTTTTTGACCGAAACTTGCAATTTGAAATGTTTCATAGAATCTAATTTTCAGATGATTTTTTGCATGGACTTCCATCATAATCTTCCCTCGTAACATATAGAAAGGATCTAAAAAGTTTCGTATCATTTCGATCAGGCCTCGATTTAATATGTTTTTTTGATCGAAACGGGTACAAACTAGTGTATATTATATTATGATTTTTTGACCGAAACTTGAAATTTGAAGAGTTTGATAGAAAATAATTTTTAGATGATTTTTTGCATGTACTTCCATCCTAACCTTCCCTCGTAACATATAGAAAGGGTCTAAAAAGTTTCGTATCATTTCGATCAGGCCTCGTATTAATATGAATTTTTGACCGAATATAGTACAAAATAGTGTATAATATATTATGATTTTTTGACCGAAACTTGCAATTTGAAAAGTTTGATAAAATCTAATTTTCAGATGATTTTTTTCATGGACTTCCATCATAAACTTCCCTCGTAACATATAGAAAGGATCTGAAAAGTTTCGTATCATTTCGTTCAGGCCTCGATTTAATATGATTTTTTTACCGAAACGAGTACAAACTAGTGTATAATATATTATGATTTTTTTACCAAAACTTGAATTTTGAAAAGTCTCATAGAATCTAATTTTTAGATGACTTTTTGCATGGACTTCCATCCTAAGCTTCCCTCGTAACATATAGAAAGGGTCTAAAAAGTTTGTTATCATTTCGACCATGCCTCGTATTAATATGATTTTTTGACCGAAACTAGTATGAAATAGTGGATAATATATTATGATTTTTTGACCGAAACTTGCAATTTCAAATGTTTCATAGAATCTAATTTTCAGATGATTTTTTGCATGAACTTCCATCATAACCTTCCCTCGTAACATATAGAAAGGATCTAAAACGTTTCGTATCATTTCGATCAGGCCTCGATTTAATATGTTTTTTTGATCGAAACGTGTACAAACTAGTGTATATTATATTATGATTTTTTGACCGAAACTTGCAATTTGAAGATTTTCATAGAAAATAATTTTTAGATGATTTTTTCCATGTACTTCCATCTTAACCTTCCCTCGTAACATATAGAAAGTGTATAAAAAGTTTCGTATCATTTCGACCAGGCCTCGAATTAATATGATTTTTGACCGAAACTAGTATGAAATAGTGGATAATAAATTATGATTTTTTGACCGAAACTTGCAATTTGAAATGTTTCATAGAATCTAATTTTCAGATGATTTTTTGCATGGACTTCCATCATAATCTTCCATCGTAACATATAGAAAGGATCTAAAAAGTTTCGTATCATTTCGATCAGGCCTCGATTTAATATGTTTTTTTGATCGAAACGGGTACAAACTAGTGTATATTATATTATGATTTTTTGACCGAAACTTGAAATTTGAAGAGTTTGATAGAAAATAATTTTTAGATGATTTTTTGCATGTACTTCCATCCTAACCTTCCCTCGTAACATATAGAAAGGGTCTAAAAAGTTTCGTATCATTTCGATCAGGCCTCGTATTAATATGAATTTTTGACCGAATATAGTACAAAATAGTGTATAATATATTATGATTTTTTGACCGAAACTTGCAATTTGAAAAGTTTGATAAAATCTAATTTTCAGATGATTTTTTTCATGGACTTCCATCATAAACTTCCCTCGTAACATATAGAAAGGATCTGAAAAGTTTCGTATCATTTCGTTCAGGCCTCGATTTAATATGATTTTTTTACCGAAACGAGTACAAACTAGTGTATAATATATTATGATTTTTTTACCAAAACTTGAATTTTGAAAAGTCTCATAGAATCTAATTTTTAGATGACTTTTTGCATGGACTTCCATCCTAAGCTTCCCTCGTAACATATAGAAAGGGTCTAAAAAGTTTGTTATCATTTCGACCATGCCTCGTATTAATATGATTTTTTGACCGAAACTAGTATGAAATAGTGGATAATATATTATGATTTTTTGACCGAAACTTGCAATTTCAAATGTTTCATAGAATCTAATTTTCAGATGATTTTTTGCATGAACTTCCATCATAACCTTCCCTCGTAACATATAGAAAGGATCTAAAACGTTTCGTATCATTTCGATCAGGCCTCGATTTAATATGTTTTTTTGATCGAAACGTGTACAAACTAGTGTATATTATATTATGATTTTTTGACCGAAACTTGCAATTTGAAGATTTTCATAGAAAATAATTTTTAGATGATTTTTTCCATGTACTTCCATCTTAACCTTCCCTCGTAACATATAGAAAGGGTATAAAAAGTTTCGTATCATTTCGACCAGGCCTCGAATTAATATGATTTTTGACCGAAACTAGTATGAAATAGTGGATAATATATTATGATTTTTTGACCGAAACTTGCAATTTGAAATGTTTCATAGAATCTAATTTTCAGATGATTTTTTGCATGGACTTCCATCATAATCTTCCCTCGTAACATATAGAAAGGATCTAAAAAGTTTCGTATCATTTCGATCAGGCCTCGATTTAATATGTTTTTTTGATCGAAACGGGTACAAACTAGTGTATATTATATTATGATTTTTTGACCGAAACTTGAAATTTGAAGAGTTTGATAGAAAATAATTTTTAGATGATTTTTTGCATGTACTTCCATCCTAACCTTCCCTCGTAACATATAGAAAGGGTCTAAAAAGTTTCGTATCATTTCGATCAGGCCTCGTATTAATATGAATTTTTGACCGAATATAGTACAAAATAGTGTATAATATATTATGATTTTTTGACCGAAACTTGCAATTTGAAAAGTTTGATAAAATCTAATTTTCAGATGATTTTTTTCATGGACTTCCATCATAAACTTCCCTCGTAACATATAGAAAGGATCTGAAAAGTTTCGTATCATTTCGTTCAGGCCTCGATTTAATATGATTTTTTACCGAAACGAGTACAAACTAGTGTATAATATATTATGATTTTTTTACCAAAACTTGAATTTTGAAAAGTCTCATAGAATCTAATTTTTAGATGACTTTTTGCATGGACTTCCATCCTAAGCTTCCCTCGTAACATATAGAAAGGGTCTAAAAAGTTTGTTATCATTTCGACCATGCCTCGTATTAATATGATTTTTTGACCGAAACTAGTATGAAATAGTGGATAATATATTATGATTTTTTGACCGAAACTTGCAATTTCAAATGTTTCATAGAATCTAATTTTCAGATGATTTTTTGCATGAACTTCCATCATAACCTTCCCTCGTAACATATAGAAAGGATCTAAAATGTTTCGTATCATTTCGATCAGGCCTCGATTTAATATGTTTTTTTGATCGAAACGTGTACAAACTAGTGTATATTATATTATGATTTTTTGACCGAAACTTGCAATTTGAAGATTTTCATAGAAAATAATTTTTAGATGATTTTTTCCATGTACTTCCATCTTAACCTTCCCTCGTAACATATAGAAAGTGTATAAAAAGTTTCGTATCATTTCGACCAGGCCTCGAATTAATATGATTTTTGACCGAAACTAGTATGAAATAGTGGATAATAAATTATGATTTTTTGACCGAAACTTGCAATTTGAAATGTTTCATAGAATCTAATTTTCAGATGATTTTTTGCATGGACTTCCATCATAATCTTCCCTCGTAACATATAGAAAGGATCTAAAAAGTTTCGTATCATTTCGATCAGGCCTCGATTTAATATGTTTTTTTGATCGAAACGGGTACAAACTAGTGTATATTATATTATGATTTTTTGACCGAAACTTGAAATTTGAAGAGTTTGATAGAAAATAATTTTTAGATGATTTTTTGCATGTACTTCCATCCTAACCTTCCCTCGTAACATATAGAAAGGGTCTAAAAAGTTTCGTATCATTTCGATCAGGCCTCGTATTAATATGAATTTTTGACCGAATATAGTACAAAATAGTGTATAATATATTATGATTTTTTGACCGAAACTTGCAATTTGAAAAGTTTGATAAAATCTAATTTTCAGATGATTTTTTTCATGGACTTCCATCATAAACTTCCCTCGTAACATATAGAAAGGATCTGAAAAGTTTCGTATCATTTCGTTCAGGCCTCGATTTAATATGATTTTTTTACCGAAACGAGTACAAACTAGTGTATAATATATTATGATTTTTTTACCAAAACTTGAATTTTGAAAAGTCTCATAGAATCTAATTTTTAGATGACTTTTTGCATGGACTTCCATCCTAAGCTTCCCTCGTAACATATAGAAAGGGTCTAAAAAGTTTGTTATCATTTCGACCATGCCTCGTATTAATATGATTTTTTGACCGAAACTAGTATGAAATAGTGGATAATATATTATGATTTTTTGACCGAAACTTGCAATTTCAAATGTTTCATAGAATCTAATTTTCAGATGATTTTTTGCATGAACTTCCATCATAACCTTCCCTCGTAACATATAGAAAGGATCTAAAACGTTTCGTATCATTTCGATCAGGCCTCGATTTAATATGTTTTTTTGATCGAAACGTGTACAAACTAGTGTATATTATATTATGATTTTTTGACCGAAACTTGCAATTTGAAGATTTTCATAGAAAATAATTTTTAGATGATTTTTTCCATGTACTTCCATCTTAACCTTCCCTCGTAACATATAGAAAGGGTATAAAAAGTTTCGTATCATTTCGACCAGGCCTCGAATTAATATGATTTTTGACCGAAACTAGTATGAAATAGTGGATAATATATTATGATTTTTTGACCGAAACTTGCAATTTGAAATGTTTCATAGAATCTAATTTTCAGATGATTTTTTGCATGGACTTCCATCATAATCTTCCCTCGTAACATATAGAAAGGATCTAAAAAGTTTCGTATCATTTCGATCAGGCCTCGATTTAATATGTTTTTTTGATCGAAACGGGTACAAACTAGTGTATATTATATTATGATTTTTTGACCGAAACTTGAAATTTGAAGAGTTTGATAGAAAATAATTTTTAGATGATTTTTTGCATGTACTTCCATCCTAACCTTCCCTCGTAACATATAGAAAGGGTCTAAAAAGTTTCGTATCATTTCGATCAGGCCTCGTATTAATATGAATTTTTGACCGAATATAGTACAAAATAGTGTATAATATATTATGATTTTTTGACCGAAACTTGCAATTTGAAAAGTTTGATAAAATCTAATTTTCAGATGATTTTTTTCATGGACTTCCATCATAAACTTCCCTCGTAACATATAGAAAGGATCTGAAAAGTTTCGTATCATTTCGTTCAGGCCTCGATTTAATATGATTTTTTTACCGAAACGAGTACAAACTAGTGTATAATATATTATGATTTTTTTACCAAAACTTGAATTTTGAAAAGTCTCATAGAATCTAATTTTTAGATGACTTTTTGCATGGACTTCCATCCTATGCTTACCTCGTAACATATAGAAAGGGTCTAAAAAGTTTGTTATCATTTCGACCAGGCCTCGTATTAATATGATTTTTTGACCGAAACTAGTATGAAATAGTGGATAATATATTATGATTTTTTGACCGAAACTTGCAATTTGAAATGTTTCATAGAATCTAATTTTCAGATGATTTTTTGCATGAACTTCCATCATAACCTTCCCTCGTAACATATAGAAAGGATCTAAAACGTTTCGTATCATTTCGATCAGGCCTCGATTTAATATGTTTTTTTGATCGAAACGTGTACAAACTAGTGTATATTATATTATGATTTTTTGACCGAAACTTGCAATTTGAAGAGTTTGATAGAAAATAATTTTTAGATGATTTTTTGCATGTACTTCCATCCTAACCTTCCCTCGTAACATATAGAAAGGGTATAAAAAGTTTCGTATCATTTCGACCAGGCCTCAAATTAATATGATTTTTGACTAAACCTAGTACAAAATAGTGTATAATATATTATGATTTTTTGACCGAAACTTGCAATTTGAAAAGTTTGATAAAATCTAATTTTCAAATGATTTTTTGCATGGACTTCCATCATAATCTTCCCTCGTAACATATAGAAAGGATCTGAAAAGTTTCGTATCATTTCGTTCAGGCCTCGATTTAATATGATTTTTTGATCGAAACGAGTACAAACTAGTGTATATTATATTATGATTTTTGACCAAAACATGCAATTTGAAGAGTTTCATAGAACATAATTTCTAGATGATTTTTTGCATGTACTTCCATCCTAACCTTCCCTCGTAACATATAGAAAGGGTCTAAAAAGTTTCGTATCATTTCGATCAGACCTCGTATTAATATGAATTTTTGACCGAATATAGTACAAAATAGTGTATAATATATTATGATTTGTGACCGAAACTTGCAATTTGAAAAGTTTGATAAAATCTAATTTTCAGATGATTTTTTGCATGGACTTCCATCATAAACTTCCCTCGTAACATGTAGAAAGGATCTGAAAAGTTTCGTATCATTTCGTTCAGGCCTCGATTTAATATGATTTTTTGACTGAAACAAGTACAAACTAGTGTATATTAGATTATGATTTTTTTTACCAAAACTTGAATTTTGAAAAGTCTCATAGAATCTAATTTTTAGATGACTTTTTGCATGGACTTCCATCCTAAGCTTCCCTCGTAACAAATAGAAAGGGTCTAAAAATTTTGTTATCATTTCGACCAGGCCTCGTATTAATATGATTTTTTGACCGAAACTAGTATGAAATAGTGGATAATATATTATGATTTTTTGACCGAAACTTGCAATTTGAAATGTTTCTTAGAATCTAATTTTCAGATGATTTTTTGCATGAACTTCCATCATAACCTTCCCTCGTAACATATAGAAAGGATCTAAAAAATTTCGTATCATTTCGATCAGGCCTCGATTTAATATGTTTTTTTGATCGAAACGTGTACAAACTAGTTTATATTATATTATGATTTTTTGACCGAAACTTGCAATTGGAAGATTTTCATAGAAAATAATTTTTAGATGATTTTTTGCATGTACTTCCATCCTAACCTTCCCTCGTAACATATAGAAAGGGTATAAAAAGTTTCGTATCATTTCGACCTGGCCTCGAATTAATATGATTTTTGACTAAAACTAGTACAAAATAGTGTATAATATATTATGATTTTTTGACCGAAACTTGCAATTTGAAAAGTTTGATAAAATCTAATTTTCAAATGATTTTTTGCATTTACTTCCATCATAATCTTCCCTCGTAACATATAGAAAGGATCTGAAAAGTTTCGTATCATTTCGATCAGGCCTCGATTTAATATGTTTTTTTGATCGAAACGGGTACAAACTAGTGTATATTATATTATGATTTTTTGACCGAAACTTGCAATTTGAAGAGTTTGATAGAAAATAATTTATAGATGATTTTTTGCATGTACTTCCATCCTAACCTTCCCTCGTAACATATAGAAAGGGTCTAAAAAGTTTCGTATCATTTCGATCAGGCCTCATATTAATAAGAATTTTTGACCGAATATAGTACAAAATAGTGTATAATATATTATGATTTTTTGACCGAAACTTGCAATTTGAAAAGTTTGATAAAATCTAATTTTCAGATGATTTTTTGCATGGACTTCGATCATAAACTTCCCTCGTAACATATAGAAAGGATCTGAAAAGTTTCGTATCATTTCGTTCAGGCCTCGATTTAATATGATTTTTTGACTAAAACGAGTACAAACTAGTGTATAATATATTATGATTTTTTTTACCAAAACTTGAATTTTGAAAAGTCTCATAGAATCTAATTTTTAGATGACTTTTTGCATGGACTTCCATCCTAAGCTTCCCTCGTAACAAATAGAAAGGGTCTAAAAAGTTTGTTATCATTTCGACCAGGCCTCGTATTAATATGATTTTTGACCGAAACTAGTATGAAATAGTGGATAATATATTATGATTTTTTGACCGAAACTTGCAATTTGAAATGTTTCATAGAATCTAATTTTCAGATGATTTTTTGCATGAACTTCCATCATAACCTTCCCTCGTAACATATAGAAAGGATCTAAAAAGTTTCGTATCATTTCGATCAGGCCTCGATTTAATATGTTTTTTTGATCGAAACGTGTACAAACTAGTGTATATTATATTATGATTTTTTGACCGAAACTTGCAATTTGAAGATTTTCATAGAAAATAATTTTTAGATGATTTTTTGCATGTACTTCCATCCTAACCTTCCCTCGTAACATATAGAAAGGGTATAAAAAGTTTAGTATCATTTCGACCAGGCCTCGAATTAATATGATTTTTGACTAAAACTAGTACAAAATAGTGTATAATATTTTATGATTTTTTGACCGAAACTTGCAATTTGAAAAGTTTGATAAAATCTAATTTTCAAATGATTTTTTGCATGGACTTCCATCATAATCTTCCCTCGTAACATATAGAAAGGATCTGAAAAGTTTCGTATCATTTCGATCAGGCGTCGATTTAATATGTTTTTTTGATCGAAACGGGTACAAACTACTGTATATTATATTATGATTTTTTGACCGAGACTTGCAATTTGAAGAGTTTGATAGAAAATAATTTTTAGATAATTTTTTGCATGTACTTCCATCCTAACCTTCCCTCGTAACATATAGAAAGGGTCTAAAAAGTTTCGTATCATTTCGATCAGGCCTCGTATTAATATGAATTTTTGACCGAATATAGTACAAAATAGTGTATAATATATTATGATTTTTTGACCGAAACTTGCAATTTGAAAAGTTTGATAAAATCTAATTTTCAGATGATTTTTTGCATGGACTTCCATCATAAACTTCCCTCGTAACATATAGAAAGGATCTGAAAAGTTTCGTATCATTTCGTTCAGGCCTCGATTTAATATGATTTTTTTTACCGAAACGAGTACAAACTAGTGTATATTATATTATGATTTTTGACCAAAACATGCAATTTGAAGAGTTTCATAGAACATAATTTCTATTTGATTTTTTGCATGTACTTCCATCCTAACCTTCCCTCGTAACATATAGAAAGGGTCTAAAAAGTTTCGTATCATTTCGATCAGGCCTCGTATTAATATGAATTTTTGACCGAATATATTACAAAATAGTGTATAATATGTTATGATTTGTGACCGAAACTTGCAATTTGAAAAGTTTGATAAAATCTAATTTTCAGATGATTTTTTGCATGGACTTCCATCATAAACTTCCCTCGTAACATATAGAAAGGATCTGAAAAGTTTCGTATCATTTCGTTCAGGCCTCGATTTAATATGATTTTTTGACCGAAACGAGTACAAACTAGTGTATAATATATTATGATTTTTTTTACCAAAACTTTAATTTTGAAAAGTCTCATAGAATCTAATTTTTAGATGACTTTTTGCATGGACTTCCATCTTAAGCTTCCCTCGTAACATATAGAAAGGGTCTAAAAAGTTTGTTATCATTTCGACCAAGCCTCGTATTAATATGATTTTTTGACCGAAACTAGTATGAAATAGTGGATAATATATTATGATTTTTTGACCGAAACTTGCAATTTGAAATGTTTCATAGAATCTAATTTTCAGATGATTTTTTGCATGAACTTCCATCATAACCTTCCCTCGTAACATATAGAAAGGATCTAAAAAGTTTCGTATCATTTCGATCAGGCCTCGATTTAATATGTTTTTTTGATCGAAACGTGTACAAACTAGTGTATATTATATTATGATTTTTTGACCGAAACTTGCAATTTGAAGATTTTCATAGAAAATAATTTTTAGATGATTTTTTGCATGTACTTCCATCCTAACCTTCCCTCGTAACATATAGAAAGGGTATAAAAAGTTTAGTATCATTTCGACCAGGCCTCGAATTAATATGATTTTTGACTAAAACTAGTACAAAATAGTGTATAATATTTTATGATTTTTTGACCGAAACTTGCAATTTGAAAAGTTTGATAAAATCTAATTTTCAAATGATTTTTTGCATGGACTTCCATCATAATCTTCCCTCGTAACATATAGAAAGGATCTGAAAAGTTTCGTATCATTTCGATCAGGCGTCGATTTAATATGTTTTTTTGATCGAAACGGGTACAAACTACTGTATATTATATTATGATTTTTTGACCGAGACTTGCAATTTGAAGAGTTTGATAGAAAATAATTTTTAGATAATTTTTTGCATGTACTTCCATCCTAACCTTCCCTCGTAACATATAGAAAGGGTCTAAAAAGTTTCGTATCATTTCGATCAGGCCTCGTATTAATATGAATTTTTGACCGAATATAGTACAAAATAGTGTATAATATATTATGATTTTTTGACCGAAACTTGCAATTTGAAAAGTTTGATAAAATCTAATTTTCAGATGATTTTTTGCATGGACTTCCATCATAAACTTCCCTCGTAACATATAGAAAGGATCTGAAAAGTTTCGTATCATTTCGTTCAGGCCTCGATTTAATATGATTTTTTTTACCGAAACGAGTACAAACTAGTGTATATTATATTATGATTTTTGACCAAAACATGCAATTTGAAGAGTTTCATAGAACATAATTTCTATTTGATTTTTTGCATGTACTTCCATCCTAACCTTCCCTCGTAACATATAGAAAGGGTCTAAAAAGTTTCGTATCATTTCGATCAGGCCTCGTATTAATATGAATTTTTGACCGAATATATTACAAAATAGTGTATAATATGTTATGATTTGTGACCGAAACTTGCAATTTGAAAAGTTTGATAAAATCTAATTTTCAGATGATTTTTTGCATGGACTTCCATCATAAACTTCCCTCGTAACATATAGAAAGGATCTGAAAAGTTTCGTATCATTTCGTTCAGGCCTCGATTTAATATGATTTTTTGACCGAAACGAGTACAAACTAGTGTATAATATATTATGATTTTTTTTACCAAAACTTTAATTTTGAAAAGTCTCATAGAATCTAATTTTTAGATGACTTTTTGCATGGACTTCCATCTTAAGCTTCCCTCGTAACATATAGAAAGGGTCTAAAAAGTTTGTTATCATTTCGACCAAGCCTCGTATTAATATGATTTTTTGACCGAAACTAGTATGAAATAGTGGATAATATATTATGATTTTTTGACCGAAACTTGCAATTTGAAATGTTTCATAGAATCTAATTTTCAGATGATTTTTTGCATGAACTTCCATCATAACCTTCCCTCGTAACATATAGAAAGGATCTAAAAAGTTTCGTATCATTTCGATCAGGCCTCGATTTAATATGTTTTTTTGATCGAAACGTGTACAAACTAGTGTATATTATATTATGATTTTTTGACCGAAACTTGCAATTTGAAGATTTTCATAGAAAATAATTTTTAGATGATTTTTTGCATGTACTTCCATCCTAACCTTCCCTCGTAACATATAGAAAGGGTATAAAAAGTTTAGTATCATTTCGACCAGGCCTCGAATTAATATGATTTTTGACTAAAACTAGTACAAAATAGTGTATATATTATGATTTTTTGACCGAAACTTGCAATTTGAAAAGTTTGATAAAATCTAATTTTCAAATGATTTTTTGCATGGACTTCCATCATAATCTTCCCTCGTAACATATAGAAAGGATCTGAAAAGTTTCGTATCATTTCGATCAGGCCTCGATTTAATATGTTTTTTTGATCGAAACGGGTACAAACTAGTGTATATTATATTATGATTTTTTGACCGAAACTTGCAATTTGAAGAGTTTGATAGAAAATAATTTTTAGATAATTTTTTTCATGTACTTTCATCCTAACCTTCCCTCGTAACATATAGAAAGGGTCTAAAAAGTTTCGTATCATTTCGATCAGGCCTCGTATTAATATGAATTTTTGACCGAATATAGTACAAAATAGTGTATAATATATTATGATTTTTTGACCGAAACTTGCAATTTGAAAAGTTTGATAAAATCTAATTTTCAGATGATTTTTTGCATGGACTTCCATCATAAACTTCCCTCGTAACATATAGAAAGGATCTGAAAAGTTTCGTATCATTTCGTTCAGGCCTCGATTTAATATGATTTTTTTACCGAAACGAGTACAAACTAGTGTATATTATATTATGATTTTTGACCAAAACATGCAATTTGAAGAGTTTCATAGAACATAATTTCTAGATGATTTTTTGCATGTACTTCCATCCTAACCTTCCCTCGTAACATATAGAAAGGGTCTAAAAAGTTTCGTATCATTTCGATCAGGCCTCGTATTAATATGAATTTTTGACCGAATATATTACAAAATAGTGTATAATATGTTATGATTTGTGACCGAAACTTGCAATTTGAAAAGTTTGATAAAATCTAATTTTCAGATGATTTTTTGCATGGACTTCCATCATAAACTTCCCTCGTAACATATAGAAAGGATCTGAAAAGTTTCGTATCATTTCGTTCAGGCCTCGATTTAATATGATTTTTTGACCGAAACGAGTACAAACTAGTGTATAATATATTATGAATTTTTTTACCAAAACTTTAATTTTGAAAAGTCTCATAGAATCTAATTTTTAGATGACTTTTTGCATGGACTTCCATCTTAAGCTTCCCTCGTAACATATAGAAAGGGTCTAAAAAGTTTGTTATCATTTCGACCAAGCCTCGTATTAATATGATTTTTTGACCGAAACTAGTATGAAATAGTGGATAATATATTATGATTTTTTGACCGAAACTTGCAATTTGAAATGTTTCATAGAATCTAATTTTCAGATGATTTTTTGCATGAACTTCCATCATAACCTTCCCTCGTAACATATAGAAAGGATCTAAAAAGTTTCGTATCATTTCGATCAGGCCTCGATTTAATATGTTTTTTTGATCGAAACGTGTACAAACTAGTGTATATTATATTATGATTTTTTGACCGAAACTTGCAATTTGAAGATTTTCATAGAAAATAATTTTTAGATGATTTTTTGCATGTACTTCCATCCTAACCTTCCCTCGTAACATATAGAAAGGGTATAAAAAGTTTAGTATCATTTCGACCAGGCCTCGAATTAATATGATTTTTGACTAAAACTAGTACAAAATAGTGTATATATTATGATTTTTTGACCGAAACTTGCAATTTGAAAAGTTTGATAAAATCTAATTTTCAAATGATTTTTTGCATGGACTTCCATCATAATCTTCCCTCGTAACATATAGAAAGGATCTGAAAAGTTTCGTATCATTTCGATCAGGCCTCGATTTAATATGTTTTTTTGATCGAAACGGGTACAAACTAGTGTATATTATATTATGATTTTTTGACCGAAACTTGCAATTTGAAGAGTTTGATAGAAAATAATTTTTAGATAATTTTTTTCATGTACTTTCATCCTAACCTTCCCTCGTAACATATAGAAAGGGTCTAAAAAGTTTCGTATCATTTCGATCAGGCCTCGTATTAATATGAATTTTTGACCGAATATAGTACAAAATAGTGTATAATATATTATGATTTTTTGACCGAAACTTGCAATTTGAAAAGTTTGATAAAATCTAATTTTCAGATGATTTTTTGCATGGACTTCCATCATAAACATCCCTCGTAACATATAGAAAGGATCTGAAAAGTTTCGTATCATTTCGTTCAGGCCTCGATTTAATATGATTTTTTTACCGAAACGAGTACAAACTAGTGTATATTATATTATGATTTTTGACCAAAACATGCAATTTGAAGAGTTTCATAGAACATAATTTCTAGATGATTTTTTGCATGTACTTCCATCCTAACCTTCCCTCGTAACATATAGAAAGGGTCTAAAAAGTTTCGTATCATTTCGATCAGGCCTCGTATTAATATGAATTTTTGACCGAATATATTACAAAATAGTGTATAATATGTTATGATTTGTGACCGAAACTTGCAATTTGAAAAGTTTGATAAAATCTAATTTTCAGATGATTTTTTGCATGGACTTCCATCATAAACTTCCCTCGTAACATATAGAAAGGATCTGAAGAGTTTCGTATCATTTCGTTCAGGCCTCGATTTAATATGATTTTTTGACCGAAACGAGTACAAACTAGTGTATAATATATTATGAATTTTTTTACCAAAACTTTAATTTTGAAAAGTCTCATAGAATCTAATTTTTAGATGACTTTTTGCATGGACTTCCATCTTAAGCTTCCCTCGTAACATATAGAAAGGGTCTAAAAAGTTTGTTATCATTTCGACCAGGCCTCGTATTAATATGATTTTTTGACCGAAACTAGTATGAAATAGTGGATAATATATTATGATTTTTTGACCGAAACTTGCAATTTGTAATGTTTCATAGAATCTAATTTTCAGATGATTTTTTGCATGAACTTCCATCATAACCTTCCCTCGTAACATATAGAAAGGATCTAAAAAGTTTCGTATCATTTAGATCAGGCCTCGATTTAATATGTTTTTTTGATCAAAACGAGTACAAACTAGTGTATATTATATTATGATTTTTTGACCGAAACTTGCAATTTGAAGATTTTCATAGAAAATGATTTTTAGATGATTTTTTGCATGTACTTCCATCCTAACCTCCCCTCGTAACATATAGAAAGGGTATAAAAAGTTTCGTATCATTTCGACTAGGCCTCGAATTAATATGATTTTTGACTAAAACTAGTACAAAATAGTGTATAATATATTATGATTTTTTGACCGAAACTTACAATTTGAAAAGTTTGATAAAATCTAATTTTCAAATGATTTTTTGCATGGACTTCCATCATAATCTTCCCTCGTAACATATAGAAAGGATCTGAAAAGTTTCGTATCATTTCGATCAGGCCTCGATTTAATATGTTTTTTTGATCGAAACGGGTACAAACTAGTGTATATTATATTATGATTTTTTGACCGAAACATGCAATTTGAAGAGTTTGATAGAAAATAATTTTTAGATGATTTTTTGCATGTACTTCCATCCTAACCTTCCCTCGTAACATATAGAAAGGGTCTAAAAAGTTTCGTATCATTTCGATCAGGCCTCGTATTAATATGAATTTTTGACCGAATATAGTACAAAATAGTGTATAATATATTATGATTTTTTGACCGAAACTTGCAATTTGAAAAGTTTGATAAAATCTAATTTTCAGATGATTTTTTGCATGGACTTCCATCATAAACTTCCCTTGTAACATATAGAAAGGATCTGAAAAGTTTCGTATCATTTCGTTCTGGCCTCGATTTAATATGATTTTTTTACCGAAACGAGTATAAACTAGTGTATAATATATTATGATTTTTGACCAAAACATGCAATTTGAAGAGTTTCATAGAACATAATTTCTAGATGATTTTTTGCATGTACTTCCATCCTAACCTTCCCTCGTAACATATAGAAAGGGTATAAAAAGTTTCGTATCATTTCGATCAGGCCTCGTATTAATATGAATTTTTGACCGAATATAGTACAAAATAGTGTATAATATATTATGATTTTTTGACCGAAACTTGCAATTTGAAAAGTTTGATAAAATCTAATTTTCAGATGATTTTTTGCATGGACTTCCATCATAAACTTCCCTCGTAACATATAGAAAGGATCTGAAAAGTTTCGTATCATTTCGTTCAGGCCTCGATTTAATATGATTTTTTTTACCGAAACGAGTACAAACTAGTGTATATTATATTATGATTTTTGACCAAAACATGCAATTTGAAGAGTTTCATAGAACATAATTTCTATTTGATTTTTTGCATGTACTTCCATCCTAACCTTCCCTCGTAACATATAGAAAGGGTCTAAAAAGTTTCGTATCATTTCGATCAGGCCTCGTATTAATATGAATTTTTGACCGAATATATTACAAAATAGTGTATAATATGTTATGATTTGTGACCGAAACTTGCAATTTGAAAAGTTTGATAAAATCTAATTTTCAGATGATTTTTTGCATGGACTTCCATCATAAACTTCCCTCGAAACATATAGAAAGGATCTGAAAAGTTTCGTATCATTTCGTTCAGGCCTCGATTTAATATGATTTTTTGACCGAAACGAGTACAAACTAGTGTATAATATATTATGATTTTTTTTACCAAAACTTTAATTTTGAAAAGTCTCATAGAATCTAATTTTTAGATGACTTTTTGCATGGACTTCCATCTTAAGCTTCCCTCGTAACATATAGAAAGGGTCTAAAAAGTTTGTTATCATTTCGACCAAGCCTCGTATTAATATGATTTTTTGACCGAAACTAGTATGAAATAGTGGATAATATATTATGATTTTTTGACCGAAACTTGCAATTTGAAATGTTTCATAGAATCTAATTTTCAGATGATTTTTTGCATGAACTTCCATCATAACCTTCCCTCGTAACATATAGAAAGGATCTAAAAAGTTTCGTATCATTTCGATCAGGCCTCGATTTAATATGTTTTTTTGATCGAAACGTGTACAAACTAGTGTATATTATATTATGATTTTTTGACCGAAACTTGCAATTTGAAGATTTTCATAGAAAATAATTTTTAGATGATTTTTTGCATGTACTTCCATCCTAACCTTCCCTCGTAACATATAGAAAGGGTATAAAAAGTTTAGTATCATTTCGACCAGGCCTCGAATTAATATGATTTTTGACTAAAACTAGTACAAAATAGTGTATATATTATGATTTTTTGACCGAAACTTGCAATTTGAAAAGTTTGATAAAATCTAATTTTCAAATGATTTTTTGCATGGACTTCCATCATAATCTTCCCTCGTAACATATAGAAAGGATCTGAAAAGTTTCGTATCATTTCGATCAGGCCTCGATTTAATATGTTTTTTTGATCGAAACGGGTACAAACTAGTGTATATTATATTATGATTTTTTGACCGAAACTTGCAATTTGAAGAGTTTGATAGAAAATAATTTTTAGATAATTTTTTTCATGTACTTTCATCCTAACCTTCCCTCGTAACATATAGAAAGGGTCTAAAAAGTTTCGTATCATTTCGATCAGGCCTCGTATTAATATGAATTTTTGACCGAATATAGTACAAAATAGTGTATAATATATTATGATTTTTTGACCGAAACTTGCAATTTGAAAAGTTTGATAAAATCTAATTTTCAGATGATTTTTTGCATGGACTTCCATCATAAACTTCCCTCGTAACATATAGAAAGGATCTGAAAAGTTTCGTATCATTTCGTTCAGGCCTCGATTTAATATGATTTTTTTACCGAAACGAGTACAAACTAGTGTATATTATATTATGATTTTTGACCAAAACATGCAATTTGAAGAGTTTCATAGAACATAATTTCTAGATGATTTTTTGCATGTACTTCCATCCTAACCTTCCCTCGTAACATATAGAAAGGGTCTAAAAAGTTTCGTATCATTTCGATCAGGCCTCGTATTAATATGAATTTTTGACCGAATATATTACAAAATAGTGTATAATATGTTATGATTTGTGACCGAAACTTGCAATTTGAAAAGTTTGATAAAATCTAATTTTCAGATGATTTTTTGCATGGACTTCCATCATAAACTTCCCTCGTAACATATAGAAAGGATCTGAAGAGTTTCGTATCATTTCGTTCAGGCCTCGATTTAATATGATTTTTTGACCGAAACGAGTACAAACTAGTGTATAATATATTATGAATTTTTTTACCAAAACTTTAATTTTGAAAAGTCTCATAGAATCTAATTTTTAGATGACTTTTTGCATGGACTTCCATCTTAAGCTTCCCTCGTAACATATAGAAAGGGTCTAAAAAGTTTGTTATCATTTCGACCAGGCCTCGTATTAATATGATTTTTTGACCGAAACTAGTATGAAATAGTGGATAATATATTATGATTTTTTGACCGAAACTTGCAATTTGTAATGTTTCATAGAATCTAATTTTCAGATGATTTTTTGCATGAACTTCCATCATAACCTTCCCTCGTAACATATAGAAAGGATCTAAAAAGTTTCGTATCATTTAGATCAGGCCTCGATTTAATATGTTTTTTTGATCAAAACGAGTACAAACTAGTGTATATTATATTATGATTTTTTGACCGAAACTTGCAATTTGAAGATTTTCATAGAAAATGATTTTTAGATGATTTTTTGCATGTACTTCCATCCTAACCTTCCCTCGTAACATATAGAAAGGGTATAAAAAGTTTCGTATCATTTCGACTAGGCCTCGAATTAATATGATTTTTGACTAAAACTAGTACAAAATAGTGTATAATATATTATGATTTTTTGACCGAAACTTACAATTTGAAAAGTTTGATAAAATCTAATTTTCAAATGATTTTTTGCATGGACTTCCATCATAATCTTCCCTCGTAACATATAGAAAGGATCTGAAAAGTTTCGTATCATTTCGATCAGGCCTCGATTTAATATGTTTTTTTGATCGAAACGGGTACAAACTAGTGTATATTATATTATGATTTTTTGACCGAAACATGCAATTTGAAGAGTTTGATAGAAAATAATTTTTAGATGATTTTTTGCATGTACTTCCATCCTAACCTTCCCTCGTAACATATAGAAAGGGTCTAAAAAGTTTCGTATCATTTCGATCAGGCCTCGTATTAATATGAATTTTTGACCGAATATAGTACAAAATAGTGTATAATATATTATGATTTTTTGACCGAAACTTGCAATTTGAAAAGTTTGATAAAATCTAATTTTCAGATGATTTTTTGCATGGACTTCCATCATAAACTTCCCTTGTAACATATAGAAAGGATCTGAAAAGTTTCGTATCATTTCGTTCTGGCCTCGATTTAATATGATTTTTTTACCGAAACGAGTATAAACTAGTGTATATTATATTATGATTTTTGACCAAAACATGCAATTTGAAGAGTTTCATAGAACATAATTTCTAGATGATTTTTTGCATGTACTTCCATCCTAACCTTCCCTCGTAACATATAGAAAGGGTATAAAAAGTTTCGTATCATTTCGACCAGGCCTCGAATTAATATGATTTTTGACTAAACCTAGTACAAAATAGTGTATAATATATTATGATTTTTTGACCGAAACTTGCAATTTGAAATGTTTGATAAAATCTAATTTTCAAATGATTTTTTGCATGGACTTCCATCATAATCTTCCCTCGTAACATATAGAAAGGATCTGAAAAGTTTCGTATCATTTCGTTCAGGCCTCGATTTAATATGATTTTTTGATCGAAACGAGTACAAACTAGTGTATATTATATTATGATTTTTGACCAAAACATGCAATTTGAAGAGTTTCATAGAACATAATTTCTAGATGATTTTTTGCATGTACTTCCATCCTAACCTTCCCTCGTAACATATAGAAAGGGTCTAAAAAGTTTCGTATCATTTCGATCAGACCTCGTATTAATATGAATTTTTGACCGAATATAGTACAAAATAGTGTATAATATATTATGATTTGTGACCGAAACTTGCAATTTGAAAAGTTTGATAAAATCTAATTTTCAGATGATTTTTTGCATGGACTTCCATCATAAACTTCCCTCGTAACATGTAGAAAGGATCTGAAAAGTTTCGTATCATTTCGTTCAGGCCTCGATTTAATATGATTTTTTGACTGAAACGAGTACAAACTAGTGTATATTAGATTATGATTTTTTTTACCAAAACTTGAATTTTGAAAAGTCTCATAGAATCTAATTTTTAGATGACTTTTTTCATGGACTTCCATCCTAAGCTTCCCTCGTAACAAATAGAAAGGGTCTAAAAATTTTGTTATCATTTCGACCAGGCCTCGTATTAATATGATTTTTTGACCGAAACTAGTATGAAATAGTGGATAATATATTATGATTTTTTGACCGAAACTTGCAATTTGAAATGTTTCTTAGAATCTAATTTTCAGATGATTTTTTGCATGAACTTCCATCATAACCTTCCCTCGTAACATATAGAAAGGATCTAAAAAGTTTCGTATCATTTCGATCAGGCCTCGATTTAATATGTTTTTTTGATCGAAACGTGTACAAACTAGTGTATATTATATTATGATTTTTTGACCGAAACTTGCAATTTGAAGATTTTCATAGAAAATAATTTTTAGATGATTTTTTGCATGTACTTCCATCCTAACCTTCCCTCGTAACATATAGAAAGGGTATAAAAAGTTTAGTATCATTTCGACCAGGCCTCGAATTAATATGATTTTTGACTAAAACTAGTACAGAATAGTGTATAATATATTATGATTTTTTGACCGAAACTTGCAATTTGAAAAGTTTGATAAAATCTAATTTTCAAATGATTTTTTGCATTTACTTCCATCATAATCTTCCCTCGTAACATATAGAAAGGATCTGAAAAGTTTCGTATCATTTCGATCAGGCCTCGATTTAATATGTTTTTTTGATCGAAACGGGTACAAACTAGTGTATATTATATTATGATTTTTTGACCGAAACTTGCAATTTGAAGAGTTTGATAGAAAATAATTTATAGATGATTTTTTGCATGTACTTCCATCCTAACCTTCCCTCGTAACATATAGAAAGGGTCTAAAAAGTTTCGTATCATTTCGATCAGGCCTCATATTAATAAGAATTTTTGACCGAATATAGTACAAAATAGTGTATAATATATTATGATTTTTTGACCGAAACTTGCAATTTGAAAAGTTTGATAAAATCTAATTTTCAGATGATTTTTTGCATGGACTTCCAACATAAACTTCCCTCGTAACATATAGAAAGGATCTGAAAAGTTTCGTATCATTTCGTTCAGGCCTCAATTTAATATGATTTTTTTATCGAAACGAGTACAAACTAGTGTATATTATATTATGATTTTTGACCAAAACATGCAATTTGAAGAGTTTCATAGAACATAATTTCTAGATGATTTTTTGCATGTACTTCCATCCTAACCTTCCCTCGTAACATATAGAAAGGGTCTAAAAAGTTTCGTATCATTTCGATCAGGCCTCGTATTAATATGAATTTTTGACCGAATATAGTACAAAATAGTGTATAATATATTATGATTTGTGACCGAAACTTGCAATTTGAAAAGTTTGATAAAATCTAATTTTCAGATGATTTTTTGCATGGACTTCGATCATAAACTTCCCTCGTAACATATAGAAAGGATCTGAAAAGTTTCGTATCATTTCGTTCAGGCCTCGATTTAATATGATTTTTTGACTAAAACGAGTACAAACTAGTGTATAATATATTATGATTTTTTTTACCAAAACTTGAATTTTGAAAAGTCTCATAGAATCTAATTTTTAGATGACTTTTTGCATGGACTTCCATCCTAAGCTTCCCTCGTAACAAATAGAAAGGGTCTAAAAAGTTTGTTATCATTTCGACCAGGCCTCGTATTAATATGATTTTTTGACCGAAACTAGTATGAAATAGTGGATAATATATTATGATTTTTTGACCGAAACTTGCAATTTGAAATGTTTCATAGAATCTAATTTTCAGATGATTTTTTGCATGAACTTCCATCATAACCTTCCCTCGTAACATATAGAAAGGATCTAAAAAGTTTCGTATCATTTCGATCAGGCCTCGATTTAATATGTTTTTTTGATCGAAACGTGTACAAACTAGTGTATATTATATTATGCTTTTTTGACCGAAACTTGCAATTTGAAGATTTTCATAGAAAATAATTTTTAGATGATTTTTTGCATGTACTTCCATCCTAACCTTCCCTCGTAACATATAGAAAGGGTATAAAAAGTTTAGTATCATTTCGACCAGGCCTCGAATTAATATGATTTTTGACTAAAACTAGTACAGAATAGTGTATAATATATTATGATTTTTTGACCGAAACTTGCAATTTGAAAAGTTTGATAAAATCTAATTTTCAAATGATTTTTTGCATTTACTTCCATCATAATCTTCCCTCGTAACATATAGAAAGGATCTGAAAAGTTTCGTATCATTTCGATCAGGCCTCGATTTAATATGTTTTTTTGATCGAAACGGGTACAAACTAGTGTATATTATATTATGATTTTTTGACCGAAACTTGCAATTTGAAGAGTTTGATAGAAAATAATTTATAGATGATTTTTTGCATGTACTTCCATCCTAACCTTCCCTCGTAACATATAGAAAGGGTCTAAAAAGTTTCGTATCATTTCGATCAGGCCTCATATTAATAAGAATTTTTGACCGAATATAGTACAAAATAGTGTATAATATATTATGATTTTTTGACCGAAACTTGCAATTTGAAAAGTTTGATAAAATCTAATTTTCAGATGATTTTTTGCATGGACTTCCAACATAAACTTCCCTCGTAACATATAGAAAAGATCTGAAAAGTTTCGTATCATTTCGTTCAGGCCTCAATTTAATATGATTTTTTTATCGAAACGAGTACAAACTAGTGTATATTATATTATGATTTTTGACCAAAACATGCAATTTGAAGAGTTTCATAGAACATAATTTCTAGATGATTTTTTGCATGTACTTCCATCCTAACCTTCCCTCGTAACATATAGAAAGGGTCTAAAAAGTTTTGTATCATTTCGATCAGGCCTCGTATTAATATGAATTTTTGACCGAATATAGTACAAAATAGTGTATAATATATTATGATTTGTGACCGAAACTTGCAATTTGAAAAGTTTGATAAAATCTAATTTTCAGATGATTTTTTGCATGGACTTCGATCATAAACTTCCCTCGTAACATATAGAAAGGATCTGAAAAGTTTCGTATCATTTCGTTCAGGCCTCGATTTAATATGATTTTTTGACTAAAACGAGTACAAACTAGTGTATAATATATTATGATTTTTTTTACCAAAACTTGAATTTTGAAAAGTCTCATAGAATCTAATTTTTAGATGACTTTTTGCATGGACTTCCATCCTAAGCTTCCCTCGTAACAAATAGAAAGGGTCTAAAAAGTTTGTTATCATTTCGACCAGGCCTCGTATTAATATGATTTTTTGACCGAAACTAGTATGAAATAGTGGATAATATATTATGATTTTTTGACCGAAACTTGCAATTTGAAATGTTTCATAGAATCTAATTTTCAGATGATTTTTTGCATGAACTTCCATCATAACCATCCCTCATAACATATAGAAAGGATCTAAAAAGTTTCGTATCATTTCGATCAGGCCTCGATTTAATATGTTTTTTTGATCGAAACGTGTACAAACTAGTGTATATTATATTATGATTTTTTGACCGAAACTTGCAATTTGAAGATTTTCATAGAAAATAATTTTTAGATGATTTTTTGCATGTACTTCCATCCTAACCTTCCCTCGTAACATATAGAAAGGGTATAAAAAGTTTAGTATCATTTCGACCAGGCCTCGAATTAATATGATTTTTGACTAAAACTAGTACAAAATAGTGTATAATATTTTATGATTTTTTGACCGAAACTTGCAATTTGAAAAGTTTGATAAAATCTAATTTTCAAATGATTTTTTGCATGGACTTCCATCATAATCTTCCCTCGTAACATATAGAAAGGATCTGAAAAGTTTCGTATCATTTCGATCAGGCCTCGATTTAATATGTTTTTTTGATCGAAACGGGTACAAACTAGTGTATATTATATTATGATTTTTTGACCGAGACTTGCAATTTGAAGAGTTTGATAGAAAATAATTTTTAGATAATTTTTTGCATGTACTTCCATCCTAACCTTCCCTCGTAACATATAGAAAGGGTCTAAAAAGTTTCGTATCATTTCGATCAGGCCTCGTATTAATATGAATTTTTGACCGAATATAGTACAAAATAGTGTATAATATATTATGATTTTTTGACCGAAACTTGCAATTTGAAAAGTTTGATAAAATCTAATTTTCAGATGATTTTTTGCATGGACTTCCATCATAAACTTCCCTCGTAACATATAGAAAGGATCTGAAAAGTTTCGTATCATTTCGTTCAGGCCTCGATTTAATATGATTTTTTTACCGAAACGAGTACAAACTAGTGTATATTATATTATGATTTTTGACCAAAACATGCAATTTGAAGAGTTTCATAGAACATAATTTCTATTTGATTTTTTGCATGTACTTCCATCCTAACCTTCCCTCGTAACATATAGAAAGGGTCTAAAAAGTTTCGTATCATTTCGATCAGGCCTCGTATTAATATGAATTTTTGACCGAATATATTACAAAATAGTGTATAATATGTTATGATTTGTGACCGAAACTTGCAATTTGAAAAGTTTGATAAAATCTAATTTTCAGATGATTTTTTGCATGGACTTCGATCATAAACTTCCCTCGTAACATATAGAAAGGATCTGAAAAGTTTCGTATCATTTCGTTCAGGCCTCGATTTAATATGATTTTTTGACTAAAACGAGTACAAACTAGTGTATAATATATTATGATTTTTTTTACCAAAACTTGAATTTTGAAAAGTCTCATAGAATCTAATTTTTAGATGACTTTTTGCATGGACTTCCATCCTAAGCTTCCCTCGTAACAAATAGAAAGGGTCTAAAAAGTTTGTTATCATTTCGACCAGGCCTCGTATTAATATGATTTTTTGACCGAAACTAGTATGAAATAGTGGATAATATATTATGATTTTTTGACCGAAACTTGCAATTTGAAATGTTTCATAGAATCTAATTTTCAGATGATTTTTTGCATGAACTTCCATCATAACCATCCCTCATAACATATAGAAAGGATCTAAAAAGTTTCGTATCATTTCGATCAGGCCTCGATTTAATATGTTTTTTTGATCGAAACGTGTACAAACTAGTGTATATTATATTATGATTTTTTGACCGAAACTTGCAATTTGAAGATTTTCATAGAAAATAATTTTTAGATGATTTTTTGCATGTACTTCCATCCTAACCTTCCCTCGTAACATATAGAAAGGGTATAAAAAGTTTAGTATCATTTCGACCAGGCCTCGAATTAATATGATTTTTGACTAAAACTAGTACAAAATAGTGTATAATATTTTATGATTTTTTGACCGAAACTTGCAATTTGAAAAGTTTGATAAAATCTAATTTTCAAATGATTTTTTGCATGGACTTCCATCATAATCTTCCCTCGTAACATATAGAAAGGATCTGAAAAGTTTCGTATCATTTCGATCAGGCCTCGATTTAATATGTTTTTTTGATCGAAACGGGTACAAACTAGTGTATATTATATTATGATTTTTTGACCGAGACTTGCAATTTGAAGAGTTTGATAGAAAATAATTTTTAGATAATTTTTTGCATGTACTTCCATCCTAACCTTCCCTCGTAACATATAGAAAGGGTCTAAAAAGTTTCGTATCATTTCGATCAGGCCTCGTATTAATATGAATTTTTGACCGAATATAGTACAAAATAGTGTATAATATATTATGATTTTTTGACCGAAACTTGCAATTTGAAAAGTTTGATAAAATCTAATTTTCAGATGATTTTTTGCATGGACTTCCATCATAAACTTCCCTCGTAACATATAGAAAGGATCTGAAAAGTTTCGTATCATTTCGTTCAGGCCTCGATTTAATATGATTTTTTTACCGAAACGAGTACAAACTAGTGTATATTATATTATGATTTTTGACCAAAACATGCAATTTGAAGAGTTTCATAGAACATAATTTCTATTTGATTTTTTGCATGTACTTCCATCCTAACCTTCCCTCGTAACATATAGAAAGGGTCTAAAAAGTTTCGTATCATTTCGATCAGGCCTCGTATTAATATGAATTTTTGACCGAATATATTACAAAATAGTGTATAATATGTTATGATTTGTGACCGAAACTTGCAATTTGAAAAGTTTGATAAAATCTAATTTTCAGATGATTTTTTGCATGGACTTCCATCATAAACTTCCCTCGTAACATATAGAAAGGATCTGAAAAGTTTCGTATCATTTCGTTCAGGCCTCGATTTAATATGATTTTTTGACCGAAACGAGTACAAACTAGTGTATAATATATTATGATTTTTTTTACCAAAACTTTAATTTTGAAAAGTCTCATAGAATCTAATTTTTAGATGACTTTTTGCATGGACTTCCATCTTAAGCTTCCCTCGTAACATATAGAAAGGGTCTAAAAAGTTTGTTATCATTTCGACCAAGCCTCGTATTAATATGATTTTTTGACCGAAACTAGTATGAAATAGTGGATAATATATTATGATTTTTTGACCGAAACTTGCAATTTGAAATGTATCATAGAATCTAATTTTCAGATGATTTTTTGCATGAACTTCCATCATAACCTTCCCTCGTAACATATAGAAAGGATCTAAAAAGTTTCGTATCATTTCGATCAGGCCTCGATTTAATATGTTTTTTTGATCGAAACGTGTACAAACTAGTGTATATTATATTATGATTTTTTGACCGAAACTTGCAATTTGAAGATTTTCATAGAAAATAATTTTTAGATGATTTTTTGCATGTACTTCCATCATAACCTTCCCTCGTAACATATAGAAAGGGTATAAAAAGTTTAGTATCATTTCGACCAGGCCTCGAATTAATATGATTTTTGACTAAAACTAGTACAAAATAGTGTATATATTATGATTTTTTGACCGAAACTTGCAATTTGAAAAGTTTGATAAAATCTAATTTTCAAATGATTTTTTGCATGGACTTCCATCATAATCTTCCCTCGTAACATATAGAAAGGATCTGAAAAGTTTCGTATCATTTCGATCAGGCCTCGATTTAATATGTTTTTTTGATCGAAACGGGTACAAACTAGTGTATATTATATTATGATTTTTTGACCGAAACTTGCAATTTGAAGAGTTTGATAGAAAATAATTTTTAGATAATTTTTTTCATGTACTTCCATCCTAACCTTCCCTCGTAACATATAGAAAGGGTCTAAAAAGTTTCGTATCATTTCGATCAGGCCTCGTATTAATATGAATTTTTGACCGAATATAGTACAAAATAGTGTATAATATATTATGATTTTTTGACTGAAACTTGCAATTTGAAAAGTTTGATAAAATCTAATTTTCAGATGATTTTTTGCATGGACTTCCATCATAAACTTCCCTCGTAACATATAGAAAGGATCTGAAAAGTTTCGTATCATTTCGTTCAGGCCTCGATTTAATATGATTTTTTTACCGAAACGAGTACAAACTAGTGTATATTATATTATGATTTTTGACCAAAACATGCAATTTGAAGAGTTTCATAGAACATAATTTCTATTTGATTTTTTGCATGTACTTCCATCCTAACCTTCCCTCGTAACATATAGAAAGGGTCTAAAAAGTTTCGTATCATTTCGATCAGGCCTCGTATTAATATGAATTTTTGACCGAATATATTACAAAATAGTGTATAATATGTTATGATTTGTGACCGAAACTTGCAATTTGAAAAGTTTGATAAAATCTAATTTTCAGATGATTTTTTGCATGGACTTCCATCATAAACTTCCCTCGTAACATATAGAAAGGATCTGAAAAGTTTCGTATCATTTCGTTCAGGCCTCGATTTAATATGATTTTTTGACCGAAACGAGTACAAACTAGTGTATAATATATTATGAATTTTTTTACCAAAACTTTAATTTTGAAAAGTCTCATAGAATCTAATTTTTAGATGACTTTTTGCATGGACTTCCATCTTAAGCTTCCCTCGTAACAAATAGAAAGGGTCTAAAAAGTTTGTTATCATTTCAACCAGGCCTCGTATTAATATGATTTTTTGACCGAAACTAGTATGAAATAGTGGATAATATATTATGATTTTTTGACCGAAACTTGCAATTTGAAATGTTTCATAGAATCTAATTTTCAGATGATTTTTTGCATGAACTTCCATCATAACCATCCCTCGTAACATATAGAAAGGATCTAAAAAGTTTCGTATCATTTCGATCAGGCCTCGATTTAATATGTTTTTTTGATCGAAACGTGTACAAACTAGTGTATATTATATTATGATTTTTTGACCGAAACTTGCAATTTGAAGATTTTCATAGAAAATAATTTTTAGATGATTTTTTGCATGTACTTCCATCCTAACCTTCCCTCGTAACATATAGAAAGGGTATAAAAAGTTTAGTATCATTTCGACCAGGCCTCGAATTAATATGATTTTTGACTAAAACTAGTACAAAATAGTGTATAATATTTTATGATTTTTTGACCGAAACTTGCAATTTGAAAAGTTTGATAAAATCTAATTTTCAAATGATTTTTTGCATGGACTTCCATCATAATCTTCCCTCGTAACATATCGAAAGGATCTGAAAAGTTTCGTATCATTTCGATCAGGCCTCGATTTAATATGTTTTTTTGATCGAAACGGGTACAAACTAGTGTATATTATATTATGATTTTTTGACCAAGACTTGCAATTTGAAGAGTTTGATAGAAAATAATTTTTAGATAATTTTTTGCATGTACTTCCATCCTAACCTTCCCTCGTAACATATAGAAAGGGTCTAAAAAGTTTCGTATCATTTCGATCAGGCCTCGTATTAATATGAATTTTTGACCGAATATAGTACAAAATAGTGTATAATATATTATGATTTTTTGACCGAAACTTGCAATTTGAAAAGTTTGATAAAATCTAATTTTCAGATGATTTTTTGCATGGACTTCCATCATAAACTTCCCTCGTAACATATAGAAAGGATCTGAAAAGTTTCGTATCATTTCGTTCAGGCCTCGATTTAATATGATTTTTTTACCGAAACGAGTACAAACTAGTGTATATTATATTATGATTTTTGACCAAAACATGCAATTTGAAGAGTTTCATAGAACATAATTTCTATTTGATTTTTTGCATGTACTTCCATCCTAACCTTCCCTCGTAACATATAGAAAGGGTCTAAAAAGTTTCGTATCATTTCGATCAGGCCTCGTATTAATATGAATTTTTGACCGAATATATTACAAAATAGTGTATAATATGTTATGATTTGTGACCGAAACTTGCAATTTGAAAAGTTTGATAAAATCTAATTTTCAGATGATTTTTTGCATGGACTTCCATCATAAACTTCCCTCGTAACATATAGAAAGGATCTGAAAAGTTTCGTATCATTTCGTTCAGGCCTCGATTTAATATGATTTTTTGACCGAAACGAGTACAAACTAGTGTATAATATATTATGAATTTTTTTACCAAAACTTTAATTTTGAAAAGTCTCATAGAATCTAATTTTTAGATGACTTTTTGCATGGACTTCCATCTTAAGCTTCCCTCGTAACAAATAGAAAGGGTCTAAAAAGTTTGTTATCATTTCGACCAGGCCTCGTATTAATATGATTTTTTGACCGAAACTAGTATGAAATAGTGGATAATATATTATGATTTTTTGACCGAAACTTGCAATTTGAAATGTTTCATAGAATCTAATTTTCAGATGATTTTTTGCATGAACTTCCATCATAACCATCCCTCGTAACATATAGAAAGGATCTAAAAAGTTTCGTATCATTTCGATCAGGCCTCGATTTAATATGTTTTTTTGATCGAAACGTGTACAAACTAGTGTATATTATATTATGATTTTTTGACCGAAACTTGCAATATGAAGATTTTCATAGAAAATAATTTTTAGATGATTTTTTGCATGTACTTCCATCCTAACCTTCCCTCGTAACATATAGAAAGGGTATAAAAAGTTTAGTATCATTTCGACCAGGCCTTGAATTAATATGATTTTTGACTAAAACTAGTACAAAATAGTGTATAATATTTTATGATTTTTTGACCGAAACTTGCAATTTGAAAAGTTTGATAAAATCTAATTTTCAAATGATTTTTTGCATGGACTTCCATCATAATCTTCCCTCGTAACATATAGAAAGGATCTGAAAAGTTTCGTATCATTTCGATCAGGCCTCGATTTAATATGTTTTTTTGATCGAAACGGGTACAAACTAGTGTATATTATATTATGATTTTTTGACCGAGACTTGCAATTTGAAGAGTTTGATAGAAAATAATTTTTAGATAATTTTTTGCATGTACTTCCATCCTAACCTTCCCTCGTAACATATAGAAAGGGTCTAAAAAGTTTCGTATCATTTCGATCAGGCCTCGTATTAATATGAATTTTTGACCGAATATAGTACAAAATAGTGTATAATATATTATGATTTTTTGACCGAAACTTGCAATTTGAAAAGTTTGATAAAATCTAATTTTCAGATGATTTTTTGCATGGACTTCCATCATAAACTTCCCTCGTAACATATAGAAAGGATCTGAAAAGTTTCGTATCATTTCGTTCAGGCCTCGATTTAATATGATTTTTTTACCGAAACGAGTACAAACTAGTGTATATTATATTATGATTTTTGACCAAAACATGCAATTTGAAGAGTTTCATAGAACATAATTTCTATTTGATTTTTTGCATGTACTTCCATCCTAACCTTCCCTCGTAACATATAGAAAGGGTCTAAAAAGTTTCGTATCATTTCGATCAGGCCTCGTATTAATATGAATTTTTGACCGAATATATTACAAAATAGTGTATAATATGTTATGATTTGTGACCGAAACTTGCAATTTGAAAAGTTTGATAAAATCTAATTTTCAGATGATTTTTTGCATGGACTTCCATCATAAACTTCCCTCGTAACATATAGAAAGGATCTGAAAAGTTTCGTATCATTTCGTTCAGGCCTCGATTTAATATGATTTTTTGACCGAAACGAGTACAAACTAGTGTATAATATATTATGAATTTTTTTACCAAAACTTTAATTTTGAAAAGTCTCATAGAATCTAATTTTTAGATGACTTTTTGCATGGACTTCCATCTTAAGCTTCCCTCGTAACATATAGAAAGGGTCTAAAAAGTTTGTTATCATTTCGACCAGGCCTCGTATTAATATGATTTTTTGACCGAAACTAGTATGAAATAGTGGATAATATATTATGATTTTTTGACCGAAACTTGCAATTTGTAATGTTTCATAGAATCTAATTTTCAGATGATTTTTTGCATGAACTTCCATCATAACCTTCCCTCGTAACATATAGAAAGGATCTAAAAAGTTTCGTATCATTTAGATCAGGCCTCGATTTAATATGTTTTTTTGATCGAAACGAGTACAAACTAGTGTATATTATATTATGATTTTTTGACCGAAACTTGCAATTTGAAGATTTTCATAGAAAATGATTTTTAGATGATTTTTTGCATGTACTTCCATCCTAACCTTCCCTCGTAACATATAGAAAGGGTATAAAAAGTTTCGTATCATTTCGACTAGGCCTCGAATTAATATGATTTTTGACTAAAACTAGTACAAAATAGTGTATAATATATTATGATTTTTTGACCGAAACTTACAATTTGAAAAGTTTGATAAAATCTAATTTTCAAATGATTTTTTGCATGGACTTCCATCATAATCTTCCCTCGTAACATATAGAAAGGATCTGAAAAGTTTCGTATCATTTCGATCAGGCCTCGATTTAATATGTTTTTTTGATTGAAACGGGTACAAACTAGTGTATATTATATTATGATTTTTTGACCGAAACATGCAATTTGAAGAGTTTGATAGAAAATAATTTTTAGATGATTTTTTGCATGTACTTCCATCCTAACCTTCCCTCGTAACATATAGAAAGGGTCTAAAAAGTTTCGTATCATTTCGATCAGGCCTCGTATTAATATGAATTTTTGACCGAATATAGTACAAAATAGTGTATAATATATTATTATTTTTTGACCGAAACTTGCAATTTGAAAAGTTTGATAAAATCTAATTTTAGATGATTTTTTGCATGGACTTCCATCATAAACTTCCCTCGTAACATATAGAAAGGATCTGAAAAGTTTCATATCATTTCGTTCAGGCCTCGATTTAATATGATTTTTTTACCGAAACGAGTACAAACTAGTGTGTAATATATTATGATTTTTTTTACCAAAACTTGAATTTTGAAAAGTCTCATAGAATCTAATTTTTAGATGACTTTTTGCATGGACTTTCATCCTAAGCTTCCCTTATAACATTTAGAAAGGGTCTAAAATGTTTGTTATCATTTCGACCAGGCCTCGTATTAATATGATTTTTTGACCGAAACTAGTACGAAATAGTGGATAATATATTATGATTTTTTTACCGAAACTTGCAATTTGAAAAGTTTGATAAAATCTAATTTTTCAGATGATTTTTTTCATGGACTTCCATCATAATCTTCCATCGTAACATATAGAAAGGATCTGAAAAGTTTCGTATCATTTCAATCAGGCCTCGATTCAATATATTTTTTTGATCAAAACGAGTACAAACTAGTGTATATTATATTATGATTTTTTGACCGAAACTTGCAATTTGAAGAGTTTGATAGAAAATAATTTTTAGATGATTTTTTGCATGTACTTCCATACTAACCTTCCCTCGTAACATATAGAAAGGGTCTAAAAAGTTTCGTATCATATCGACCAGGCCTCGAATTAATATGATTTTTGACTAAAACTAGTACAAAATAGTGTATAATATATTATGATTTTTTGACCGAAACTTGCAATTTGAAAAGTTTGATAAAATCTAATTTTCAGATGATTTTTTGCATGGACTTCCAACATAATCTTCCCTCGTAACATATAGAAAGGATCTGAAAAGTTTCGTATCATTTCGATCAGGCCTCGATTTAATATATTTTTTTGATCGAAACGAGTACAAACTAGTGTATATTATATTATGATTTTTGACCGAAACTTCCAATTTGAAGAGTTTCATAGAACATAATTTCTAGATGATTTTTTGCATGTACTTCCATCCCAACCTTCCCTCGTAACATATAAAAGGGTCTAAAAAGTTTCGTATCATTTCGATCAGGCCTCGTATTAATATGAATTTTTGACCGAATATAGTACAAAATAGTGTATAATATATTATTATTTTTTGACCGAAACTTGCAATTTGAAAAGTTTGATAAAATCTAATTTGCAGATGATTTTTTGCATGGACTTCCATCATAAACTTCCCTCGTAACATATAGAAAGGATCTGAAAAGTTTCGTATCATTTCGTTCAGGCTTCGATTTAATATGATTTTTTTACCGAAACGAGTACAAACTAGTGTGTAATATATTATGATTTTTTTTTACCAAAACTTGAATTTTGAAAAGTCTTATAGAATCTAATTTTTAGATGACTTTTTGCATGGACTTTCATCCTAAGCTTCCCTCGTAACATTTAGAAAGGGTCTAAAATGTTTGTTATCATTTCGACCAGGCCTCGTATTAATATGATTTTTTGACCGAAACTAGTACGAAATAGTGGATAATATATTATGATTTTTTTACCGAAACTTGCAATTTGAAATGTTACATAGAATCTAATTTTCAGATGATTTTTTGCATGAACTTCCATCATAACCTTCACTCGTAACATATAGAAAGGATCTAAAAAGTTTCGTATCATTTCGATCAGGCCTCGATTTAATATGTTTTTTTGATCGAAACGAGTACAAACTAGTGTATATTATATTATGATTTTTTGACCGAAACTTGCAATTTGAAGAGTTTGATAGAAAATAATTTTTAGATGATTTTTTGCATGTACTTCCATACTAACCTTCCCTCGTAACATATAGAAAGGGTCTAAAAAGTTTCGTATCATTTCGACCAGGCCTCGAATTAATATGATTTTTGACTAAAACTAGTACAAAATAGTGTATAATATATTATGATTTTTTGACCGAAACTTGCAATTTGAAAAGTTTGATAAAATCTAATTTTCAAATGATTTTTTGCATGGACTTCCATCATAATCTTCCATCGTAACATATAGAAAGGATCTGAAAAGTTTCGTATCATTTCAATCAGGCCTCGATTCAATATATTTTTTTGATCAAAACGAGTACAAACTAGTGTATATTATATTATGATTTTTTGACCGAAACTTGCAATTTGAAGAGTTTCATAGAAAATAATTTCTAGATGATTTTTTGCATGTACTTCCATCCTAACATTCCCTCGTAACATATAGAAAGGGTCTAAAAAGTTTCGTATGATTTCGATCAGGCCTCGTATTAATAAGAATTTTTGACCGAATATAGTACAAAATAGTGTATAATATATTATGATTTTTTGACCGAAACTTGCAATTTGAAAAGTTTGATAAAATCTAATTTTCAGATGATTTTTTGCATGGACTTCCATCATAAACTTCCCTCGTAATATATAGAAAGGATCTGAAAAGTTTCTTATCATTTCGTTCAGGCCCGATTTAATATGATTTTTTGACCGAAACGAGTACAAACTAGTGAATAATATATTATGATTTTTTTTACCAAAACTTGAATTTTGAAAAGTCTCATAGAATCTAATTTTTAGATGACTTTTTGCATGGACTTCCATACTACGCTTCCCTCGTAACATATAGAAAGGGTCTAAAAAGTTTGTTATCATTTCGACCAGGCCACGTATTAATATGATATTTTGACCGAAACTAGTACGAAATAATGGATAATATATTATGATATTTTGACCGAAACTTGCAATTTGAAATGTTTCATAGAATCTAATTTTCAGATGATTTTTTGCATGAACATCCATCATAACCTTCCCTCGTAACGTATAGAAAGGATCTGAAAAGTTTCGTATCATTTCGATCAGGCCTCGATTTAATATGTTTTTTTGATCGAAACGAGTACAAACAAGTGTATATTATATTATGATTTTTTGACCGAAACTTGTAATTTGAAGAGTTTCATAGAAAATAATTTTTAGATGATTTTTTGCATGTACTTCCATCCTAACCTTCCCTCGTAACATATAGAAAGGGTCTAAAAAGTTTCGTATCATTTCGGCCAAGCCTCGAATTAATATGATTTTTGACTAAAACTAGTACAAAATAGTGTATAATATATTATGATTTTTTGACCGAAACTTGCAATTTGAAAAGTTTGATAAAATCTAATTTCCAGATGATTTTTTGCATGGACTTCCATCATAATCTTCCCTCGCAAGATATAGAAAGGATCTGAAAAGTTTCGTATCATTTCGATCAGGCCTCGATTTAATATATTTTTTTGATCGAAACGAGTACAAACTAGTGTATATTATATTATGATTTTTGACCGAAACTTCCAATTTGAAGAGTTTCATAGAACATAATTTCTAGATGATTTTTTGCATGTACTTCCATCCCAACCTTCCCTCGTAACATATAAAAGGGTCTAAAAAGTTTCGTATCATTTCGATCAGGCCTCGTATTAATATGAATTTTTGACCGAATATAGTACAAAATAGTGTATAATATATTATTATTTTTTGACCGAAACTTGCAATTTGAAAAGTTTGATAAAATCTAATTTGCAGATGATTTTTTGCATGGACTTCCATCATAAACTTCCCTCGTAACATATAGAAAGGATCTGAAAAGTTTCGTATCATTTCGTTCAGGCCTCGATTTAATATGATTTTTTTACCGAAACGAGTACAAACTAGTGTGTAATATATTATGATTTTTTTTACCAAAACTTGAATTTTGAAAAGTCTCATAGAATCTAATTTTTAGATGACTTTTTGCATGGACTTTCATCCTAAGCTTCCCTCGTAACATTTAGAAAGGGTCTAAAATGTTTGTTATCATTTCGACCAGGCCTCGTATTAATATGATTTTTTGACCGAAACTAGTACGAAATAGTGGATAATATATTATGATTTTTTTACCGAAACTTACAATTTGAAATGTTACATAGAATCTAATTTTCAGATGATTTTTTGCATGAACTTCCATCATAACCTTCACTCGTAACATATAGAAAGGATCTAAAAAGTTTCATATCATTTCGATCAGGCCTCGATTTAATATGTTTTTTTGATCGAAACGAGTACAAACTAGTGTATATTATATTATGATTTTTTGACCGAAACTTGCAATTTGAAGAGTTTGATAGAAAATAATTTTTAGATGATTTTTTGCATGTACTTCCATACTAACCTTCCCTCGTAACATATAGAAAGGGTCTAAAAAGTTTCGTATCATTTCGATCAGGCCTCGTATTAATATGAATTTTTGACCGAATATAGTACAAAATAGTGTATAATATATTTTGATTTTTTGACCGAAACTTGCAATTTGAAAAGTTTGATAAAATCTAATTTTTCAGATGATTTTTTTCATGGACTTCCATCATAATCTTCCATCGTAACATATAGAAAGGATCTGAAAAGTTTCGTATCATTTCAATCAGGCCTCGATTCAATATATTTTTTTGATCAAAACGAGTACAAACTAGTGTATATTATATTATGATTTTTTGACCGAAACTTGCAATTTGAAGAGTTTGATAGAAAATAATTTTTAGATGATTTTTTGCATGTACTTCCATACTAACCTTCCCTCGTAACATATAGAAAGGGTCTAAAAAGTTTCGTATCATTTCGACCAGGCCTCGAATTAATATGATTTTTGACTAAAACTAGTACAAAATAGTGTATAATATATTATGATTTTTTGACCGAAACTTGCAATTTGAAAAGTTTGATAAAATCTAATTTTCAGATGATTTTTTGCATGGACTTCCAATATAATCTTCCCTCGTAACCTATAGAAAGGATCTGAAAAGTTTCGTATCATTTCGATCAGGCCTCGATTTAATATATTTTTTTGATCGAAACGAGTACAAACTAGTGTATATTATATTATGATTTTTGACCGAAACTTCCAATTTGAAGAGTTTCATAGAACATAATTTCTAGATGATTTTTTGCATGTACTTCCATCCCAACCTTCCCTCGTAACATATAAAAGGGTCTAAAAAGTTTCGTATCATTTCGATCAGGCCTCGTATTAATATGAATTTTTGACCGAATATAGTACAAAATAGTGTATAATATATTATTATTTTTTGACCGAAACTTGCAATTTGAAAAGTTTGATAAAATCTAATTTGCAGATGATTTTTTGCATGGACTTCCATCATAAACTTCCCTCGTAACATATAGAAAGGATCTGAAAAGTTTCGTATCATTTCGTTCAGGCTTCGATTTAATATGATTTTTTTACCGAAACGAGTACAAACTAGTGTGTAATATATTATGATTTTTTTTTACCAAAACTTGAATTTTGAAAAGTCTCATAGAATCTAATTTTTAGATGACTTTTTGCATGGACTTTCATCCTAAGCTTCCCTCGTAACATTTAGAAAGGGTCTAAAATGTTTGTTATCATTTCGACCAGGCCTCGTATTAATATGATTTTTTGACCGAAACTAGTACGAAATAGTGGATAATATATTATGATTTTTTTACCGAAACTTGCAATTTGAAATGTTACATAGAATCTAATTTTCAGATGATTTTTTGCATGAACTTCCATCATAACCTTCACTCGTAACATATATAAAGGATCTAAAAAGTTTCGTATCATTTCGATCAGGCCTCGATTTAATATGTTTTTTTGATCGAAACGAGTACAAACTAGTGTATATTATATTATGATTTTTTGACCGAAACTTGCAATTTGAAGAGTTTGATAGAAAATAATTTTTAGATGATTTTTTGCATGTACTTCCATACTAACCTTCCCTCGTAACATATAGAAAGGGTCTAAAAAGTTTCGTATCATTTCGACCAGGCCTCGAATTAATATGATTTTTGACTAAAACTAGTACAAAATAGTGTATAATATATTATGATTTTTTGACCGAAACTTGCAATTTGAAAAGTTTGATAAAATCTAATTTTCAAATGATTTTTTGCATGGACTTCCATCATAATCTTCCATCGTAACATATAGAAAGGATCTGAAAAGTTTCGTATCATTTCAATCAGGCCTCGATTCAATATATTTTTTTGATCAAAACGAGTACAAACTAGTGTATATTATATTATGATTTTTTGACCGAAACTTGCAATTTGAAGAGTTTCATAGAAAATAATTTCTAGATGATTTTTTGCATGTACTTCCATCCTAACATTCCCTCGTAACATATAGAAAGGGTCTAAAAAGTTTCGTATGATTTCGATCAGGCCTCGTATTAATAAGAATTTTTGACCGAATATAGTAAAAAATAGTGTATAATATATTATGATTTTTTGACCGAAACTTGCAATTTGAAAAGTTTGATAAAATCTAATTTTCAGATGATTTTTTGCATGGACTTCCATCATAAACTTCCCTCGTAATATATAGAAAGGATCTGAAAAGTTTCTTATCATTTCGTTCAGGCCCGATTTAATATGATTTTTTGACCGAAACGAGTACAAACTAGTGAATAATATATTATGATTTTTTTTACCAAAACTTGAATTTTGAAAAGTCTCATAGAATCTAATTTTTAGATGACTTTTTGCATGGACTTCCATACTACGCTTCCCTCGTAACATATAGAAAGGGTCTAAAAAGTTTGTTATCATTTCGACCAGGCCACGTATTAATATGATATTTTGACCGAAACTAGTACGAAATAGTGGATAATATATTATGATATTTTGACCGAAACTTGCAATTTGAAATGTTTCATAGAATCTAATTTTCAGATGATTTTTTGCATGAACATCCATCATAACCTTCCCTCGTAACGTATAGAAAGGATCTGAAAAGTTTCGTATCATTTCGATCAGGCCTCGATTTAATATGTTTTTTTGATCGAAACGAGTACAAACAAGTGTATATTATATTATGATTTTTTGACCGAAACTTGTAATTTGAAGAGTTTCATAGAAAATAATTTTTAGATGATTTTTTGCATGTACTTCCATCCTAACCTTCCCTCGTAACATATAGAAAGGGTCTAAAAAGTTTCGTATCATTTCGGCCAAGCCTCGAATTAATATGATTTTTGACTAAAACTAGTACAAAATAGTGTATAATATATTATGATTTTTTTACCGAAACTTGCAATTTGAAAAGTTTGATAAAATCTAATTTCCAGATGATTTTTTGCATGGACTTCCATCATAATCTTCCCTCGCAAGATATAGAAAGGATCTGAAAAGTTTCGTATCATTTCGATCAGGCCTCGATTTAATATATTTTTTTGTTCAAAACGAGTACAAACTAGTGTATATTATATTATGATTTTTGACCGAAACTTGCAATTTGAAGAGTTTCATAGAAAATAATTTCTAGATGATTTTTTGCATGTACTTCCACCTAACCTTCCCTCGTAACATATAGAAAGGGTCTAAAAAGTTTCGTATGATTTCGATCAGGCCTCGTATTAATAAGAATTTTTGATCGAATATAGTACAAAATTGTGTATAATATATTATGATTTTTTGACCGAAACTTGAAATTTGAAAAGTTTGATAAAATCTAATTTTTAGATGATTTTTTGCATGGGCTTCCATTATAAACTTCCCTCGTATCATATAGAAAGGATCTGAAAAGTTTCGTATCATTTCGATAAGGCCTCGATTTAATATGTTTTTTTGATCGAAACGAGTACAAACTAGTGTATATTATATTATGATTTTTTGACCGAAACTTTCAATTTGAAGAGTTTGATAGAAAATAATTTTTAGATGATTTTTTGCATGTACTTCCATACTAACCTTCCCTCGTAACATATAGAAAAGGTCTAAAAAGTTTCGTATCATTTCGACCAGGCCTCGAATTAATATGATTTTTGACTAAAACTAGTACAAAATAGTGTATAATATATTATGATTTTTTGACCGAAACTTGCAATTTGAAAAGTTTGATAAAATATAATTTTCAAATGATTTTTTGCATGGACTTCCATCATAATCTTCCATCGTAACATATAGAAAGGATCTGAAAAGTTTCGTATCATTTCAATCAGGCCTCGATTCAATATATTTTTTTGATCAAAACGAGTACAAACTAGTGTATATTATATTATGATTTTTTGACCGAAACTTGCAATTTGAAGAGTTTCATAGAAAATAATTTCTAGATGATTTTTTGCATGTACTTCCATCCTAACCTTCCCTCGTAACATATTGAAAGGGTCTAAAAAGTTTCGTATGATTTCGATCAGGCCTCGTATTAATAAGAATTTTTGACCGAATATAGTACAAAATAGTGTATAATATATTATGATTTTTTGACCGAAACTTGCAATTTGAAAAGTTTGATAAAATCTAATTTTCAGATGATTTTTTGCATGGACTTCCATCATAAACTTCCCTCGTAACATATAGAAAGGATCTGAAAAGTTTCGTATCATTTCGTTCAGGCCTCGATTTAATATGATTTTTTTACCGAAACGAGTACAAACTAGTGTGTAATATATTATGATTTTTTTTACCAAAACTTGAATTTTGAAAAGTCTCATAGAATCTAATTTTTAGATGACTTTTTGCATGGACTTTCATCCTAAGCTTCCCTCGTAACATTTAGAAAGGGTCTAAAATGTTTGTTATCATTTCGACCAGGCCTCGTATTAATATGATTTTTTGACCGAAACTAGTACGAAATAGTGGATAATATATTATGATTTTTTTACCGAAACTTACAATTTGAAATGTTACATAGAATCTAATTTTCAGATGATTTTTTGCATGAACTTCCATCATAACCTTCACTCGTAACATATAGAAAGGATCTAAAAAGTTTCATATCATTTCGATCAGGCCTCGATTTAATATGTTTTTTTGATCGAAACGAGTACAAACTAGTGTATATTATATTATGATTTTTTGACCGAAACTTGCAATTTGAAGAGTTTGATAGAAAATAATTTTTAGATGATTTTTTGCATGTACTTCCATACTAACCTTCCCTCGTAACATATAGAAAGGGTCTAAAAAGTTTCGTATCATTTCGATCAGGCCTCGTATTAATATGAATTTTTGACCGAATATAGTACAAAATAGTGTATAATATATTTTGATTTTTTGACCGAAACTTGCAATTTGAAAAGTTTGATAAAATCTAATTTTTCAGATGATTTTTTTCATGGACTTCCATCATAATCTTCCATCGTAACATATAGAAAGGATCTGAAAAGTTTCGTATCATTTCAATCAGGCCTCGATTCAATATATTTTTTTGATCAAAACGAGTACAAACTAGTGTATATTATATTATGATTTTTTGACCGAAACTTGCAATTTGAAGAGTTTGATAGAAAATAATTTTTAGATGATTTTTTGCATGTACTTCCATACTAACCTTCCCTCGTAACATATAGAAAGGGTCTAAAAAGTTTCGTATCATTTCGACCAGGCCTCGAATTAATATGATTTTTGACTAAAACTAGTACAAAATAGTGTATAATATATTATGATTTTTTGACCGAAACTTGCAATTTGAAAAGTTTGATAAAATCTAATTTTCAGATGATTTTTTGCATGGACTTCCAATATAATCTTCCCTCGTAACCTATAGAAAGGATCTGAAAAGTTTCGTATCATTTCGATCAGGCCTCGATTTAATATATTTTTTTGATCGAAACGAGTACAAACTAGTGTATATTATATTATGATTTTTGACCGAAACTTCCAATTTGAAGAGTTTCATAGAACATAATTTCTAGATGATTTTTTGCATGTACTTCCATCCCAACCTTCCCTCGTAACATATAAAAGGGTCTAAAAAGTTTCGTATCATTTCGATCAGGCCTCGTATTAATATGAATTTTTGACCGAATATAGTACAAAATAGTGTATAATATATTATTATTTTTTGACCGAAACTTGCAATTTGAAAAGTTTGATAAAATCTAATTTGCAGATGATTTTTTGCATGGACTTCCATCATAAACTTCCCTCGTAACATATAGAAAGGATCTGAAAAGTTTCGTATCATTTCGTTCAGGCTTCGATTTAATATGATTTTTTTACCGAAACGAGTACAAACTAGTGTGTAATATATTATGATTTTTTTTTACCAAAACTTGAATTTTGAAAAGTCTCATAGAATCTAATTTTTAGATGACTTTTTGCATGGACTTTCATCCTAAGCTTCCCTCGTAACATTTAGAAAGGGTCTAAAATGTTTGTTATCATTTCGACCAGGCCTCGTATTAATATGATTTTTTGACCGAAACTAGTACGAAATAGTGGATAATATATTATGATTTTTTTACCGAAACTTGCAATTTGAAATGTTACATAGAATCTAATTTTCAGATGATTTTTTGCATGAACTTCCATCATAACCTTCACTCGTAACATATAGAAAGGATCTAAAAAGTTTCGTATCATTTCGATCAGGCCTCGATTTAATATGTTTTTTTGATCGAAACGAGTACAAACTAGTGTATATTATATTATGATTTTTTGACCGAAACTTGCAATTTGAAGAGTTTGATAGAAAATAATTTTTAGATGATTTTTTGCATGTACTTCCATACTAACCTTCCCTCGTAACATATAGAAAGGGTCTAAAAAGTTTCGTATCATTTCGACCAGGCCTCGAATTAATATGATTTTTGACTAAAACTAGTACAAAATAGTGTATAATATATTATGATTTTTTGACCGAAACTTGCAATTTGAAAAGTTTGATAAAATCTAATTTTCAAATGATTTTTTGCATGGACTTCCATCATAATCTTCCATCGTAACATATAGAAAGGATCTGAAAAGTTTCGTATCATTTCAATCAGGCCTCGATTCAATATATTTTTTTGATCAAAACGAGTACAAACTAGTGTATATTATATTATGATTTTTTGACCGAAACTTGCAATTTGAAGAGTTTCATAGAAAATAATTTCTAGATGATTTTTTGCATGTACTTCCATCCTAACATTCCCTCGTAACATATAGAAAGGGTCTAAAAAGTTTCGTATGATTTCGATCAGGCCTCGTATTAATAAGAATTTTTGACCGAATATAGTAAAAAATAGTGTATAATATATTATGATTTTTTGACCGAAACTTGCAATTTGAAAAGTTTGATAAAATCTAATTTTCAGATGATTTTTTGCATGGACTTCCATCATAAACTTCCCTCGTAATATATAGAAAGGATCTGAAAAGTTTCTTATCATTTCGTTCAGGCCCGATTTAATATGATTTTTTGACCGAAACGAGTACAAACTAGTGAATAATATATTATGATTTTTTTTACCAAAACTTGAATTTTGAAAAGTCTCATAGAATCTAATTTTTAGATGACTTTTTGCATGGACTTCCATACTACGCTTCCCTCGTAACATATAGAAAGGGTCTAAAAAGTTTGTTATCATTTCGACCAGGCCACGTATTAATATGATATTTTGACCGAAACTAGTACGAAATAGTGGATAATATATTATGATATTTTGACCGAAACTTGCAATTTGAAATGTTTCATAGAATCTAATTTTCAGATGATTTTTTGCATGAACATCCATCATAACCTTCCCTCGTAACGTATAGAAAGGATCTGAAAAGTTTCGTATCATTTCGATCAGGCCTCGATTTAATATGTTTTTTTGATCGAAACGAGTACAAACAAGTGTATATTATATTATGATTTTTTGACCGAAACTTGTAATTTGAAGAGTTTCATAGAAAATAATTTTTAGATGATTTTTTGCATGTACTTCCATCCTAACCTTCCCTCGTAACATATAGAAAGGGTCTAAAAAGTTTCGTATCATTTCGGCCAAGCCTCGAATTAATATGATTTTTGACTAAAACTAGTACAAAATAGTGTATAATATATTATGATTTTTTTACCGAAACTTGCAATTTGAAAAGTTTGATAAAATCTAATTTCCAGATGATTTTTTGCATGGACTTCCATCATAATCTTCCCTCGCAAGATATAGAAAGGATCTGAAAAGTTTCGTATCATTTCGATCAGGCCTCGATTTAATATATTTTTTTGTTCAAAACGAGTACAAACTAGTGTATATTATATTATGATTTTTGACCGAAACTTGCAATTTGAAGAGTTTCATAGAAAATAATTTCTAGATGATTTTTTGCATGTACTTCCACCTAACCTTCCCTCGTAACATATAGAAAGGGTCTAAAAAGTTTCGTATGATTTCGATCAGGCCTCGTATTAATAAGAATTTTTGATCGAATATAGTACAAAATTGTGTATAATATATTATGATTTTTTGACCGAAACTTGAAATTTGAAAAGTTTGATAAAATCTAATTTTTAGATGATTTTTTGCATGGGCTTCCATTATAAACTTCCCTCGTATCATATAGAAAGGATCTGAAAAGTTTCGTATCATTTCGATAAGGCCTCGATTTAATATGTTTTTTTGATCGAAACGAGTACAAACTAGTGTATATTATATTATGATTTTTTGACCGAAACTTGCAATTTGAAGAGTTTGATAGAAAATAATTTTTAGATGATTTTTTGCATGTACTTCCATACTAACCTTCCCTCGTAACATATAGAAAAGGTCTAAAAAGTTTCGTATCATTTCGACCAGGCCTCGAATTAATATGATTTTTGACTAAAACTAGTACAAAATAGTGTATAATATATTATGATTTTTTGACCGAAACTTGCAATTTGAAAAGTTTGATAAAATATAATTTTCAAATGATTTTTTGCATGGACTTCCATCATAATCTTCCATCGTAACATATAGAAAGGATCTGAAAAGTTTCGTATCATTTCAATCAGGCCTCGATTCAATATATTTTTTTGATCAAAACGAGTACAAACTAGTGTATATTATATTATGATTTTTTGACCGAAACTTGCAATTTGAAGAGTTTCATAGAAAATAATTTCTAGATGATTTTTTGCATGTACTTCCATCCTAACCTTCCCTCGTAACATATTGAAAGGGTCTAAAAAGTTTCGTATGATTTCGATCAGGCCTCGTATTAATAAGAATTTTTGACCGAATATAGTACAAAATAGTGTATAATATATTATGATTTTTTGACCGAAACTTGCAATTTGAAAAGTTTGATAAAATCTAATTTTCAGATGATTTTTTGCATGGACTTCCATCATAAACTTCCCTCGTAACATATAGAAAGGATCTGAAAAGTTTCATATCATTTCGTTCAGGCCCGATTTAATATGATTTTTTGACCGAAACGAGTACAAACTAGTGAATAATATATTATGATTTTTTTACCAAAACTTGAATTTTGAAAAGTCTCATAGAATCTAATTTTTAGATGACTTTTTGCATGGACTTCCATACTACGCTTCCCTCGTAACATATAGAAAGGGTCTAAAAAGTTTGTTATCATTTCGACCAGGCCACGTATTATTATGATATTTTGACCGTAACTAGTACGAAATAGTGGATAATATATTATGATATTTTGACCGAAACTTGCAATTTGAAATGTTTCATAGAATCTAATTTTCAGATGATTTTTTGCATGAACATCCATCATAACCTTCCCTCGTAACGTATAGAAAGGATCTGAAAAGTTTCGTATCATTTCGATCAGGCCTCGATTTAATATGTTTTTTTGATCGAAACGAGTACAAACAAGTGTATATTATATTATGATTTTTTGACCGAAACTTGTAATTTGAAGAGTTTCATAGAAAATAATTTTTAGATGATTTTTTGCATGTACTTCCATCCTAACCTTCCCTCGTAACATATAGAAAGGGTCTAAAAAGTTTCGTATCATTTCGGCCAAGCCTCGAATTAATATGATTTTTGACTAAAACTAGTACAAAATAGTGTATAATATATTATGATTTTTTTACCGAAACTTGCAATTTGAAAAGTTTGATAAAATCTAATTTCCAGATGATTTTTTGCATGGACTTCCATCATAATCTTCCCTCGCAAGATATAGAAAGGATCTGAAAAGTTTCGTATCATTTCGATCAGGCCTCGATTTAATATATTTTTTTGTTCAAAACGAGTACAAACTAGTGTATATTATATTATGATTTTTGACCGAAACTTGCAATTTGAAGAGTTTCATAGAAAATAATTTCTAGATGATTTTTTGCATGTACTTCCACCTAACCTTCCCTCGTAACATATAGAAAGGGTCTAAAAAGTTTCGTATGATTTCGATCAGGCCTCGTATTAATAAGAATTTTTGATCGAATATAGTACAAAATTGTGTATAATATATTATGATTTTTTGACCGAAACTTGAAATTTGAAAAGTTTGATAAAATCTAATTTTTAGATGATTTTTTGCATGGGCTTCCATTATAAACTTCCCTCGTATCATATAGAAAGGATCTGAAAAGTTTCGTATCATTTCGATAAGGCCTCGATTTAATATGTTTTTTTGATCGAAACGAGTACAAACTAGTGTATATTATATTATGATTTTTTGACCGAAACTTGCAATTTGAAGAGTTTGATAGAAAATAATTTTTAGATGATTTTTTGCATGTACTTCCATACTAACCTTCCCTCGTAACATATAGAAAAGGTCTAAAAAGTTTCGTATCATTTCGACCAGGCCTCGAATTAATATGATTTTTGACTAAAACTAGTACAAAATAGTGTATAATATATTATGATTTTTTGACCGAAACTTGCAATTTGAAAAGTTTGATAAAATATAATTTTCAAATGATTTTTTGCATGGACTTCCATCATAATCTTCCATCGTAACATATAGAAAGGATCTGAAAAGTTTCGTATCATTTCAATCAGGCCTCGATTCAATATATTTTTTTGATCAAAACGAGTACAAACTAGTGTATATTATATTATGATTTTTTGACCGAAACTTGCAATTTGAAGAGTTTCATAGAAAATAATTTCTAGATGATTTTTTGCATGTACTTCCATCCTAACCTTCCCTCGTAACATATTGAAAGGGTCTAAAAAGTTTCGTATGATTTCGATCAGGCCTCGTATTAATAAGAATTTTTGACCGAATATAGTACAAAATAGTGTATAATATATTATGATTTTTTGACCGAAACTTGCAATTTGAAAAGTTTGATAAAATCTAATTTTCAGATGATTTTTTGCATGGACTTCCATCATAAACTTCCCTCGTAACATATAGAAAGGATCTGAAAAGTTTCATATCATTTCGTTCAGGCCCGATTTAATATGATTTTTTGACCGAAACGAGTACAAACTAGTGAATAATATATTATGATTTTTTTACCAAAACTTGAATTTTGAAAAGTCTCATAGAATCTAATTTTTAGATGACTTTTTGCATGGACTTCCATACTACGCTTCCCTCGTAACATATAGAAAGGGTCTAAAAAGTTTGTTATCATTTCGACCAGGCCACGTATTATTATGATATTTTGACCGTAACTAGTACGAAATAGTGGATAATATATTATGATATTTTGACCGAAACTTGCAATTTGAAATGTTTCATAGAATCTAATTTTCAGATGATTTTTTGCATGAACATCCATCATAACCTTCCCTCGTAACGTATAGAAAGGACCTGAAAAGTTTCGTATCATTTCGATCAGGCCTCGATTTAATATGTTTTTTTGATCGAAACGAGTACAAACAAGTGTATATTATATTATGATTTTTTGACCGAAACTTGAAATTTGAAGAGTTTCATAGAAAATAATTTTTAGATGATTTTTTTGCATGTACTTCCATCCTAACCTTCCCTCGTAACATATAGAAAGGGTCTAAAAAGTTTCGTATCATTTCGGCCAAGCCTCGAATTAATATGATTTTTGACTAAAACTAGTACAAAATAGTGTATAATATATTATGATTTTTTGACCGAAACTTGCAATTTGAAAAGTTTGATAAAATCTAATTTCCAGATGATTTTTTGCATGGACTTCCATCATAATCTTCCCTCGCAAGATATAGAAAGGATCTGAAAAGTTTCGTATCATTTCGATCAGGCCTCGATTTAATATATTTTTTTGTTCAAAACGAGTACAAACTAGTGTATATTATATTATGATTTTTGACCGAAACTTGCAATTTGAAGAGTTTCATAGAAAATAATTTCTAGATGATTTTTTGCATGTACTTCCACCTAACCTTCCCTCGTAACATATAGAAAGGGTCTAAAAAGTTTCGTATGATTTCGATCAGGCCTCGTATTAATAAGAATTTTTGATCGAATATAGTACAAAATTGTGTATAATATATTATGATTTTTTGACCGAAACTTGAAATTTGAAAAGTTTGATAAAATCTAATTTTTAGATGATTTTTTGCATGGGCTTCCATCATAAACTTCCCTCGTATCATATAGAAAGGATCTGAAAAGTTTCGTATCATTTCGATCAGGCCTCGATTTAATATGTTTTTTTGATCGAAACGAGTACAAACTAGTGTATATTATATTATGATTTTTTGACCGAAACTTGCAATTTGAAGAGTTTGATAGAAAATAATTTTTAGATGATTTTTTGCATGTACTTCCATACTAACCTTCCCTCGTAACATATAGAAAAGGTCTAAAAAGTTTCGTATCATTTCGACCAGGCCTCGAATTAATATGATTTTTGACTAAAACTAGTACAAAATAGTGTATAATATATTATGATTTTTTGACCGAAACTTGCAATTTGAAAAGTTTGATAAAATATAATTTTCAAATGATTTTTTGCATGGACTTCCATCATAATCTTCCATCGTAACATATAGAAAGGATCTGAAAAGTTTCGTATCATTTCAATCAGGCCTCGATTCAATATATTTTTTTGATCAAAACGAGTACAAACTAGTGTATATTATATTATGATTTTTTGACCGAAACTTGCAATTTGAAGAGTTTCATAGAAAATAATTTCTAGATGATTTTTTGCATGTACTTCCATCCTAACCTTCCCTCGTAACATATTGAAAGGGTCTAAAAAGTTTCGTATGATTTCGATCAGGCCTCGTATTAATAAGAATTTTTGACCGAATATAGTACAAAATAGTGTATAATATATTATGATTTTTTGACCGAAACTTGCAATTTGAAAAGTTTGATAAAATCTAATTTTCAGATGATTTTTTGCATGGACTTCCATCATAAACTTCCCTCGTAACATATAGAAAGGATCTGAAAAGTTTCGTATCATTTCGTTCAGGCCCGATTTAATATGATTTTTTGACCGAAACGAGTACAAACTAGTGAATAATATATTATGATTTTTTTACCAAAACTTGAATTTTGAAAAGTCTCATAGAATCTAATTTTTAGATGACTTTTTGCATGGACTTCCATACTACGCTTCCCTCGTAACATATAGAAAGGGTCTAAAAAGTTTGTTATCATTTCGACCAGGCCACGTATTATTATGATATTTTGACCGTAACTAGTACGAAATAGTGGATAATATATTATGATATTTTGACCGAAACTTGCAATTTGAAATGTTTCATAGAATCTAATTTTCAGATGATTTTTTGCATGAACATCCATCATAACCTTCCCTCGTAACGTATAGAAAGGACCTGAAAAGTTTCGTATCATTTCGATCAGGCCTCGATTTAATATGTTTTTTTGATCGAAACGAGTACAAACAAGTGTATATTATATTATGATTTTTTGACCGAAACTTGAAATTTGAAGAGTTTCATAGAAAATAATTTTTAGATGATTTTTTTGCATGTACTTCCATCCTAACCTTCCCTCGTAACATATAGAAAGGGTCTAAAAAGTTTCGTATCATTTCGGCCAAGCCTCGAATTAATATGATTTTTGACTAAAACTAGTACAAAATAGTGTATAATATATTATGATTTTTTGACCGAAACTTGCAATTTGAAAAGTTTGATAAAATCTAATTTCCAGATGATTTTTTGCATGGACTTCCATCATAATCTTCCCTCGCAAGATATAGAAAGGATCTGAAAAGTTTCGTATCATTTCGATCAGGCCTCGATTTAATATATTTTTTTGTTCAAAACGAGTACAAACTAGTGTATATTATATTATGATTTTTGACCGAAACTTGCAATTTGAAGAGTTTCATAGAAAATAATTTCTAGATGATTTTTTGCATGTACTTCCACCTAACCTTCCCTCGTAACATATAGAAAGGGTCTAAAAAGTTTCGTATGATTTCGATCAGGCCTCGTATTAATAAGAATTTTTGATCGAATATAGTACAAAATTGTGTATAATATATTATGATTTTTTGACCGAAACTTGAAATTTGAAAAGTTTGATAAAATCTAATTTTTAGATGATTTTTTGCATGGGCTTCCATCATAAACTTCCCTCGTATCATATAGAAAGGATCTGAAAAGTTTCGTATCATTTCGATCAGGCCTCGATTTAATATGTTTTTTTGATCGAAACGAGTACAAACTAGTGTATATTATATTATGATTTTTTGACCGAAACTTGCAATTTGAAGAGTTTGATAGAAAATAATTTTTAGATGATTTTTTGCATGTACTTCCATACTAACCTTCCCTCGTAACATATAGAAAAGGTCTAAAAAGTTTCGTATCATTTCGACCAGGCCTCGAATTAATATGATTTTTGACTAAAACTAGTACAAAATAGTGTATAATATATTATGATTTTTTGACCGAAACTTGCAATTTGAAAAGTTTGATAAAATATAATTTTCAAATGATTTTTTGCATGGACTTCCATCATAATCTTCCATCGTAACATATAGAAAGGATCTGAAAAGTTTCGTATCATTTCAATCAGGCCTCGATTCAATATATTTTTTTGATCAAAACGAGTACAAACTAGTGTATATTATATTATGATTTTTTGACCGAAACTTGCAATTTGAAGAGTTTCATAGAAAATAATTTCTAGATGATTTTTTGCATGTACTTCCATCCTAACCTTCCCTCGTAACATATTGAAAGGGTCTAAAAAGTTTCGTATGATTTCGATCAGGCCTCGTATTAATAAGAATTTTTGACCGAATATAGTACAAAATAGTGTATAATATATTATGATTTTTTGACCGAAACTTGCAATTTGAAAAGTTTGATAAAATCTAATTTTCAGATGATTTTTTGCATGGACTTCCATCATAAACTTCCCTCGTAACATATAGAAAGGATCTGAAAAGTTTCGTATCATTTCGTTCAGGCCCGATTTAATATGATTTTTTGACCGAAACGAGTACAAACTAGTGAATAATATATTATGATTTTTTTACCAAAACTTGAATTTTGAAAAGTCTCATAGAATCTAATTTTTAGATGACTTTTTGCATGGACTTCCATACTACGCTTCCCTCGTAACATATAGAAAGGGTCTAAAAAGTTTGTTATCATTTCGACCAGGCCACGTATTATTATGATATTTTGACCGTAACTAGTACGAAATAGTGGATAATATATTATGATATTTTGACCGAAACTTGCAATTTGAAATGTTTCATAGAATCTAATTTTCAGATGATTTTTTGCATGAACATCCATCATAACCTTCCCTCGTAACGTATAGAAAGGACCTGAAAAGTTTCGTATCATTTCGATCAGGCCTCGATTTAATATGTTTTTTTGATCGAAACGAGTACAAACAAGTGTATATTATATTATGATTTTTTGACCGAAACTTGAAATTTGAAGAGTTTCATAGAAAATAATTTTTAGATGATTTTTTTGCATGTACTTCCATCCTAACCTTCCCTCGTAACATATAGAAAGGGTCTAAAAAGTTTCGTATCATTTCGGCCAAGCCTCGAATTAATATGATTTTTGACTAAAACTAGTACAAAATAGTGTATAATATATTATGATTTTTTCACCGAAACTTGCAATTTGAAAAGTTTGATAAAATCTAATTTCCAGATGATTTTTTGCATGGACTTCCATCATAATCTTCCCTCGCAAGATATAGAAAGGATCTGAAAAGTTTCGTATCATTTCGATCAGGCCTCGATTTAATATATTTTTTTGATCAAAACGAGTACAAACTAGTGTATATTATATTATGATTTTTGACCGAAACTTGCAATTTGAAGAGTTTCATAGAAAATAATTTCTAGATGATTTTTTGCATGTACTTCCACCTAACCTTCCCTCGTAACATATAGAAAGGGTCTAAAAAGTTTCGTATGATTTCGATCAGGCCTCGTATTAATAAGAATTTTTTATCGAATATAGTACAAAATTGTGTATAATATATTATGATTTTTTGACCGAAACTTGAAATTTGAAAAGTTTGATAAAATCTAATTTTCAGATGATTTTTTGCATGGGCTTCCATCATAAACTTCCCTCGTATCATATAGAAAGGATCTGAAAAGTTTCGTATCATTTCGATCAGGCCTCGATTTAATATGTTTTTTTGATCGAAACGAGTACAAACTAGTGTATATTATATTATGATTTTTTGACCGAAACTTGCAATTTGAAGAGTTTGATAGAAAATAATTTTTAGATGATTTTTTGCATGTACTTCCATACTAACCTTCCCTCGTAACATATAGAAAAGGTCTAAAAAGTTTCGTATCATTTCGACCAGGCCTCGAATTAATATGATTTTTGACTAAAACTAGTACAAAATAGTGTATAATATATTATGATTTTTTGACCGAAACTTGCAATTTGAAAAGTTTGATAAAATATAATTTTCAAATGATTTTTTGCATGGACTTCCATCATAATCTTCCATCGTAACATATAGAAAGGATCTGAAAAGTTTCGTATCATTTCAATCAGGCCTCGATTCAATATATTTTTTTGATCAAAACGAGTACAAACTAGTGTATATTATATTATGATTTTTTGACCGAAACTTGCAATTTGAAGAGTTTCATAGAAAATAATTTCTAGATGATTTTTTGCATGTACTTCCATCCTAACCTTCCCTCGTAACATATTGAAAGGGTCTAAAAAGTTTCGTATGATTTCGATCAGGCCTCGTATTAATAAGAATTTTTGACCGAATATAGTACAAAATAGTGTATAATATATTATGATTTTTTGACCGAAACTTGCAATTTGAAAAGTTTGATAAAATCTAATTTTCAGATGATTTTTTGCATGGACTTCCATCATAAACTTCCCTCGTAACATATAGAAAGGATCTGAAAAGTTTCGTATCATTTCGTTCAGGCCCGATTTAATATGATTTTTTGACCGAAACGAGTACAAACTAGTGAATAATATATTATGATTTTTTTACCAAAACTTGAATTTTGAAAAGTCTCATAGAATCTAATTTTTAGATGACTTTTTGCATGGACTTCCATACTACGCTTCCCTCGTAACATATAGAAAGGGTCTAAAAAGTTTGTTATCATTTCGACCAGGCCACGTATTATTATGATATTTTGACCGTAACTAGTACGAAATAGTGGATAATATATTATGATATTTTGACCGAAACTTGCAATTTGAAATGTTTCATAGAATCTAATTTTCAGATGATTTTTTGCATGAACATCCATCATAACCTTCCCTCGTAACGTATAGAAAGGACCTGAAAAGTTTCGTATCATTTCGATCAGGCCTCGATTTAATATGTTTTTTTGATCGAAACGAGTACAAACAAGTGTATATTATATTATGATTTTTTGACCGAAACTTGAAATTTGAAGAGTTTCATAGAAAATAATTTTTAGATGATTTTTTTGCATGTACTTCCATCCTAACCTTCCCTCGTAACATATAGAAAGGGTCTAAAAAGTTTCGTATCATTTCGGCCAAGCCTCGAATTAATATGATTTTTGACTAAAACTAGTACAAAATAGTGTATAATATATTATGATTTTTTCACCGAAACTTGCAATTTGAAAAGTTTGATAAAATCTAATTTCCAGATGATTTTTTGCATGGACTTCCATCATAATCTTCCCTCGCAAGATATAGAAAGGATCTGAAAAGTTTCGTATCATTTCGATCAGGCCTCGATTTAATATATTTTTTTGATCAAAACGAGTACAAACTAGTGTATATTATATTATGATTTTTGACCGAAACTTGCAATTTGAAGAGTTTCATAGAAAATAATTTCTAGATGATTTTTTGCATGTACTTCCACCTAACCTTCCCTCGTAACATATAGAAAGGGTCTAAAAAGTTTCGTATGATTTCGATCAGGCCTCGTATTAATAAGAATTTTTTATCGAATATAGTACAAAATTGTGTATAATATATTATGATTTTTTGACCGAAACTTGAAATTTGAAAAGTTTGATAAAATCTAATTTTCAGATGATTTTTTGCATGGGCTTCCATCATAAACTTCCCTCGTATCATATAGAAAGGATCTGAAAAGTTTCGTATCATTTCGATCAGGCCTCGATTTAATATGTTTTTTTGATCGAAACGAGTACAAACTAGTGTATATTATATTATGATTTTTTGACCGAAACTTGCAATTTGAAGAGTTTGATAGAAAATAATTTTTAGATGATTTTTTGCATGTACTTCCATACTAACCTTCCCTCGTAACATATAGAAAAGGTCTAAAAAGTTTCGTATCATTTCGACCAGGCCTCGAATTAATATGATTTTTGACTAAAACTAGTACAAAATAGTGTATAATATATTATGATTTTTTGACCGAAACTTGCAATTTGAAAAGTTTGATAAAATATAATTTTCAAATGATTTTTTGCATGGACTTCCATCATAATCTTCCATCGTAACATATAGAAAGGATCTGAAAAGTTTCGTATCATTTCAATCAGGCCTCGATTCAATATATTTTTTTGATCAAAACGAGTACAAACTAGTGTATATTATATTATGATTTTTTGACCGAAACTTGCAATTTGAAGAGTTTCATAGAAAATAATTTCTAGATGATTTTTTGCATGTACTTCCATCCTAACCTTCCCTCGTAACATATTGAAAGGGTCTAAAAAGTTTCGTATGATTTCGATCAGGCCTCGTATTAATAAGAATTTTTGACCGAATATAGTACAAAATAGTGTATAATATATTATGATTTTTTGACCGAAACTTGCAATTTGAAAAGTTTGATAAAATCTAATTTTCAGATGATTTTTTGCATGGACTTCCATCATAAACTTCCCTCGTAACATATAGAAAGGATCTGAAAAGTTTCGTATCATTTCGTTCAGGCCCGATTTAATATGATTTTTTGACCGAAACGAGTACAAACTAGTGAATAATATATTATGATTTTTTTACCAAAACTTGAATTTTGAAAAGTCTCATAGAATCTAATTTTTAGATGACTTTTTGCATGGACTTCCATACTACGCTTCCCTCGTAACATATAGAAAGGGTCTAAAAAGTTTGTTATCATTTCGACCAGGCCACGTATTATTATGATATTTTGACCGTAACTAGTACGAAATAGTGGATAATATATTATGATATTTTGACCGAAACTTGCAATTTGAAATGTTTCATAGAATCTAATTTTCAGATGATTTTTTGCATGAACATCCATCATAACCTTCCCTCGTAACGTATAGAAAGGACCTGAAAAGTTTCGTATCATTTCGATCAGGCCTCGATTTAATATGTTTTTTTGATCGAAACGAGTACAAACAAGTGTATATTATATTATGATTTTTTGACCGAAACTTGAAATTTGAAGAGTTTCATAGAAAATAATTTTTAGATGATTTTTTTGCATGTACTTCCATCCTAACCTTCCCTCGTAACATATAGAAAGGGTCTAAAAAGTTTCGTATCATTTCGGCCAAGCCTCGAATTAATATGATTTTTGACTAAAACTAGTACAAAATAGTGTATAATATATTATGATTTTTTCACCGAAACTTGCAATTTGAAAAGTTTGATAAAATCTAATTTCCAGATGATTTTTTGCATGGACTTCCATCATAATCTTCCCTCGCAAGATATAGAAAGGATCTGAAAAGTTTCGTATCATTTCGATCAGGCCTCGATTTAATATATTTTTTTGATCAAAACGAGTACAAACTAGTGTATATTATATTATGATTTTTGACCGAAACTTGCAATTTGAAGAGTTTCATAGAAAATAATTTCTAGATGATTTTTTGCATGTACTTCCACCTAACCTTCCCTCGTAACATATAGAAAGGGTCTAAAAAGTTTCGTATGATTTCGATCAGGCCTCGTATTAATAAGAATTTTTTATCGAATATAGTACAAAATTGTGTATAATATATTATGATTTTTTGACCGAAACTTGAAATTTGAAAAGTTTGATAAAATCTAATTTTCAGATGATTTTTTGCATGGGCTTCCATCATAAACTTCCCTCGTATCATATAGGAAGGATCTGAAAAGTTTCGTATCATTTCGATCAGGCCTCGATTTAATTTTTTTTTTTTTGATCGAAACGAGTACAAACTAGTGTATATTATATTATGATTTTTTGACCGAAACTTGCAACTTGAAGATTTTCATAGAAAATAATTTTTAGATGATTTTTTGCATGTACTTCCATCCTAACCTTCCCTCGTAACATATAGAAAGGGTCTAAAAAAGTTTCGTATCATTTCGACCAGGCCTCGAATTAATATGATTTTTGACTAAAACTAGTACAAAATAGTGTATAATATATTATGAATTTTTGACCGAAACATGCAATTTGAAAAGTTTGATAAAATCTAATTTTCAAATGATTTTTTGCATGGACTTCCATCATAATCTTCCATCGTAACATATAGAAAGGATCTGAAAAGTTTCTATCATTTCAATTAGGCCTCGATTTAATATATTTTTTTGATCGAAACGAGTACAAACTAGTGTATATTATATTATGATTTTTGACCGAAACTTGCAATTTGAAGAGTTTCATAGAAAATAATTTCTAGATGATTTTTTGCATGTACTTCCACCTAACCTTCCCTCGTAACATATAGAAAGGGTCTAAAAAGTTTCGTATGATTTCGATCAGGGCTCGTATTAATAAGAATTTTTGATCGAATATAGTACAAAATTGTGTATAATATATTATGATTTTTTGACCGAAACTTGAAATTTGAAAAGTTTGATAAAATCTAATTTTTAGATGATTTTTTGCATGGGCTTCCATCATAAACTTCCCTCGTATCATATAGAAAGGATCTGAAAAGTTTCGTATCATTTCGATCAGGCCTCGATTTAATATGTTTTTTTGATCGAAACGAGTACAAACTAGTGTATATTATATTATGATTTTTTGACCGAAACTTGCAATTTGAAGAGTTTGCTAGAAAATAATTTTTAGATGATTTTTTGCATGTACTTCCATACTAACCTTCCCTCGTAACATATAGAAAAGGTCTAAAAAGTTTCGTATCATTTCGACCAGGCCTCGAATTAATATGATTTTTGACTAAAACTAGTACAAAATAGTGTATAATATATTATGATTTTTTGACCGAAACTTGCAATTTGAAAAGTTTGATAAAATATAATTTTCAAATGATTTTTTGCATGGACTTCCATCATAATCTTCCATCGTAACATATAGAAAGGATCTGAAAAGTTTCGTATCATTTCAATCAGGCCTCGATTCAATATATTTTTTTGATCAAAACGAGTACAAACTAGTGTATATTATATTATGATTTTTTGACCGAAACTTGCAATTTGAAGAGTTTCATAGAAAATAATTTCTAGATGATTTTTTGCATGTACTTCCATCCTAACCTTCCCTCGTAACATATTGAAAGGGTCTAAAAAGTTTCGTATGATTTCGATCAGGCCTCGTATTAATAAGAATTTTTGACCGAATATAGTACAAAATAGTGTATAATATATTATGATTTTTTGACCGAAACTTGCAATTTGAAAAGTTTGATAAACTCTAATTTTCAGATGATTTTTTGCATGGACTTCCATCATAAACTTCCCTCGTAACATATAGAAAGGATCTGAAAAGTTTCGTATCATTTCGTTCAGGCCCGATTTAATATGATTTTTTGACCGAAACGAGTACAAACTAGTGAATAATATATTATGATTTTTTTACCAAAACTTGAATTTTGAAAAGTCTCATAGAATCTAATTTTTAGATGACTTTTTGCATGGACTTCCATACTACGCTTCCCTCGTAACATATAGAAAGGGTCTAAAAAGTTTGTTATCATTTCGACCAGGCCACGTATTATTATGATATTTTGACCGTAACTAGTACGAAATAGTGGATAATATATTATGATATTTTGACCGAAACTTGCAATTTGAAATGTTTCATAGAATCTAATTTTCAGATGATTTTTTGCATGAACATCCATCATAACCTTCCCTCGTAACGTATAGAAAGGACCTGAAAAGTTTCGTATCATTTCGATCAGGCCTCGATTTAATATGTTTTTTTGATCGAAACGAGTACAAACAAGTGTATATTATATTATGATTTTTTGACCGAAACTTGAAATTTGAAGAGTTTCATAGAAAATAATTTTTAGATGATTTTTTTGCATGTACTTCCATCCTAACCTTCCCTCGTAACATATAGAAAGGGTCTAAAAAGTTTCGTATCATTTAGGCCAAGCCTCGAATTAATATGATTTTTGACTAAAACTAGTACAAAATAGTGTATAATATATTATGATTTTTTCACCGAAACATGCAATTTGAAAAGTTTGATAAAATCTAATTTCCAGATGATTTTTTGCATGGACTTCCATCATAATCTTCCCTCGCAAGATATAGAAAGGATCTGAAAAGTTTCGTATCATTTCGATCAGGCCTCGATTTAATATATTTTTTTGATCAAAACGAGTACAAACTAGTGTATATTATATTATGATTTTTGACCGAAACTTGCAATTTGAAGAGTTTCATAGAAAATAATTTCTAGATGATTTTTTGCATGTACTTCCACCTAACCTTCCCTCGTAACATATAGAAAGGGTCTAAAAAGTTTCGTATGATTTCGATCAGGCCTCGTATTAATAAGAATTTTTTATCGAATATAGTACAAAATTGTGTATAATATATTATGATTTTTTGACCGAAACTTGAAATTTGAAAAGTTTGATAAAATCTAATTTTCAGATGATTTTTTGCATGGGCTTCCATCATAAACTTCCCTCGTATCATATAGGAAGGATCTGAAAAGTTTCGTATCATTTCGATCAGGCCTCGATTTAATTTTTTTTTTTTGATCGAAACGAGTACAAACTAGTGTATATTATATTATGATTTTTTGACCGAAACTTGCAACTTGAAGATTTTCATAGAAAATAATTTTTAGATGATTTTTTGCATGTACTTCCATCCTAACCTTCCCTCGTAACATATAGAAAGGGTCTAAAAAAGTTTCGTATCATTTCGACCAGGCCTCGAATTAATATGATTTTTGACTAAAACTAGTACAAAATAGTGTATAATATATTATGAATTTTTGACCGAAACATGCAATTTGAAAAGTTTGATAAAATCTAATTTTCAAATGATTTTTTGCATGGACTTCCATCATAATCTTCCATCGTAACATATAGAAAGGATCTGAAAAGTTTCTATCATTTCAATTAGGCCTCGATTTAATATATTTTTTTGATCGAAACGAGTACAAACTAGTGTATATTATATTATGATTTTTGACCGAAACTTGCAATTTGAAGAGTTTCATAGAAAATAATTTCTAGATGATTTTTTGCATGTACTTCCACCTAACCTTCCCTCGTAACATATAGAAAGGGTCTAAAAAGTTTCGTATGATTTCGATCAGGGCTCGTATTAATAAGAATTTTCGATCGAATATAGTACAAAATTGTGTATAATATATTATGATTTTTTTACCGAAACTTGAAATTTGAAAAGTTTGATAAAATCTAATTTTCAGATGATTTTTTGCATGGGCTTCCATCATAACCTTCCCTCGTATCATATAGAAAGGATCTGAAAATTTTCGTATCATTTCGATCAGGCCTCGATTTAATATGTTTTTTTGATCGAAACGAGTACAAACTAGTGTATATTATATTATGATTTTTTGACCGAAACTTGCAACTTGAAGATTTTCATAGAAAATAATTTTTAGATGATTTTTTGCATGTACTTCCATCCTAACCTTCCCTCGTAACATATAGATAGGGTCTAAAAAAGTTTCGTATCATTTCGGCCAGGCCTCGAATTAATATGATTTTTGACTAAAACTAGTACAAAATAGTGTATAATATATTATTATTTTTTGACCGAAACTTGCAATTTGAAAAGTTTGATAAAATCTAATTTCCAGATGATTTTTTGCATGGACTTCCATCATAATCTTCCCTCGCAACATATAGAAAGGATCTGAAAAGTTTCGTATCATTTCGATCAGGCCTCGATTTAATATATATTTTTGATCGAAACGAGTACAAACTAGTGTATATTATATTATGATTTTTGACCGAAACTTGCAATTTGAAGAGTTTCATAGAAAATAATTTCTAGATGATTTTTTGCATGTACTTCCACCTAACCTTCCCTCGTAACATATAGAAAGGGTCTAAAAAGTTTCGTATCATTTCGATCAGGCCTCGTATTAATAAGAATTTTTGACCGAATATAGTACAAAATTGTGTATAATATATTATGATTTTTTGACCGAAACTTGAAATTTGAAAAGTTTGATAAAATCTAATTTTCAGATGATTTTTTGCATGGACTTCCATCATTAACTTCCCTCGTATCATATAGAAAGGATCTGAATAGTTTCATATCATTTCGTTCAGGCCTCGATTTAATATGATTTTTTCACCGAAACGAGTACAAACTAGTGTATAATATATTATGATTTTTTTTACCAAAACTTGAATTTTGAAAAGTCTCATAGAATCTAATTTTTAGATGACTTTTTGCATGGACTTCCATACTAAGCTTCCCTCGTAACATATAGAAAGGGTCTAAAAAGTTAGTTATCATTTCGACCAGGCCTCGTATTAATATGATATTTTGACCGAAACTAGTACGAAATAGTGGATAATATATTATGATTTTTTCACCGAAACTTGCAATTTGAAATGTTTCATAGAATCTCATTTTCAGATGATTTTTTGCATGAACATCCATCATAACCTTCCCTCGTAACGTATAAAAGGATTTGAAAAGTTTCGTATCATTTCGATCAGGCCTCGATTTATTATGTTTTTTTGATCGAAACGAGTACAAACTAGTGTATATTATATTATGATTTTTTGACCCAAACTTGAAATTTGAAGAGTTTCATAGAAAATAATTTCTAGATGATTTTTTGCATGTACTTCCACCTAACTTTCCCTCGTAACATATAGAAAGGGTCTAAAAAGTTTCGTATCATTTCGATCAGGCCTCGTATTAATAAGAATTTTTGACCGAATATAGTACAAAATTGTGTATAATATATTATGATTTTTTGACCGAAACTTGAAATTTGAAAAGTTTGATAAAATCTAATTTTCAGATGATTTTTTGCATGGACGCCATCATAAACTTCCCTCGTATCATATAGAAAGGATCTGAAAAGTTTCGTATCATTTCGTTCAGGCCTCGATTTAATATGATTTTTTTTACCGAAACGAGTACAAACTAGTGTATAATATATTATGATTTTTTTTACCAAAACTTGAATTTTGAAAAGTCTCATAGAATCTAATTTTTAGATGACTATTTGCATGGACTTCCATACTACGCTTCCCTCGTAACATATAGAAAGGGTCTAAAAAGTTTGTTATCATTTCGACCAGGCCTCGTATTAATATGATATTTTGACCGAAACTAGTACGAAATAGTGGATAATATATTATGATTTTTTGACCGAAACTTGCAATTTGAAATGTTTCATAGAATCTAATTTTCAGATGATTTTTTGCATGAACATCCATCATAACCTTCCCTCGTAACGTATAGAAAGGATCTAAAAAGTTTCGTATCATTTCGATCAGGCCACGATTTAATATGTTTTTTTGATCGAAACGAGTACAAACAAGTGTATATTATATTATGATTTTTTGACCGAAACTTGAAATTTTAAGAGTTTCCTAGAAAATAATTTTTAGATGATTTTTTGAATGTACTTCCATCCTAACCTTCCCTCGTAACATATAGAAAGGGTCTAAAAAGTTTCGTATCATTTCGGCCAGGCCTCGAATTAATATGATTTTTGACTAAAACTAGTACAAAATAGTGTATAATATATTATGATTTTTTGACCGAAACATGCAATTTGAAAAGTTTGATAAAATCTAATTTTCAAATGATTTTTTGCATGGACTTCCATCATAATCTTCCATCGTAACATATAGAAAGGATCTGAAAAGTTTCGTATCATTTCAATTAGGCCTCGATTTAATATATTTTTTTGATCGAAACGAGTACAAACTAGTGTATATTATATTATGATTTTTGACCGAAACTTGCAATTTGAAGAGTTTCATAGAAAATAATTTCTAGATGATTTTTTGCATGTACTTCCACCTAACCTTCCCTCGTAACATATAGAAAGGGTCTAAAAAGTTTCATATGATTTCGATCAGGCCTCGTATTAATAAGAATTTTTTATCGAATATAGTACAAAATTGTGTATAATATATTATGATTTTTTGACCGAAACTTGAAATTTGAAAAGTTTGATAAAATCTAATTTTCAGATGATTTTTTGCATGGGCTTCCATCATAAACTTCCCTCGTATCATATAGAAAGGATCTGAAAAGTTTCGTATCAATTCCATCAGGCCTCGATTTAATATGTTTTTTTGATCAAAACGAGTACAAACTAGTGTATATTATATTATGATTTTTTGACCGAAACTTGCAACTTGAAGATTTTCATAGAAAATAATTTTTAGATGATTTTTTGCATGTACTTCCATCCTAACCTTCCCTCGTAACATATAGAAAGGGTCTAAAAAAGTTTCGTATCATTTCGACCAGGCGTCGAATTAATATGATTTTTGACTAAAACTAGTACAAAATAGTGTATAATATATTATGATTTTTTTACCGAAACATGCAATTTGAAAAGTTTGATTAAATCTAATTTTCAAATGATTTTTTGCATGGACTTCCATCATAATCTTCCATCGTAACATATAGAAAGGATCTGAAAAGTTTCGTATCATTTCGATTAGGCCTCGATTTAATATATATTTTTTTGATCGAAACGAGTACAAACTAGTGTATATTATATTATGATTTTTGACCGAAACTTGCAATTTGAAGAGTTTCATAGAAAATAATTTCTAGATGATTTTTTGCATGTACTTCCAACTAACCTTCCCTCGTAACATATAGAAAGGGTCTAAAAAGTTTCGTATGATTTCGATCAGGCCTCGTATTAATAAGAATTTTTTACCTAATATAGTACAAAATTGTGTATAATATATTATGATTTTTTGACCGAAACTTGAAATTTGAAAAGTTTGATAAAATCTAATTTTCAGATGATTTTTTGCATGGACTTCCATCATAAACTTCCCTAGTATCATATAGAAAGGATCTGAAAAGTTTCGTATCTTTTCGTTCAGGCCTCGATTTAATATGATTTTTTGACCGAAACGATTACAAACTAGTGTATAATATATTATGATTTTTTAACCAAAACTTGAATTTTGAAATGTATCATAGAATCTAATTTTTAGATGACTTTTTGCATGGACTTCCATACTATGCTTCCCTCGTAACATATAGAAAGGGTCTAAAAAGTTTGTTATCATTTCGACCAGGCCTCGTATTAATATGATATTTTGACAGAAAACTAGTACGAAATAGTGGATAATATATTATGATTTTTTGACCGAAACTTGCAATTTGAAATGTTTCATAGAATCTAATTTTCAGATGATTTTTTGCATGAACATCCATCATAACCTTCCCTCGTAACGTATAGAAAGGATATGCAAAGTTTCGTATCATTTCGATCAGGCCTCGATTTAATATGTTTTTTTGATCGAAACGAGTACAAACAAGTGTATATTATATTATGATTTTTTAACCGAAACTTGAAATTTGAAGAGTTTCATAGAAAATAATTTTTAGATGATTTTTTGCATGTACTTCCATCCTAACCTTCCCTCGTAACATATAGAAAGGGTCTAAAAAGTTTCGTATCATTTCGGCCAGGCCTCGAATTAATATGATTTTTGACTAAAACTAGTACAAAATAGTGTATAATATATTATTATTTTTTGACCGAAACTTGCAATTTGAAAAGTTTGAACAAATCTAATTTCCAGATGATTTTTTGCATGGACTTCCATCATAATCTTCCCTCGCAACATATAGAAAGGATCTGAAAAGTTTCGTATCATTTCGATCAGGCATCGATTTAATATATATTTTTGATCGAAACGAGTACAAACTAGTGTATATTATATTATGATTTTTGACCGAAACTTGCAATTTGAAGAGTTTCATAGAAAATAATTTCTAGATGATTTTTTGCATGTACTTCCACCTAACCTTCCCTCGTAACATATAGAAAGGGTCTAAAAAGTTTCGTATCATTTCGATTAGGCCTCGTATTAATAAGAATTTTTGACTGAATATAGTACAAAATTGTGTATAATATATTATGATTTTTTGACCGAAACTTGAAATTTGAAAAGTTTGATAAAATCTAATTTTCAGATGATTTTTTGCATGGACTTCCATCATAAACTTCCCTAGTATCATATAGAAAGGATCTGAAAAGTTTCGTATCATTTCGTTCAGACCTCGATTTAATATGATTTTTTGACCGAAACGAGTACAAACTAGTGTATAATATATTATGATTTTTTTTACCAAAACTTGAATTTTGAAAAGTCTCATAGAATCTAATTTTTAGATGACTATTTGCATGGACTTCCATACTACGCTTCCCTCGTAACATATAGAAAGGGTCTAAAAAGTTTGTTATCATTTCGACCAGGCCTCGTATTAATATGATATTTTGACCGAAACTAGTACGAAATAGTGGATAATATATTATGATTTTTTGACCGAAACTTGCAATTTGAAATGTTTCATAGAATCTAATTTTCAGATGATTTTTTGCATGAACATCCATCATAACCTTCCCTCGTAACGTATAGAAAGGATCTGAAAAGTTTCGTATCATTTCGATCAGGCCTCGATTTAATATGTTTTTTTGATCGAAACGAGTACAAACAAGTGTATATTATATTATGATTTTTTGACCGAAACTTGAAATTTGAAGAGTTTCATTGAAAATAATTTTTAGATGATTTTTTGCATGTACTTCCATCCTAACCTTCCCTCGTAACATATAGAAAGGGTCTAAAAAGTTTTGTATCATTTCGGCCAGGCCTCGAATTAATATGATTTAAAAACTAAAACTAGTACAAAATAGTGTATAATATATTATGATTTTTTGACCGAAACTTGCAATTTGAAAAGTTTGATAAAATCTAATTTCCAGATGATTTTTTGCATGGACTTCCATCATAATCTTCCCTCGCAACACATAGAATGGATCTGAAAAGTTTCGTATCATTTCGATCAGGCCTCGATTTAATATATTTTTTTGATCAAAACGAGTACAAACTAGTGTATATTATATTATGATTTTTGACCGAAACTTGCAATTTGAAGAGTTTCATAGAAAATAATTTCTAGATGATTTTTTGCATGTACTTCCACCTAACCTTCCCTCGTAACATATAGAAAGGGTCTAAAAAGTTTCGTATCATTTCGATTAGGCCTCGTATTAATAAGAATTTTTGACTGAATATAGTACAAAATTGTGTATAATATATTATGATTTTTTGACCGAAACTTGAAATTTGAAAAGTTTGATAAAATCTAATTTTCAGATGATTTTTTGCATGGACTTCCATCATAAACTTCCCTAGTATCATATAGAAAGGATCTGAAAAGTTTCGTATCATTTCGTTCAGACCTCGATTTAATATGATTTTTTGACCGAAACGAGTACAAACTAGTGTATAATATATTATGATTTTTTTTACCAAAACTTGAATTTTGAAAAGTCTCATAGAATCTAATTTTTAGATGACTATTTGCATGGACTTCCATACTACGCTTCCCTCGTAACATATAGAAAGGGTCTAAAAAGTTTGTTATCATTTCGACCAGGCCTCGTATTAATATGATATTTTGACCGAAACTAGTACGAAATAGTGGATAATATATTATGATTTTTTGACCGAAACTTGCAATTTGAAATGTTTCATAGAATCTAATTTTCAGATGATTTTTTGCATGAACATCCATCATAACCTTCCCTCGTAACGTATAGAAAGGATCTGAAAAGTTTCGTATCATTTCGATCAGGCCTCGATTTAATATGTTTTTTTGATCGAAACGAGTACAAACAAGTGTATATTATATTATGATTTTTTGACCGAAACTTGAAATTTGAAGAGTTTCATTGAAAATAATTTTTAGATGATTTTTTGCATGTACTTCCATCCTAACCTTCCCTCGTAACATATAGAAAGGGTCTAAAAAGTTTTGTATCATTTCGGCCAGGCCTCGAATTAATATGATTTAAAAACTAAAACTAGTACAAAATAGTGTATAATATATTATGATTTTTTGACCGAAACTTGCAATTTGAAAAGTTTGATAAAATCTAATTTCCAGATGATTTTTTGCATGGACTTCCATCATAATCTTCCCTCGCAACACATAGAATGGATCTGAAAAGTTTCGTATCATTTCGATCAGGCCTCGATTTAATATATTTTTTTGATCAAAACGAGTACAAACTAGTGTATATTATATTATGATTTTTGACCGAAACTTGCAATTTGAAGAGTTTCATAGAAAATAATTTCTAGATGATATTTTGCATGTACTTCCACCTAACCTTCCCTCGTAACATATAGAAAGGGTCTAAAAAGTTTCGTATCATTTCGATCAGGCCTTGTATTAATAAGAATTTTTGACCGAATATAGTAAAAAATTGTGTATAATATATTATGATTTTTTGACCGAAACTTGAAATTTGAAAAGTTTGATAAAATCTAATTTTCAGATGATTTTTTGCATGGACTTCCATCATAAACTTCCCTCGAATCATATAGAAAGGATCTGAATAGTTTCCTATCATTTCGTTCAGGCCTCGATTTAATATGATTTTTTCACCGAAACGAGTACAAACTAGTGTATAATATATTATGATATTTTTTTTACCAAAACTTGAATTTTGAAAAGTCTCATAGAATCTAATTTTTAGATGACTTTTTGCATGGACTTCCATACTAAGCTTCCCTCGTAACATATAGAAAGGGTCTAAAAAATTTAGTTATCATTTCGACCAGGCCTCGTATTAATATGATATTTTGACCGAAACTAGTACGAAATAGTGGATAATATATTATAATTTTTTCACCGAAACTTGCAATTTGAAATGTTTCATAGAATCTAATTTTCAGATGATTTTTTGCATGAACATCCATCATAACCTTCCCTCGTAACGTATAGAAAGGATCTGAAAAGTTTCGTATCATTTCGATCAGGCCTCGATTTAATATGTTTTTTGATCGAAACGAGTACAAACTAGTGTATATTATATTATGATTTTTTGACCGAAACTTGAAATTTGAAGAGTTTCATAGAAAATAATTTTTAGATGATTTTTTGCATGTGCTTCCATCCTAACCTTCCCTCGTAACATATAGAAAGGGTCTAAAAAGTTTCGTATCATTTCGGCCAGGCCTCGAATTAATATGATTTTTGACTAAAACTAGTACAAAATAGTGTATAATATATTATGATTTTTTGACCGAAACTTGCAATTTGAAAAGTTTGATAAAATCTAATTTCCAGATGATTTTTTGCATGGACTTCCATCATAATCTTCCCTCGCAACATATATAAAGGATCTGAAAAGTTTCGTATCATTTCGATCAGGCCTCGATTTAATATATTTTTTTGATCGAAACGAGTACAAACTAGTGTATATTATATTATGATTTTTGACCGAAACATGCAATTTGAAGAGTTTCATAGAAAATAATTTCTAGATGATTTTTTTCATGTACTTCCACCTAACCTTCCCTCGTAACATATAGAAAGGGTCTAAAAAGTTTCGTATGATTTCGATCAGGCCTCGTATTAATAAGAATTTTTGACCGAATATAGTACAAAATTGTGTATAATATATTATGATTTTTTGACCGAAACTTGAAATTTGAAAAGTTTGATAAAATCTAATTTTCAGATGATTTTTTGCATGGACTTCCATCATAAACTTCCCTCGTATCATATAGAAAGTATCTGAAAAGTTTCGTATCATTTCGTTCAGGCCTCGATTTAATATGATATTTTGACCGAAACGAGTACAAACTAGTGTATAATATATTAGGATTTTTTTTTACCAAAACATGAATTTTGAAAAGTCTCATAGAATCTAATTTTTATATGACTTTTTGCATGGACTTCCATACTACGCTTCCCTCGTAACATATAGAAAGGGTCTAAAAAGTTTGTTATCATTTCGACCAGGCCTCGTATTAATATGATATTTTGACCGAAACTAGTACGAAATAGTGAATAATATATTATGATTTTTTCACCGAAACTTGCAATTTGAAATGTTTCATAGAATCTATTTTTCAGATGATTTTTTGCATGAACATCCATCATAACCTTCCCTCGTAACGTATAGAAAGGATCTGAAAAGTTTCGTATCATTTCGATCAGGCCTCGATTTAATATGTTTTTTTGATCGAAACGAGTACAAACTAGTGTATATTATATTATGATTTTTTGACCGAAACTTGAAATTTGAAGAGTTTCATAGAAAATAATTTTTAGATGATTTTTTGCATGTACTTCCATCCTAACCTTCCCTCGTAACATATAGAAAGGGTCTAAAAAGTTTTGTATCATTTCGGCCAGGCCTCGAATTAATATGATTTTTGACTAAAACTAGAACAAAATAGTGTATAATATATTATGATTTTTTGACCGAAACTTGCAATTTGAAAAGTTTGATAAAATCTAATTTCCAGATGATTTATTGCATGGACTTCCATCATAATCTTCCCTCGCAACATATACAAAGGATCTGAAAAGTTTCGTATCATTTCGATCAGGCCTCGATTTAATATATTTTTTTGATCGAAACGAGTACAAACTAGTGTATATTATATTATGATTTTTGACCGAAACTTGCAATTTGAAGAGTTTCATAGAAAATAATTTCTAGATGATATTTTGCATGTACTTCCACCTAACCTTCCCTCGTAACATATAGAAAAGGGTCTAAAAAGTTTTGTATCATTTCGATCAGGCCTCGTATTAATAAGAATTTTTGACCGAATATAGTACAAAATTGTGTATAATATATTATGATTTTTTGACCGAAACTTGAAATTTGAAAAGTTTGATAAAATCTAATTTTCAGATGATTTTTTGCATGGACTTCCATCATAAACTTCCCTCGTATCATATAGAAATGATCTGAATAGTTTCGTATCATTTCGTTCAGGCCTCGATTTAATATGATTTTTTCACCGAAACGAGTACAAACTAGTGTATAATATATTATGATTTTTTTTACCAAAACTTGAATTTTGAAAAGTCTCATAGAATCTAATTTGTAGATGACTTTTTGCATGGACTTCCATACTAAGCTTCCCTCGTAACATATAGAAAGGGTCTAAAAAGTTTGTTATCATTTCGACCAGGCCTCGTATTAATATGATATTTTGACTGAAACTAGTACGAAATAGTGGATAATATATTATGATTTTTTCACCGAAACTTGCAATTTGAAATGTTTCATAGAGTCTAATTTTCAGATGATTTTTTGCATGAACATCCATCATAACCTTCCCTCGTAACGTATAGAAAGGATCTGAAAAGTTTCGTATCATTTCGATCAGGCCTCGATTTAATATGTTTTTTTGATCGAAACGAGTACAAACTAGTGTATATTATATTATGATTTTTTGACCGAAACTTGAAATTTGAAGAGTTTCATAGAAAATAATTTTTGGTTGATTTTTTGCATGTACTTCCATCCTAACCTTCCCTCGTAACATATAGAAAGGGTCTAAAAAGTTTCGTATCATTTCGGCCAGGCCTCGAATTAATATGATTTTTGACTAAAACTAGTACAAAATAGTGTATAATATATTATGATTTTTTGACTGAAACTTGCAATTTGAAAAGTTTGATAAAATTTAATTTCCAGATGATTTTTTGCATGGACTTCCATCATAATCTTCCCTCGCAACATATACAAAGGATCTGAAAAGTTTCGTATCATTTCGATCAGGCCTCGATTTAATATATTTTTTTGATCGAAACGAGTACAAACTAGTGTATATTATATTTTGATTTTTGACCGAAACTTACAATTTGAAGAGTTTCATAGAAAATAATTTCTAGATGATATTTTGCATGTACTTCCACCTAACCTTCCCTCGTAACCTATAGAAAAGGGTCTAAAAAGTTTTGTATCATTTCGATCAGGCCTCGTATTAATAAGAATTTTTGACCGAATATAGTACAAAATTGTGTATAATATATTATGATTTTTTGACCGAAACTTGAAATTTGAAAAGTTTGATAAAATCTAATTTTCAGATGATTTTTTGCATGGACTTCCATCATAAACTTCCCTCGTATCATATAGAAAGGATCTGAATAGTTTCGTATCATTTCGTTCAGGCCTCGATTTAATATGATTTTTTCACCGAAACGAGTACAAACTAGTGTATAATATATTAGGATTTTTTTTACCAAAACTTGAATTTTGAAAAGTCTCATAGAATCTAATTTGTAGATGACTTTTTGCATGGACTTCCATACTAAGCTTCCCTCGTAACATATAGAAAGGGTCTAAAAAGTTTGTTATCATTTCGACCAGGCCTCGTATTAATATGATATTTTGACCGAAACTAGTACGAAATAGTGGATAATATATTATGATTTTTTCACCGAAACTTGCAATTTGAAATGTTTCATAGAATCTAATTTTCAGATGATTTTTTGCATGAACATCCATCATAACCTTCCCTCGTAACGTATAGAAAGGATCTGAAAAGTTTCGTATCATTTCGATCAGGCCTCGATTTAATATGTTTTTTTGATCGAAACGAGTACAAACTAGTGTATATTATATTATGATTTTTTGACCGAAACATGAAATTTGAAGAGTTTCATAGAAAATAATTTTTAGATGATATTTTGCATGTACTTCCATCCTAACCTTCCCTCGTAACATATAGAAAGGGTCTAAAAAGTTTCGTATCATTTCGGCCAGGCCTCGAATTAATATGATTTTTGACTAAAACTAGTACAAAATAGTGTATAATATATTATGATTTTTTGACCGAAACTTGCAATTTGAAAAGCTTGATAAAATCTAATTTCCAGATGATTTTTTGCATGGACTTCCATCATAATCTTCCCTCGCAACATATACAAAGGATCTGAAAAGTTTCGTATCATTTCGATCAGGCCTCGATTTAATATATTTTTTTGATCGAAACGAGTACAAACTAGTGTATATTATATTTTGATTGTTGACCGAAACTTGCAATTTGAAGAGTTTCAAAGAAAATAATTTCTAGATGATATTTTGCATGTACTTCCACCTAACCTTCCCTCGTAACATATAGAAAAGGGTCTAAAAAGTTTTGTATCATTTCGATCAGGCCTCGTATTAATAAGAATTTTTGACCGAATATAGTACAAAATTGTGTATAATATATTATGATTTTTTGACCGAAACTTGAAATTTGAAAAGTTTGATAAAATCTAATTTTCAGATGATTTTTTGCATGGACTTCCATCATAAACTTCCCTCGTATCATATAGAAAGGATCTGAATAGTTTCGTATCATTTCGTTCAGGCCTCGATTTAATATGATTTTTTCACCGAAACGAGTACAAACTAGTGTATAATATATTATGATTTTTTTTACCAAAACTTGAATTTTGAAAAGTCTCATAGAATCTAATTTGTAGATGACTTTTTGCATGGACTTCCATACTAAGCTTCCCTCGTAACATATAGAAAGGGTCTAAAAAGTTTGTTATCATTTCGACCAGGCCTCGTATTAATATGATATTTTGACTGAAACTAGTACGAAATAGTGGATAATATATTATGATTTTTTCACCGAAACTTGCAATTTGAAATGTTTCATAGAATCTAATTTTCAGATGATTTTTTGCATGAACATCCATCATAACCTTCCCTCGTAACGTATAGAAAGGATCTGAAAAGTTTCGTATCATTTCGATCAGGCCTCGATTTAATATGTTTTTTTGATCGAAACGAGTACAAACTAGTGTATATTATATTATGATTTTTTGACCGAAACTTGAAATTTGAAGAGTTTCATAGAAAATAATTTTTGGTTGATTTTTTGCATGTACTTCCATCCTAACCTTCCCTCGTAACATATAGAAAGGGTCTAAAAAGTTTCGTATCATTTCGGCCAGGCCTCGAATTAATATGATTTTTGACTAAAACTAGTACAAAATAGTGTATAATATATTATGATTTTTTGACTGAAACTTGCAATTTGAAAAGTTTGATAAAATCTAATTTCCAGATGATTTTTTGCATGGACTTCCATCATAATCTTCCCTCGCAACATATACAAAGGATCTGAAAAGTTTCGTATCATTTCGATCAGGCCTCGATTTAATATATTTTTTTGATCGAAACGAGTACAAACTAGTGTATATTATATTATGATTTTTGACCGAAACTTGCAATTTGAAGAGTTTCATAGAAAATAATTTCTAGATGATATTTTGCATGTACTTCCACCTAACCTTCCCTCGTAACATATAGAAAAGGGTCTAAAAAGTTTTGTATCATTTCGATCAGGCCTCGTATTAATAAGAATTTTTGACCGAATATAGTACAAAATTGTGTATAATATATTATGATTTTTTGACCAAAACTTGAAATTTGAAAAGTTTGATAAAATCTAATTTTCAGATGATTTTTTGCATGGACTTCCATCATAAACTTCCCTCGTATCATATAGAAAGGATCTGAATAGTTTCGTATCATTTCGTTCAGGCCTCGATTTAATATGATTTTTTCACCGAAACGAGTACAAACTAGTGTATAATATATTATGATTTTTTTTACCAAAACTTGAATTTTGAAAAGTCTCATAGAATCTAATTTGTAGATGACTTTTTGCATGGACTTCCATACTAAGCTTCCCTCGTAACATATAGAAAGGGTCTAAAAAGTTTGTTATCATTTCGACCAGGCCTTGTATTAATATGATATTTTGACCGAAACTAGTACGAAATAGTGGATAATATATTATGATTTTTTCACCGAAACTTGCAATTTGAAATGTTTCATAGAATCTAATTTTCAGATGATTTTTTGCATGAACATCCATCATAACCTTCCCTCGTAACGTATAGAAAGGATCTGAAAAGTTTCGTATCATTTCGATCAGGCCTCGATTTAATATGTTTTTTTGATCGAAACGAGTACAAACTAGTGTATATTATATTATGATTTTTTGACCGAAACTTGAAATTTGAAGAGATTCATAGAAAATAATTTTTAGATGATTTTTTGCATGTACTTCCATCCTAACCTTCCCTCGTAACATATAGAAAGGGTCTAAAAAGTTTCGTATCATTTCGGCCAGGCCTCGAATTAATATGATTTTTGACTAAAACTAGTACAAAATAGTGTATAATATATTATGATTTTTTGAACGAAACTTGCAATTTGAAAAGTTTGATAAAATCTAATTTCCAGATGATTTTTTGCATGGACTTCCATCACAATCTTCCCTCGCAACATATAGAAAGGATCTAAAAAGTTTCGTATTATTTCGATCAGGCCTCGATTTAATATATTTTTTTGATCGAAACGAGTACAAACTAGTGTATATTATATTATGATTTTTGACCGAAACTTGCAATTTGAAGAGTTTCATAGAAAATAATTTCTAGATGATATTTTGCATGTACTTCCACCTAACCTTCCCTCGTAACATATACAAAGGGTCTAAAAAGTTTCGTATCATTTCGATCAGGCCTCGTATTAATAAGAATTTTTGACCGAATATAGTACAAAATTGTGTATAATATATTATGATTTTTTGACCGAAACTTGAAATTTGAAAAGTTTGATAAAATCTAATTTTCAGATGATTTTTTGCATGGACTTCCATCATAAGCTTCCCTCGTATCATATAGAAAGGATCTGAATAGTTTCGTATCATTTCGTTCAGGCCTCGATTTAATATTATTTTTTCACCGAATCGATTACAAACTAGTGTATAATATATTATGATTTTTTTTAACAAAACATGAATTTTGAAAAGTCTCATAGAATCTAATTTTTAGATGACTTTTTGCATGGACTTCCATACTAAGCTTCCCTCGTAACATATAGAAAGGGTCTAAAAAGTTTGTTATCATTTCGACCAGGCCTCGTATTAATATGATATTTTGACCGAAACTAGTACGAAATAGTGGATAATATATTATGATTTTTTCACCGAAAAATTGCAATTTGAAATGTTTCATAGAATCTAATTTTCAGATGATTTTTTGCATGAACATCCATCATAACCTTCCCTCGTAACGTATAGAAAGGATCTGAAAAGTTTCGTATCATTTCGATCAAGCCTCGATTTAATATGTTTTTTTGATCGAAACGAGTATAAACTAGTGTATATTATATTATGATTTTTTGACCGAAACTTGAAATTTGAAGAGTTTCATAGAAAATAATTTTTAGATGATTTTTTGCATTTATTTCCATCCTAACCTTCCCTCGTAACATATAGAAAGGGTCTAAAAAGTTTCGTATCATTTCGGCCAGGCCTCGAATTAATATGATTTTTGACTAAAACTAGTACAAAATAGTGTATAATATATTATGATTTTTTGACCGAAACTTGCAATTTTAAAAGTTTGATAAAATCTAATTTCCAGATGATTTTTTGCATGGACTTCCATCATAATCTTCCCTCGCAACATATAGAAAGGATCTGAAAAGTTTCGTATCATTTCGATCAGGCCTCGATTTAATATATTTTTTCGATCGAAACGAGTACAAACTAGTGTATATTATATTATGATTTTTGACCGAAACTTGCAATTTGAAGAGTTTCATAGAAAATAATTTCTAGATTATTTTTTGCATGTACTTCCACCTAACCTTCCCTCGTAACATATAGAAAGGGTCTAAAAAGTTTTGTATGATTTCGATCAGGCCTCGTATTAATAAGAATTTTTGACCGAATATAGTAGAAAATTGTGTATAATATATTATGATTTTTTGACCGAAACTTGAAATTTGAAAAGTTTGATAAAATCTAATTTTCAGATGATTTTTTGCATGGACTTCCATCATAAACTTCCCTCGTATCATATAGTAAGGATCTGAAAAGTTTCGTATCTTTTCGTTCAGGCCTCGATTTAATATGATTTTTTGACCGAAACGAGTACAAACTAGTGTATAATATATTATGATTTTTTTTACCAAAACTTGAATTTTGAAAAGTCTCATAGAATCTAATTTTTAGATGACTTTTTGCATGGACTTCCATACTACGCTTCCCTCGTAACATATAGAAAGGGTCTAAAAAGTTTGTTATCATTTCGACCAGGCCTCGTATTAATATGATATTTTGACCGAAACTAGTACGAAATAGTGGATAATATATTATGATTATTTGACCGAAACTTGCAATTTGAAATGTTTCATATAATCTAATTTTCAGAGTATTTTTTGCATGAACATCCATCATAACCTTCCCTCGTAACGTATAGAAAGGATCTGAAAAGTTTCGTATCATTTCGATCAGGCCTCGATTTAATATGTTTTTTTGATCGAAACGAGTACAAACAAGTGTATATTATATTATGATTTTTTGACCGAAACTTGCAATTTGAAGAGTTTCATAGAAAATAATTTTTAGATGATTTTTTCCATGTACTTCCATCCTAACCTTCCCTCGTAACATATAGAAAGGGTCTAAAAAGTTTCGTATCATTTCGGCCAGGCCTCGAATTAATATGATTTTTGACTAAAACTAGTACAAAATAGTGTATAATATATTATGACTTTTTTGACTGAAACTTGCAATTTGAAAAGTTTGATAAAATCTAATTTTCAGATGATTTTTTGCATGGACTTCCAACATAATCTTCCCTCGTAACATATAGAAAGGATCTGAAAAGTTTCGTATCATTTCGATCAGGCCTCGATTTAATATATTTTTTTGATCGAAACGGGTACAAACTAGTGTATATTATATTATGATTTTTGACCGAAACTTCCAATTTGAAGAGTTTCATAGAACATAATTTCTAGATGATTTTTTGCATGTACTTCCATCCCAACCTTCCCTCGTAACATATAAAAGGGTCTAAAAAGTTTCGTATCATTTCGATCAGGCCTCGTATTAATATGAATTTTTGACCGAAACTTGCAATTTGAAAAGTTTGATAAAATCTAATTTGCAGATGATTTTTTGCATGGACTTCCATCATAAACTTCCCTCGTAACATATAGAAAGGATCTGAAAAGTTTCGTATCATTTCGTTCAGGCCTCGATTTAATATGATTTTTTTACCGAAACGAGTACAAACTAGTGTGTAATATATTATGATTTTTTTACCAAAACTTGAATTTTGAAAAGTCTCATAGAATCTAATTTTTAGATGACTTTTTGCATGGACTTCCATCATAAGCTTCCCTCGTAACATATACAAAGGGTCTAAAAAGTTTGTTATCATTTCGACCAGGCCTCGTATTAATATGATTTTTTGACCGAAACTAGTATGAAATAGTGGATAATATATTATGATTATTTGTCTGAAACTTGCAATTTGAAATGTTTCATAGAATCTAATTTTCAGATGATTTTTTGCATGGACTTCCATCATAAACTTCCCTCGTAACATATAGAAAGGATCTGAAAAGTTTCGTATCATTTCGATCAGGCCTCGATTTAATATGTTTTTTTGATCGACACGAGTACAAACTAGTGTATATTATATTATGATTTTTTGACTGAAACTTGCAATTTGAAGAGTTTCATAGAAAATAATTTTTAGATGATTTTTTGCATGGACTTCCCTCATAATCTTCCCTCGTAACATATAGAAAGGATCTGAAAAGTTTCGTATCATTTCGATAAGGCCTCGATTTAATATATTTTTTTGATCGAAACGAGTACAAACTAGTGTATATTATATTATGATTTTTGACCGAAACTTGCAATTTGAAGAGTTTCATAGAAAATAATTTCTAGATGATTCTTTGCTTATACTTCCATCCTAACCTTCCCTCGTAAAATATAGAAAGGGTCTAAAATGTTTAGTATCATTTCGATCAGGCCTCGTATTAATATGAATTTTTAACCGAATATAGTACAAAATAGTGTATAATATATTATGATTTTTTGACCGAAACTTGCAATTTGAAAAGTTTGATAAATTCTAATTTTCAGATGATTTTTTGCATGGACTACCAACATAAACTTCCCTCGTAACATATAGAAAGGATCTGAAAAGTTTCGTATCATTTCGTTCTGGCCTCGATTTAATATGATTTTTTGACCGAAACGAGTACAAACAAGTGTATAATATATTATGATTTTTTTACCAAAACTTGAATTTTGAAAAGTCTTATAGAATCTAATTTTTAGATGACTTTTTGCATGGACTTCCATCATAAGCTTCCCTCGTAACATATAAAAAGGGTCTAAAAAGTTTGTTATCATTTCGACCAGGCCTCGTATTAATATGATTTTTTGACCGAAACTAGTACGAAATAGTGGATAATATATTATGATTTTTTGATCGAAACTTGCAATTTGAAATGTTTCATTAAATCTAATTTTCAGATGATTTTTTGCATGAACATCCATCATAACCTTCCCTCGTAACATATAGAAAGGATCTGAAAAGTTTCGTATCATTTCGATCAGGCCTCGATTTAATATGTTTTTTTGATCGACACGAGTACAAACTAGTGTATATTATTTTATGATTTTTTGACCGAAATTTGCAATTTGAAGAGTTTCATAGATAATAATTTTTAGATGATTTTTTGCATGTACTTCCATCCTAACCTTCCCTCGTAACATATAGAAAGGGTCTAAAAAGTTTCGTATCATTTCGACCAGGCCTCGAATTAATATGATTTTTGACTAAAACTAGTACAAAATAGTGTATAATATATTATGATTTTTTGACCGAAACTTACAATTTGAAAAGTTTGATAAAATCTAATTTTCAGATGATTTTTTGCATGGACTTCCCTCATAATCTTCCCTCGTAACATATAGAAAGGATCTGAAAAGTTTCGTATCATTTCGATCAGGCCTCGATTTAATATATTTTTTTGATCGAAACGAGTACAAACTAGTGTATATTATATTATGATTTTTGACCGAAACTTGCAATTTGAAGAGTTTCATAGAAAATAATTTCTAGATGATTTTTTGCATGTACTTCCATCCTAACCTTCCCTCGTAACATATAGAAAGGGTCTAAAATGTTTAGTATCATTTCGATCAGGCCTCGTATTAATATGAATTTTTGACCGAATATAGTACAAAATAGTGTATAATATATTATGATTTTTTGACCGAAACTTGCAATTTGAAAAGTTTGATAAATTCTAATTTTCAGATGATTTTTTGCATGGATTTCCATCATAAACTTCCCTCGTAACATATAGAAAGGATCTGAAAAGTTTCGTATCATTTCGTTCAGGCCTCGATTTAATATGATTTTTTGACCGAAACGATTACAAACAAGTGTATAATATATTATGATTTTTTTTACCAAAACTTGAATTTTGAAAAGTCTCATAGAATCTAATTTTTAGATGACTTTTTGCATGGACTTCCATCCTAAGCTTCCCTCGTAACATATACAAAGAGTCTAAAAAGTTTGTTATCATTTCGACCAGGCCTCGTATTAATATGATTTTTTGACAGAAACTAGTACGAAATAGTGGATAGTATATTATGATTTTTTGACCGAAACTTGCAGTTTGAAATTATTCATATAATTTAATTTTCAGATGATTTTTTGCATGAACATGCATCATAACCTTCCCTCGTAACATATATAAAAGATCTGAAAAGTTTCGTTTCATTTCAATCAGGCCTCGATTTAATATGTTTTTTTGATCGAAAAGAGTACAAACTAGTGTATATGATATTATGATTTTTTGAGCGAAACTTGCAATTTGAAGAGTTTCATAGAAAATAATTTTTTAGATTATTTTTTGCATGTACTTCCATCCTATCCTTCCCTCGTAACATATAGAAAGGGTCTAAAAAGTTTCGTATCATTTCGACCAGGCCTCGAATTAATATGATTTTTGACTAAAACTAGTACAAAATAGTGTATAATATATTATGATTTTTTGACCGAAACTTGGAATTTGAAAAGTTTGATAAAATCTAATTTTCAGATGATTTTTTGCATGGACTTCCATCATAATCTTCCCTCGTAACATATAGAAAGGATCTAAAAAGTTTCGTATCATTTCGTTCAGGCCTCGATTTAATATGATTTTTTAACCGAAACGAGTACAAACTAGTGTATAATATATTATGATTTTTTTTACCAAAACTTGAATATTGAGAAGTCTCATAGAATCTAATTTTTAGATGACTTTTTGCATGGACTTCCATCCTAAGCTTCCCTCGTAACATATAGAAATTGTCTAAAAAGTTTGTTATCATTTCGACCAGGCCTCATATTAATATGATTTTTTGACCGAAACTAGTACGAAATAGTGGATAATATATTATGATTTTTTGACCTAAACTTGCAATTTGAAATGTTTCATAGAATCTAATTTGCATATGATTTTTTGCATGAACATCCATCATAACCTTCCCTCGTAAAATATAGAAAGGATCTGAAAAGTTTCTTATCATTTCGATCAGGCCTCGATTTAATATGTTTTTTTTATCAACACGGGTACAAACTAGTGTATATTATATTATGATTTTTTGACCGAAACTTGCAATTTGAAGAGTTTCATAGAAAATAATTTTTAGATGATTTTTTGCATGTACTTCCATCCGAACCTTCCCTCGTAACATATAGAAAGGGCCTAAAAAGTTTCGTATCATTTCGGCCAAGCCTCGAATTAATATGATTTTTGACTAAAACTAGTACAAAATAGTGTATAATATATTATGATTTTTTGACCGAAACGTGCAATTTGAAAAGTTTGATAAAATCTAATTTCCAGATGATTTTTTGCATGGACATCCATCTTAATCTTCCCTCGTAACATATAGAAAGGATCTGAAAAGATTCGTATCATTTCAATCAGGCCTCAATTTAATATACTTTTTTGATCGAAACGAGTACAAACTAGTGTATATTATATTATGATTTTTGACCGAAACTTGCAATTTGAAAAGTTTCATAGAAAATAATTTCTAGATAATTTTTTGCCTGTACTTCCATCCTAACCTTCCCTCGTAACATATAGAAAGGGTCTAAAAAGTTTAGTATCATTTCGATCAGGCCTCGTATTAATATGAATTTTTGACCGAATATATTACAAAATAGTGTATAATATATTATGATTTTTTGACCGAAACTTGCAATTTGAAATGTTTGATAAAATCTAATTTTCAGATGATTTTTTGCATGGACTTCCATCATAATCTTCCCTCGTAACATATAGAAAGGATCTAAAAAGTTTCGTATCATTTCGTTCAGGCCTCGATTTAATATGATTTTTTGACCGAAACGAGTACAAACTAGTGTATAATATATTATGATTTTTTTACCAAAATTTGAATTTTGAGAAGTCTCATAGAATCTAATTTTTAGATGACTTTTTGCATGGACTTCCATCCTAAGCTTCCCTCGTAACATATAGAAATTGTCTAAAAAGTTTGTTATCATTTCGACCAGGCCTCGTATTAATATGATTTTTTGACCGAAACTAGTACGAAATAGTGGATAATATATTATGATTTTTTGACCGAAACTTGCAATTTGAAATGTTTCATAGAATCTAATTTTCAGATGATTTTTTGCGTGAACATCCATCATAACCTTCCCTCGTAACATATAGAAAGGATCTGAAAAGTTTCGTATCATTTCGATCAGGCCTCGATTTAATATGTATTTTTGATCGAAACGAGTACAAACTAGTGTATATTATATTATGATTTTTGACCGAAACTTGCAATTTGAAAAGTTTCATAGAAAATAATTTCTAGATGATTTTTTGCCTGTACTTCCATCCTAACCTTCCCTCGTAACATATAGAAAGGGTCTAAAAAGTTTAGTATCATTTCGATCAGGCCTCGTATTAATATGAATTTTTGACCGAATATATTACAAAATAGTGTATAATATATTATGATTTTTTGACTGAAACTTGCAATTTGAAATGTTTGATAAAATCTAATTTTCAGATGATTTTTTGCATGGACTTCCATCATAATCTTCCCTCGTAACATATAGAAAGGATCTAAAAAGTTTTGTATCATTTCGTTCAGGCCTCGATTTAATATGATTTTTTGACCGAAACGAGTACAAACTAGTGTATAATATATTATGATTTTTTTACCAAAATTTGAATTTTGAGAAGTCTCATAGAATCTAATTTTTAGATGACTTTTTGCATGGACTTCCATCCTAAGCTTCCCTCGTAACATATAGAAATTGTCTAAAAAGTTTGTTATCATTTCGACCAGGCCTCGTATTAATATGATTTTTTGACCGAAACTAGTACGAAATAGTGGATAATATATTATGATTTTTTGACCGAAACTTGCAATTTGAAATGTTTCATAGAATCTAATTTTCAGATGATTTTTTGCGTGAACATCCATCATAACCTTCCCTCGTAACATATAGAAAGGATCTGAAAAGTTTCGTATCATTTCGATCAGGCCTCGATTTAATATGTATTTTTGATCGAAACGAGTACAAACTAGTGTATATTATATTATGATTTTTGACCGAAACTTGCAATTTGAAAAGTTTCATAGAAAATAATTTCTAGATGATTTTTTGCCTGTACTTCCATCCTAACCTTCCCTCGTAACATATAGAAAGGGTCTAAAAAGTTTAGTATCATTTCGATCAGGCCTCGTATTAATATGAATTTTTGACCGAATATATTACAAAATAGTGTATAATATATTATGATTTTTTGACCGAAACTTGCAATTTGAAATGTTTGACAAAATTTAATTTTCAGATGATTTTTTGCATGGACTTCCATCATAATCTTCCCTCGTAACATATAGAAAGGATCTAAAAAGTTTCATATCATTTCGTTCAGGCCTCGATTTAATATGATTTTTCGACCGAAACGAGTACAAACTAGTGTATAATATATTATGATTTTTTTACCAAAATTTGAATTTTGAGAAGTCTCATAGAATCTAATTTTTAGATGACTTTTTGCATGGACTTCCATCCTAAGCTTCCCTCGTAACATATAGAAATTGTCTAAAAAGTTTGTTATCATTTCGACCAGGCCTCGTATTAATATGATTTTTTGACCGAAACTAGTACGAAATAGTGGATAATATATTATGATTTTTTGACCGAAACTTGCAATTTGAAATGTTTCATAGAATCTAATTTTCAGATGATTTTTTGCGTGAACATCCATCATAACCTTCCCTCGTAACATATAGAAAGGATCTGAAAAGTTTCGTATCATTTCGATCAGGCCTCGATTTAATATGTATTTTTGATCGAAACGAGTACAAACTAGTGTATATTATATTATGATTTTTGACCGAAACTTGCAATTTGAAAAGTTTCATAGAAAATAATTTCTAGATGATTTTTTGCCTGTACTTCCATCCTAACCTTCCCTCGTAACATATAGAAAGGGTCTAAAAAGTTTAGTATCATTTCGATCAGGCCTCGTATTAATATGAATTTTTGACCGAATATATTACAAAATAGTGTATAATATATTATGATTTTTTGACCGAAACTTGCAATTTGAAATGTTTGACAAAATTTAATTTTCAGATGATTTTTTGCATGGACTTCCATCATAATCTTCCCTCGTAACATATAGAAAGGATCTAAAAAGTTTCATATCATTTCGTTCAGGCCTCGATTTAATATGATTTTTCGACCGAAACGAGTACAAACTAGTGTATAATATATTATGATTTTTTTACCAAAATTTGAATTTTGAGAAGTCTCATAGAATCTAATTTTTAGATGACTTTTTGCATGGACTTCCATCCTAAGCTTCCCTCGTAACATATAGAAATTGTCTAAAAAGTTTGTTATCATTTCGACCAGGCCTCGTATTAATAGGATTTTTTGACCGAAACTAGTACGAAATAGTGGATAATATATTATGATTTTTTGACCGAAACTTGCAATTTGAAATGTTTCATAGAATCTAATTTTCAGATGATTTTTTGCGTGAACATCCATCATAACCTTCCCTCGTAACATATAGAAAGGATCTGAAAAGTTTCGTATCATTTCGATCAGGCCTCGATTTAATATGTATTTTTGATCGAAACGAGTACAAACTAGTGTATATTATATTATGATTTTTTGTCCGAAACTTGAAATTTCAAGAGTTTCATAGAAAATAATTTTTAGATGATTTTTTGCATGTACTTCCATCCTCTAACCTTCCCTCGTAACATATAGAAAGGGTCTAAAAAGTTTCGTATCATTTCGGCCAGGCCTCGAATTAATATGATTTTTGACTAAAACTAGTACAAAATAGTGTATAATATATTATGATTTTTTGACCGAAACTTGCAATTTGAAAAGTTTGATAAAATCTAATTTTCAGATGATTTTTTGCATGGACTTCCCTCATAATCTTCCCTCGTAACATATAGAAAGGATCTGAAAAGTTTTGTATCATTTCGATCAGGCCTCGATTTAATATATTTTTTTGATCGAAACGAGTACAAACTAATGTATATTATATTATGATTTTTGGCCGAAACTTGCAATTTGATGAGTTTCATAGAAAATAATTTCTAGATGATTTTTTGCATGTACTTCCATCCTAACCTTCCCTCGTAACATATAGAAAGGGTCTAAAAAGTTTAGTATCATTTCAATCAGGCCTCGTATTAATATGAATTTTTGACCGAATAGTACAAAATATTGTATAATATATTATGATTTTTTGACCGAAACTTGCAATTTGAAATGTTTGATAAAATCTAATTTTCAGATGATTTTTTTCACGGACTTCCATCATAAACTTTCCTCGTAACATATAGAAAGGATCTGAAAAGTTTCGTATCGTTTCGTTCAGGCCTCGATTTAATTTGATTTTTTGACCGAAACGAGTACAAACAAGTGTATAATATATTATGATTTTTTTTACCAAAACTTGAATTTTGAAAAGTCTTATAGAATCTAATTTTTAGATGACTTTTTGCATGGACTTCCATCCTAAGCTTCCCTCGTAACATATAAAAAGGGTCTAAAAAGTTTGTTATCATTTCGACCAGGCCTCGTATTAATATTAATTTTTGAACGAAACTAGTACGAAATAGTGGATAATATATTATGATTTTTTGACCGAAACTTGCAATTTGAAATGTTTCATAGAATCTAATTTTCAGATGATTTTTTGCATGAACATCCATCATAACCTTCCCTCGTAACATATAGAAAGGATCTGAAATGTTTCGTATCATTTCGATCTGGCCTCGATTTAATATGTTTTTTTGATCGAAACGATTACAAACTAGTGTATATTATATTATGATTTTTTGACCGAAACTTGCAATTTGAAGAGTTTCATAGAAAATAATTCTTAGATGATTTTTTGCATGTACTTCCATCCTAACCTTCCCTCGTAACATATAGAAAGGGTCTAAAAAGTTTCGTATCATTTCGGCCAGGCCTCGAATTAATATGATTTTTGACTAAAACTAGTAAAAATAATGTATAATATATTATGATTTTTTGACCGAAACTTGCAATTTGAAAAGTTTGATAAAATCTAATTTTCAGATGATTTTTTGCATGGACTTCCATCATAATCTTCCCTCGTAACATATAGAAAGGATCTGAAAATTTTCGTATCATTTCGATCAGGCCTCGATTTAATATATTTTTTTGATCGAAACGAGTACAAACTAGTGTATATTATAATATGATTTTTGACCGAAACTTGCAATTTGAAGAGTTTCATAGAAAATAATTTCTAGATGATTTTTTGCATGTACTTCCATCCTAACCTTCCCTCGTAACATATAGAAAGGGTTTAAAAAGTTTAGTATCATTTCGATCAGGCCTCGTATTAATATGAATTTTTGACCGAATATAGTACAAAATAGTGTATAATATATTAAGATTTTTTGACCGAAACTTGCAATTTGAAAAGTTTTATAAAATCTAATTTTCAGATGATTTTTTGCATGGACTTCCATCATAAACTTTCCTCGTAACATATAGAAAGGATCTGAAAAGTTTCGTATCGTTTCGTCCAGGCCTCGATTTAATTTGATTTTTTGACCGAAACGAGTACAAACAAGTGTATAATATATTATGATTTTTTTTACCAAAACTTGAATTTTGAAAAGTCTTATAGAATCTAATTTTTAGATGACTTTTTGCATGGACTTCCATCCTAAGCTTCCCTCGTAACATATAAAAAGGGTCTAAAAAGTTTGTTATCATTTCGACCTGGCCTCGTATTAATATTATTTTTTGAACGAAACTAGTACGAAATAGTGGATAATATATTATGATTTTTTGACCGAAACTTGCAATTTGAAATGTTTCATAGAATCTAATTTTCAGATGATTTTTTGCATGAACATCCATCATAACCTTCCCTCGTAACATATAGAAAGGATCTGAAATGTTTCGTATCATTTCGATCAGGCCTCGATTTAATATGTTTTTTTGATCGAAACGATTACAAACTAGTGTATATTATATTATGATTTTTTGGCCGAAACTTGCAATTTGAAGAGTTTCATAGAAAATAATTCTTAGATGATTTTTTGCATGTACTTCCATCCTAACCTTCCCTCGTAACATATAGAAAGGGTCTAAAAAGTTTCGTATCATTTCGGCCAGGCCTCGAATTAATATGATTTTTGACTAAAACTAGTAAAAATAATGTATAATATATTATGATTTTTTGACCGAAACTTGCAATTTGAAAAGTTTGATAAAATCTAATTTTCAGATGATTTTTTGCATGGACTTCCATCATAATCTTCCCTCGTAACATATAGAAAGGATCTGAAAATTTTCGTATCATTTCGATCAGGCCTCGATTTAATATATTTTTTTGATCGAAACGGGTACAAACTAGTGTATATTATAATATGATTTTTGACCGAAACTTGCAATTTGAAGAGTTTCATAGAAAATAATTTCTAGATGATTTTTTGCATGTACTTCCATCCTAACCTTCCCTCGTAACATATAGAAAGGGTTTAAAAAGTTTAGTATCATTTCGATCAGGCCTCGTATTAATATGAATTTTTGACCGAATATAGTACAAAATAGTGTATAATATATTATGATTTTTTGACCGAAACTTGCAATTTGAAAAGTTTTATAAAATCTAATTTTCAGATGATTTTTTAAATGGACTTCCATCATAAACTTCCCTCGTAACATATATAAAGGATCTGAAAAGTTTCGTATCATTTCGTTCAGGCCTCGATTTAATATGATTTTTTGACCGAAACGAGTACAAACAAGTGTATAATATATTATGATTTTTTTTACCAAAACTTGAATTTTGAAAAGTCTCATAGAATATAATTTTTAGACGACTTTTTGCATGGACTTCCATCCTAAGCTTCCCTCGTAACATATAGAAAGGGTTTAAAAAGTTTGTTATCATTTCGACCAGGCCTTGTATTAATATGATTTTTTTACAGAAACTAATACGAAATAGTGGATAATATATTATGATTTTTTGACCGAAATTTGCAATTTGAAATGTTTCATAGAATCTAATTTTCAGATGATTTTTTGCAAGAACATCCATCATAACCTTCCCTCGTAACATATAGAAAAGATCTGAAAAGTTTCGTATCATTTCGATCAGGCCTCGATTTAATATGTTTTTTGATCGAAACGAGTACAAACTAGTGTATATGATATTATGATATTTTGAGCGAAACTTGCAATTTGAAGAGTTTCATAAAAAATAATTTTTAGATTATTTATTGCAGGTACTTCCATCCTAACCTTCCCTCGTAACATATAGAAAGGGTCTAAAAAGTATCGTATCATTTCGACCAGGCCTCGAATTAATATGATTTTTGACTAAAACTAGTACAAAATAGTGTATAATATATTATAATTTTTTGACCGAAACTTGCAATTTGAAAAGTTTGATAAAATCTAATTTTCAGATGATTTTTTGCATGGACTTCCATCATAATCTTCCCTCGTAACATATAGAAAGGATCTAAAAAGTTTCATATCATTTCGTTCAGGCCTCGATTTAATATGATTTTTTGACCGAAACGAGTACAAACTAGTGTATAATATATTATGATTTTTTTTACCAAAACTTGATTTTTGAGAAGTCTCATAGAATCTAATTTTTAGATGACTTTTTGCATGGACTTCCATCCTAAGCTTCCCTCGTAACATATAGAAATTGTCTAAAAAGTTTGTTATCATTTCGACCAGGCCTCGTATTAATATGATTTTTTGACCGAAACTAGTACGAAATAGTGGATAATATATTATGATTTTTTTTGACCGAAACTTGCCATTTTAAATGTTTCATAGAATCTAATTTTCAGATGATTTTTTGCGTGAACATCCATCATAACCTTCCCTCGTAACATATAGAAAGGATCTGAAAAGTTTTGTATCATTTCGATCAGGCCTCGATTTAATGTTTTTTTGATCGAAACGAGTACAAACTAGTGTATATTATATTATGATTTTTTGACCGAAACTTGCAATTTGAAGAGTTTCATAGAAAATAATTTTTAGATGATTTTTTGCATGTACTTCCATCCTAACCTTCCCTCGTAACATATAGAAAGGGTCAAAAAAGTTTCGTATCATTTCGGCCAGGCTTCGAATTAATATGATTTTTGACGAAAACTAGTACAAAATAGTGTATAATATATTATGATTTTTTGACCGAAACTTGCAATTTGAAAAGTTTGATTAAATCTAATTTTCAGATGATTTTTTGCATGGACTTCCATCATAATCTTCCCTCGTAACATATAGAAAGGATCTGAAAAGTTTCGTATCATTTCGATCAGGCCTCGATTTAATATATTTTCTTGATCGAAACGAGTACAAACTAGTGTATATTATATTATGATTTTTGACCGAAACTTGCAATTTGAAGAGTTTCATAGAAAATAATTTCTAGATGATTTTTTTCATGTACTTCCATCCTAACCTTCCCTCGTAACATATAGAAAGGGTCTACAAAGTTTAGTAGCATTTCGATCAGGCCTCGTATTAATATGAATTTTTGACCGAATATAGTACAAAATAGTGTATAATATATTATGATTTTTTTACCGAAACTTGCAATTTGAAAAGTTTGATAAATTCTAATTTTCAGATGATTTTTTGCATGGACTTCCATCATAAACTTCCCTCGTAACATATAGAAAGGATCTGAAAAGTTTCGTATCATTTCGTTCAGGCCTCGATTTAATATGATTTTTTGACCGAAACGAGTACAAACAAGTGTATAATATATTATGATTTTTTTTACCAAAAGTTGAATTTTGAAAAGTCTTATAGAATCTAATTTTTAGATGACTTTTTGCATGGACTTCCATCCTAAGCTTCCCTCGTAACATATCAAAAGGGTCTAAAAAGTTTGTTATCATTTCGACCAGGCCTCGTATTAATATGATTTTTTGACCGAAACTAGTACGAAATAGTGGATAATATATATTAAGTTTTTTTGACCGAAACATTCAATTTGAAATGTTTCATAGAATCTAATTTTCAGATGATTTTTTGCATGAACATCCATCATAACCTTCCCTCGTAACATATAGAAAGGATCTGAAAAGTTTCGTATCATTTCGATCAGGCCTCGATTTAATATTTTTTTTATCGAAACAAGTACAAAATAGTGTATATTATATTATGATTTTTTCACCGAAACTTGCAATTTGAAGAGTTTCATAGAAAATAATTTTTAGATGATTTTTTGCATGTACTTCCATCCTAACCTTCCCTCGTAACATATAGAAAGGGTCTAAAAAGTTTCGTATCATTTCGGCCAGGCCTCGAATTAATATGATTTATGACTAAAACTAGTACAAAATAGTGTATAATATATTATGATTTTTTGACCGAAACTTGCAATTTGAAAAGTTTGATAAAATCTAATTTTGAGATGATTTCTTGCATGGACTTCCATCATAATCTTCCCTCGTAACATATAGAAAGGATCTGAAAAGTTTCGTATCATTTCGATCAGGCCTCGATTTAATATATTTTCTTGATCGAAACGAGTACAAACTAGTGTATATTATATTATGATTTTTGACCGAAACTTGCAATTTGAAGAGTTTCATAGAAAATAATTTCTAGATGATTTTTTGCATGTACTTCCATCCTAACCTTCCCTCGTAACATATAGAAAGGCTCTACAAATTTTAGTATCATTTCGATCAGGCCTCGTATTAATATGAATTTTTGACCGAATATAGTACAAAATAGTGTATAATATATTATGATTTTTTGACCGAAACTTGCAATTTGAAAAGTTTGATAAATTCTAATTTTCAGATGATTTTTTGCATGGACTTCCATCATAAACTTCCCTCGTAACATATAGAAAGGATCTGAAAAGTTTCGTATCATTTCGTTCAGGCCTCGATTTAATATGATTTTTTGACCGAAACGAGTACAAACAAGTGTATAATATATTATGATTATTTTTACCAAAACTTGAATTTTGAAAAGTCTTATAGAATCTAATTTTTAGATGACTTTTTGCATGGACTTCCATCCTAAGCTTCCCTCGTAACATATAAAAAGGGTCTAAAAAGTTTGTTATCATTTCGACCAGGCCTCGTATTAATATGATTTTTTGACCGAAACTAGTACGAAATAGTGGATAATATATATTAAGTTTTTTTGACCGAAACTTTCAATTTGAAATGTTTCATAGAATCTAATTTTCAGATGATTTTTTGCATGAACATCCATCATAACCTTCCCTCGTAACATATAGAAAGGATCTGAAAAGTTTCGTATCATTTCGATCAGGCCTCGATTTAATATTTTTTTTATCGAAACAAGTACAAAATAGTGTATATTATATTATGATTTTTTCACCGAAACTTGCAATTTGAAGAGTTTCATTGAAAATAATTTTTAGATGATTTTTTGCATGTACTTCCATCCTAACCTTCCCTCGTAACATATAGAAAGGGTCTAAAAAGTTTCGTATCATTTCGGCCAGGCCTCGAATTAATATGATTTATGACTAAAACTAGTACAAAATAGTGTATAATATATTATGATTTTTTGACCGAAACTTGCAATTTGAAAAGTTTGATAAAATCTAATTTTGAGATGATTTCTTGCATGGACTTCCATCATAATCTTCCCTCGTAACATATAGAAAGGATCTGAAAAGTTTCGTATCATTTCGATCAGGCCTCGATTTAATATATTTTCTTGATCGAAACGAGTACAAACTAGTGTATATTATATTATGATTTTTGACCGAAACTTGCAATTTGAAGAGTTTCATAGAAAATAATTTCTAGATGATTTTTTGCATGTACTTCCATCCTAACCTTCCCTCGTAACATATAGAAAGGCTCTACAAATTTTAGTATCATTTCGATCAGGCCTCGTATTAATATGAATTTTTGACCGAATATAGTACAAAATAGTGTATAATATATTATGATTTTTTGACCGAAACTTGCAATTTGAAAAGTTTGATAAATTCTAATTTTCAGATGATTTTTTGCATGGACTTCCATCATAAACTTCCCTCGTAACATATAGAAAGGATCTGAAAAGTTTCGTATCATTTCGTTCAGGCCTCGATTTCATATGATTTTTTGACCGAAACGAGTACAAACAAGTGTATAATATATTATGATTTTTTTTACCAAAACTTGAATTTTGAAAAGTCTTATAGAATCTAATTTTTAGATGACTTTTTGCATGGACTTCCATCCTAAGCTTCCCTCGTAACATATAAAAAGGGTCTAAAAAGTTTGTTATCATTTCGACCAGGCCTCGTATTAATATGATTTTTTGACCGAAACTAGTACGAAATAGTGGATAATATATATTAAGTTTTTTTGACCGAAACTTTCAATTTGAAATGTTTCATAGAATCTAATTTTCAGATGATTTTTTGCATGAACATCCATCATAACCTTCCCTCGTAACATATAGAAAGGATCTGAAAAGTTTCGTATCATTTCGATCAGGCCTCGATTTAATATTTTTTTTATCGAAACAAGTACAAAATAGTGTATATTATATTATGATTTTTTCACCGAAACTTGCAATTTGAAGAGTTTCATAGAAAATAATTTTTAGATGATTTTTTGCATGTACTTCCATCCTAACCTTCCCTCGTAACATATAGAAAGGGTCTAAAAAGTTTCGTATCATTTCGGCCAGGCCTCGAATTAATATGATTTATGACTAAAACTAGTACAAAATAGTGTATAATATATTATGATTTTTTGACCGAAACTTGCAATTTGAAAAGTTTGATAAAATCTAATTTTGAGATGATTTCTTGCATGGACTTCCATCATAATCTTCCCTCGTAACATATAGAAAGGATCTGAAAAGTTTCGTATTATTTCGATCAGGCCTCGATTTAATATGTTTTTTTGATCGAAACGAGTACAAACTAGTGTATATTATATTTTGATTTTTGACCGAAACTTGCAATTTGAAGAGTTTCATAGAAAATAATTTATAGATGATTTTTTGCATGTAATTCTATCCTAACCTTCCCTCGTAACATTTAGAAAGGGTCTAAAAAGTTTCGTATCATTTCGACCAGGCCTCGTATTAATATGATTTTTGACCGAAACTAGTACAAAATAGTGTATAATATATTATGATTTTTGATCGAAACTTGCAATTTGAAAAGTTTGATAAAATCTAATTTTCAGATGATTTTTTGCATGGACTTCCATCATAATCTTCCCTCGTTATATATAGAAAGGATCTGAAAAGTTTCGTATCATTTCGATCAGGCCTCGATTTAATATTTTTTTTATTGAAACGGGTACAAACTAGTGTATATTATATTATGATTTTTGACCGAAACTTGCAATTTGAAGGGTTTCATAGAAAATAATTTCTAGATGATTTTTTGCATGTACTTCCATCCTAACCTTCCCTCGTAACATATAGAGAGGGTCTAAAAAGTTTCGTATAATTTCGACCAGGCCTCATATTAATATGATTTTTGACCGAAACTAGTACAAAATAGTGTATAATATATTATGATTTTTTGACCGAAACTTGCAATTTGAAAAGTTTGATAAAATCTAATTTTCAGATGATTTTTTGCATTGACTTCCATCATAATCTTCCCTCGTAACATATAGAAAGGATCTGAAAAGTTTCGTATCATTTCGATCAGGCCTCGATTTAATATATTTTTTTGATCGAAACGTGTACAAACTAATGTATATTATATTATGATTTTTGACCGAAACTTGCAATTTGAAGAGTTTCATAGAAAATAATTTTTAGATGATTTTTTGCATGTACTTCCATCCTAACCTTCCCTCATAACATATAGAAAGGGTCTAAAAAGTTCCGTATCATTTCGACCAGGACTCGTATTAATATGAATTTTTGATCGAAACTAGTACAAAATAGTGTATAATATATTGTGATTTATTGATCGAAACATGCAATTTTAAAAGTTTGATAGAATCTAATTTTCAGATGATTTTTTGCATGGACTTCCATCATAAACTTCCCTCGTAACATATAGAAAGGATCTAAAAAGTTTCGTATCATTCCATTCAGGCCTCGATTTAATATGATTTTTTGATCGAAACGAGTACAAACTTCTGTATATTATATTATAATTTTTTTTTACCAAAACTTGAAATTTGAAAAGTCTGATAGAATCTAATTTTTACATGACTTCTTACATGGACTTCCATCCTAAGCTTCCCTCGTAACATATAGAAAGGGTCTAAAAAGTTTGGTATCATTTCGACAAGGCCTCATATTAATATGATTTTTTGACCGAAACTAGTACGAAATAGTGGATAATATATTATGATTTTTTGACCGAAACTTGCAATTTGAAATGTTTCATAGAATCTAATTTTTAGATGATTTTTTGCATGGACTTCCATCATAATCTTCCCTCGTAATATATAGAAAGGATCTGAAAAGTTTCGTATCATTTCGATCAGGCCTCGATTTAATATATTTTTTTGATTGAAACGAGTACAAACTATTGTATATTATATTATGATTTTTTTTACCAAAACTTGAAATTTGAAAAGTCTCATAGAATCTAATTTTTAGATGAATTCTTGCATGGACTTCCATCCTAAGCTTCCCTCGTAACATATAGAAAGGGTCTAAAAAGATTGGTATCATTTCGACCAGGCCTCGTATTAATATGATTTTTTTGACCGAAACTAGTACGAAATAGTGGATTATATATTAAGATTTTTTGACCGAAACTTGCAATTTGAAATGTTTCATAGAATCTAATTTTCAGATGATTTTTTGCATGGACTTCCATCATAATCTTCCCTCGTAACATATAGAAAGGATCTAAAAAGTTTCATATCATTTCGTTCAGGCCTCGATTTAATATGATTTTTTGACCGAAACGAGTACAAACTAGTGTATAATATATTATGATTTTTTTTACCAAAACATGAATTTTGAGAAGTCTCATAGAATCTAATTTTTAGATGACTTTTTGCATGGACTTCCATCCTAAGCTTCCCTCGTAACATATAGAAATTGTCTAAAAAGTTTGTTATCATTTCGACTAAGCCTCGTATTAATATGAATTTTTGACCGAAACTAGTACAAAATAGTGTAAATATATTATGATTTTTTGACCGAAACATGCAATTTGAAGAGTTTGATAGAATCTAATTTTCAGATGATTTTTTGCATGGACTTCCATCATAAACTTCCCTCGTAACATATAGAAAGGATCTGAAAAGTTTCGTATCATTTCATTCAGGCCTCGATTTAATATGATTTTTTGACCGAAACGAGTACAAACTAGTGTATAATATATTATGCTTTTTTTTACCAAAACTTGAATTTTGAAAAGTCTCATAGAATCTATTTTTTAGATGACTTCTTGCATGGACTTCCATCCTAAGCTTCCCTCGTAACATATAGAAAGGGTCTAAAAAGTTTGGTTTCATTTCAACCAGGCCTCGTATTAATATGATTTTTTTGACCGAAACTAGTATGAAATAGTGGATAATATATTATGATTTTTTGACCGAAACTTGCAATTTGAAATGTTTCATAGAATCTAATTTTTAGATGATTTTTTGCGTGAACTTCCATCATTACCTTCTCTCGTAACATATGGAAAGGATTTGAAAAGTTTCGTATCATTTCGATCAGGCCTCGATTTAATATGTTTTTTTGATCGAAACGAGTACAAACTAGTGTATATTATATTATTATTTTTGACCGAAACTTGCAATTTGAAGAGTTTAATAGAAAATAATTTTTAGATGATTTTTTGCATGGACTTCCATCCTAACCTTCCCTCGTAACATATAGAAAGGGTCTAAAAAGTTTCGTATCATTTCGACCAGGCCTCGTTTTAATATGAATTTTTGATTGAAACTAGTACAAAATAGTGTATAATATATTATAATTTTTTGACCGAAACATGCAATATGAAAAGTTTGATAGAATCTAATTTTCAGATGATTTTTTGCATGGACTTCCATCATAAACTTCATTCGTAACATATAGAAAGGATCTGAAAAGTTTCGTATCATTTCATTCAGGCCTCGATTTAATATGATTTTTTGACCGAAACGAGTACAAACTAGTGTATAATATATTATGATTTTTTTTTACCAAAACTTAAATTTTGAAAAGTCTCATAGAATCTAATTTTTAGATGACTTCTTGCATGGACTTCCATCCTAAGCTTCCCTCGTAACATATAGAAAGGGTCTAAAAAGTTTGGTATCATTTCGACCAGACCTCGTGTTAATATGATTTTTTTGACCGAAACTAGTACGAAATAGTGGGTAATATATTATGATTTTTTGACCGAAACTTGCAATTTCAAATGTTTCATAGAATCTAATTTTTAGATGATTTTTTGCGTGAATTTCCCTCATAACCTTCCCTCGTAACATATAGAAAGGATCTAAAAAGTTTCGTATCATTTTGATCAGGCCTCGATTTAATATGTTTTTTTGATCGAAACTAGTACAAACTAGTGTATATTATATTATGATTTTTTGACTGAAACTTGCAATTTGTAGAGTTTCATATAAAATAATTTTTAGATGATTTTTTGCATGTACTTCCATCCTAACCTTCCCTCGTAACATATAGAAAGGGTCTAAAAAGTTTCGTATCATTTCGATCAGGCCTCGTATTAATATGATTTTTGACCGAAACTAGTACAAAATAGTGTATAATATATTGTGATTTTTTGACTGAAACATGCAATTTGAAAAGTTAGATAGAATCTAATTTTCATTTGATTTTTTGCATGGACTTCCATCATAAACTTCCCTCGTAACATATAGAAAGGATCTGCAAAGTTTCGTATCATTTCATTCAGGCCTCGATTTAATATGATTTTTTGCTGGAAACGAGTACAAACTAGTGTATAATATATTATGATTTTTTTTACCAAAACTTGAATTTTAAAAAGTCTCATAGAATCTAATTTTTAGATGACTTCTTGCATGGACTTCCATCCTAAGCTTCCCTCGTAACATATAGAAAGGGTCTAAAAAGTTTGGTATCATACCGAAACTAGTACGAAATAGTGGATAATATATTATGATTTTTTGACCGAAACTTGCAATTTGAAATGTTTCATAGAATCTAATTTTCAGATGATTTTTTGCATGGATTTCGATCATAACCTTCCCTTGTAACATATAGAAAGGATCTGAAGAGTTTCGTATCATTTCGATCAGGCCTCGTTTTAGTATGTTTTTTTTATCGAAACGAGTACAAACTAGTGTATATTATATTATAATTTTCAGATGAGTTTTTGCAGGGATTTCCATCATAATATTCCCTCGTAATGTATACAATAGGATCTGAAACATTTCGTATTATTTCGATCAGGCCTTGATTTAATATTATTTTTTGACCGTAACGAGTACAAATTAGTGTATAATATAATGATTTTTTAACCAAAACTTTAATTTTGAAAAGTCTCATAGAATCTAATTATAAGATGATTTTTTGCATGGACTTCCATCTTAACCTTCCCTCGTAACATATAGAAAGGGTCTAAACAGTTTGGTATCATTTTGACTAGACCTCGTATTAATATGATTTTTTGATCGAAACTAGTACAAAATAGTGTATAATATATTATGATTTTTTGACCGAAACTTGCAATTTGAAATGTTTCATAGAATCTAATTTTTAGATGATTTTTTGCGTGAACTTCCATCATTACCTTCCCTCGTAACATATGGAAAGGATTTGAAAAGTTTCGTATCATTTCGATCAGGCCTCGATTTAATATGTTTTTTTTATCGAAACGAGTACAGACTAGTGTATATTATATTATGATTTTTGACCGAAAATTGCAATTTGAAGAGTTTCATAGAAAATAATTTTTAGATTATTTTTTGCATGGACTTCCATCCTAACCTTCCCTCGTAACATATAGAAAGGGTCTAAAAAGTTTCGTATCATTTCGACCAGGCCTCGAATAAATATAATGTTTTTTACCGAAACTAGTACAAGATATTGTATTATATATGATGATTTTTTGACCGAAAATTGCAATTTGAAAAGTTTGATAGAATCTAATTTTCAGATGATTTTTTGCATGGACTTCCCTCATAATCTTCCCTCGTAACATATAGAAAGGATCTGAAAAGTTTCGTATCATTTCGATCAGGCCTCGATTTAATATGATTTTTTTACCGAAACAAGTACAAAGTAGTGTATAATATATTATGATTTTTTGACCAAAACTTTAATTTTGAAAAGTCTCATAGAATCTAATTTTTAGATGATTTTTTTCATGGAAATCCATCCTAACCTTCCCTCGTAACATATAGAAAGGGTCTATAAAGTTTGGTATCATTTCGACCAGACCTCGTATTAATATGATTTTTTAACCGAAACTAGTACAAAATAGTGTATTATATATTATGATTTTTTGACTGATACTTACAATTTGAAAAGTTTCATAGAATCTGATTTTCAGATGATTTTTTGCATGGACTTCCATCATAACCTTCCCTTGTAACATATAGAAAGGATCTGAAAAGTTTCGTATCATTTCGATCAGGCCTCATTTTAGAATGTTTTTTATCGAAACGAGTACAAACTAGTGTATATTATATTATCATTTTTTGACCGAAACTTGCAATTTTAAGAGTTTCAAAGGAAATAATTTTTAGATGATTTTTTGCATGTACTTCCAACCTAAACTTCCCTCGTAACATATAGAAAGGGTCTAAAAAGTTTCGTATCATTTCGACCAGGCCTCGGATTAATATGATTTTTTGACCGAAACTAGTACAAGATATTGTATTATATATGATGATTTTTTGACCGAAACTTGCAATTTGAAAAGTTTGATAGAATCTAATTTTTAGATGATTTTTTGCATGGACTTCCATCCTAACCTTCCCTCGTAACATATAGAAAGGATCTAAAAAATTTCGTATCATTTCGATCAGGCCTCGATTTAATATGATTTTTTGACCGAAACGAGTACAAAGTAATGTATAATATATTATGATATTTTGACCAAAACTTTAATTTTGAAAAGTCTCATAGAATCTAATTTTTAGATGATTTTTTGCATGGACTTCCATCCTAACCTTCCCTCGTAACATATAGAAAGGGTCTAAGAAGTTTTGTATCATTTCGACCAGGCCTCGTATTATATGAGTTTTTGACCGAAACGAGTACAATGTAATGTATAATATATTATGATTTTTGACCAAAACTTTAATTTTGAAAATTCTCATAGAATCTAATTTTCAGATGATTTTTTGCATGGACTTCCATTTTAACCTTCCCTTGTAACATATAGAAAGGTTTCTAAAAAGTTTGGTATCATTTCGACCAGGCCTCGTATTAATATGGTTTTTTGACCGAAACTAGTACAATATAGTGTATAATATATTATGATTTTTTGACCGAAACTTGCAATTTGAAAAGTTTCATATAATCTAATTTTCAGATGATTTTTTGCATGGACTTCCATAATAATCTTCTATCGTAACATATAGAAAGGATCTGAAAAGTTTCGTATCATTTCGATCAGGCCTCGATTTAATCTGATTTTTTTACTGAAACAAGTACAAACTAGTGTATAATATATTATGATTTTTTTACCAAAACTTTAATTTTGAAAAGTCTCATAGAATCAAATTTTTAGATGATTTTTTGCATGGACTTCCATCCTAACCTTCCCTCGTAACATATAGAAAGGGTCTAAAAAGTTTGGTATCATTTCGACCAGGCTTCGTATTAATAATATTTTTTAACCGAAACTAGTACAAAATAGTGTATAATATATTATGATTTTTTGACCGAAACTTGCAATTTGAAAAGTTTCATAGAATCTTATTTTCAGATGATTTTTTGAATGGACTTCCTTCATAACCTTCCCTCATAACATATAGAAAGGATCTGAAAAATTTCGTATCATTTCAATCAGGACTCGATTTAATATGATTTTTTGATCGAAACGAGTACAAATTAGTGTCTATTATATTATGATTTTTTGACTAAAACTTGCATTTTGAAGAGTTTCATAGAAACTAATTTTAAGATGATTTTTTGCATGTACTTCCATCCTAACCTTCCCTTGTAACATATAGAAAGCGTTTAAAAAGTTTCGTATCATTTCGACTAGGCCTCGTATTAATATGAGTTTTTAACCGAAACTAGTACAAAATAGTGTATAATATATTATGATTTTTTGAACTAAATTTGCAATTTGAAAAATTGATAGAATCTAATTTTCATATGATTTTTTGCATGTACTTCCTTCCTAACCTTCCCTCGTAACATACAGAAAGGGTCTATAAAGTTTGGTATCATTTCGACCAGACCTCGTATTAATATGATTTTAAGACCGAAACTAGTACAAAATAGTGTATTATATATTATGATTTTTTGACCGAAACTTGAAATTTGAAAAGTTTCATAGAATCTAATTTTCAGATGATTTTTTGCATGGACTTCCATCATAACCTTCCCTTGTAACATATAGAAAGGATCTGAAAAGTTTCGTATCATTTCGATCAGGCCTCATTTTAGTATTTTTTTTTTATCGAAACGAGTACAAACTAGTGTATATTATATTATAATTTTTTGACCGAAACATGCAATTTTAAGAGTTTCATAGAAAATTATTTTTAGATGATTTTTTTGCATGTACTTCCATCCTAAACTTCCCTCGTAACATATAGAAACTGTCTAAAAAGTTTCGTATCATTTCGACCAGGCCTCGTATTAATATGATTTTTTGACCGAAACTAGTACAAGATATTGTATTATATATGATGATTTTTTGACCGAAACTTGCAATTTGAAAAGTTTGATAGAATCTAATTTTCTGATGATTTTTTGCATGGACGTCCATCATAATCTTCTATCGTAACATATAGAAAGGATCTGAAAAGTTCCGTATCATTTTGATCAGGCCTCGATTTAATATGATTTTTTGACTGAAATGAGTACAAACTAGTGTATAATATATTATGATTTTTTTACCAAAACTTTAATTTTGAAAAGTCTCATAGAATCTAATTTTTAGATTATTTTTTGCATGGACTCCCATCCTAACCTTCCCTCGTAACATATAGAAAGGGTCTAAAAAGTTTGGTATCATTTCGACCAGGCCTCGTATTAATAATATTTTTTAACCGAAACTAGTACAAAATAGTGTATAATATATTATGATTTTTTGACCTAAACTTGCAATTTGAAAAGTTTCATAGAATATTATTTTCAGATGATTTTTTATATGGACTTCCATCATAACCTTCCCTCATAACATATAGAAAGGATTTGAAAATTTTCGTATCATTTCGATCAGGCCTCGATTTAATATGTTTTTTTCATCGAAACGAGTACAAACTAGTGTCTATTATATAATGATTTTTTGATTAAAACTTGCATTTTGAAGAGTTTCATAGAAAATATTTTTTAGATGATTTTTTGCATGTACTTCCATCCTTACCTTCCCTCGTAACATATAAAAAGCGTCTAAAAAGTTTTGTATCATTTCGACCAGGCCTCGTATTAATATGATTTTTTAACCGAAACTAGTACAAAATAGTGTATAATATATTATGATTTTTTAAACTAAACTTGCAATTTGAAAATTTGATAGAATCTAATTTTCATATGATTTTTTGCATGGACTTCCATCATAACCTTCCCACGTAACATATAGAAAGGATCCAAAAAGTTTCGTATCATTTCAATTAGGCCTCGATTTAATATGATTTTTTGATCGAAACTTGTTCAAACTAGTGTATAATATATTATGATTTTTTGACCAAAACTTTAATTTTGAAAATTCTCATAGAATCTAATTTTTAGATGATTTTTTGCATGGACTTCCATCCTAACCTTCCCTCGTAACATATAGAAAGGGTCTATAAAGTTTGGTATCATTTCGACCAGACCTCGTATTAATATGATTTTTTGACCGAAACGAGTACAATGTAATGTATAATATATTATGATTTTTTGACCGAAACTTTAATTTTGAAAATTCTCATAGAATCTAATTTTCAGATGATTTTTTGCATGGACTTCCATCATAACCTTCCCTTGTAACATAAAGAAAGGATCTGAAAAGTTTCGTATCATTTCGATCAGGCCTCATTTTAGTATGTTTTTTTATCGAAACGAGTACAAACTAGTGTATATTATATTATCATTTTTTTACAGAAACTTGCAATTTGAAGAGTTTCATAGAAAATAAATTTTAGATGATTTTTTGCATGTACTTCCATCCTATCCTTCCCTCATAACATATAGAAAGGGTCTAAAAAGTTGTGTATCAATTCGACCAGGCCTCGTATTAATATGATTTTTTGAACGAAACTAGTACAAGATATTGTATTATATATGATAATTTTTTGACCGAAACTTGCAATTTGAAAAGATTGATAAAATCTAATTTTCAGATGATTTTTTGCATGGACTTCCATCAAAAACTTCCCTCGTAACATATAGAAAGGATCTGAAAAGTTTCGTATCATTTCGAACAGGCCTTGATTTAATATGATTTTTTTACTGAAACGAGTACAAACTAGTGAATAATATATTATGATTTTTTTTACCAAAACTTGAATTTTGAAAAGTCTCATAGAAGCTAATTTTTAGATGATTTTTTGCATGGACTTCCATCCTAACCTTCCCTCGTAACATATAGAAAGGGTCTAAAAAGTTTGGTATCATTTCGACCAGGACTCGTATTAATAATATTTTTTAACCGAAACTAGTACAAAATAGTGTATAATATATTATGATTTTTTGACCGAAACTTGCAATTTGAAAAGTTTCATAGAATCTTATTTTCAGATGATTTTTTGCATGGACTTCCATCATAACCTTCCCTCATAACATATAGAAAGGATCTGAAAATTTTCGTGTCATTTCGATCAGGCCTCGATTTAATATGTTTTTTTTATCGAAACGAGTACAAACTAGTGTCTATTATATTATGATTTTTTGACTGAAACTTGCATTTTGAAGAGTTTCATAGAAAATAATTTTTAGATGATTTTTTGCATGTACTTCCATCCTAACCTTCCCTCATAACATATAGAAAGCGTCTAAAACGTTTAATATCATTTGACCAGGCCTCGTATTAATATGATTTTTTAACCGAAACTAGTACAAAATAGTGTATAATATATTATGATTTTTTGAACTAAACTTGCAATTTGAAAATTTGATAGAATCTAATTTTCAGATGATTTTTTGCTTGGACTTTCATTATAACCTTCCCTCGTAACATATAGAAAGGATCTGCAAAGTTTCGTATCATTTCATTCAGGCCTCGATTTAATATGATTTTTTGATCGAAACTAGTACAAACTTGTGTATAGTATATTATGATTTTTTTACCAAAACTTTAATTTAGAAAAGTCTCATAGAATCTAATTATTAGATGATATTTTGCATGGACTTTCATCCTAACCTTCCCTCGTAACATATAGAAAGGGTCTAAAAAGTTTGGTATCATTTCGACCAGACCTCGTATTAATATGATTTTTTTACCGAAACTAGTACAAAATAGTGTATAATATATTATGATTTTTTGACCGAAACTTGCAATTTGAAAAGTTTCATAGAATCTAATTTTCAGATGATTTTTTGCATGGACTTCCATCATAACCTTCCCTTGTAACATATAGAAAGGATCTGAAAAGTTTCGTATCATTTCGATCAGGCCTCGTTTTAATATGTTTTTTTATCGAAACGAGTACAAACTAGTGTATATTATATTATCATTTTTTAACCGAAACTTGCAATTTGAAGAGTTTCATTGAAAATAATTTTTAGATGATTTTTTGCATGTACTTCCATCCTAAACTTCCCTCGTAACATATAGAAAGGGTCTAAAAAGTTTCGTATCATTTTTACAAGGCCTCGTATTAATATGATTTTTTTTCTGAAACTAGTACAAAATATTGTATTATATATTATGATTTTTTGACCGAAACTTGCAATTTGAAATGTTGATAGAATCTAATTTTCAGATAATTTTTTGCATGGACTTGCATCATAATCTTCCCTCGTAACATATATAAAGGATCTGAAAAGTTTCGTATCATTTCGATCAGACCTCGATTTAATATGATTTTTTGACCTAAAAGAGTACAAACTAGTGTATAATATATTATGTTTTTTTGACCTAAACTTGAATTTTGAAAACTCTCATAGAATCTAATTTTTAGATGAATTTTTGCATGGACTTCCATGCAGATTCTCAGGCGATCCTTAAGGTCTTTTATTTTGGTTGAATGTTGCCCAGTAGTGAAAATTTCTTGAGAAACAATAGTTAGGTCAGAGTGTTTATCCATTTTATCCCATTGCCATCAGATTCAATAAACTTAGCAATGTGATCTTTGGTGATGACAATCTTCTTTCCCAAAACATAAGAAGTAACTTGAGTGTTGGAAGCAGAAGAGAATATCTAGAATTCCTTAACCAACTTAGGAAATATTGGACCCATCAAACGATCAAAATACTTTTCACAACCTTGAAATTTAACTTCTGGTGGTAAATCATACCCATTCACCTTTAGACTATCAAAATCAACTAAAAGCTCACAAAGAACTTCTAATTTCTCAACTGGAGTAAGTAACATTCTGACAGGTGTAGCATGAAGTTCTTTAGAGGTTTGAACAACAAGAGCTTGTTAAGATGAAGGAGTTGGTTGAACGTCCTCTGAGGAAGAAGACATTGTTCACAAAAGAAAGGTTTTGAAGTGCAAATGCAGAGAATGCAGAGAAAATAGAAAGCAAGAAAGGTGAAATGTGAAAAGTGTTTATGAGGTGAAAAGTAACCATATAGATAGAAAAATTGAAACGGTAAAAAAAACACAATTAGTGGAAAACATTAATGCAAAAACATAATGATTAACTACATTAATTGACTTCTTACAGGGGAGTGGCTTAAAAGATTTTGGAACAGTTACCAATGTGACTAGCGCCTCAATGTTGTCTTTTCAGCCATTTCAGTTTCCTAGAATTTGAACACGCATTCTACTTCAGAGGACAGTTGTCCAAGTGATGAAGTGCATGTTCTGTCCTCCCTCAGAGTTTAAACACGTAGTCAGATACTGAGGACACCTTGAGCTTTAATGACATGTGTTGATGTTCTGATCTGTATGTTATTTCCTTGACACAAAAGTTCTAAGAAACAAGAAATCAAATTTTCTGTATGAACTTCTGAGACAATTTTCCTTCTTATATCAGAAGAACTATTAACCAAAAGATAAAAATTTAAAGAAATTATGAGAGATGAATATATAGATTAAACACAGTCATTTTGGACACAATTCCATACTGAGATTAGTCAGAATGAAATTGAACTTGTCCTCAGCAAGGGGTTTTGTAAAGATGTTAGCCCATTGATGGTCTGTATCTATAAATTTTAAAAATAAGATTCCCTTCTGAGTGTAGTCCCTAATGAAGTGGTGTTTAACTTCTATGTGTTTAGCTTTAGAATGCAAAATAGGGTTTTTAGAAAGACAGATAGTAGAAGTGTTATCATAGAGAATTGGAATGTTACTCTCAAAAATGTTGAAGTCCTCAAGCTGATTTTTCATCTAGAGCATCTGAGTACTGCATCCAGCTACTGCTATGTATTCAGCTTCAGCAGTTGAGAGTATAATGATTGATTGTCTTTTGTTGGACCAAGATATTAGATTGTCTCCCATAAATTGGCAACTTCCAGAAGTGCTTTTTCTTTTTGTTCTGTCTCTAGCAAAGTCAGCATCACAGTACCCTACAAGCTTATATTCTCTAGAATTTTTGTAGCATAAGCCAAGGTTAGTTGTACCTTTCAGATACCTAAAGATTCTCTTAACAACTATTAAGTGTGTCTCTCTGGGATATGATTCTGGAACATAGACAAACGTTATACAGAATATCTGGTCTTGAGGCAGTTAAGTAGAGAAGCGATCCAATCATACCTCTGTAGATCTTCTGATCTACTTTCTTACTTACCTCTTTCTTCTCCAGAATACAAGTGGGAAGCCTTTGTGTTTTAGAGATTTTACTTTCTGACATGTCAAATTTCTTCAGAAGTTCTTTGGCATATTTGCTTTGATGAATATAGGCTCCTTCTAATTATTCATTTATTTGAATTCCCATAAAGAACTTCAATTCTCCCATCAGGCTCATTTCAAATTTTGCATGCATAGACTTAGAAAATTCCTTGCCCAAGGAACTTTTAGTAGATCCAAAAATGATATCATCTACTTAAATTTGACAAATCAGAATATCATTTTTAAATGTTTTACAGAAGAGAGTTGTGTCCACTTTCCCTCTGGTGAAGTTATTTTCTAAAAGAAAATTTCTTAGTCTTTCATACCAAGCTCTGGGAGCTTATTTCAGATCATATAAAGACTTTTTCAGTTTGTAAACATGTTCTGGATATTTGGTGTTTTCAAAATCAGGGGGTTGGTGTACATAAACTTCTTCATCAATATAGCCATTTAAAAATGCACTCTTGATATCCATATGATAAAGAGTGATGTCAGGATTTACAGCAAAAGAAATTAAAAGTCTGATAGATTCTAACCTTGCAACTGGTGCAAAGGTTTCTGTATAGTTTATTCCTTCTTGCTGACTATAACCTTGTGCAACCAGTCGTGCTTTGTTTCTGACAACTTCACCTTGTTCATTGAGTTTGTTTCAGAACACCCATTTGGTTCCAATGATGTTGAATCCTCTGGGTCTAGGAACTAGATCTCATACGTCATTTCTGGTGAATTGATTTAGTTTTGCCTGCATTGCAAGTATCCAATCATTTTTTGAAAGAGCTTCATCCACAGAAGTTTGTTCAATCAGTGAAAATAATCCCAATAATGATTCTTCATAAGTTCTGAAGGAGGATCTTGTTCTAATTGGATCATCTTGCTTTCCTAGAATTTTATCTTCTAGATGATTCAACGTGCTTCTGGATTGTCTCTTCTGGCTGGGTTCTTTTGAAATTGTTGATGTAGTTATCGTGTCTTGTTTTGTAGGTGGTTGTTCTTCAAATGTTCTATCTTCAATGATTTGTACTTTTATATCTGCAAGAGATTCATTATGCTTTGGTTTTTCAAGACCAAGCTTATCATCAAATCTGACATAGATGGATTCTATCACAATTCGTGTTTCTGTATTGTATACTTTATATCCTTTCAAGCGTTCAGAGTATCCTAACATATAATATTTGTGTACCTTAGAATCAAACTTGTTTAGAGGATCGTTAGTGTTCTGGATAAAACAAATGCATCCAAAAGGATGAAAGTAAGAAATGTTGGGCTTTCTGTTCTTCCATAATTCATAAGGTGTCTTCTCCAGAATAGGTCTTATAGAGATTTTATTCTGAATATAGCATGTTGTATTTACTGCTTCTGCCCAAAAATGTTTAGCCATGTTAGTCTCATTGATCATGGTTCTGGACATCTCTTGTAATGTTTTGTTCTTAAGTTCTACAACCCCATTTTGTTGTGGAGTTCTAGGGTAAGAGAAATTATGAGAGATGCCCTTTTCATTAAAAAAATATTTCCAATTTTTTGTTTTCAAATTCTCCACCATGATCACTTCTGACTTTGACAATTCTAAACTCTTTTTCATTTTGAACTTGTTTACAGAAGTTATAAAATACAACGATTGACTCATCCTTGTATCTAAGAAACTTTACCAATGTCCATCTATTATAGTCATGTACGATCACCAATCCGTACTTCTTGCCATTAATTGAGGCAGTTTTCACTGGTCCAAACAAATCAATGTGCAGAATTTCTAATGGTCTAGAGGAAGAAACAACATTTTTAGATTTAAAAGCAGGTTTAGCAAATTTGCCTTTCTGACATGCTTCACACAGAGCGTCTGAGTTGAACTTCAAATTTGGAAGTCCTCTGACCAGATTAAGTTTGTTAATCTGAGATAATCTTCTCATATTAACATGTCTCAATCTTCTGTGCCAGACCCATTGCTTAGTATCCACAAACATAAGACATTTTACATTTTGACTTCTCAGTTCAGAAAGTTTTATTTTATATATGTCGTTCTTTCTCTTTCCATTAAATAGGATTGTTCCATCTTTCTGACTAACAGCTTTACAAAACTTTTGATTGAAGATTATATCATAATCGTTATCATTTAATTGGCTTATGGATAACAAGTTATGCATTAATCCTTCTACTAGCAGAACATTAGAGATAGAGGGAAAAGTACCATTACCAATAGTTCCAGAGCCAATAATATTTCCTTTTTGATTGCCTCTGAAACCTACGTAGCCTCCAGCTTTCAGCTCAAGACTTTGGAACATATGCTTTCTTCCCGTCATGTGCCGCGAGCATCCAGAGTCCAGGTACCAAGATTGGTGTTTCAATCTTGTTGTTAAAATAAACAATTTTATCTTTGGGTACCCATATCTTTTTGGGTCAATGTTTGTTAGAATTTATAAACTTCTGATTGAGTTTGAGTTTCTCATCAGAACTTGTAGAACAAGATGACTCACTGGTATATTTTAAATCATGATTATGACCATATGTGAAGTGAGAAATTAATGGTGTGTTAACTTTTATAATCATATCATCAACTTGTTTAAACTTTAGTGGTGTTTCTCCAGTAGGTTTTACATATCTTATACCTCTTCTACCATTTCTGCTAACTCCATAGATCATTGAGACAATTTTGCTTCTATCTATGTTCTTAGCTAGAAATTTTTTAAAACTGTAGTCATATTGCTTTATGATACTATCATAACTAGATGCAACTTTTGATTCATATTCTTTTTGAGCTTTAAGTTTTTCAAAAGAATTTTCGAGTTTTAAAATGTTTTCTTTTTGCTCAGAATTTTCTGCTTTCGGTTTTCTAGTCTCCTCCAATTTAGATACTAGACTTTGCTTCAGGTCTTTGTATTTGAATTGAAGGTTCTGATACTTTTCAAGAATCTCTGAGAGGCTATCTTCTAATTGAGTTCTAGAAAAATTAGAGAATACCTCTTCTGTATAAGAATCTAATTCTGATTCTGATGGGTTGACATCTTCTGGTATTTTTGCCATCAACGTAATGTTGGCGTGTTCATCTTCTGATTCTGATTCAGCTTCAGAAGATTTTGGGTCATCCCATGTTGCCATGAGACTTTTCTTCTTTTCTCTGTTGAACTTCTTTCTAGGTTTCTCTTTCTGAAGTTTGGGACAATCACTCTTGTAGTATCCTGGTTCCTTGCATTCATAGCATACTACCTTTTTGCTTCTGGACTTCTTGTAACCAGAGGATGATTCAGAGTGATTGATTGATCTTCTGGGATTCCTGGACTTCTTCAGGCGATACTTCCAGAGTTGTTGAACTCTTCTGGAAATAAGTGATAGTTCGTCTTCTTCTGATGAGCCTCTGGAGCTTTCTTTTTCTGCCTGCAAAGCTTTAGATTCAGATTTGTTAGATTTAAGAGAAACAGACTTACCTTTCTTCTGGGGTTCATCTTCTTTTAGTTCTATCTCGTGACTCCTCAGTGAACTGATCAGTTCTTCAAGAGATATCTTATTCAGATTCTTTGAAATCTAAAGAGAATTGACCATGGGTCTCCAAGCCTTTGGCAAGCTTCTGATGATCTTCTTTACATGGTCTGCCGTTGAGTGGCCTTTGTCCATAATTTTCAGTCCAGCCACCAGAATTTGAAATCTTGAGAACAATTTCTCAATTGTTTCGTCTTCTTCCATCTTGAATGCCTCATACTTCTGGATGAGTTCCAGAGCTTTTGTCTCCTTGACTTGAGTGTTGCCTTCATGTGTCATCCTTAGAGAGCCGAACATGTGTTTGGTTGATTCTCTATTTATGATCTTTTCATACTCTGTGTATGAGATAGCACTCAGAAGTATAGTTTTGGCCTTGTGGTGATTTCTAAATTCCTTCTTCTGTTGAGCCGTCATATTTCTCCTTTCGATCTTCTGACCATCTTCTCCAACAGAATAAATGTATCCATCAGTCACCATATCCCAGAGGTCTCCATCTAGAGCTAGAAAGAAGCTTTCCAGAACATCCTTCCAATAGTCAAAGTTGTCGTCATTGAATACAGGAGGTTTTCCATTGATTTTGTCGTTTTGATAATCGTTGTTAACTGGTTTTGCCATTGTGTTTTTCATCTGGATCTTTTTCTGACACGGTTAAGTGATATGCTCAGAACCTAGATCTCTGATACCAATTAAAGGTGCAAAAACACAAGGAAGGGGGTTGGAATTGGGTTTTCAAAAATAAAGACAAATAACACTTTGATTTATCCTGGTTCGTTTGAACTCAAACTACATCCAGTCCACCCTCCAAGGTGATTTCGCCTCTCTCAACGAGGTCTTAATCCACTATTCAAATGTTGAATACAATCACTAAGACCTATAGTCAAAGTCTTCTTGAGTCTACTGACTACACTAGTCACTCAAGGAACAATTACAAAAACAGTCAAGAGTGTAACAATAATTTGCTTCTAGTAAGTTATATATCACAACTATGATAGTTTTTACAAATGAAAATATATTTTTGAATTTGGTTCGTATGCTTTGCGCGAGAGAGTGAGAGAGCGGAACCGAATTCCTTCAATTGTTTCCTTTATATAGATTTGATGAAAGGAACCGTTGGAAACATCTTGAGCTATTTTTGGTTGCTTGATAAATGTCATTAAATCCTTCCAAAAATAGAGATTTGCGTCTTCAGCCATAAATACTGATTCTTTAATTAATGTACTTGATTCTGAAGATCATAAGATGCGTTCCCTATCAGAGTGAAATTTCGTTCGCAACTGATCTTGTGTGTGTGATGAGAACTTCTGTTATCTTGAAGTCATGTCTTCTTTGAAGTAGACAGCTTCGCTTTAGAAGATGTTCAAGCTTCTTAGAGCATTACTCTTCGCAAGAACTTATGTCCTGCGCATAGAAGATAATAGTTTTATGTATCATATTTTGTTCTTAGAATAATTGGTATCATCAAAACTTTAATAGAGAGATATAATCAAAACCTTGTTCTAACAATTTGGACTGATGTTAAGTTCAGTTAGGTTAAAGCTTGTTGAGTTAAAGTTAGCTTGATTGAAACTCTTTTTAGAAAATCTATTGGAAATGGAATGAAGTTTGAATTGAGTCTCTATGTCTGAAGTTAATTAATGGTTAGACATAGTTCCATAGTTTGAAGATCCTTGCATTACTTTTTCCAGTGACTTGATTATCACTTTCACATAGCATACTCATAGATAATTTAGCCAATAGTTCGTAGTCACAAGGAGAGGTCTTTTGGACGAAAAATTATTGCACTTTAAAGGAGTATTGGTGTTCGAACCAGATTTGGTTTTACACATGTTTGGAATGTGTTATACTTTTGTAATCTTAATTTGAATCTAAATATCCGTTGAAATGTAGTAAAAATGAAAATATAAAAATATACTTTATTTTTATTGTTTTTTTCCTTATATTCCAAATTAATTAAAAAAACAAATTTAGGATTTGAAATAAAAACTCAAATATCAAAGGTGGAAGATAAAAATTGCAATAAGAATAAAAAAATGTAAGTGAATTTAATCAAACGTGCCTGGATTAGTAACAAAAGTTAATAGAGTCGAATTTTGACTTTTTGACATTTATCCAAAACATATTGATGAATGATAATGATGCAAACGAATTGATGAACTGGTAAATGCAGATCAAATGATTGATTACGTGTGTAAAGATATATAGTGGCAACACACACACTAAGCCATATAACAATTAAAAAAAGCGGGCAAATTTTAGAGTACGAGAGTTGTCACTATGTAACCCTCTTTGACCTAAATGCGTGAATTGTGACAGTTTTCCAGGCATTCGAGGTAGAAGAGGATTAAATACAAGAATATCCAAAAATTCGGCCATTGAGAATGGATGTGATGGACTTTGAAACAAACAAAAAAAGTATTGTTGACTTTGGTCAACTAGTTGACCAAATAGTCAACAGTTGAGAAAAAGTCAACCTAGGCATAAATGCAATCAAGTATATAATGCAATGCAAGCGAACATGATATTTAAGTGATATAGACAAAAGGTGAGAATGTGAAGGAAAACAATATCCTAGATGGAGCCAAGTCAAAATTAGGGTTTCGCACCAAAAGCCCAGTCAAATGCATAAGGAGAGATTAGTCAAGAATAGGAGCTTAGGCCCAAAGGAGGGTTAAGATGAAGGTCTACCCAACTTTTAGGCACTAAGATCAAGGTTTTATTGGGCACAAACATCCACAAACTTCAGATCAACGATGATCAGATGGAGAATGTTAATGTGAATGATTAGTTATATGAAAAAGGCAAATTTGTATGCAGATGAGCTTCAAGCCAAGGGTCATAAAAGGAAATAAGGGAGGTCAAATTTAGGTTTATGACACAACCCTTAAAAGACCTAATTGAACATGGTTTTTTTAAAGCATACTTCGGTAACCGCATCAAAACTTACTCTTAAATATTCTATTATCATTTGTTTCGATATCGATATGGCACCCTATTTACTATGAAAATTGGTAAACAACCGCCGGTCTTCCAAATCAAAAAGCTTTGGTTACTCACAGGATCGACCAAATTGATCCTAGGACATGAGCTAATTAATTTTAAAATAAAGTCTGGAAAACACTGAACACTTCGACAACATTCATAATTCAAAAGTAATTTGCTTTGAAATGTAAACAAAAACTAAATGCAGAAATGTAGTCGAAAGAACTGTAAAATGATGAAGATAACTTATGCGAAAAGAATAAATTTCTTGTAAAATTGTAAAGTAAATTGAATTTAAATGTAAAACATGGTGTTACATCAAATGTACATTTCTCACACACTCTTTTCTCTACACGGGTACTTTGAGTAATTTGAGTAATTTGTACACAAATGAACATACACGAAATACTAACACTAAGACTTCCTATATATAAAAATCAAAATAACTGCCTCTAACAGCCTTCCTGCTAGAATCATACAAGTGACGCTTGACATGTTCCCTCTTGATAAATCTGCTCCACGTGTCCTTTTGCTACTACTGGATAAGAACAAAGTTCCCTTATTTATTTGAATTCAAAACTTCATGTCGAACTAAGACCTTTAAAATTAGAAAACCTTTCAAAGTCCACTCAAGATTTTTCTTCTTCAATAAGAGTAACTTTCGACTGACTAATCCAACTTATGTCATTTTGTCGAAGTATCTCATAACTTCACAGAAGTTCCTTTTTTTCACTTATTCCATCAATCCTAACTAGGCGTCGAAATTAAGAGCTAACAAATTGCCCTCCAAAAATATCATTTTCGATATTGCTGAAGAAAAAGGCATTTTTTGACAATTCTATTCGACGCCTCGAATGATGCATGCATAATCCGACGTAACCCATAACTTAACGTCTTCCACTGTTCATATTTTTCAGCAACCTATGATGTCATAGCCATCATTTCTACTTTTCTAAAACATCTCCTCATCCTTCCAACTATTTTATTATCTGGAGGCTCATCCATGCTAAAATACACACACACAAAAATTACCGTAGTTGTGAGGCTATAGTCTTACTTCCAGATGCAGCATATGTAAGTGCACATCTAAATCTTCTACTCATGTATTCTTCCAATGCCTTTTTGCAAACTAAACTTGTGCATTAGATAGGAGACACTTCCAAGTCATCTCTTATGATTTCATCCATAGATAACTTGTGCGACCTTTGCTCAAAAAGACACTCACCTAAGGGAGCCTTAATAATTATTTCAGCAGTTGTTTACACGATCTCCACCATCTGTCAAGTCAAGAATTTGGCTAAAAACCACAACAAAGAGACTCATTTCCATTCCATAATCTCCAACATCAATGCTTAAGTTATGATGACAAGCAACAACATTTTGCTCAAATCATCCTCTTCTATTAAAGATTTCAACCTTCTCAAGGCATTCAAGTAAACATCAGTTCCCCTCGTGCTCCTCAATTCAAAGTGATCTGGAAACCTCTTATTCGTGAGTGGATTAACTTGGGATGCATTCATTAACACTTTTCGATACCATTTGTTTGGGTTTAAGAAATGATTTTGTAAATAATATATTAAAATAGCCTCCCTTTTTTAAGATTTACTTTCTTTTGAGAGAGTTTCACCTTTTTCTTTTTTGTGTATCACCTTTTTCTTTTTAAATATATATGACTTTATTTAAAAAATATATTTGACTTTATTTTTTTTTTTAAAATTAACAATAATTTTTTAAATATTTTAAGAGTTTTTACCCTTTAACTTCTTTTTTTATATATATAGTTAAGTAGTTTATGTTTATTATTATCATCTTTCTTAGAGACAACTTAAATTTTAAATATATTGAATAATTAATGTATATAATATATATAGATTAATACATTAATTATTCAATATTTCTAAAAAATAACTTGTTTCTTATAAATTAAACCGGATGAAGTATATGATATGATAATATTATATTGAGGATAAGGTTTACGATACCAGAATTTATATTAGGTTAAATATGTTTATTGTTATTTTAAATATCTCATATTTAAATTTTAATTTTTAAATTTTTTTTTAAAAAAATAATTATCCTAAAACTTTTCATCAATATTTTTTATCCCTGTTGTTAAAATCTTCTTAATCATTAAAATCGTCATTAATTCGATCACTAAAATCGTCGTTTAATTGTTAAAACCGTCACTAATTTCCTTGGTTTTCTAAAGGAATTTCTTTAAAAATTTAAAATTAAATATCCTATATTTAGGAGGACCACTTTAATCATTTAATTTTGATTCAAATCAGGCTGCTTATTCTTGGTATATATAAAAGCCACGTATCATGCTTACTATGATACACTCTTGCATTCTTATCTTCTTATTTTATTTTTAATTTTTAATTTTGATTTATTTTAATATTAATTCAATTTAGAATTTATTTTCTTACTTATGTCTTTTTAATATATATATATATATATATATATATATATATATATATATATATATATATATATATATATATATATATATATATATATATATATATATATATATATATATATATATATATATAAGAGATCAACTTACTCTAAGAGTGAGTCTTTTTAACTTACTCTACATTATAGCCATGAAATTAGATTCAATCTAATGATAAATTAATATTTATATTTATAATCATTCGATTGAATCTAATTTAAAGACTATGATTGTGGAGTAAGTTAAAAAGACTTACTTTTGGAGTATATATATATATATATATATATATATATATATATATATATATATATATATATATATATATATATATATATATATATATATATATATATATATATATATATATATATATATATATATATATATATATATATATATATTGAAAATACTAATTTTATTTGAGAATGGTGGGAATAATTATTAGTCCTTAGATTTAAAAATAAATGGTTGAGATTAAAATATTTATTTAATGAATATGCATATCTCTTTCATTATTTAATTGAGCATTATATAAATGATGAAAGAGACATACATATCTCACCCGTTTATTTTAAAATCTTGGAGCTGATAATTATTCCTATCATTCTCACATAAAAATAGTATTCTCAATATATATATATATATATATATATATATATATATATATATATATATATATATATATATATATATATATATATATATATATATATATATATATAATATATATATATATATATATATATATATATATATATATATATATATATATATAAAAGATGTATCAAGTGATCAAGTGAAAAAGATATCTCTTATTTGAGATTTAGAGCAAACATTATAAGCCTTTTCATCAAAAAAGAAAATGGAGATTTTGTTTAGATAAAGAAAAGTATATTTAAAAGATGAAACAAGTACAAAAAAGAGGGGGGACTAGAACCAAAACCCTCTAGATAATACAGTGACAAAAATATGGAATGCCTAACGTATTTTTAAGCAAATTGTCAAAAACTGATATGGGAGTTTCATTCCACTAAACTAAACCTCGAATGGAAAGACCTAATGAAGCTAGAATGTTTGTATAGTGATTATCGTCTCTATAAATATCCGATAAAATAAAAGACATTAATAGCTTTGTAGATACAGTTTGACCATCTAGTATCCAACTGGGATGGTACTACTTCCAGATTAGTAATAGCTCTTGAGACCACTTGTCAAGCTTCACTAATTTATTGGTTATCATATTCATCAAATAATTCCTAATCCATTCTACTATTGTGAGAATAGGTTTATCACTAGCTTGTAAAATTGTACTATTAAAGGATTCACTTAGGTTATTCATCAACACATCACATTTAGGATAGAACTAAATGAATGCTTACACCCTAACTTGGTTGGCACTCCCAACAACCATTCCCATGCTTTCTTATCAAGTTGCTTAAGTTCGGTCATCTTTCTCTCCCAAGCCTGGAAGTATGTGGCTTTGGCAACCCCCATCAATAGATCTCTTACTGCAGCTCCACCACCAAATTTCTTCTTGAAATTGGCATACAAATGTTCTAGGCATGTTCTATGTTCTATATGTTCAAACATCTCCTCAAAAACACTAACAAGACCTTGAAATAAACATATAGCAGTAATTGCATAAGTACATAATTATTTGATGAATACACTTGAAATAAACATATCTAAAGCCATAAGTGCATAAGCACAAAATTATTTGATGAAAATACTTAAACAATTTTACCTTCTGTTGATCTGAGATAAAAACATATTTCCTTTCATAGCCAATGTCTTCCATGATCAACTCCATAAACATTTATAGCTATCCTTTATTTCAGTTTCTACTACACTGGTAATGCAAAATTATATCGTAATTTTGGTTTGACTTACATGAATTAATAATATGTTTTATTTTATTTTTTATTATTTTATGCATTATAATTACATTATTTATTTATGTTTTTCAGATTAATCGAATCGGCCGGAAAAAGTCGAAAAGTAAAGAAAGATAGAAGAAATATTAAGAGAAGTTGAAGAAAAGAAGAAAAAGAAAATAGAAGAAGAAAGAAGAAAAAGGAAAATGAAAAAAATAAAATAAAAAAGGGTTGGGGGCCCACCACTCACCACACATGGCACGGGCCATGTGGAGGTGGCGCCCACCACCCCATTTCCTTCTAAAAAAAGTGGTGCAGGCCACGGTATGAGAGAGAGAGAGAGAGAGAGAGAGAGAGAGAGAGAGAGAGAGAGAGAGAAGTGGCGCAGCCCACTCGGTCTCCACTCCTACTATCTCTCCGTGCTTTTCTCACGCGTTTTTCCAGTATTCTCGTCCACGCACGATCCAGCCCATTGAGATTTTTACGGATCCACTGCAACCATTTGATGGCTATAAATAGAAGTGATTGTTCACAGTTTCAGGGACGGAATTTTTCCTCCAGCTTTAGTTTTGTTCAGTCTTATTTTTAGTCTTAGTATTTTGTACGCATTTTCAATTTTGCAATTTTATTTCGTGTACGCTTTGGATCTACTACCAGTATTCAGTAATTCAAGTACCAACTTAATTACAGGTTCTTATTTAATTGTTTATTTATTTACTGCATTATTATTTAAGCATGGTTGCCATAGTTTATTTATTTTGTTCGTCCTTAATTTATTTAATAAACATGTCCGGCTAATTTAATTATATCAGTATGTAAACAAATCATTGAGAGGAATTTAATTAAATCGGTGTTGATTAATTTTACCAATTTATAATTTTAGGTTGAGATTTCTTAAATTAAATTTAATACTTTTGTTACGAGAGTAAGGAAGTAATTAAGGCTAAATTCAATAGAGCGGGAGTTTGAGAATTTAACCGGATAGCTGAAACTAGGCATTCATTTTAAATGCAGCGGGAGCGCTTTAGGATTAATTGGATCTTATTTGTTTTCAAAAATTATTTCTAAACACTTATGGGTTAGCGAGGGCAGACATGGGACTTTAGAAGTGTAGTCTGAATTAATAGAGCGAGAATTTGAGACGAGGGCTTTTAAATAAATATTGTTCACTGAAAAAGTATTTTGACTTGTAAAAATTCACCGATTAATTAATTAAATTCCCGACAATTGATAAGTTGCATACTGATATATCGTTATCATTAATATTTATAAGTTTAATTTTAGTTTTAATTTTATTTGTTTTAAACCAAACCATTAGAAACGATTAGCCTTAGATTTATATAGTAACATTAGAAAATGTTAGATCGATTTTTAGTCTCTGTGGGATCGATAATCTTTTAAAACTACACGTACGACTGTGCACTCGCAGAGATAATCCTTTAGACATATAGTCGAGCGATCAAGTTTTTGGCGCCGTTGCCGAGGACTAATTAAGTCGATATCGTAACTCCAGTGTTACGCCGTATAGACTAAGGCAAAAAACCTTTTACTTTTATTTTTTCCAATTCTTATTCACCGATTGTATGCCAAGTACTCGCTCCCAAGGCGAAGACTTACAACCACAAATCTCAGAATTAGAACATCTTTTACATTTAAGACGTCGTATAATAGAGTACCAACGAAGGTACAATATTCCATATCTTCTAGCTCATTCACCTGAACCAGTAGAAGAACCAGTTGGAACATCTGAGATGATCGCTGAAGAAGAAACTCATCCACTCAAGTATTACGCTATTCCGTTACAAGATGAACCTCATACCAGTATTGTCGCACCCACTATCAACTGAAATGATTTCGAGTTGAAACCATCACTAATATCAGTTGTGCAATAGAACCAATTCTCCAGAAATCTTACCGAAGATCCAAATTTACATCTGTCGATATTCGTGCAATATGCCGATATAATTAAAGCTAATGGTGTTACCCAAGAAGCAATTAGACTGCGTCTTTTTCCTTTTTCACTACGAGACAGAGCAAGAGCTTGGCTCCAATCTCTACCCTCAAATTCAGTCACCACATGGAATGAATTGAAGAAAGTCTTCTTAGGAAGATATTTTCCACCTAGAAAAACGGCTATGCTAAGAGCTCAAATCAACGAATTTAAGCAAAAGGAAAACGAATCTCTTTTCGAAGCTTGGGAACGATACAAGGATATGCTGAGACTTTGTCCACATCATGGTTTAGTAAATTGGATGGTAATCCATACTTTTTATAATGGTATCTTGTATAACACAAGAATGACGATAGACGCTGCTGCAGGCGGTGCCTTGATGAACAAAGAGTATAACGATGCTTATGAACTTATCGAGAGTATGGCTCAGAATCATTATCAGTGGGGAAGCGAAAGAACCACAATAGATAAACCAACAAAAGGAGGTATGTACGAAGTAAGTAGTATGGATCAAGTTAATGCTAAATTTGATGCATTTGCTCAAAAGATTGACAACCTAGCCAAAACACCGACAGCCATTGTGGTTGCTGTAACACCTAATTGTGAGCTATGTGGAGTTCCGGGACATGCTGGAATCCCTACAGACCAAGGGAATTATGCTCAAGGAAGCCCCTACTCAAATACATACAACCTTGGTTGGAAGAATCATCTGAACTTTTCCTTCAAGAATAACAATTCTTTGTATGCACCTGGTCAAGCACCAACTACACCACCAGGATATCAAAAGACCGCCATGACTGCTCCTAATGCCCCTAGGAAATCAAACCTTGAACTAATGATGGAAAATTTCATAGCTACCCAGACTCAAACAAAAAAGGATTTCCTAAACCAAAACATACACACTAGTGAGCCAATTATGCAACTGGCAAACAAAGTTGATGTGTTAGCTACACACAACAAAATGCTTGAAACTCAAATTTCACAAGTAGCTCAACAACAAGCACCCACTGTTGCGATAGCCGACGTATTTCCTGGTCAACCACAACCTAATCCGAAAGGACATGCAAATAAAGTAATACTGAGAAGTGGAAAAGAATTAGACGGACCTGATGATCCAAGACTTCAAAATCCAGCTATGTATCAAAAACCGGATAAACCAACTGAAAAGGAAAGTGAACCAGAAGAAAAGGAGGATAATAACCAAGAATCTGTGGAGAAAGAACAACCATATGTACCTCCACCACCTTATAAACCTCATATCCTTTATCCTCAAAGACTTATCAATTCAAAGACTGCAGGACAATTTAAGAAATTTGTTGAACTTCTGAAACAATTAAACATAACAATACCATTTACAGAAGTTATCACTCAAATGCCATCATATTCCAAATTCCTTAAAGAAATCTTATCCAACAAGAAAAAGATCGAGGATAATGAAACAGTTACACTTACTGCTGAGTGTATCGTAATAATTCAAAACAAAATTCCTCCTAAGCTTAAGGATCCATGTAGTTTCTCCATACCCCGTGTGATTGGAAAATTCATCATAGACAAAGCCCTATTCGACTTAGGAGCCAGCATTAGTGTTATGTCCTTAACAATTTGCAAAAGGCTTGATATGGGAGAATTAAGACCTACAAAAATGTATGTTCAATTAGTTGACCGCTCTGTTAAATATCTTGTTGGTATACTTGAGAATGTTCCAGTACGAATAGGACAATTCTATATTCCCACTTATTTTATAATCATGGATATTAAAGAAGACTTCACAACCCTTATTATATTAGGAAGACCATTATTAGCTACCGCTGGAGCCATTATAGATGTGAATAGAGGCAAGCTAACCTTCGAAGTAGGTGAAGAAAAGGTTGAATTTATTTTAACACAATTCTTACAATCACCAGCTATAGAGAATACATGCTATCTATTTGATATCATTGACGAATGTGTAAGAGAAATGGAAATGGAACAAACCACATATACAGATATAATAAAAATTCCAATTCCACCCATTTTTGAATATGATAATTGGCGTGATCCCTACCAAGATGATAACCTGAGCGAATGCTTAGCACTTACACCAAATCATATGCCGTGCCCAAAGAAACCAGCTTTAGAACTAAAAACATTACCTAAAAACCTTAGATATGAATTTCTAGACGAAGAACTCGCACGACCAGTAATAGTCAACGCATACTTAGGACGAAACGAAACTAAAAAATTACTTGTTGTTTTAAAGAAATATCCAACTGCGTTAGGCTACAACATTGCTGATCTGAAAGGAATAAGTCCTTCCATCTGTATGCATAGAATTATGCTAGAGGAAGACTGTAAGTCTTCTAGAGAACACTAGAGGGGGATCAACCCAATTTTATATATTGTAGTAAAGGAAGAAGTGTGAAAGTTACTTGAAGCCGGAATCATATATCATATCTCAGATAGCCAATGGGTCAGCCCAGTACATGTAGTACCTAAGAAAGGAGGTGTTATAGTGATTAAGAATGAAAAAGGTGAATCCATAACACAAAGAGTTGTTACAGGAAGAAGAATGTGTATTGACTATAGAAAGCTAAATAAATCCACTCGAAAAGACCATTCCCATTGCCATTCATTGATCAAATGTTAGAACGATTGGCTAAACATTCCTACTTCTTCTATTTATACGGTTATTCAAGATTCTTTCAAATCCCTATTCACCCTAATGACCGAGAAAAAACTACCTTTACATGTCCTTATGGTACATTTGCCTATCGACGAATGCCATTTGGGCTATGCAATGCTCTCGCAACATTTCAAAGATGCATGATGTCAATCTTCGTTGATTTCATAGATGACATTATGGAAGTATTTATGGACGATTTTTATATCTGTGGGCAAAGCTTTGAAGGATGTCTATCAAACCTAGAAATGGTACTCGAGAGATGCGTAAAAGTGAACCTCGTGTTAAACTGTGAGAAGTGCCATTTTATGGTCCAACAATGAATCGTGCTAGGACACGTTATTTCAGATAAAGGAATTGAAGTTGATAAAGCAAAAATTGAAATCATAGAAAATCTTCAACCTCCAAAAATTGTACGAGAAATAAGAAGTTTCTTAGGACACGCCGGTTTCTACCGACGATTCATAAAAGATTTCTCGAAAATAACAAAACCTCTTACAGGTTTTTTAATGAAAGACGCTGAATTTATCTTTGATGAGAAATGCCAAAAAGCGTTTGAATAGCTGAAAACGACTCTCATTTCCGCACCGATTATGCAACCTCCAGATTGGAGATTACCATTCGAAATAATGTGTGATGCGAGTGATTACGTCGTGGACGCAGTTTTAGGACAAATAAGGGATAAGAAGATTCATGCAATATACGACGCTAGTAGAACCTTAGATCCAGCCCAAATGAACTACGCCACAACAGAAAAGGAACTTTTAGTTGTTGTGTTTGCTCTTGATAAATTTTGTTCATACTTAGTAGGAGCGAAAATAATTATTTACACAGATCATGCAGCTATTAAATACCTACTGACTAAAAAGGATGCCAAACCTAGACTTTTAAGGTGGATCCTACTTTTACAAGAATTTGATTTAGAGATCAAAGATAGGAAAGGCACCGAGAACGTCGTAGCAGACCATATACCAAGATTATAAGGTATTAAATTTGAACTAGTGCATATTAATGATGATTTCCCTTATGAATAGCTAATAGCACAGATAAAAAGCAATCTAGCTCGGCTAGATCCAAACAAACCAAAAACCAAAGAAGTCGTGGAAGCAATACATTCAGATAAAATACTACCATGGTACACTGACTTTGTTAACTACCTTGAAGTCGGAGTACTTCCACCCGATCTAACCTACCAACAAAAGAAAAAATTCTTTCAGATCTTAAACATTATTATTGGGATGAACCTCTTCTATTCAAGAGAGGCGTTGATGGTATTTTTCGTCGATGTGTTCCAGAAGATGAAATCTAAAATGTCATAGCTCAATGTCATTCCGCCCTTATGGTGGACATGCGAGCACTTCTAAGACCTGTACTAAAATCTTACAAGTTGGCCTCTTCTAGCCTAATCTTTGGAAAGACGTCCATATCGCAGTTAAAAATTGTGACTGGTGTCAATGCACTGGGAATATATCTAGAGGTGATGAGATACGACAGAAAGGCATTCTGGAAGTAGAAGTCTTCGACGTTTGGGGTATAGATTTTATGGGACCCTTCCCATCTTCTTTCGGTAATAAATATATACTCGTCGCAGTTGATTACGTTTCAAAATGGATCGAGGCTATAGCCTCTCCGACAAATGACACACGAGTAGTGATTAAGTTATTTAAGAATATAATCTTTCCCAGATTTGGTGTGCCGAGACTCTTCATAAGTGACGGTGGATCGCACTTTATATCAAAAATCTTTGAGAAATTACTCTTGAAGTATGGAGTCAGAAACCGAGTTGCAACTCCTTATCATCCACAAACGAATGGACACGTAGAGATTTCCAACAGAGAAATAAAACAAATACTAGAAAAAATTGTTGCTATCTCTAGGAAAGATTGGTCGTCTAAATTACCAGAAACTTTATGGGCATATAGAACCGCATTTAAAACACTGATAGGAACTACCCCATTTAAGTTAGTTTATGGAAAATCATGTCACCTTCCAGTTGAGCTTGAACATAAAACCTATTGGGCTATTAAAACCCTTAATCTAAACTACACTGCCTCAGGAGAGAAACAAATCTTAGATCTCCATGAATTAGAAGAGCTTAGGTTAGATGCTTACGAGAACGCAAAAATTTATAACGAAAGAACTAAAAAAATGACATGATAGGTGTATCTCTAAGAAAGAGTTCAACGAAGGCGATGTTGTGCTCTTATTTAATTCGAGACTGCGGCTTTTTCCAGGTAAACTGTGTTCTAGATGGGTCGGTCCATATATGATTACCAAAGTATTTCCTAGCGAAGCTGTCGAAATAAAAGGAAAATCTAGCGAACCATTTATAGTTAACGGACAACGCCTTAAGCACTATCACATTATCAAAAACAGAGAGTACTTAGCTAGTCTCCTACTAAATGAGTTGCCTGCTCACTTAAATGATTATTCCCTAAAAAAATTTTAGTCTAGCCCTCGACATTAAACGAAGTGTTGAGTGGGAGGCAACCCATATTTCATTTCCTTTATTTAAATTTATGCTTATTTTCTATCTTATTTTTGTCTATATTTTAAATTAAATCTCCTTACTATTTTTATATTTATATTTGTACTTTATATTTTGTATTTTTCTTTTTTTTAATATTACTTTAACACGGTATTATTATTATTTCTTCCTCTCTATTCTGACTAACCTTCTTCGCACTATTTACTTACTTACATGCTAACTCTTAGCTAGTAACTAACTTTTGATATGAATCTGGTAGACAACGCGAACATTATTTTCAGAGGAAGAGCACAGAGGAGGAGATATGAGGATTTATCTCAGAGAGCCATGACTTTGACCATATATCACGATGAGCCCACCTTGACTAAGTTAAGCATTAAGGATAGTGTCTACTTTCTTTATAGTCAGATAGGGTGGGATGCTGCTCTTAGTCGACGAAGGTTTAATTCCTATCTTTAGCTTACGCTTGAGTTTTTGAGTTCACTCATCCATTTACCTAACCATGGCCTATGAATTCACAAAGGACTGATTACCTTTAGATTGTTCAACATTGATTTTAGTTTCACACATAGCCAATTTGTTGAACTTCTAGGTTTTCCTAGTGGCCCTGATGTTTTTACTACTACTCATGAGGAGTTACTCATGACCCTTGCTCTGAATGATTTATGGGGTAACATCATAGGGAATGATGATCCTGAACCTTATGATATGTTTTCTAAAAATATCCATAACCCTGTTTTGCGTTACTTCCATAAAATCCTAGGCCATACCCTATTTGGAAAAGAGGAGAATAATACCTATGTATCACGAGATGAGTTGTTTATCCTTTATTGTGTTTCACAAGGCCGGCCTGTTAATGGAGTTGTCTTCATGATAGTGAGTTTTGTACGCCTTATTTAGACACTCGTATAGCTATACACATAGGAGGCATGGTGACTATGATAGCCAATAAAATTGGCCTTAGGTGTAAACTTAACCAAATACACCCCTTAGGTGTGATCCGTCCTATGGATATTGATTTTTGCTTTGACCGTAGAATCATAGGAAACCTCGGACCCGACACCTTTGATCTCCTTATTAACAATGAAGTTGTCCATCCTTTCACATTACCTAACCACGAACGCACCATTTTACACAATAGAAATAATTGGTTATATGATTTAAGCATACATATTGCCCCTCCTTCACCTCCAGAGACACCTCAGATTTATGAAATCCATGATCATTATTTGTCAGATACTGATTCGCACACACCTAAGATACCAGCTGCCCACCTGTTAACCACACCACTACCATCACCGCATTAGAAGCAAGACTTGCTAACATTGAAACCAGTATTAATGCTTTGCGAATGGATCTTTTCGGTTTTATGGATTTAGTCACTGAGCAGCTGGACCATTTTCATCAGCAATTATTTTATGTCGGTCTCGCTAATAATAATAACAATTGTGGCTAGAGTTTAGTATTTTTAGTTTTTATTCTGACTCTTATGCTTGGCCAATGAGGACATTGTCCGGTTTAAGTATGGGGGAAGGAAATTAATTAGGATTTCTCGTTTCTCTAATTAGGATTTTTCTATTATTTCATATGTTACATTTTTTCCATTATTTATTTCAGTTATTCATTATTTTGTTTAAATGATATTAGCATTATTTCATTTCATTTTATTTATCTCAGTATTATTTATCTCTAACTATCATATCTAATGTTTCAGCATTGATTTAATGATGTTTGCAGAAAAATATTAAAAACAAAATACCAAAAAAACTAAATAATAAAACAAAATAAAAAAAATTCACCCCACCTTTGGTGTATGGCCTGCGCCACACATAGAGTGTGGAGGGCATGGCATGCGCCATGCACCACCCCGCCTTTATGGCCTGCGCCATACATGCTTTATGGGGGGAGCCACCAATTTTATTTTTCCTTTTTCATTTATGTGTTCACTTTATATACTTTACTGTATTTTATTCTTTTAACATGCATTGCACTTATCCAAACTTCTCACATCACTTACACATGTAACACCCTTCTAAACCCCACAGAAAATATATACATAATCAGAGTAATTTATCATGCATCTCAATTAAGGGTGTCACACATGATTCAAAACATCATACAACACCTGTCATGCTCAATAACACTTAAAATAAAATCATGCTTTTCAGATATATTTTTCACATTAGCATGTAGCAGCGGAATCACTTTCATTAAGAATCTCATAACATTCAAGTCTCAAATAAACTTCATTCATTTAATCAACTTAGGCATAAAAGCCACTTCACCATAAAATTCAAATCAAATTAATAAAATAAATAGAGTATACAATTGTATCTCTCAAACATGAATCAAATGTTTCCCCAGTGTTACATGACCAGAGCACGACTCAAAGCCCAAAATAAATAAGCAAGTAAGACAACTACTCCAACGGATACCTTGCACAAGAAGCAACTCTACTCCTTGATACCTGAGCGATGTTGTATAAAACATCATTCCAACATAAGGGTGAGAATTCATATAATTATCAAAATCATAAGATAATATATAATTTAAGGCATACAAGCATACACAATAATTCTCACACTTCAAAAGTTTCATTAGCATAATATCACTCAAGTACACATATTATTCACACGTATATACTCACAATCCACAACTTCACAAATTCAACAATTCACAAAATACACATAATCTCATATTGTAACCATAGACACAATGAGACTCGATGCAAGACTCAAATGCAACTCATGCATGTGGTATCAACCTCTTGTTATCATTTTTCGATTTTTACATTTAAATCGGGTTCATCCTCTAGACCGATAACACATCAAAAGCCCGTCCTCTAAGCTTTCAAACTCGTCCTCTAGGTTTGGGACAAGTCATTAGCTCCCTCAGAACTAACAAGCTTGCCTCTTGACAAATGATGCATGTGCAAGTTCAACAACCATATGCAATTAAGATCATCCTCTAATCTTAATATTCTTGTATATCTTCTATAATTCATCTCACATTTGAATTACCACACAATTACACATACTTGCACATATTTATGCATCATCCATTCACAAATCATTTTCAAAACAGTATACAACACAATTTACAATACAATCTCAATATTCACTACTCCAATATTGTCACCACACTTAGCAAATAATACGCATGGTATCAACACAATTCAATCTCGATTCGCAAACTACACAATACTGATTAAATCTAGAATAAACGATTCATCAAAATAATCATCAAATTAATCACCAATTAATCATCAAATTAATCACTAAATTAATCTCCAAATTAATTACCAAATTAATCATCAAATTAATCATAAATTAATCACCAAAATAATTACTAAAATAATTATCAATTTAATCTCCAAATGATTACCAAATTAATCATCAAATTAATCCTAAATTCTAAATTAATACGGATAATGGGATATTCCTAAACAATTATATTATACAATGATATATTAAACTATTATTTTTATTATTAGTATTATTAATTATACTAATAAAATATCAAATATTAGTAACCTGGAACATGATTCTCATAAAGTACCACTAGAGTATTGTTTTATACCAATAGTTACTTTATATTAAATTAGAACCTACCAATTGGTTTTATGTCCATTACAGTACCATATAATCATTTTTATATCAACTACACTACAGAGACCATTTAATTCTCACTATCTTGTTTCATGTTCACCAAGACACTCTGATGTGGCCTATACAGGTTTGGCACATCTACTTAGAATCATAGTTGCAATTCCATTGGTCAAAAGGGGATAAACATGTGATTTTCTTTTTCTTTTGTGAAACATCACCTATCTAATTAATGTAAATAATATTTGTATGCTATAGGGACTATATATACATATATGGATTACTTTTCAATTAAAACAAATAAAGAAGGATCAACATAGCATAAAGGCATCTTACATACATTCATTCTAATTTTTCAAACAATAGCTATAGGATTTACAAGCATAAAGTGTATCATTAAAAGCTGAACATTATCATGTCTTAGTGTTATCAAAATTTCGAACAACATGTTACAGGGTTCCACATATGGGTATGCTTTTCGCTACAGGAACAAGATTTTAAGAAAGTTCATCTTGTTCTATTCAATACAATATAGGTCTCTATAGTATACCACAATACCAATATCAAACACAATTAATCACCATATTTCAAGGATTATCATCAAAATCTAAAAATGTCAAAATCATAAAAATTAGGAATTTCAACTTAAATATGTTTCTACTCATCCATATATTATCATACAAACCAATAATTATACAAAAACTCACCCTTACCTTGATTTGTAGATGAATTTGTTCTTTACTCTTGAGCTCCTATTCTCTTCTCCCCTTTCTTCTCCTTAGCCTCTTTTCCCCTTTCTATCTTCTAACCCTATTTTATCTATTTCTCTTATTTTATCAATCTCACAATTTTCTCATAACTCTAATGGGTTTTACTCAATACCCTCTCACACTTATTATTCATAATCCCAATCTATGCCCAATTAATAATTTCTATCAATTTTATTTTATTCCACTAATTAAAATAAATCTAATAAATTAAATAATTCAATTAAATCAAATACTTGAATTAAATTAATTAATTCGAATAATTAAATTAAATCACATAATTCAATTAATTCCAATAAATCAAATAATTCAATTATATCCAATAATTCAATTAAATCAATTAACCACAAAATCACACCATTAATCAATTAATATAAATAAATAAATAATTGCTAAAAATCGGGATGTTACAGATGTCATCTCTTAACAAATGCAGATAAAAGGTTTGTATTTATCCTCGATAAACTGTTTCTCTAAAGAGAGGATAGACCAGAATCAGATATCCATTGCTCCATCTGAGGTGGGAGCATATGTGGAGCCCATCCAATAAGTTTGTTGCCACGTGCAGCAACCTTTAGCTCCTTCTTGTTAAGTCTCTCCTGAAAATGATAGATATTATATGTTATTATACACTAAAAATTATAATTACATTTATTCAGCATTGAAAGGTTATAGATTGACTTACTTAGCCTTCCCACAGATGTCGAGCTACGTGATTCTGATACCTCACCAAAAGTGACGTATCAGACGGTCCTCCAGGAAATGGTGGATGCGGTGGAACATGAGCCGCTACAGGATCAGCAGCCTGAAGTGCCTGAAGTTCCTGCTGGTCTAGATGCGTCAGAACTATCCTTCCATCAGGAAATTGTCGATAAATATATTTGTCGCATCCTCTAATGCGAGACACTGAAAAAAAAAACCAAAAAAAAAATTTTAAAAAAAATAAATATAAAAAATAAAATAAATAAAAAATTACGAAACACAACCGCAAGTAACATAGAGGCTACTTCCAGGGTGAAACCCAAAAAATCTCTTAACCGAAAGTAGCAATATAGCTACTTCCAATGTGTAAATGGAAAAATTTGAGTAAATCGGAAGTAGCAATACAACTACTTCCAGTGTGTAAACGAAACACATTATAAATTGGATGTAGCTTACTTGCTAGTTCCAGAGTGCAAAATCCTTAACCAGAAGTCTTGTTGCTGGGTGTAACACCCAAAATAATCCCCACAAATTTTTAATTTAAATCAAAGTAATTAAATATACAAAATATTTCGAGTGGTACATTCATTTCCATACACGGCTTAAACTGATACGTATTACAATATGTTTTACTTGCAGCGGTAATTTAAAAATAAAATCATAAAATAGAGATTCAATGGCAACATGTTTTTCTTAATTAAATAAACAACAAAAAAGGGTAATCTCCCTAACACCCCAAAGAACGTATCAGAGCCGACTCTTCTAACTGTGAAGTACATCGACTTTACTGACCATTAACTCTACTAATCCTGATCACTTGTACGTTACCAAAATAAGGGTAACATTCAAACAGAAGGGGTGAGATACTTACACCAACAAAAGAGAAAAATAATAAGAATAAAGGCATGTATCGATAAATAGATCACCGCTTCTCAACAAACACAATCAACAAATACATCACAATACATATTGACACCATGCATATCAACAACAAATTATGCAAAGAGACTCTACCAACTCTATGCATACGGTACCATATGTCGATCTCTATTTCAAGATCCAGTTCCCATCGGAACTCTCGACCCCTCTTTCATGGTCCAGTATGATCCCTATTTCATGATCACACCCTTGGCCCCTATTTCATGGTCACGTACGATCCCTATTTCATAACCGTACCAACATCACAATAATTCCCTTTGGAATTCGGATGGATATACCCTACCTTGGTAACCATCCCCAACTATGCACATGCCATGCACCATCAATGACAATATGCAATGACTATAACATCTACCTCATGCAATAACATCATCAACAACATACAACAACAACTATCTCATGCAATAGCATCACCCACACATACAAAAACAACTATCTCATGCAATAGCCTCACCCAAAACATACAACAACAACTACCTCATGCAATAACATCATCAACACATAACAACAACTATCTCATACAATAGCATCACCAATAACATACAACAACTATCTCATGCAATAGCATCACCAACAACATTCAACAACAACTATCTGATATAACAACATCTTCCACCACATACAACATCAATTATAACAACATATAGCAACTCAATGACACCTATCAACTCCTACAACGTACATCATCAACTATAACAATGTATATCAACATCAACGAGAACACATAACAACAACACAACATACATCAACAGTTACATTAACGTATACCTACAGCTGTCATGTAACAACAACAACAACAACCACACATAGCAATAACAACAACAATGTACATATTAATTCATGTTAATTTCAAGTTATACTTATTATTCTTCCAATTAAGCTCATAACTCACCTCTACTTACCTCTAACAACTCTACATCACTCCTCATCTCTTAATATATTAACTAAAGAATTTTAGGTAATTTTTCAGCAATAACACATTTTATTTTTCACTCCAGGTCTCGCTAAGCGAGGGGCTTGCTTGCTGAGCAAGAAACTCACGACATTTCACTCTCCAAAAATCCAACTTGCTCACTAAGCGAGCTCTACGATTCTCAGGGTTCTTCTTCTGCGATCCAGCCACACCCTGCTACGATATTTTCACTCAAAAACCAGTCTAACAACCAGAAAATACAGAATTTCACCCATTCAACATCTACTTCAACCGATTATCATACAAAACCAACAACTACTAACAATTTAACACAATTTCATCCAAAATCATCCAAACCCCAATTCTCTATTCAACAATACTACACCTAATATTCAGATTATTAAAACCTTAAGAGATGAATAAAACCCACCCTTACCTTAATTCAATGAGCGATTCTTTATTCTCCATGAATTCTTCCTTCAAGCCTTGCCCTTTCTCCTTCCTTCTTCTCTCTTTTTACGATTCTCTTCACGGTCCTAAAATACGACTGAACTTCCTCTTTTTCCAAATTTCCAAACTTATCCCTTAGACCTCGTCTATGGTTTTCCTTATTTGCCCTCACTAACCTTCATCAATTTACCAATCAACCTTTTTCTTTTATATTACAATTATTATAATTATTCAATATAATATATGTCCTTTAAATTAACATCATATCAAATATTATTATAATTTCTTCCACACCAAAATACAAAAAATCCAATTAAATAAATAAAATAATGATCGGGGCATTACAACTCTCCCCCACTTGGAATATTTTCGTCCTCAAAAATTCATCGGATACGAACTACCCCTGACACATCCTTACATCCAATAGTCAACTACTACTCCCTGGAAAACGATACCACAAATGGTGCAAACAATGGTACAACTTAATGGAGACAACTACAACAAGGCGTAATTCTCATGCAATGCACTCCACAACTAACTCACGACACAAAATAATCAAGTTACAAACACACTAGCTCACTCTTGAACGAGCACAACACAATAGTTACCATCATCTAAGGTAACACCTCCCTAATTCCCTATCGTAGGAATTAGCTACAGACGCCCTAACCATCATCATAGACAACATGCAACAACAAGATAAGAACACAAAAATCCATAACACGACATCACCATAACTAAACTACAAACTTCGTTATCACACAACTCAAAACAACCATTCTACGATTTACTAGTCGAACACGTATCCAATACACCCATCTGCCTAGTAATACAACATTAGTAATTAAACCCTTTTCCATCTCACTTCCATCTTGGAATATCCAATGGTCTTATTATTCTCGTCAATTCTATTGTCAACCTTCCAATTCTTACAAGTCATACCAATATGAACAAACTACGCTACCTCGTGTTCCCGCTGTACAGTCTGACTACCTGCAACCATCAAATACAACAAGTTCATGTCCAAATTCTGACGCTTCCTATTGTTCACCAGGCATCCTTATTCACGCTCATTCTACCCAACATTTCTCTCCATTGGGTTTTCTCTTAAACTAGAAACTCAATTCCAACTCTCTATAACCACCAGATCATACATATGAAAAGACTTTTGACTTAACTTGTCAGGAATCCCAATCCTCCTTGTCATCTCATACATTATTCCGTTAGAGCAAACAATCATCATATACTTTTATTATTATTAAACACTCTGAATTCTAGATCCATAAAACCATTCCTAACCATTCAACATACTCACTTTCGCAACCTAATCCAAATATTGAGCATAATGGATCCCTTCATATATCCTATGTTGTCGTAAAGCATAAACTATAACTTTACCATCTTGTATTCATTCCTTTCCAAACTCGTCACCCACAAATCTCAACACTCCACGAACGGCGTATTAGGATTAAATCGAATCAAAATGGAACTATAGCCGACTTATACTTCGGTCCTCCAACCCCCTACAACAAACATCCCGAACATACAAATTATTTTTCTCAAGTTAAATAAGATAATAGAATTTCTAACTTGGGAACTACCTTCCAAAACCCATAGCCAAAACATCTTAATTTCTTTTCTTACTTCGGAGCTTCCGAATTGTAGGACTACATCCTATCTTATGGATTTACAATAATACCTTCATTTGACTTGGCATAACCGTGCAACTTCACCTCTACCAACTAAAAGTCACTCTTCGACTACTTATCATACAACCTTACCTCCTTCAATTAATACTTATAATCCAACTTCCAAACATTTTGAACCTTCTATTTACTCCCTCATTGGGTCACCTATCTATTGTTTCAAATCTTATGTCCCACAGATTCTCGATTTATGAATTTCATAGAAGACAATGGTTGCATACTTTACATTCTATATTCGTCTTATCAATCCAAGGCATATAACCATACTTCTATCTTACCATTACTGTTCCACGTGGTTTAACGGTTGTTGATTCCAATTACCACACTTCGTACTCACTCTTCATCTCATAATCCACTAATACCATCAGGAAACTTCAACCCATTTGTGATTCCTCACGCTTCAAATCCAAGTCATCCCGAGCACAATTGTGAATTCCATACTACTCACCGACCAACACGCAACCCCAAGCCATCGTTCTCTTCTTCACAAATCATACTAAATTCTCCACTACGGCACTCCTGATTTCACAATTTTCCCTTTTTAATAAATCCTTTGACCACTCTTCCTATAACACCGGCATCTTGTATGATACCACAGAATCCAGGACCACGAATAGAATTCCAATAAAATTCTATCTTCCTCTCCTAACAAAACATTTGATACCTTCTTCCGAAACAACTCTGAAATTCACGCACAACCGGTAGTCCATCGTTGTGACCTTAATTCCAATTTCCATAACACTATTTTTGCATCCATGGAAAACGTCACATTCTTGAATCTGTCTCACCTCTAGATATAGGAATTTACATCGACTAATCCAAACACTCTGCAAGTACTTAGCTTGACTCTGTACCATTCATTTTACATTTTATCCTATCTTAGCAAGTCATTTCTATCCCATCCAACATAATCTAGTTTGTTATCAATAAGAGATTAAGGGTGATCAGTTCCTCAATTTGTTGATATACATCTGACAATCATGATGGGGTATAAAACATCCTCACCAAGTCATTATAGTATTCAACAACACAATACACCATACTCTCAACGATTGACAAACACACTGTTTAACTCCATTCATCCATCCCAATAATAACATCACCTTGTTCCAACTTAAAGATAACTGTGTACCTCATAAGGAAACGCGTCAGGATACTCCACACATTACCAGCTCACATCTGGCCTAAAATATCGCCTTCCACCTCCACAAGGAAACGAACAACAAGAACACTTGACTGCCTCCCTTCGAGGTAATATCTTTCTCTAAATAGTTGAACAATCCACATAGCACTCCCGCTTACAGCGACTCGATATCCCACATCTCAACACCGGGAATATCAAAGAGAAACATACACTTCTCCCCCACTTGTTCATTCCCAACCTACAATGGAAAACAAAACAAGTACCGACAGTGCTCTCACATACATATTGCATACTAGAGACAACACAACTATGCAACCTGGCCGGACGGACCGACCTGCTTTGATACCACTTTGTAACACCAAAAATAATCCCCATGAATTTTCAATTTAAATCAGAGTAATTAAATATACAAAAAATTTCAAGTGCTGCATTCATTTCCATACACGGCTTAAACCGATACGTATTACAATATCTTTTACTTGCAGCGGTAATTTCAAAATAAAATCATAAAATAGAGATTCAATGGCAACATGTTTTTCTTAATTAAATAAACAACAAAAAAGGATAATCTCCCTAACACCCTAAAGTACGTATCAGAGCTGACTCTTCTAACTGTGAAGTACATCGACTTCACCAACCACCAACTCTACTAATCCTGATCACCTGCACGTTACCAACATAAGGGTAATGTTCAAATAGAAGGGGTGAGATACTTACACCAACAAAAGAGAAAAATAATAATAATAAAGGCAAGTATCGATAAATAGATCACCGCTTATCAACAACCACAATCAATAAATACATCACAATACGTATCGACACCATGCACATCAACAACAAATTATGTAATGAGACTCTACCAACTCTATGCATACGATACCATATGTCGATCCCTATTTCAAGATCCAGTTCCCGTCGGAACTCTCGACCCCTCTTTCATGGTCTAGTATGATCCTTATTTCATGATCACACCCTCGACCCCTATTTCATGGTCACGTACGATCCCTATTTCATGACCGTACCAACATCACAACAATTCCCTTTGGAATTCGAATGGATATACCCTACCTTGGTACACCATCCCCAACTAAGCACATGCCATGCACCATCAATGACAATATGCAATGACTACAACATCTACCTCACGCAACAACATCATCAACAACGTACAACAACAACTATCTCATGCAATAGCATCACCCACAACATACAACAACCACTATCTCATGTAATAGCATCACCCACAACATACAACAACAACTACCTTATGCAATAGCATCATCAACAACACATAGCAACAACTATCTCATACAATAGCATCACCAATAACATACAACAACAACTATCTCATGCAATAGCATCACCAACAACATTCAACAACAACTATCTCATATAACAACATCTTCCACCATATACAACATCAATTACCCCATGAAATAACATCATCAAACAACATATAACAATAACAACAACTTACATCAACAACATATAACATAATCTAACAACTACTACATCATATAACTACAACAACACATAGCAACATTAAATAACTTCAATCAACATCTACATCATGCGTCATCAACTACAAGAACATATAGCAACATCAATGACACATATCAACTCCTACAACGTAAATCATCAACTATAACAATGTATATCAACATCAACGAGAACACATAACAACAACACAACATACATCAACAGTTACATTAACGTATATCAACAACTATGTCATGTAACAACAACAACTACACATAGTAATAATAAAACAATGTACATATTAATTCATGTTCATTTTAAGTTTTGCTTATTATTCTTCCAATTAAGCTCATAACTCACCTTTACTTACCTCTAACAGCTCTACATCACTCCTCATCTCTTAATATATTAGTTAAAGAATTTTAGGGAATTTTTCAGCAATAAAACATTTTATTTTTCACTTCAGGTCTCGCTAAGCAATGGGCTTGCTCGCTTAGCGCGCAACTCACAATATTTCACTCTCCAAAAATCCAACTTGCTTGCTAAGCGAGCTACTGCACGATAAGTCAGTTATTGCTCGCTAAGCGAGCTCTGCGATTCTGATGGTTCTTCTTCTGCGATCCAGCCACACCCTTCTACGATATTTTCACCTAAAATCCAGTCTAACAACCAGAAAATACAGAATTTCACCCATTCAACATCTAATTCAACCGATTATCATACAAAACTAACAACTGCTACCAATTTAACACAACTTCATCCAAAATCATCCAAACCCCAATTTTCTATTCTACAATATTACACCTAATATTCAGATTATTAAACCCTTAGGAGATGAAGAAATCACACCCTTACCTTAATTCGATAAACGATTCCTTCTTCTTCGTGAATTCTTCCTTCAAACCTTGTCCTTTCTCCTTTCTTCTTCTCTTTTTTTACGATTCTCTTCACGATCCCAAAATACGACTGAACTTCCTCTTTTTCCAAATTTCCAAACTTATCCCTTAGACATCATCTATGGTTTTCCTTATTTGCCCTCACTAACCTTCATCAATTTACCAATCTACCTTTTTCTTTTATATTCCAATTATTATAATTATTCAATATAATATATTTCCTTTAAATTAACATCATATCAAATAATATTATAATTTCTTCCACACCAAAATACAAAAAATCCGATAAAAGAAATAAAATAATAATCGAGGCATTACACTGGGTGTTCCGGGAGCGAAATCAGCTTGCCAACATTTTTCCTTCGTTAATAGCGTGTAAATATGAGGAGAAAAAATTTAATTTTTGAATTACAAACTATCTATACGAGGGTATTTTTGTCCAAAAAAATTATTCGTAGGGATATTGGGATAAAAATAGGGGTACAAGGTAAAATTTTCTATGTATTGATGTCTCCATGAATCCCAAAAAAAAAGAAATAAAAATTCTTAACTATTGTTTTTTTAAATAGTTGTATAAGAAAGAAAAATAAAAATATAAAGAAAAGGAGAGAAAATGACCTATTAGTAGGTGGATGATGTCATAACTAATTATTAAAATATAATAAAATAAATAAAAAAATTAATGAAAAAAAAGTAAGTTTTTATTAATTAAATGAAAATAATCATACTAAATTATAATCATATAAAAAATTTCCGCCAAAACTCTATTTCTATTATTTCACTTTTAATTATTTTATATTAAATAATTATTATTATTATTATCATTAATTATATTAATATTAATTTAATAACTAATAAAAAATAAACTATTATCTCATCCAATAATAACTCAATCATTATTTAATAAAATTATTAATCATTAACTAATAACTTTAAAATCACCCATCACTCATATATTTTCTAATTTTTCTCTCCAAGGAATAAAACAAATGAATTTAATTTTTTTATAATAGTATTTAATTATTTATTTTAATTATACCTTTTTTTTGGTCTTTTTTTATTTAAATTTTTTTTAACAACTTATATATTAAAAAATTTCTTTCATTGACTTAACAACTTATATATTAAAAAATTTAAAGTAAAAGTCTTTTGTAAAATTTTAGATATAAATTTTTATCGTAGCTTGTTAAGATGTTTTATGATTGATTTTTAAAATTATTTTTGATAAATTCACTCTATGTACAAAACTATTGGAGTGTTATAATTTGGCATGATGGATGGATATCTATGAGAATACAACTACTGATAAAAGTATTTAGACAAACCAAAAATATGGAGGATTTAAAATTAGGGTTTAAAGGTATTACACAAATGTAAGACTATTTTATTTAAATTATAATGCTTATAATTTTCATGTATTAGTATTTTAAAAATAAAAATATATTTTATTCTGATATATGATTATAATTGTTTGACATTGTAAAGTATATTTCATTTTTTCTCTTAAAAATTATAATCTTTGGAAATATTATTGTCGGCAATATTATCATTAAAAGTTTTTTTATACAAGGATTTTAATTAACAGAGTATTTAGGGATACTAATGTATGGACTAAAAAAGACAGGTTACAAAAGAAAATCAAAGAGAATTCTAACCAACTGCACGTAACTCAATCTACCTAAAGGATCCTGACAGAAGGTGAAAAAATCGTAGGTAATTGGATAAAAACGGCACATGGGATGCACAAATCCGCGATTACTAAATACCGAGAAAGTTACATCCGAAAAATTGCAGTTGGTATGAGAATTTCTCCGACAAGGCTCCATTTTCACACCAAACTTTTGATTTCCCTAAACAAATCGGATACATTACAAAAAGCACCGGAAATAAAATAATAGTATTAATGATTTTCCAAATATCCCGAAGACCGCCATTCAAAGAATTTCCTCCTTAGAGCATGAATATCGATTTCCTTTAGCCATGAGTACACTGTTTTTTAAGCCATACTGTCAGAGTGTAATATATAATTGCCAAAAGTTTGCGTTCACATGAGAAAAACGTTGGCAAACTAGCAAACATTCCCCAACCTATATTGTCATTTTTTCAATTATAAATAAATAATATTTAATTACTTCTTGTCCTTTTTTTAATTATAAATAAATAGTAATTTAAATATCGAGTAAATTATGAGATTTGGTGGGACTTATTTTAGAATTTTTGATGAATTGTATGAGTTGTATAGATATTTGAAAAATATAATTGAGTTGTTAGAAAATATAAAAATATAATATATTATAAAAAATTGTGTGGATCTCGTTTAAAGAATCAAAATTTATTTAATAAGTGTGGATGCTTTTATCATTCTTCACGTAGCTTATTTTCTCACTATTAACCAAATTGACCGAACGACCCCATCCAAATAATTCCCTTCTTATCCTTCTTCACCATAGCTTTTGTTTTTCTTTTTCTACTTGTGTAAATCAGATATTTTTTGAGTGCAGGTATTATAATAGATGATAAAAAAAATTAGATAAATAATTTAAAAATTTAAGAATATTTATAAGATATATTTAATTTAAAAAATAAAAATAAAAATAAAGAATTTAAGTAAATAAAAGAAGAAGAAAAAAGTATCAATTATTATCTCTTATTTCTATAAGAATATAAGATTTCCATTCTATTATGTGAGAATAAAAAATAAATAAAAATATTAATAATTTAAACTCCTAGAGATAAAAAAAGAAGTCAAAGGTATAATTTATAAATATTTAAAACACATATGTGAATGTAAAAAATTAAAGTCATAATAATGGATGTGATATTTATTATTATTTATCTCAAATTATTTATCTATTTAGATTATCAAGATAAAAAATTTAAGTCATAAATAATATTTTTATTTGTCTCAAATTATTTATCCATTTAGATTATCAATGTGATATTTATTATTTTTTCCACTAATTTACCCTTATTTATTATATTTTAATTCATATAATTAGTCTATTATCTATTATTAATTAATAGGGTTATTTTAATAAATAATATTTATTTTATTATTGAAATTAACACAATTAATTATTATCTTAAAAAGTGTGAAAATTTTAAAAAGACACCTAATATGAAACAGATGGACTATTTTCTCAATAAAGATAGGATTTGATAAGATCGTATTAATTATTTTTAATGAAGTCAAAGATATAACCGGAAATGGATCTCTTTAATAAACAATATCTTCTTAATAAACATATGATTGAATAAGATCTCCTTAATTATAAAAGAACAATCAACTAAGATTCGCAATAGCATCTGAGTTGTGTTTCTGTACTGGTTTTAATTTTGTATCACCTAAAGGCATCACTTGTGCCTTATTATATTTAATATTTGTCTTTGCATTTTCAAAATAAAAGATTCGCAATAGCATCATCAGTCGTGAGACGTGGCGACACGAAACCGTAAATGATTAATACATATGGAACGTGGTACATGCATATGCATTACTATAATAAACTAATATATATATATATATATATATATATATATATATATATATATATATATATATATATATATATATATATATCACAATATATTATTATTCAACTTAGATGTGATAAAGGATGTGGATCCTAGATGGTATTATTAAACTTATGTGGGAAACAAATCAAGTTGTGTCATGTGTAGAGGATTTTTTAGTTTAAATTATAGTTTTGATCTCCTGTTTTATCAAACTCACGGTTTTTGAGTAATATATCTATAAAAGAACAAATGAATCATTGTTTCTTCCTCCATACCATACAAAATACAGTTTGCATCCTGCATAATTCCAAACGTCTTCAACGGTGCTTTAGACAGTAATTTATTCCACAAGACCCTCCATCCAAAAATCGGAATCTTTGGAGGGACTTTGGTTCCCCAAAGAAGCGCGAAGCCGTGTGTCATTTCATGCTGGATGAGAGCAGCCTCGTCTCTAAGCCACATACCTGATCCTCCTAATTTTTAATCAAACAAGCCAAAGACAGTTTACTACAAAAAGCAGAAAATTCAGCACCCACAGTTTCCTCCAAACCTACACTAATACCCAACCTTCCCCACTCCCAAGCCTCCTCATTCCAACCACCCATACCAACCACCATACTATCTTTCAAAGCACTACATTTAAACACATTAGGAAAAGCTTCTGCTAAAGGTTTGTCGTCCATCCACAATGCGCGTCAAAAGGGGATTTTCTTGCCATTTCCAATACTGAAACCCACCGAATCCGCAAACCTGAATGACCCTTGGTTAGCAACCGAATCACACTTAACAAGGTCCTTCCACCATTTGGAACCCTTGACTTTAGCGCTCAAAACTCCCCTCATAATAACTGAACTGGTATTCTCGTACCTCGCCTCTAACACTTTTCTCCATAAACCTTTTGAACCTGACACGATCCTCCATTTTCACTTAATAAGCAGAGCAACATTGAATTCTTTCATACTTTTAATCCCTAAACCGCCCATAGATTTCTCTCTACAAACGGTTTCCCAATTAATCTAACTGGTCTTCTTCTTCTTGCAACAATCGGCCCACAAAAATTCCTTTTAATCTTATATATTTTCTTCCACGCCGTAACTAGAGTCTTATAAAAAAGAAAATAAGAAAATAGGCAAACTCGATAAAACTGAATTAATCAACGAAACCCTTTCTACCATCGTTAAAAACTTGCCCTTCCAACTTGATAATTTGTCTTTGATTTTCTTGCAAATTGGTTTCCAAGTACTAATCCTTCTAGGATTACAACCAATTGGAATTCCCAAAAAACGAAACCCCACTGACCAAATCTTGCAAGAGAGAAAGTCAGTTGCTGCCCAAAGAAAGTTGTCATTAGTATTGATGGCTATAAGTCTGCTTTTATGGAAATTGACCCCTAAATCATATACGACTTCAAAGCTCCTCAATATAGCCTTAATAACCCAGACATTTCGCCACCCTCCATCACATATTAACAAGGTGTCATCAGCAAATTGGATAATATCCACCACAGTAGATTCATCCACCTAAAACTAGAAAAGAGACCCAGCTTTGAAGCTTTGTTTACCAATTTTCTCAAAACCTCCACCACGATTTTTTTTGTTTGAAAAGCAGCACAAGCAGTGCTGAAAAATACAAAGTACATGTAACAAATCTCCAATGCTATAGCTTAAAATGGAGTCAGCCACACCAGAACCAGAAACAACAACCAGCAAAACAGAAAAGAAAAACCATGCAAAAAAAAATTGACTCAGACCTGACTCCACCACAATTACATTATGATCAGAAAATATATCATTTTATATCCAATACTCCCTTCGTCTCACAATAGGTAATCTCTTTGAGATTTTCACAAGAAAATGATTAATTGTGTTGATTTTAATGATAAAATTAGTTTCATTTACTTAAATAACCTTATTAATAATAGATAATGAAATAGTTAAATGAATTAAAATACAATAAATAAGGATAATTTAATGAAAAATAATAATAAATATCATATTAATATTCTAAAAAGACAAATAATTTAAAACAATTAAAAATAAAAATAAAAACAAAATGAGTAATAATATATGACACACACTTTTTCACAATAAATACACATTTAATTAAGCCTCAATTTATGCCACATTTAACAACACACGCTTTCTTTAATTTCATATATTTATTCTCATATTCACATAACACACTTTCTCTTATTCACAAACCTCCAAAATCCTTCATTCAAAAGATGATAACTATGAATAATATTTTTGTAATAAAATATTATAAAAACTTTGTTGACGTGTATATCTATTTTCTCTCCACATGACAATACATATGGAACGTGGTGCATGCATTACTATAATAAACTTATATATCACAATATATTATTATTATTATTCAACTTAGATGTCATAAAGGATGTAGATAGCATTATTAAACTTATGTGGGAAACAAATCATTTGTGTGATATACAATGAGTTCCAAAATGAGTTGAGATATTTGTTGTCATGTGTATAGGATTTTTATTTTTTATTTCTTTTATTATCCCTCCTTTCTTTATTATTCAATACTATTTTTCTTTAAGTTTATTGATTGTTGCTAATTCTTTATTTAAGTATAGACTTTAAAGCATTATAAAATATTATTTTCATAATTATTTTGTAGAAGAAGTTGAGTTAATTAATATATTTGGTCAACTTTTACACAATATCTTATGAATGCTACAAAACATCAAAATAATTATTTTGTATTATAAGATAAAGACAAATAAAATAATAAAAATATTTATATTAATATATTCAAAATTAATTTAAAAATATATAATAATTATTAATAATAACTTAGTATAAAATATTTGTGCTTCAAAGCAATAAATGTCTGGTTACATCATATTTTAAAGGACAATGATAACGTCGGGTTACATCATATTTTAAAAGGACAATGCTAATATAAATTTTTATGGCAATTTTTTTTTTAGAATAATCTAATTTTACAAAAAAAAAATTACTAAAATAACGTAGTTTTAAAAAAATATATTAAAGTGACGTAGTTTGATACTGTATATATCATATGAATTGGTATATAAGTATCAAATGATTTTTTTAACAATAACCATGTGTTAATCCATATGACTAATGGATTAAATTTTAATTTTTTTCTTTATAAAGCATTCGCTAAACATTAGCGTATTGATTAAAGATTTTGTTTTGTAAAATAAAGCCTTTGTAAATCAATTTGACTTGTACATCAAAATAAAAGAAAAACAATTTGTCATTTCATTTGCCTAATAAAATAAATTCCTTTATGGCACATGTTAAAATAAAAGTTTTGTATTGAAAAATATAATAAAAAAATTAATTATCTACTTTTAATAAAATTAATATACAATTTTCAAAAAGAAAATATTTCTAAATTTAATTTTTAATATATATCTTAAAGACACGTGTTAATATTATCCTATTTTAAAAAGAGTCACATTAAAATAATAAAAAAGTAATTATAAATAAAAAATAATTAAATTAAATTAACTCGATTAATAATTATAGAGAGACAACTTGAATTTTATTTATACTCTTTTAAAACTTTTAATAATTTAATCAAATTATAATAATTTAATCAAATAAACTTTTACAAAACATGGAGCATTCATGGTATAATAATAAATTGAAATGAATGATAATAATTTAGGAGTTATAATCTAGTTTAAAAATAAAATTTAAACAATACATGAAAATCTAGTTAAAAAAGAATGATAAAAAATAATAATATAAAAATCCACATGTGGTTTTAGGTGAAGTTATGCGACGTGCCTTAAATGAAGCTGGACAGGTTGCTAGGAGGGAATTGGAATTAAGGTCCACTTTGCCAACACTTTGGGATATTTTAAAATAGAAATTATTCTAGGTGAGTGGTCATTGTTGACATCAATCTATGATATTTTTTTCATTCAATAAATTAGGGGGATATCCGTACTATCGCACGTGTTCCGACCGATTATACGCTTTTGCTTAAAAATATATTTTAATTTATTTAAGAAAAATAAAATAAAATAAAAATTATATTTTCATAAAACGTTATATTTAAAAAGGAGAAAAAAACATAATAAAAAATATTAATAAACATTGTATTATAAAATTATTTGAATCAACAATTAATTTTTGTTTGTTAACAAATACACAAATTATATTACAGAAAATTTTATCTATATTAATATCATTCAATATTTGGAATATTAATATGATTGATAAATTAATTTTATTAAATATTTGGAACAATTAAAGTTGTATCTGTTTATAAGAATAATATTTTTTCCCGTATATATAAATAGATTAATCAACAATGTATCTATTCCCGTATAAAAATATTTGAATCAACAAATGTATTTTTGTCCGTTAGTAAATAAACAAATTATATTACAACAAATTTTATCTATATTAATATAATTGATAAATTAATATCATTCAATACTTGAAACAATAATATAATTCATAAATTAATATTATTCAATATTTGGAACAATTAAAGTTGTTTTCATTTATAAGAATAATATATATTCTCGTATATATAAATAAATTAATCAACAATGTATTTATTCTCGTATAAAAATATCTGAATCAACAATGTATTTTTGGCCGTAAGTAAATACACAAAATATATTACATCAAATTTTATCTATATTAATATTATTCAATATTTGGAAGAAAAATATGATTGCTAAATTAATATATTCAATATTTGGAACAATAATATGATTGATAAATTAATATTATTCAATATTTAGAATAATTAAAGTTGTTTTTGTTTATAACAATAATAATTTTTTCTCGTATATATAAATAAATTAATCAATAATGTATATTTCTCGTATAAAAATATTTGAATCAACAATGTATTTTTTTCTCGTAACTAAATAATAAAATTATATTACATCAAATTATATATATATATATATATATATATATATATATATATATATATATATATATATATATATATATATATATATATATATATATATATATATATATATATATATATATATATATATATATATATATATATATATATATATATATATATATATATATATATTATTCAATATTTGAAACAATAATTATATTACATCAAATATAGTTATATTACATCAAATTTTACAGATGATACGAAGATGGAAACCATTTAAATAGGAACTATTGCACTGTTAACAGTAAGCTAAGTTGTTTAACAATATCATACAAAACTACCTACAACTCTAGAAAGTATGATATTTAATAATAATAATCTTCTTCGCATATTTTCTAGAACTTTAATAGCTTAATGGAAATTGTTCCGGACTGGGCCTCAAGAATGTATTAGGCTACGGCCCAACAGGTCGAGCAGAGGCTCATATACTCGAGCAGAGGCGCCTAGCAGACGGGCAGGGGCACCTCCCGGTCAAATAAGCTTCTTATACGACGGGCATACACTAAGGACGGGCAAAGAACAAGTCTGCCAGGCCACTTACCACGTCACCCAACTGTCCCTTATTATCTCCTGAAAGATAGGGGCAGTTGGACCAAGGACCAGACCTTTTAGCTAGGTCCTCACGCTTCTCACGCGTTCCTTGGCAGTTCCTCCTTGGGCCTAGCTGATTTAGGCCCATAGAGGGACCTTGGCTCAGCGCTGGGGGCACACTATAAATACCCTTTTTTATTAAAGGGTCAGATATTCTGATTCACGCATACTAAAACCATTTTTTCTCTGTACCTCTTCTCATTTAAGCATTGGAGTGTCTTGCAGGTACACCCCGTCTTTTTCTCTCCTCCCATCCTTCGGTCGTTATTTCAAGTCACTGGAAGGTCCTTCTGATCAGGTAAGATCAGTGGCGCCGTCTGTGGGAAACTAGCTTCCCCTTCTTCTACGACAGAAGATCAAAGCTCAAACACCATCCTTCCAGCATGTCCGGAGCGCAACTCAACGAACGCAACCGTCCCCTCGTCAACTACACGATGGAGGACAATCCGCAGTATCATGAGGCTGACGCCCGAGATGGCCGCCCAGCCACCCCGTCTCCTGAACCAGAGAACAATGGGAACCCACCTCAAGTTCAAAACCAGGGGACGGACGCGTTCCAACCTATCCCGTTCCCGTCAAAGGGGACGCCACCATGATTGCTATGGTGAACGCCCTCAACCAGGCCAGCTTCATGCTCTACCAGCAGCACGAGAGAATCATGCCCCTACAAGCTGATCGACAGGAGGTCCGACCTCAGTAGGAAAGGAGGACGCAACAACGTCCAAAAACGACAAATAAACGGGGACGCCGCTCCCCAGAGCCTAACATGAGTAGGGCACGTGCTCGCTGTGATTCCGGCTGATCGGGAACCTCAGCAAGGCGCGAGCGAAGCCCCAACCATAACGAGCTCTCCCCACTGAGGAGCGACGAAGAAGACCTGTATTGCCCCCTGTCACGGGCAATAATGGAAGCTCCACTCCCCAAAGGCATGGAGAAACCCCCAAATCTGGCCATATACGACGGGACCACGGACCCCGACGATCACGTCGACAACGTCAATGCAATGCTCGACTACCGCAACGACATCACCGGGCATCTCAAATGCAGGCTGTTCCCAACGACCCTCAGGAAAGGGGCCATGGCCTGGTACAAAAGCTTGGCCCCAGAATCCATCACATCCTGGAGAGTTATGAGATCCATGTTCACGAGGCATTTCACAGCCTCCCGACGCCATCCCAAGACAGAGGCGACCCTTGAAGCCATAGTACAAAAGAAAAATGAGACATTGCGTTCGTACATCGAACGATTCAACCAAGAGGCTGTCGAGGTGGACACCACGGAACACATGAAGAAATATCTCCTCGAGAGGGGACTCTTGCCCGGAAGCGAGCTTAGCCGAGCCGTTGGGATAGAACTTCCCCGCACTCTGAATGACCTCCTGCATAAAACCCGGGCTTACATCAGATACGAGGAAAAGCAGGTAGCCAACAATGCTCGCAACAGCCGCAGCACCGAGGACACCGATCACCCCAAGCGCGAAGACCCGAACATTCCCCGTCGCAACGGAGACAGACGAAGGGAAGAGAAACCCCGCGAACCCCAGGAAGGAAGAGGCCCCGCGGGCCGATACAGCGAGTATACATTACTGACAGCTCCCCACGAGCGCATCCTCGCTGAATGCATCAACTCCGAGTTCAAACAGGGCAGGGTAAGGTTCCCAAAACCGTCTGCACCCAAGCCTCACACCGACAAGTCCAAATACTGCAGGTTCCACAGAAGCCACGGACATGTGACTGAAGACTGCGTTCACCTGAAAGACGAAATAGAGATCTTGATCCAAGAAGGGCACCTTAAGCAATACACTAGGAGGAACGAGACCTCCAAACACGAAGAGCCAAAAAAGAAGAGACCCCGGGAGGACACTCCCCCCGAAGAATCTTCTTATTAGGTGGCCCTTTGCATATCACGACCAGAAGATTTCAGCTTCCCTGGGACGCCACCCAAAGGGAGGATCACTGCTCTCAGCCCCTGGGAAGACTTTCCGACCGCCCTCGTCATATCAGGCGGAGGGATAAACTGCGAGGCCGCCGCCCTTTCAGTAAAACGCAAGTTCGACGAGCTCCTTCTGATCGCACCCGAGCAAAAGGCAACGCTGACAAAGTACCGGGGCAAATCCAACCCAATATCTTTCTTTTTGGAGGAGCTTCCGGGTGGTTCCCCAAACTCGGGCATCCCATTGTTGATTAGAGCCAAGATGGCTCAATTCGACGTCAGACGCATTCTGGTCGATCAAGGAAGCTCGGTGGACATCATGTACGTCCACCTTTTCAAGACTCTAAAATTAGACAAGACCAACCTATCTCCCTACGTCGGGTCCGACCTCCATGGATTCAACGGAGCCACGACAAAGCCTTGGGGTTACGTCGAGCTCCTCGTCACCTTCGGAGAGCAAGAGACGGCCAGAGAAATCAAGATCCAGTTCCTGGTCATAGAATGTCCCTCTCTTTACAACTGCATCCTCGGCCGCCCGACGTTAGCTAAGCTGACCGCGGTCCCGTCTACCGTCCACCTGAAGATGAAATACTACACCAAACTAGGCCACGTAGTCACCATCCACGGCGACATCGAAGCTTCCCGAAGGTGTTACGATGCCGCAGTAAAAGGACAGGCCACAGTCAATATGAAGAGCAACAAAAAGCCCAGGGCCGAGGATCCTCCCCTCCAGGGAATCAACGCCCTCGACCTCGATTGCCGCATCGGCCAGGATGAAACTGAAGAATGGAAACCCACCAAGGAGCATACTCCCGCTCACCCGTTCTGCCCAATCCCGGACGGAGAGTTCGAGCTCGTCCCTCTGGGCGATAACCTTGACAGAGCAGTAAAAATAGGCAAGGGATTTCCCGAAAAAACAAAGAAGCAACTCGCGATGTGCCTCAGGGAGAACTCCGATCTCTTCGCATGGAACGCTGCAGAAATGCCCGATCTAGACCCTGAGATCGCATGTCACCAATTAGCTTTGGACCGGGCAGTCAAGCCCGTAGCACAGTGTAGGCGCAAGCAGTCCCCCGAGAAAGCGGAGGCTGCCGAGCGAGCTGTAAAAGACCTCTTAGAGGAAAATTTTATTTCTGAAGCCCAGTACACAACCTGACTCTCTAATGTAGTCCTCGTTAAGAAAAATAATGGAAAATGGCGCATGTGTGTTGATTATACTGATCTTAATAGGGCTTGTCCCAAAGATGCTTTCCCTCTCCCTAACATAGATAAACTTGTTGACAACTCTGCAAGTTTCAGACTCTTGTCCTTCATGGATGCATACAGCGGGTATAATCAAATCCCTATGTCGTACACGGACAAGAGACACACGGCGTTCATGACCCCAACCGGCAATTACTACTACAACGTAATGCCCTTCGGACTCAAGAACGCCGGGGCCACATACCAGTGCATGATGAACAAAGTTTTCTGAGGAGAAATAGGGGATATGCTCGAGGTATACATGGACGACATGATCATCAAATCACACGAGGAGACCGACCACGCTCGACACCTCTACAAAGTCTTCGAGCAGGCGAGACAATGCAAAATGAGGTTTAACCCTGAAAAATGCATGTTCGGTGTCCGGGCAGGAAAATTCCTAGGTTTCTACCTCACCGAGAGGGGAATCGAGGCCAACCCCGACAAATGTCGAGCATTTTCGGAATTTCCGACCCCGAAATCTAAAAAATCCATCCAATCCCTCAACGGGGTGCTCGCCTCACTCTCCCGTTTCACCGCCAAATCTGCCCAGCACGCGCTACCTTTCTTCAGACTCCTCCGTAAAGAGGTCAGCATCGAATGGACCGACGAATGCGAACGGGCGCTACTCCACTTGAAGAAGGTCCTCTCTGAACCCCCGATCCTATCACGACCATCGGAAAGGGAAACCTTATACCTATATTTTTCTGTGGCAACCGAGGCCGTCAGTGCCGTTCTAATCAGAGAAACCGATGAGGGACAAAAACCCATCTATTTCACGAGCAAAGCATTCCAAGGCCCCGAGCTCAGATACCAACAAATCGAAAAGGTCGCCTTGGCCCTCATAAATGCAGCAAGGAGATTGCGTCATTACTTCCTCGCTCACACGGTCAAGGTAAGAACCGATCAACCAATAAAACAACTCCTCGGGCGACCAGACATGGCCGGCAGAATGCTAAAATGGTCGCTGGAACTTTCCGAATTCGATATACAATACGAGAACAGGAAGGCCCTGAAGGCTCAAGCCCTGGCCGAATTTTTCGTGGAAATGACTCATAGCCCGGTACCGGCGGACGGCGCCCATAAGTGGACGATCTCCGTCGACGGCGCCTCCAGCACAACGGGCAGCGGGGCCGGGATCATCCTCGAAAACAAGGACGGGATCCTGATTGAGGTATGATTAGCATTAGCTTTCCCAACATCCAACAACCAAGCTGAATATGAAGCTTTCATCGTCGGCCTGAGACTGGCCGAGGACTTAGGAGCAAAAGAAGTAAAAATATCAGCAGACTCCCAGCTCGTAGCATCACAAGTACGGGGAGAGTACCAAACTAAGAACGACAACCTCATCGAATACTTGGCCTTAGTCAAAGAAAGACTCGAAAAATTCGAGAAGTGGGAAGTCCAACACGTACCTCGCGAGCACAACATACAAGCAGACATCCTGTCGAAACTAGCTAGCACGAGAAAGAAGGGCGGAAACAAATCAGTAATCCAGGAAATCCTCCCTCGACCTAGTATCGAGAAGCCGCCTCCCCCACTTGAGGTTAACGTGATCGGGGATACTCATTGTTGGATGACACCCATCTATAATTACCTCACGAAGGGCGAACTCCCCGCTGACCCTAAAGAGGCGACCGTCACCAAACGTAGGGCGTGCTCATACGTTCTCCTCGAAGGGAAACTCTACTGTAGGGGGTTCTCCATCCCGTTACTCAAATGCGTCGAAGAAGAGAAAGTTCCCGACATATTGGGGGAAATGCACCGAGGAATCAACGCCCAACATCCTAGCGGACGGTCACTCGCACGAAAGGCCCTTCGAGCAGGCTATTATTGGCCGACTATGCAACACGACTCCAAGGAACATGTCAAAAAATGCGACAAATGTCAACGACACGCTGACATGCACCTCGCACCCCCGAACAAACTAAAAACACTCTCCTCTCCTTTGCCCTTCGCATGGTGGGGCATGGACATCCTCGGACCCTTCGTAACCGGATCATACCAGAATAAATACCTCATCGTAGGGGTAGACTATTTTACCAAATGGATCGAAGCAGAAGCGCTGGCTAAAATAACAGCACAGAACATTCTTCGATTTTTTAAACGAAATATCCTCGCTCGGTTCGGCATACCCCAGGTCCTCATCACGGACAACGGGACGCAATTCACAGACGGAGGATTCCAGGACTTCGTGGCCGGCTTAGGTAATAAACAACATTTCACATCTGTGGAGCACCCTCAAACCAACGGGCAAATAGAAGCGGCCAACAGGGTAATCCTGCGCGGGCTGAAACGCAGACTCGGCGAGGCAAAAAGGGCATGGGTCGAAGAATTACATAGCGTCCTGTGGGCATACCGCATGATACCGCACTCCACAACCGGGGAAACACCATTCCGACTAACATACGACACCGAAGCAGTCATCCCAGTAGAAATACGAGAGCCGACGAGACGCATCGAGGAACCCCTAGACGAGGAGTTGAACGACGAGGCAATAAGAGCCGAGCTGGATCTCGTCGACGAGATCCGCTCCGAAGCAGCCCTTAGGGAAATATCCCTCAAACAAAAAATAGCCTTACGCCACGACGTGAAGGTCATAAAGAGAGAGTTCCAGGTGGGCAGCCTGGTCCTCAGAAGAAATCAAAAAAACCCAAGAGAGGGAAAACTGTTTTGTAGCTGTTTTGTAAAGATGAACCGGTGAAGCTTCGTTGAAATCCTTCCCTCGTTCGTCCTTGGTAAATACTATTACTGCATTTCATGCATTTCTGGTAAACATCAATCATATTCAAAAGCATACATACATTCAAACACAACTAATGGACGTTTCGCTTAGGGTAAAAGTAAATCTGGATTCAGAGGGAAAAGTAAAGCTGAATTTGGAAACAGAATCGTTTCAACTTCGAGAGTGTATAACCATTTGGATTTAGAGCTCCTGAAATTTTTAATTTTCCTGAATACCCTCCCAGAAATCCTCATAGCTGGATCTGAAGACATGATACTGACACCATCTGATACTACTGGCATAGACCATTAATTCCCACAATGACTTCTGCTGAGAACTCCAAATCAAGGTAATCTAACGAGAGGAATGTATCTTCAAATTGTAATGGACCATATACGCTCCGGCTACTAGTTTTGAAAAGAAAGCATTGCCCCTTGGTTGGGGATGAATTGTCCCATAATGGAAGTATCTGAAATGAGCTACCTCAAGAGAAACAAGCAGAATGCCCCATATGCATATGCCCCTGGCATCATGAACTTTGCAGTGTTACCCTTGGCACTTCAGGTAGATGGGGAGATCTGCCTCTGGTTGCTTAAACATAGTTGAATCTTGTCCTGATTGCCCCAAATGAGTTAGGTAGTATCATGGTCTGCCCCCTTGATTGGGAGATAATGATTATGCCCCTTTGTATACATGGACTTTGATCCAGGAAGAAACTTTGTTTATCGAAAGGACTTTGGTTCATTGAACATTCATCCTGTAAGTTTCTCCATTTGTCAAACACTCAGGTATATGCAAACAAATATATTCAAAAATGCAATGCTTATGTCTGTCTTGAAGTTTTTTTGAAAAAGAATTATTTTAAAACTTTTTTTTTTTTAGAAAACTGTGATATTAACTCAAGTTTTATAATAAGCCCTAAAGGAGTCAGGATACCTTTGTGTAGCAGTACGCTTTCGAACTATCCATGCTTCAGTTAGGACTTTTAAAGGGTTATAACGTGGCCTGGCTCACGGTTTAAGAAACAAAGGATAAAGGCTCAAATTTTATTTGTACCCAACCCAATCTCCATGATGTTATTCAGTCCTATACTCAGTTAACTTATGCATTGAAGTTCCAAAGAAGTTTGGTATTGTAACACTGATATTTGTGATGGTTCAGAAACCCAAAATTTATTTGAACTTTTAGTCATCTTTCTTTGTCGAGGATTCATAGTGACCTCCTTTTTTTTATTTATTATCCCTTCCTTTTGCCTGAACTGTTTATTTCAAGGTTACAATCAGTGGGATGTCTTAATGTTTTACTAAGTCTCCTTCATAGGTTTTGACTTAGTAAGCTTTTCTTTTGCTGGATATTGACTATCAGGTTTAATGATTACACAGAACCATCATTAGTTGTGTACAACATAAGCAATTGGCATATTTGAGTTAACTGAGTAACTACCCTGCCCCAGGTTATGAATAAGGGTTTTAATTTGTACGAGAATAAAAACTCCTACTTCATAGGCTCAAAAGGGTTGACTAGGGATTAACTTCCTTATATCTCCACTGTTTAGGAATTGAAACAATGCTTGTACATCGTCAGCATAGTTTGTTCAAAAGCATACTGCCTAATATTATGGTATTGTTTTCGTCATCCTCCCTCTACAGGCTTATAGCTTTATCAGGAGTTAAATATCACAAGATAGAAATAGGAAGCATAATTCAAAATATAGTGGAACGAATGGATTAATTCAAGACAAACATATGCAATGCATTAAAGAAAACAAAAGTTTAACATAATAGTAAGTGTTCAAACAAATAAAAGAAATTACAAATGAAAAATTCAAATGTTGTCCCATCCAGTTGGCTGAATGTTTTCAATTGCAATCTGTGAACTTTGAGGAGCAGTATACTTCACCATGAAATCAAATTTACCACTTGGATGTCCCAAGGTGCCCCATATCTCAACAGGAATAGGTAGGCTTCCTTTCTTGCTATACTGGGAAACTTGTCTTGCAGCTTCGGTGTTTGATGGATGATAGTAGAACTCAACTTGACCCTCTGGAGTAACCTCTAGGACTTCTTCGTCAATCAGGTCTTGAATCTTTTTCTTCAATGCCCAACAGCTATTAGTATCATGTCCAGGACTGTTGGAGTGGTACTCACACCTTTCCCTGGGATTATAGCGAGGAGAGGAAGTTTTAGGATTTTGAGGAGGATTTTCCAAGGAAATTAGCTTCATCTCCAACAAGCATTGCAGAACTTGTGACATTGGAGTGCTGAACTTGATAAACTGCCTTCTATATTTCTTGTGTTGAGGTGGATTAACCTTATCAGGTCTTTCTTCTTCAACTGAAGAACAATCAATGGAAACCTGTTTCTTACCTTCTTGTATCCTCATCTTCCTTTCAACCAAATCAGCTTGTTTTAATGGAGGTCGACTAACAATTAGATCCCTGACTCCATCACCTTGAAGTTTATGGACAAAGGCTCTTAACTCTTCTTGCCCCTGAGCTAAACTTTGAATAAGAACCACCTGGTCATTCATCTGGGTCCTCATTCCTGTCATCTCAGCTTGTAGTTGTTTCAGCTGATCATCCTTGTTGTCCTCAGGACTCTTCTTCTTAGCCAGCAGTGTCTTCAATTCATCCTGCCCCTTGGTCAGGTTCAGGATCAGCTCTTGGAACTGTGCATTTTGTGCCTGGAGATCCCTAACTGTTTGTTCAAGAGCCATTGCTGAAATAAACAGCGAGAAGATGAGAAACCTGTGCACAAGAAACCTGTGATGCAATGATATGGTATGCATATGCAATGTTTTCAAGGACCGCAGTATTTAAATTTGCTTAAACAAACAAGAAAGTAAACTTTTATTAGTAATAAATTTGCTTTGCCTCTTGGGCTTACAGAAAATGAAATGAAATAAGTACAAAAAATGGGGTTTTAAGTCTCCCATGGACGTTTCCTCTTTGTATTGAGGTATGAGTTGAGATTCCGTTCCTCATGAAGTTGCTTTGTTAGTTCTAGGACTCTTTCTTGGCTTGCTTTGTAATGAGCCTCGAAAGTATCCCTTTGCTCCTTCAGTTGGATCCATGATCTCTGCAAGTCTTCCTTATCAGTAGGCATGTCTGGGTGAAGGATGGTATAAGCTGTGTCTCCTTCAGCAACAGGTTCCATGGTAACTGGTAGGACGGCAGGATATGGCATCATGAGTGTCTGAGCACGAGATCGCACCCATCTGAGATAAGCTTCCATAGGAATAGTGTACTTAGGCTCCAGTGTCTTGCTGTCAATCCTGTTTACCTTTCCCCAAGCTCGTATGAATCTCTGACGGTAACCCTGAAGATCGTTGTCATAATCAAACACAATGCCCTGAATCAACATGTCATGTGGACCATCGCTCCGGGCGTAACCAAACTGTCGTAAAGCTAGAGATGGGTTGTAGGTGATGCCTCCTCTTATGCCTAGAAGAGGCACATTAGGAAACTCCCCACAACGGTCAATGATGGTGACATTCTCCATAGATTTGGAGCACCAATGGATATCTGAGTGAGAAAGTGACATGATCCTCTTGGACCATCTGAAACCTTGCTCATTCTTCATTACTGAGCGAGGAAGGTGAGAAATAAACCACCTAGAAAGTAAAGGTATGCAGCACATCAAAGTTCCTCTTGCCCTTGTAGTACGGGTGTGAAGAGAATGTAGGATGTCTCCAAGCAATGTAGGCACTGGATTGTGACTCAGGAAAATGTTGATGGCATGAACGTCTATGAACTGATCTGGATTGGGGAACAATACTAAGCCATATATCAGCAAGGCTAAGACCTCCTCAAAAGCATCATAGCTCATGGCCTTCAAGAACATTTGAGCCTTATCCATTAGCACCTTGGCAAGAATACCCTTGACTCTGCTTCTCGTCTCTAGAACAATGTCAGATTTCTTCAGATGTAGAGCTGCAGCAATAACCTCTGGTTTAAGCTCCTTCTCCAAGCCTGTGAAGGGTCTTTGATCAAGAACAAGTATGCCCAGAAGTTTAGAGAACTCCTCCATAGTAGGAACCAACTGGTAGTCAGGGAATGTAAAGCAATGGTGCTTAGGGTCAAAGAACTGAAACAGGACACTCATCATGTCTTCCTTGAACCCTGAAGTGACTAGATCCAATAGGTGACCATGTCTCTTGATGAACTGGGAGTGATCAGACACTTGAGAAACCAACTCTTTAAGCTTAGGAGGTATCCCCACAAAGTTGATCCTGATGGTGTTTCTACGAGCAGAAGCCATGACCTGCAACAAAGAACAAAGATAAATCCTTTGGTCCTTGAAATGGTTAGTGAAAATGCTATGCTTATGATGCATGATGATGTCATGATGTTATGCTCAATCACAAACATGTGGCACACACAAACAAGTCACACCATAGCCCTAGGTTTAAAGGCTTGCATGAGGTATAAGGTGAGTACCCCCCCCCCCTGAAGTTAGTTGGTTCATCCTGTCCTACAAAAGTAACCAGGTTCTAAGGGATCTCAATATCATTGATCCTTCACAAGGGTGGTTGATCAGAAGGCAACTTACTTGCCAACCAAAACCCTCCAAGTTTAGAATCTCAATGAGCGTAGTATCGAGTGTCAACCAACTTCAGTCTGCACCAAAGCCGGTTACCTCACTACCTTCTAAAGGCCAAGATGAGTTAACTAGGGTTCTAAAAGTTAGTTAGTGCATTGACAACATATGGCAGCCTCATATTATCCTACACTTGACTTAAGGAACATAAGCACCAACCAAGAAGTCGCACTAACTATGGCCACCAGATCAACCGTATCGATATACGTCGTACAGTTTCCTTGGTCTATTGCCATTTACCTAAGGTACACTAGATCCGGGTTAGGACCTTTCACACATAAGAGCACCCCAACAAGATAATATAAAGCAAACAAGGCAAACAATTTAAAGTGATCTAATTCCTAAGGGTACCCCTCTTTTATTAAGTCCCCAGCAGAGTCGCCAGTTCTGTAACACGGTGGGAGAACTGACTTTAGTTATGTTGCGGATAGCAAGAGTCGCCACCGACTTTTATTTTATCCAAAAGGAAAGGGTATAAAAGAACAGGAAAGACCTTAAAAGATATTTTTGGGTCCGGGGGGTAGGTTATGTAAAGGGAAGGTGTTAGCACCCTTTACATCCATGGTTATCCATGGGCTCTTAGTTACTTAGCTCACTTTTGAATTGTTTTTGAAAGTGTAGTGTGTGAATAGAAAAATTTTCATAATAGTTAATAATGATCCATGTACGGATGCGTAAAAACTTGTTTTTGAAAATTTGTTTGAAAATTTGTTAAGTGTTTGAAAAATGGAGTGAGCAAGCAACTAGGAGGTACCTACCCTAAAGTTTTAAGTCTTTCTTGTTCTTTTATCCTTTAATTGGTAAGACTATCCCTACTATTAAGGAGTAGGTAGTCATTACCTTGGATGTAAGGGACATGTGAGGGACATCTATTTTTATGAAGGCAACTGTGGGGTGTATTAAGCATACTGGAGGGACTATCATCATTATTCGAAAGGGACTTGATCTTTATGAAAGGCAACCATTAGGGACTTGATGATTTTTTCTTTTAAGGGACTTGCTTTATACACCCCACTTGACCTTATTATTAGGCAACATGAGGGATAGCCTTAGAAAGTGAGATGGCGATTAAAAATCGACTTACGTGTGTGAGTGTTCAATATTATTTATCTTTAATTAAAATGATCTAAATTTATTTTAAATGGAATACATGTTTTGCACTCCCTAAATTACTAACCATAGCAACAATTAAATAATTAAATATTTGCAAAATTACACCGAGAAGCAATTACATAATAATTATAATAAGCAAATTAAAATAAATAGCGAAAATAAATAATTAGCAAAATATAAATAAGCAATAAATAAATAAATAGGGGTTAGTGATAAATATAATTAAAAAATAAGGTTAGTAAAAATAAAATAACTAAATTTTAGTGAAATAATAATAATTAGAAAAATAACAAGGTTAGAGAAATAATAATAAAAATATAAGATAATAATAAACAAAAATAATAAATAATAATATGGTTAGCAACAATAATTAAAATAAATAGAAATAAACAGAAAAATATTATAATGACATGATTAGAATAATAAACACAAAGTTGGATTTTAATATATAAGCATTTATTTAGAAGCATGAATAATCAAATAATTACTATAATATAAAAAATTTTAAACATAATATAATTATAAATTTTAATCATTACAAAATTTAATTATTTCTAAATATATATCAACAATTATTTTTATAAAAAAAAATATTTACACATTATATGAAGTAAAATAGGCTATAAGCATAGTATATAAAATATATGTGCATATTATAAAAAATAAATTATATTTACAACAAATTAATTATATTAAAGATTAGATTAAATAAATATATACATGATAATTTATATTAAGAATTAGAAAATAAATAATTAGGTTTTTTTAATAAGTACTTAAAAAATAAATTAGGGTTTGTTTTAGAAAAAATGTTTTTAGAGTTTTTTAATTTAATATACAAAACTTATTTTAATAATATGCACATATTTATATTTACATGTGATAAAGAAAATAATTTCAGAAAATTCATATATTTTAGAAATTTGAAAAAAATATTAAACATGCTTCATTGTTTTTAATTATTTAGAAAAACATATATACAAAACTATATTTAATTTAATTAATAGGATAATCAAAATAAAAGAGAAAATATGAAAAAAAACTTACCTGACTGGGATTTGAACCCAGGTCAGTGTGTTTGCCAGCAAGAAGAACCACCACCAAGCCACTATGCACGCAGGCAACAAGAGTGAGTGTGAAATTGGTTTTGTGCTTTGTCTTGAAAAACCCAGAAAAATAAAGAAAGCAAAAAGGCCTGGGGTGGTGTTGAACCCAGGACCTTATGAATACTCAAACACGCACATGACCGCCTGGCTGGAAGAGCCCGTCTGCTAGCATGTTGGCTATAATTGATAATATATTAAACCTGAAAAGCAAACAAAATAAAAGAACAAAATGTCACAAACGGGGAATCGAACCCCAGACCAAGCTATTGTGTGCGCACGCTTCCGGACACTGGGACAACTCAGTTGTTGTGATAATAAACTATCAAAATAACATAAAATATTTTAACACAATTTGAATTTGTCCTGAGCGCGCCATCAGCTTCATCTTCTTCCTCATGTCCTACAAATTTTCCTGCGGATCTAGCTACAAGATTTCCTGCGAAAAACAAAACCCAGCAAAACCTACGAAACACAAACATGGATAAAACAGCAAGGTTTCATGAAATTGATTATGTCGTTAAGTTCCTAACAAAATTTCCAATCATTCCACGTTCTTAGAATCCATTTATATGGGCTGGATTACAAAACCCTAATTGAAGCCATAAACCCTAAAAATGGTGAATCATGCTTCAGGCTATGGAACTTCACCAAACTATCCAGATTCCATCTATGATCATCAACAAACAAGATTATGTAAGCAAAAGTCAATAATATGCAGTGAATCATTAGAATCGAAAAAATATTTTCAAGCATGAACAAAGCCACGGGTTAGACATTAGGGCATGATCTGGATGCATATGAATGATGGTTTATGATCAGTGATGTCTAATGAAGCTTGCCATGTCCTTCTTTTACCTTCTAATGCTCTGAATTTCAAAATCCGAATGTGACTTTTGCTTGAATTTTTTTGAAGTGAAACCTACCTTTGAAGCTGCTGGAAATCGTGAATGGATGTTTGCATTATGTTTAGTACTTATAGGAGACTCAATTAGGTCAAAAAAATTGATTGATTATATGCAAGATTTGATTTAGAGAGATTGAGATTGATCATGCTTTGAAATTCAAATATTTTCTCATGAAATCTTGCTATTTTTGTACCAATCTCATGATTTCCTTCTTTTTTAATTCCAATCAATATTTAAAATATTCTAGAAACCAAATCTCCCTTTAATAATATATTTTCATATTTTATATTTATTTAAAATGATTTTTATGAATTAAATCAAAAATAAATAAAAATAAAATAATAAAAATTCTGAATTTTGGTCATTTGGGTCGTGCATGATGATATGATATGGATTGGATCACAATTTAGCAAGCCCATTTGGAAAGAATTGGTTCTAGACCCCCATTTTCATCATAAACCATCACAAAATTTCCCAACTTTGCAAGGGCATATCTCTCTCAATTTTAAAGGTATGAGGGTGTTCTTGGACATTTTGGAAAGCTTGAAGAGTCCTCTAAACAACCCCATTGGTTTCAGGTCCATATCATTTACCAATCTCAAGTTATGCCCTTTTGAAGTTGTTGACTTTTTGTTGACTTTTGAAATGACCTATAATGTCTTAGCTCATATCTTCCAAATGAAGCATTTTTGGGCTTAACTTGCAAGATCAAAGTTGTAGAGAATTCAATTTCCTTCAAAATGAGCTTTGAGTGGAGACTTGGTGATGAAGTATGTGAAAGTTATGGCTGGTCAAAGTTCAGTTGACTTTTACTAAGGAAACCCTAATTTAGAAACTCCTGATTCTTGATGATCTGGAATATCCTTGATGAATCATGATCAACCCTTGATCAAATGATGAATTTTACTTCATATACTTGATGTTGGCAAAAAATCATGAAGTTTGACTTTGGTTTGACCACAGTTGACCTCAGTTTGACTTTTTAACTGCATAGACTGATTTTGACTTATCTGATCATCTGACTGAGCAAACTTTTGAGAAAAGTCTTGAAACTTGTCATGGGGGTTCTTACACACATATAAGATGTTATGAAGCTCAATTGAAGTCTTGGAAGTCCATTTATCCTGATTAAAGTCAAAACCCTAGTTTTGGATGCACTGCTTAGGAGGTGCATTGTCTGAGGGAATTGTCAACTCTTTTGACCAATTGTGAACTTTGTGAACCTTGTGAACCATCATAAAATGTCTTGTGAACCTCATGGGAGGTATTGTGAAGCTTGTGAACCTTGTGAACCTCATAAAGTGACTTTGTAGACCTCATGAACCTCAGGAAAGCTTTGTAATCATTGTGAATCTTGTGAACCTTGTGAACCTTCATAAAGTGACTTGTAGACTCCATGAACCTCATGAAAGGTCTTGTAGATGTTGAGAAACTTGTGAACCTTGTGAACCTTCATAAAGTGACTTGTAGACTTCATGAACCTCATGAAAGGTATTGAAAGCATTGTGAATCTTGTGAACCTTGTGAACCTTCTTAGCACACAAAGTCTTGTATTGTGAGGGCAAATTTTGGGGTGCAACACAAACATAAATAAATTCTAAAGACACAGGACGGTTGCAAATGTTGTCAGGAACTCAATGATGTTTTCAATTTCATGAAATTTTGCTGTTTCGTTGGTGTTTGAATTTCGTAGGGATTGCTGCAGTTTGAAAATCGCAGGAAAATTCGTAATAGTTTTCGCAGCAAAACTCGTATGGCCAGAGGAAGAAGATGAAGATCCCTGCGCGCGAATTTCAAATTTGAACTTTTGTTTTAAAATATTATGAATTGTCTTCTGTTTTATTTCACAAATGTTGCTTAGCTCAGTTGGTGGATACACGCACATATGGAGCAATGGTCAGGGGATCGAAACCAGGCTCCAGCAATTTTTTGGCTTAAGTTCATTTATTCAATGGATTTACAATATAATGATCAGCTTCTCCCTTTATATCAACGCGTGCAGGTAGCCTGGCTGGTTTTGCACCGTGAGGATTGAGGTAAGGGACCTGGGTTCAAATCCCAAGTCCTTACTTTTTGGTCAATTTCTTCATTTTTTTATATTTTACTATTATTTTCAATTTATTTACTATATTCATGCTATTTTGTTTAAAATTAGTAAACCCTAAAAATATATTTTTCTACAAACCCTAAATTAATCATAATAATTTCTAAAAAAAAAAACCTAATTTCCTTTTTTCTTCTATTTTTGTTTAATATTATTATTGATATTTAATCTAATTTTTATTAAATACATAAATTATTTATAATTTAAATTTTTGTATGTGAATATGTTTAAAAATTAAAATTCTTAATTTATTTTTATAATATGTAAATATGACATAAATTGTTTATTTTTGCATAATTTTTATAGTTAAAAGTTGTTAATTTAATTTTATAATTATAATATGTTCATAATTAATATAATTTTATAATATGCATATACTTTAAAATTCTATAAAAATTGTTCATATTTTCTTATTAACATTTAAAAATTTTGTTTATTATAGTACTTTTGTTTATTTTTATTATTATTATTAATCATGTTTATTACTAACCCCATTTATTTTTAAATTATTATTATTATTATTTTTACTAACCCCATTTATTATTATTATTATTATTATTATTTCTAACCCAATTATAATTGCTTATTTATTTTGCTTATTGATTTATTTATTTATTTTGCTTATTATATTTAAATTGTTTTATTATTATTGTAATTGCTCCTGGATGTAATATTTTATAATGTTTAAATTATTTATTTTATGCCATGGTTAGTAAAAAATAGGGAGTGTAACATGTATGTTATTTAAAATTAATTTAGATCACTTAATTTAAAGATAAAATATTAAATTATACACTCACACACGTAAGTCGATCTTGGATCGCCATCTCACTTTCTAGGGTTACCTCTCATTGTTGCCTAATCAAAAAGGTCAAGTAGGGTGTATAAAGCAAAAAGTCCCTCAATTTAACATCATCAAGTCCCTTAACAGATAAAAGATCAAGTCCCTTTCGAATGTTGCCTTCGTAATGATCTTGTCCCTTTCGAATATAGATGATAAGTCCCTTCGAATTGCTTATACACCCCACAGTTGCCTACATAAACAGATGTCCCTTCACTTGTCCCTTACATCCAAGGTAATGACTACCTATTCCTTAATAATAGGGATAGTCTTACCATTTAAAGGATTCAAGAACAGAAAAGACTTAAACTTTAGGGTAGGTTCCTCATAGTTACTTGCTCACTATTCAAAAACTTTTCAAACACTTCACACATTTCAAACAAATTTTCAAAACAAAGGTTTATACGCATCCATACATGGGACATTATAAACTCTTAAGAAAATTTCTATTCACACACTACACATTTCAAAAACATTTTAAAGTGAGCTAAGTAACTAAGAGCCCATGGATAACCATGGATGTAAAGGGTGTTAACACCTTCCCTTTACATAACCTACCCACCGGACCCAAAAATCTTTTAAAAGGTCTTTCCTGTTCTTTTATGCCTTTCCTTTGGATAAAATAAAAGTCGGTGGCGACTCTTTCTATCCGCAACATAACTAAAGTCAGTTCTCCCACCGTGTTACAGGTACGACCACGCTCTTCACCACCGAAACTACAGGGAGGAACCACGCAACCCGGGGACGAACACGACCCCTCCAGCGGACACAACCCTCCCCGACAATTGGGACCTCGATCGAGCCCCAGCATAGCAGTACCGAGATTGGCAGGGAACCCAGCTCGCGATGGGAAAGCCCAAGCCCCGAGGTCAGAGTTCCCTAATCCCAAACTCGGCTTCGATTTTAGGCGAGCACAACGCCCGTTACCTCATCGGTTCCCTAAACCGACGAGACAAACATAGTCGAGCATAAACAGTTCACAAAAATACAACAAATATAAACTGAATAAAACCGAGCAAGGTAAATAGCTAAAACAAATATAAACTGAATAAAACCGAGCAAGGTAAAAAGCTAAAAACAAAATATTCATTCATACGCGGCCGTAGCCGAAGAAAAAACAAGTATGCCCAAAGGCCAATATTCATACAAACTAGGCACACAGGCCATACAAACCAGGCACGCAGGCCATACAAATAAAACAAAATAAAATACATAAGACTCCACCTGGAGTTACTCTTTCTCTCCTTCCTCTTCTCCCAGCTCCTCCTCCGCTTCGAAGGGACACACAATCTCCCCATCCTGGACGCAGTAATTATGAGCTGACCCCTCCGTCGCCAACTCAGGGTTCAGTATCCTCAGCTGGTCGACAGCATTGTCAAACCCTTCTTTAAACACGCCTACCAGGTCCTGGTTGAGCGAACAAATATGTCCCACCAGCTCACCCTGGGAACGGAGAGCGAGCTCATCTTCACTCTCATCGGCCAAGGGACGGACATTATCCTCGAGCAGAGCCAAACGAGCCCGGAGCGCAGCATTCTCCTCAGCCACTTTCTTATGCTCAGCGGCTTGCTCCTCCAGGCTCGCCTTTTCCACCTTCAGCGTATCCTGCTCCCCTTTCACTTCGTCCAGCTCTTTCTTCAGCCTCTCCTGCAGCTGATGCTCCTCCTTGTAGTCCGACAGGTCCTTTAACAACTTGTCTTTTTCAGAACGGACCTTCAGAAGGGCATCCTCTAAGGAAGCCGTGGACACAGAGGTATCGGTCAGAACCATGGTCGTCTCCATCACCCTGATGACGGCAGCCAAATCCCTTGCCAATTCTTTTTGCCGGACACCAGCCTCCTGGATCAGAATGGCCTTTGCCTCGGGCGTTGGCACAGCAATAGCGTCTTCAACCTTGAAAAAATCCTACTCTATGTAGCAGGGAGGCAGCAAATAGCTCCCGGGGCCACCCGGACTACTACTCCCCGCCAGAGCAGACCTGGAAAGTGTCACATCCGGGCGCTTCCGCTTGTGGAGAGGGGAGGTCGATGGAGGCGGGCTATCTGGGATGTCGATCGGAGAGGGGCGTGGAGGAGAAGTGGGCACTGGGCTCGCCGTGTTAGAGGTCTCGGCCCCTGAATCACCAGCTACCTCCTGGACACGAGGAGCTGTCTTCTTCTTCTTCTTGGGGACCCTGTCCGGGGCACCTGCCTGATTGGCCAGTTTAAGAACCCGGTCGTGAGCAGAAGGCATAGCACCTATAAAACAAAGACACAAACATCAGCGGGAAAAAATATAAGACAAAACAACATAGGAATAAAAGAACACCTACTCAATAATTCCATGGCCTGATCGTCAGTATCACATTCGAGCAAAGCCTTAGTATTGATAAGACGGGGTTCGCAGAGCGGCATCCCGACCTCACCAACATAAGGCACACCCTTTCGGTCAACCCAGACCGCCAGGTTGAAGCTCTGCACGAACTCCACCAGCTTCTTGTAAGCGAGTCTATCCTCAACACCCGGGCTCGAGAACTTGACCCGGTAATGGCTGGTGGAAAGGTCATAATGGTCGGGCTGCCACCTCAGTGGTATCCTCGACATGCGCTTCTCCTCCCCGTCCGCATCCCGCTTATAATAATAAAGAGAATGCAGGGCGGCACGGGTGATCGGCCACACTACATACCATCGCCCTTTGAAGTGTCGGGCGGAATCCACGTACGTCTTGAACAGCCTCACTGGCTGCTTGAAGGAAACCCAACTATGACGCCCCCGAAGACCGGACCGCTGGAGGTGAAAAATGTGGAAGAAGAGGGCCTGAGTACACCCAATGCCGAGGAAGCGGCAAACTAACTCGTACGCCCGCATGAAAGCAATGGCGTTGGGTGCAACTGTGACGGTGCCAGCCGAAGCCATTTGAAGATCGACATTTGGAAGGAGTTGAAGGGCAGCCTAACCCTCGCCTCTCGAAAAGCGTACTTGTACATGGCGAATTGCTTCCCCGGGAAGCGATGACATATCCAGTCCGCCTCTTTAGGAGCACGACACTGCCAGTTTTCAGGATCCTCGGGACCCCGATCTTCTACTACGGCATAAGCACGGGTCGACTCATCGCAAAAATAGGACTCCTCGTCCAAAGGTTCATCCGCAACCCAGGAAAGGTCATTTTTCCCAGACGAGGAGACGTGTTCAGTGCCACCCGACACTTCCCTCCTCGACATTCAAGCGCGCGATATCTGCTTCCACGGGCCGCGGTTCAGTATCTTCTCCTTTGGGTTGAAGACGCCCGGTTGCACCTGAAACGCAGACAAAAAGAGTGAATTCGACATCGTATCAAATCCACCCTTCCACCGCAAGTCAAGTGAAAGGGCGTAGGACTAAAAACGCATACCCCAAAACATGACTATTGGTCTAGGACTGGCGAATGGGCGACCTTCGCGAGCAAATGAAACCCTGGCCCGCGAAGCGACGCTGACGCAGACTCTACCCGCGACCACCAGGCCTCATTTGGGAAAATTTACACATATATGCTCGTAGCAGTCATAGACATATGAATTTTTAGCCCGGGCCATTCATATGCATATGAAATTTTTGCCCGGTCCATTCATACACATATGAAATTTTTGCCCGGGATAATCTAACCCTAACGCAATTTTTCACATTTATAACCTATTAAACTGTTTCTAAGCTAATTCTACCTATTCTACACAAATAAATCATGCAATCCTAGCTACCAAACGCAGAAAACGTGAAAAACAGAGAGTTAGAGGCAAGATCAGTACCTGACATAGAGAAAATTAGAGAATGGGACGGTGGCGCTCGGGCAGCAACGACGTTTCAGGTGGTGAGACGGGCGGATTGACGCTTCAGGTCATCATTACCTACTGCCTACACTGTCGTTTGCACAATAAACGAAGCGACGCACCATTAATGATGAAACACGTCAATCCATAAGGAATCTTGAACGACGCCGAGAAACCATATGCCTCCCCGGCTCTATGAAACGTCCTCGACCTCGTAAGACGTCCTCGACTCTTTTAAATGTCACGTGTCCGTCGAGGACTTTCATGCTCGAAGCCACGAGACGTCATCGACCCCATGAAACATCCTCGACTCTGTTGAATATTACATGCCCGATGGGAAAGAACACTACAGTCAACTCTGTAAACATCATGATCGACTCGACTACACTACAATTCATCACTCCGACTCGGAGACTCGACTTGGGGGGCTCCTGTTCCGGACTGGGCCTCAAGAATGTATTAGGCTACGGCCCAACAGGTCGAGTAAAGGCCCATATACTCGAGCAGAGGCGCCTAGCAGACGGGCAGGGGCACCTCCCGGTCAAATAAGCTTCTTATACGACGAGCATACACTAAGGACGGGCAAAGAACAAGTCTGCCAGGCCACTTACCACGTCACCCAATTGTCCCTTATTATCTCCTGAAAGATAGGAGCAGTTGGACCAAGGACCAGACCTTTTAGCTAGGTCCTCACGCTTCTCACGCATTCCTTGGCAGTTCCTCCTTGGGCCTAGCTGATCTAGGCCCATAGAGGGACCTTGGCCCAGCGCTGGGGGCACACTATACATACCCTTTTTTATTAAAGGGTCAGGTATTCTGATTCACGCATACTAAAACCATTTTTTCTCTGTACCTCTTCTCATTTAAGCATTAGAGTGTCTTGCAGGTACACCCCCCCTTTTTCTCTCCTCCCATCCTTCGGCCGTTATTTCAAGTCATTGGAAGGTCCTTCTGATCAGGTAAGATCAGAAATCATTTTGGTTGTTACAATGGCGGTTACTACATTAATTAGTTGCATTGTAATTTTATGGAGCTCGATTTTTTAGTAGTTTTAGGAAATTATATTACGTTTTTGCCCTCAACTCATTTAAACAATTACAAAATTTATGAAAATTTCAAAGAGTATGTAGAGCAAACAACTTTTTTTCTTTTGAGAAATTTGTACAATAAGAGAATATAAACCTTGAATTGTCAAGATCAGAAAAAAAATGTATAGCAAAAAATAAAAGTCGTTGATAAACAAAATCCAGTAGCATCTAAATAATTCATACAGAGAAAAGCACACATATTAAAGGCAGATAATTCGTTTTGTACTATACAATATGGCTTAAAAATGAAGAGTTCATAGAGAAAGTACATGCACCAAATCACAAAGCACTTTCAGAGAAAAGACATTATAACCTGTAGGCAATATGAGAAGTGTTCACTGCCCATTGTCAAGAGGCGGAAAGTTGGTGTAAGCTTGGTTCTCAACCATATCTTCATTTGATGATTTACCATCCTAAAGACAAAAAAAAGTAACATTATCAATTGTCATTGGAAAAAAGTTGACTACCTAAGCATAACAAAAAAAACGAACGATAACTGAATAGAACAAATTCAAAACTGATTAAAATATAGATAGATGCCTCCGTCTTCATTCTTGGACAATTACTACTTGAGTAAATTACAGATAATGGTTCCTAATTATCTAACACGCTATCTCATTGTGAAGATGAATATGTCCACATGAAAACATCAGATGGCCCCCAAAATTAAGTAATAGAAATTCAAAGGGGGTCTATCAAATGCATGTAAAGAATGTTACCTTCTCAGCTAGACAGATATGAAGACTGGGAGACGCAGCAGTGGCAGGCTCAGTGACAAAAGCAGGAGTGGCATCAGAAGTAGACTCGGCGCCAAAGCAGGTGTGGCAGAGGAGGAGGAAGGCACAGAGTATCTTCAACGATATTTCACAATCTTCGTGCCCTTTATAGATTCTTCAACCTATTTAGTAACCAATCACAAACTCTTCTTATGGTTCTTTCATTTAAAATGATTTAAGCTCAGATTCTCAACAAAAACGACCATACTTGGCTCACTTATGGTATTAAAATAACTACCTGTTTCATAATAAAAGAACTCAAATAATCTGATGAGATGTTAACTTCAGCCAACAGCGAGTTTTGTCGCAAAAAGTCAACTATTCCATCAGGTATGGCAGGTGGTTCCAAGCGTGCTTTAAATGATTTTGTTGCCTCTGAGTGCTTGAGCCAGGTCTTGGACTTGCCTTTTATTCAGAATATGGTCTTGGTGGCGTGAGTTGGAAATTCTTAAGGAACTGTTTTTCTTGTGGAGTTTATGTTGCAGGTAGTTGTCTTTCCAACCAGTTCCACCACCAGTGGAAGCAATCGATCGCATATCTGTCACCGGCGTTTGAGTTGATTTTTGTGTGGCCTTCCACAACTGCACAAAGTCATAACAATTAGTGATCTTCTATCAAAATTGATTTCAGAAGAATTGATATAGACTGTATCGGCTAGTACCTGATGTGAATACGTAAATGCCATTGTTCTCTCTCTTTTGATGATTGCTTCCACTTTCCTTTGCAACCTTGCATCTACTTCCTCTTTTGTCAGTACACTATCGTCCCAATATTCATTGTTACCTGCCTCAGACTAAACCAAGATTCCGATTTATCATTATAAATTAGTCCAATTTATACAATGGATACCATAAAGAATAATGTGATCACTTACAACATGTCCTAAAAGTAATACAAATAACACCCAGAGTAAATGGGCATACATAGGAAAATATCAATGGGCATAAATAGGACCACAAGGGCACGCATGGTTTTTAAACAAATGCATCCCTAGTTTGAAGACAATGATGACATAACATTAGTAATGCAAAAGGAGAACCACCATCTTAAAAGCCAGTCTATTTAGAGAGGAAAGTCAGTACATTAAATGGGAGTTCAGTTTCTTCCACAAAGCCAATGTAGAACTTGTGATACTAAGCCAATCATATTGTGTTGGAATGAACAATCCATTGACAGGGAGGAGAGAACAACATACCAGATCAGCATTATCAATTTCAAGTAGAGATGAGAGCATAAAAGTATATGGAACAACATACCAGATCAGCATTATCAATTTCAGTGGCTTGCAACCATGCTCATAATATGCTGCCAAAATTCCAATAAAGACAATTGAACATGTATTAAAACACAAATCAGTTAGTAAATCATTATAATAATACAATTATTTAGAGATAGTTTGGTTCTAAATAGTTACTTTAGCATAAACACCCCCTAATAGTTTATAGATAAACGAAATCTACAGAAATCTACAGAAATCATTATGGTGATTGTATTGGATGTTTCGCACAACATTTAGGCCAAGAAAATGCTTTAGTGGCAAAATTTATGGGATTGATTATAGCTATTGAATTAGCAGTGGAGCATCGCTGGAATTACCTTTGGATAGAAACGAATTCTTTGCTGGTATCGAAAGCCATATCCAATCCGAAATTTGTTCCTTCGCAATTGAAGAATCGATGGGCAAATTGTATTCAGAGGACAGTACATATGTCTTTTATTTTATCGCATATTTTTAGGGAAGGAAACCACTGCGCAGACATTCTAGCTTCATTAGGCCTTTCCATTCGCGGTTTCGTATGGTGGAATGAAGCTCCCATGTCTGTGTTTGGTGATCTAGTTAAAAATAGACTTGGTATTCCTTCCTTTAGGATAAGTCTTGCTTAGAGGGTTCTTGGTTTGGTCCCCCCTCTATTTTTGTAATTGTATTTGATTCCCTCTTTTCTTTTTATATATACCATTTTTGTTGTTTAAAAAAAACTATGCAATTATAATTGTATTACATTACAATAAATTTTACATTACGCTCTCTTCACCTTACAATTATCATTTTTTTTATTCACAGATGATTTTTTTTATTTGTGTTGATTTAGAAATTTTGTGATAACGAGGATATTCAATGTTATGGATGAAGAATTTGTACATAAAATTTAGGTATTTTTTAAATTATGTTAATCAATTATTTTATTTTATAATTTATTTTTATTACATTGTTGAGTTTTTCTGTTTTATCACTTTATTGTATTATTCAATTTTATTCTTCGATTATTTGCTTATATTTATATATTAATTTTTTTTATATTCATTGAATAATTAATATATGTAGAGTTTAACTAATAACTAATGTAGGGTTATTCCATCATTCTCCTTTTTTTATAAGCAAATGAATTCATCAAAGATAAAGGGGTATTTCAATCCAAAAAAATCAACAACTAGTTAAAGGACAATTCCAAAAACTAGGCTCCAACAAAGAAAAAACAAACCTAGAGAAATAGTAAAGGAAATTCGTAATAATTATATTTAGAACAATGTTTTAACCCCATTGCGAAGCCACCACCAAGACAAGAGTATAATTTTATGGGATACGAGCACATAATCGTTCATTGAACATAACTTGATTCCCCCCACCAAATATACCAACAAACAATAATCCATAAACCGATCGCATTTGCAATAGTAATCTTATGTCTTAAAATCTCCATCCAACTCACCAAATGTTCATAGGCATTATCTCTAACATCCATAACCACCCCAAGCCAATAACTAATTGAATTCCAAATGAGTTGAGATTTGGAAGAGAATAAGAAATGTCCCACATGTTCATCGAATTGGAAACAAAAAGCACAAACACGTTCACGAGGGCTAGTGATAATGCCCGTACACCAAATTGCTATGCGTGGAAAGTCTATCTAGGAGCAAACGCCAAATGCAAATCTGAGCTTTAAGAGGCACGAGAGCCGACCAAATGCGAAGCAAAGCATCCTTAAGCTCCAAATATGCCAGCCCTGTGTAACACACCTGCAACAATTTTCGATATCGAGATTTGACCGAGAAATTATCCTACAGATCGATGAGCCACACAAATATGTCATTTCCATGATGAACTGGTGCCAAATTCTGCAATAACAGTTTCAATTCCTGCACACCATCATTGCTTTGTATGGAGCCAATAGGTAGCAGATCATCAAAACACCAATGCCAAGTATCAAACAACCAAAATCCCATATGATAAACAGAAACAAGTTTGGAATTGGATATCTCAAACAACTCAGGAAATTGTAGGAATAAAAGGCAACCCAACCCATTTAGAGATCCAAAACAAAGTATGTTTACCATCCCTAATCCTATGGCCTACTGTATCAGAAAAATCATCACCATTCAATCCAATTCTCAACTTTCAAATGCCTCTAAACCATAAGAGTAAGACTTATCCATGAAATTTGAAGATTTGTCTATAACAGAATTTAGTAGGCAGTCATACCAACTATTGAGAATACCGCTCCAAATCGCGTCGGGATCATTGAGGAACCTCCACAACCATTTGGCAAGAAGAGATTGATTAAACAATTTGATATCCTTAATACCCAACCCTCATTCTCCTTGGTTTTACAAACCGAATGCCAACTAACCTATGTTAAACCTTGAGATACTTTCGAACTGGCCCATAGAAACTATCTTTGAATTATAACTATCGAATTTAAAACCTTCTGCGGTACTTTGAAAAAGACAGGAAATGTATAGGTAAATTCGACAAAACTAAATTAATGAGCGTTACCCTACCACCAATAGAGAGAAGGCTTCCTTTCCATCTTGAAAGTCTAGAATTCAAACATTCAATAATCGGTTTCCAAAACACAATTCTTCTATGATTGTCGCCTACAAGTAGACCAAGAAATTTGCACGGAAAAGAACCAATCCTACATCCAAGATAATGTTTCGCCGCTCTGAGAAAAAAGTTTTCAACACCAATACCAAATAAATAACTTTTACCAATATTGATTTTTAATCCCGAGACTAACTCAAAACCTTTGAGGATGGACTTAAGACCTAATAAGTTAGACCACGCACCATCACAGATAATGATCGTATCATCCGCATATTGAAGGATATTATACGAAACTGCATCATCAATTTTAAAGTCAGTAAGCAAACCAATGTAGACAACCCTATTGACAATAAGAGATAAACCTTCTTCCACCATGGCAAATAAAAACGACGATAAAGGGTCACCTTGTCTAAGGCCCTAGAGGCTTTTAAATCGTATGTAGGGGTGTTGTTAATTAACACCGACATTTGGTTTTTCCTGACCGTCCCTTCAATCCACGTAATCCAATTTTCACCAAAGCCCATAGCAATCATAATCATCCTCAAGAAACCCCAATCAACACAGTCATACGCCTTTTCAAAGTCGACTTTGAAGAGGGCACAACTTTTCTTGGTACGCTTTGCAAGATCAATGACTTTGTTCAAAACTAAAACACCATCTACAAGTTATCTTCCATGAATAAATATTGTTTGTGTTTTAGAAATCAACTTCCCTATAACCTTCCTTAATATTTTTGCAAGCAGTTTTGTAATCAACTTATAAACACAACCGATCAAACATATAGTCCTGTAATCGTCCAAACCTTGAGGATTGTCTAGTTTAGGAATTAAAGCTAGAAAAGAGGATGATAAGGATTTCAGAAGCCAAGACGAGATAAAAAATTCTTGAATACACTCTACAAAATCAGACCCAAAAATATGCCAACATCGTTTGACAAACACAATGTTAAAACTATCTGGCCCCAGACTTTTGTTACCATCAAAATTGAAGACTACAACCTTAATCTCGTCAAAATCAAAATACTTATCTAGATCCAATAAATCATCCAAATATATAGAGGCAATACCAAAAAAATCCAGTTCAGACCGAAAGCACGAAACATGTTGAAATTTGTTCGAGAAGTGATCCCAGGAAGCACTCTTAATGCTGGAAACATCATCTAAATACATAGAGTTGACACAAATGGAAGAAATGGCATTTCTTGTGATTCTGTGATTAAGGGATGCATGAAAATATTTAGAATTTTGGTCCCCATCTTGAATCCACATAGCTCTAGGTTTTTGGTGCACAATGATGTTCTGAATACGCAAGTTCTTCTAAAATTCAACTTGCATTATCTCCCTCCTTTTCAGGTATGTGTCAAGTTTCCCACAAGGATCCGAAGCAATTAAAAGTTCCACCTCGTTAATGATATAGACCTCTCTATCCACACAAACATCTAACCAACCAAAGATGTTTATGTTCCACCACTTGAGTCTCTATTTGAGAAGCTTGAATTTCGTCGTTAATTTATATGTAGCACTACCTTCAACATTAAACGAACTCCATTCGGTTTTGATGATTCTCCTTGATGTTCTTAAGTCCTACGTTCAGTTAGTTCAACACAAGCGTTCATCTTTTAAAAGAATTTTGTATGGTGGAAGTGAAGGTAAAGAATTAACGATGTTTTCGTAGTGGCAGACACCCACTTTTTATTTCTTTGTTTGTAGTCACACGAATTTGTTCTTGTTGAAAATATTTTTCATTTGATCCTTTCTTTTCCTTTTTCATTTTTTGCTTCCGTAACTTTTGTTTCGACTTATTTTTCGAGTTTGCAGTTCATTGGGATGCCCTAATTGTTGCCGAAGTCACTAGATCCTCTCTTTTCTTTTTTTGAATTTCTCACTTTTTCTTTTGTTGGTGAATATATATATATATATATATATATATATATATATATATATATATATATATATATATATATATATATATATATATATATATATATATATATATATATATATATATATATATATATATATATGGATCACATCACATCTAATGAGAATACTATTTTTATATGAGAATGATAAGACTAATTATTAGCTTTTAGAATAAAAATAAATGGTTGAAATTTAAAAATTCATTTAAGTAACATATGTGAAGAAGATGAAAAGTTAAATGATTAATAAATAATAAAAGAGACGCATATTTTTTCAAATAATTTCAACCATTTATTTTTAATTAAAAAACTAATAATTATTTTTAACATTCTCATTAAATATACCCCATACAATCCATGTACATTATTCAATGTATTTTAAAATAACTTTCACGGATATCTTCTTAACAGATTTAGGATATTCACTTTCATTATGGATATCTTAACATATTTATGGATATTCGCTTCCATTATCTTAATTATTCAATGTATTTAAAATAAAATAGAAAAACACCACCTCATATAACTTCTCTTCCAATCTTAAAATGTAATGAAGAGTTATTATTGATTATGTCAAAGTGATTACAAAAAAAAGGGGAAAAGGAACTCATCCTCTCATTTCTTATAATGTGGAAACGATTATTAACTTTTATCTTCTCATCCATTTCATTAGATAATTCTCACTTCTTATATTGTAAAAATGATTATTTTCTTTCAACCTTCATTTAATAATAATCTAAATAAATTAAAGAATGATAATTAAATAAATTAAGTTAATTCAAACCAACATTAAAATAATAAAATATAATAATTAAAATAAAATTCAAATAATTAAAAATCCCTAAATTAAATAAGATAGAATACCAAAAATAAACAATATAACATATTTAATTAAACAATAACAACAACAAAAATTGGGAAATTATACCTTATACCCCTACAATCATTTAATACCCTTACATAATTTATAAATTTCAATTTTGTCCTTTCAATATTTAATTAATAATTTAAATCTTTTACCGCGAAGTCAGAGTAAAAAAATATTTTTTTTTTAACATTGAACGAGACGAACCGGAAGTACAATGGATAAGTTATCCGATTGAGAAATTTACAAATCAGAAGTAGCAATGATGAGTTATCCGGTTTAGAAAATTATAAACCGAAAGTAACATTGTTATGTTTTCCGGTTCAGAAAATTTACAAACTGGAAGTAGCACGCATGTGTTATCCGATTATAGAATTTCTTAACCGGAAATAGCAAGGTTGGGTTATCCGATTCGTATTTTTATTTATTTATATATTTATATTAAATTGAATTAAAGCGATACGGTAAATTTATTTTTTATTACTTCAAAAATATATCAACTAAAATTTAAATGGATTGTTTTCAAATATAAAAGGAATTAGTTACAATTTTAGTAAACATTAAAATGAAAATAAAAGAAAATATAATTATAAAATGTATGAATTAAAGTTAGAAAATGAAATTTTTTATAAACAATAAATCTAATAAAAATGTAAAGGAATTATTAAAATTAATTTATAGTTATGTAATAAATAAATTTTAGAAAAGTGCTTCCAAAATTGAATTAAAGATTAAGTGATACGGTAAATTTATTGTATATTACTTCAGAAATGTATCAACTAAAATTTAATGGATTGTTGTCAAATATAAAAGGAATTAGTTACAATTTTAGTAAACATTAAAATAAAAATAAAAGAAAATATAATTATAATATATAAGAATTAAAGTTAGAAAATGAAAAGTTTTATAAACAATGAATCTAATAAAAATGTAAAGGAATTATTAAAATTAATTTATAGTTATGTAAGAATTAAATTTTAGAAAAATACTTCTAAAATTGACTTAAAATTAAGTGATACGGTAAATTTATTTTATATTACTTCAAAAATATATCAAAAAAAATTTAGTGGATTGTTTTCAAATATAAAAGGAATTAGTTACAATTTTAGTAAACATTAAAATAAAAATAAAAATAATATAATTATAAAATGTAAGAATTAAAGTTAGAAAATAAAAAGTTTTATAAACAATGAATCTAATAAAAATGTAAAGGAATTATTGAAATTAATTTATAGTTATGTAAGAATTAAATTTTAGAAAAGTGCTTCCAAAATTGAATTAAAGATTAAGTGATACGGTAAATTTATTTTATATTACTTCAAAAATATACCAACTAAAATTTAGTGGATTGTTTTCAAATATAAAAGGAATTAGTTATAATTTTTATAAACATTAAAATGAAAATAAAAGAAAATATAATTATAAAATGTAAGAATTAAAGTTAGAAAATGAAAAGTTTTATAAACAATAAATCTAATAAAAATGTAAAGGAATTATTGAAATTAATTTATAGTTATGTAAGAATTAAATTTTAGAAAAGTGCTTCCAAAATTGAATTAAAGATTAAGTGATACGGTAAATTTATTTTATATTACTTCAAAAATATACCAACTAAAATTTAGTGGATTGTTTTCAAATATAAAAGGAATTAGTTACAATTTTAATACATTAAAATGAAAATAAAAAAAATATAATTATAAAATGTAAGAATTAAAGTTAGAAAATAAAAAGTTTTATAAACAATGAATCTAATAAAAATGTAAAATGTAAAGGAAATATTGAAATTAATTTATAGTTATGTAAGAATTAAATTTTATAAATAAAACACGAACCGGATAACTCAGTCTTGTTACTTCCGGTTAAGAAATTCCACAATCGGATAACACATGTGTGCTACTTCGGTTTTGAAATTTTCTGAACCGGAAAATATAACAATGCTACTTCCGGTTTGTAATTTTCTAAACCGGATAACTCATCATTGCTACTTCCGATTTGTAAATTTCTCAATCAGATAACTTACCCATTGTATTTCCGGTTTGTCTCGTATAATGTTAAAAAATATTACTTTTTTACTCTGTTTTCGCGGTAAAATTTTTAAATTATTAATTAAATATTGAAATGGCAAAATTAAAATTTAGAAATTATATAGAGGTATCAGGATGATTGTAGGAGTATAAGGTATAATTTCCCAAAAAATGAGTTGAACAACACAGTCAAATCATAATTGACAACAACAAACAATATTTAGCTGGACAACGTGACTATATGATGATAATGAAATGCGGTTGAAAGAAAACTATAACGAAGTAACAAAATTTAGAAATTTGTATAGTTGTAAGAAAATACGATTTTTTTTTTTGATTAGAAAATATATGTTAAATTTTGATATTGATAGATTAAACTTTATAAAATAATTAAAAATGGCCAATTTGATACATTCTTTGGACGAGACGAATTTACAAAATCAACTCCGGTTCTTTAGTTCGAATAATTTTGGATGGTTCAATCCGGTTTTTTCGATTTTACTTCAATTTTGACCCATTAACAATTTTAAAAGGTTGACCAAAACAAATTCATATCCGTTTCAATCTGATTTTTAAAACATTCGTTTTGATTGACAATTCACATTATTAATTTTGATATAACTGAATTTAGTATAATTAATTTTAAAAATCTGAATTCAACCGAATTAATTATGTTTTGGATACTTAAAAATAAGTTAAACAATAAATTTTTATAAAAAAAAAAAAAGTTCATTTATTATTTTTTGACATTATATTTATTTTTATTTATTTATTTTAAATTCGCTCAATAAAAAAAAAATCAGTGTAGTTTCCGTGACCAGATTGTGATTGTCTTTGTCGGGATTTTTTATTTATTAATTAGTATTTAACATGTGTAAATGTCCATTTATAAAAAAAACAAAAATAACATGTGAAAATGTCAGTGGCATTTTCTTTCATTACAATCCATTGCATTTATTGTTATTTCTGAATTGTCATTGTCTTATGGTGGATTGAGATGGAACTGTCAGCTGATCCCTCCCCCAGTTGGATATTACATTATTGAAAAAAACAGAAACCGCTCAATATTGATAAGGTTTTAAGTAGTGTGAAACTTTTAACATTTCACTATTTTTAGAAATTTTTTAAACGTTTGAATGGTGGTTTTATTTGACTTTATATATATAAAGATTTGTATGTATTATAGAGAATTAGAGGGAATATTCGTGTCATTTCAACATATTTTAAGGGAGATGAAAATTAATTCAATAGTTACTTTTATAAATATTTCTTATGGTTCTATTTATAATAAAAAAATTAAGATTTATTAAATAGAGAATGTTCTATCTATATATTATCTATGAATATTAATTATTTTATTTTTTTTATCAAATTGGTATGATACAAAATTAATTTAGTATTTTGATCACATTTTATATAGTACCCATATTAAAATTATTCTGAATTTATCACATTTTTTATTAAATTGGTATAATACAAAATTAATTTAATATTTTAATTCAAATATTTGTATATATGAAAATAATTTTATTATTGATTCGAATATTTTTATAAATAGTATCAAAATAAAATTAATAATTATATACAGGAAACAAATATATTATTGATTAAAATATTTTTATAAAGGAAAGAAAATACTATTGTTATAATCAAAAACAACTTTACTATTTATTTAAATATTTTTGTAATATTGTCAAAATAAAAATAATATTTTGATTCAAATATTTTTATATACCCAAAAAATAATGTCAAAACAAAAATAATATTTAGATACGAAAAAAATACATTGTTGATTAAAATATTTTTATATACGGAAACAAATATTATTGTTATAAACGAGATCAACTTTACTACTGAACCAAATATTGAATAATATAGATTTATCGACAATTTTTTTCAAATATGTGAAAAAGATAAGTCTTAATTAAAAAAAACGGTAATTTATCTAATTCAAGTTAAAATACTTTTTTATTTTTAATCAAATTATTATTGATATCATTGTTTAACTTTCATCTTTTGAACGAACTAATATTTCAACTTAAATTTAATATTATTGATTCAAATATTTTTATAAATATTTTCAAAAATATAATAAAATTTATATACAAGGATAAAATATATTATTGATTCAAATATTTTTATATACGGAAACAATTTTATTATTGATTCAAAATTCTTATAAATTAATGTCTTATTTGTAATAAAACAATAAATTATGTAATACAAGTTTCAATAATTTTTAGTTTTAATTATGTTATTTTTGATATTATTGTTTAACAAATACGCATTCAAAACTATATTTCACCCAAAAACGCATCTCATGCTTATGGGAAGATTTGTTAGTAATTGTTGTTAAAAGTCATTTTCTTATTGTTGTGTTGTAATATTGGGCAGATCGTAGATGGAAATGTTAGTTGATCCCTCCCCCAGTTGAAGATTACATTATTGAAGAAACACAAACAATTCAAAACTGATGTAACTTTTGTCTGTTATTAAAAACTTTCCACACCTTGGATCCAAATTCTCATGATGGATCAATGACTGCCTCAAATCATTCTCAATTGTACGATTCCTAACATTATCCTATATCCTATGGGCTATATTTAACTGCTTATATTTGTACACAATAATTGAGACAATAGATGACATAACATTAATATACTTAGAGCGTTTATGCATTCAATTTTTTTACGAACGTTTAGGTTGTACTAGCTTGTAGAGTTATTGCAATCGTTGTGTTGCATGGGGGTTGGGCTTGGAAGGGTAGATGATTCATTTAAGTCTTCAATTATTGGTCCCACCTTTTCAATTTCAAAGTGAAAAAAAAAAGACGTCCGAATTTGGAATATACTAATAGGATATTGCTAACGAGTGCTCTTGAGGACACTCTTTAAAGATTTCAGATTAAGAAATTATTCTTTATAAAAGTTATACAGTTCAATTTTCAATGCACTGAATTGCATATTATTGAACATATTTTTATAAAAATTTACTATTTAATTCTTAAAAGACTTTAAAGGCACTTATTAACATTTCTCATATTAATATAACTGACAACTTTTTACCATCTACAATTAATATATCATCTTCTAGAAGGATATTTTAGTAAAACTTTTTTTATAAACAAAAATTCAACACATAGAGATACTCCAACCAAATTAATTATTATAATTTTAATATATATATATATATATATATATATATATATATATATATATATATATATATATATAAAATTAAAATTAAAATATCAGTTAAAAAGTTTTTCTTTTACTACTAATTATAATTAAAAGAGATAGTGTTTATCACCAATCAATTAAAACAAATAAATATATGTACATTTTTGCAATAAGAGAGTTATATATTATATTACGATATAATCTTAAATAAAGTAAAAACGTTTTAGCTTCGAATCAGAAAAAACACTTTAATCTTATAAGATTAAGGTTCGATGAAGTTCATATTATTTAAATAATTTTTCCAATATCTTAGAAAAGTAATAATTGAGAATATAGAAAAATGTGAACTAATATCGATAAGGATAACTTCATGGTTCGACAGCAGTAAAAAATATACATGTCCTAGTCGAATTTTGTTCTTACATGTAAATATATGTTAGTTTCTTGTTTAAGTTAGCTTGTTGAGTCAATTGTTTAGTATGTTAGTTGAAAGATAGAGTTTAATTTTCTTATAAATAACATACTAGTTCTCATTTCGCCTATGATCCTTGATAATCATAATTAGAGGGAGAAAGTTGTGTGCTTGAGATTCAATTGTAAACATTGTTTCCCTAATGTGTATTTGAAACATGAATCAAGGGTTTTAAACCACTTTAAATTGTCTTTCCCTTATCTTATATTTTTTCCTTACTTTGTGGTTTTCTTGTTAATCAAGAAATCAATCATACTCTATTTTCTTTGGCCCCGTTTCACAACAAATTGGTGCAGTAAGCGTTAAGGATAATATGTCGTCAACAAAGTATGAGATTGATAAATTCACTAGTGTGAATGATTTCAGTTTGTGGTGCTTGAAGATGCAAGCCCTACTAGTTCAACAGGTTTTGCGAGAAGTGTTGAAAGGATCAGAGAAGATGGATGTTTCCCTAACAAGGAAGGAAAAGACGACAATGATCGAGAAAGCCCACAATGTCATCATATTGAGCCTCAGTGATAAGGTTCTCTGGAAGGTGTCGAAGGAGACGGCGACAATGGGTGTGTAAGGTAAACTCGTTGGTTTGTATATGATCAAATCCTTGATCAATCGTCTTTACATGAAACAAGAATTCTATTCATTCAAGATGGGTGAAGAAAAAGTCTTGGTTGAGCAGCTGAATATGTTCAACAAGTTGAATTTTTATCTAAAAAATATTGAGATCAAGATTGATGATATAGATCAAATGTTGTTGTTATTGTGTGCTTTACTAGGATCTCATACTCACCTCAAAGAAACTCTCTTGTATGGAAGAGAGTCTCCGACCTATGAAGAAGTTCAATCAGCCTTGTACTTGAAGGACCAAAATGAGTGAAAGAAGCATAAACTATCTTCTGTTGGTGAATGATTATTCGTTAATGGGGAATTCTTGAAGAAAAATGCTACGCCCTACAATTAGGTGTTATCATTGTAAAAATGTGGGTCATACAAGAAAGCTATGCCCCGATCGACTAAATATCATAGTGGAAATGATAATAGTAATATAACCATTGTGCAAGATGATTATAAATCATATGATGTTTTGGTGGTTTCAACCAACGATTATAGTAAGGAGTGGATTATTGATTCAAGGTGTACTTGGCACATGACTACAAATAAGGACGTGTTTGAGAAATTATGTTACCAAGATGGTGGATCAATGTTGCTGGGAAACAATAAAGCCTACAAAATTATAGGTATTGGATCTGTGAGATTCAAGCTTCATGATTAGTCAATAAGGCTATTGACTGATGTTAGGTATGTACTTGATCTTAAGAGAAATTTTATTTCTCTTAGTAAATTCAACAAGAAAGGATATGTTTTCAAAGGAGATCAATGTATCCTAAGGTAATGAAGCGGTCGAAGAAAGTTTTGAGAGGCATCAAGAGGAAATGCATGTATACCCTTGAGAGTGAGGTTGTAAATAGTTCAGCAAATGTGGCCTCCACAAAACCCGTGTCGAAGACTGAGCTACGACAAACAAGACTTGGGCATGTTAGTTAAAGAGGTCTAGTTTAATTGTCGAAATAAAATCTTCTATGTGGTGACAAGGTCGAAAAGCTAGAATTTTTTTGAACCTTATGTATTTAATAAATCATGTAGGAGGAAGTTTAACAAAGGTAAACAAAGAACACATGGATCCCTTGAGTATATCCATGTTGATCTTCAGGAGCCTACAAGAAATCTTTCACACCCAAGTGCAAGATATTTTCTATCCATAGTTGATGTTTATTCCATAAAGTTATGGGTATTCATCCAGAAGACTAAGGATGAATTTTTTGAAATTTTCAAAAGTTGGAAGACTCTGGTCGAAAACCAAATTGGCAAAAAGGTCAAGAGGTTAAGGAATGACAATGGTCTTGAAAGGCACATAAATACTGCATGTACTCCCCAATAAAATGGTTTGGCTGAAAGGTTTAATCGAACCATTATGGAAATGATTAGATGCATGTTGGTTAGTGCGAGATTAAAGAGGGTGTTTTGGATAGAATTTGTTGTGACTGGAGTAAATAATAAACAGGCGTCCCTTGACTACCTTGGTGTTGAAATTAAACTCGATGAGTATTTTTTTGTCATGTCCATAAGGATTGGTGCAGTAATAATGTCGTTCAATAGTTTATACGTCTTTAAGCTTATTATTTAAAGGGTTCTTGAAGGTTTTAAGATGAAGCATATAAAACGGATGAATAAATAAATAAAGTTTTGGAGAGAGAAGATAAATTGTCAGGATTGGATTTCATCCACCGATCAAATAGGAAAAATTTGCTAATCAACCACGCACGATATAAACATTCATCAATATCATCACACATCGCTCATCAACACTGCTATGTTTAGCCAATATCGTGAGTTCCACCCTATCATTTAATCGATGATCTCCCACTCAATTAAATAATACATTACATTAAGATTCGATACCCACGGTAAATGTTAGATCTAAATATATGTCTGGCATTTAGAATATAACAGATGATTATCCTAGATCGAGATTTGATGAGTATTTTTCAATCACGGTTCAAATCAATATGTAAAACAAGTAAACAAGGATAACATCGATAAATAGTCATGAAATAGATTGTACACAACACCATGATCAACAAAAAAGGGATTTAGATATCCATGGTATCTAAATACAAAGAGAAGAATGAAGATGAATAAATATCCATCATAGTGTCCCGCCGATAGAAGGAAATCCATATCTGGTTCTTCAAGGTGCACCCTCTCTTATTGTTTTCTAAGCCTCTCTCCCCCTCAATTTTGTATTTAGCTCCATAAGTGGTAAAAGCCAAAAGAGTGTAAAAAAATATGATTTGGACCTATTTAAACAAAGTTAAGATTTTACTGTCTCGCTCGACAAACAGGACCTCGCCCGACGAAATTCACTTTCTAGGCCATCACTCAGTCAGAAATGCATTCGTCCTCAGAAAAATATCTATCTCGCCCGCCGAACACACTCTCGCCCGACAAACTCAAGATCTCAAACCCTCATCGGGAGACCATGGCAAGTTTTGATACTTGAAACTTTTTGTTTGCGTTCGCCCGGGCTCGCTGGGCGAGCTCTCATTTCCTTCGTCGGTTCTCGTAGATTGAGCATGCTGAATTTTTTCCTTCTTGTTTTTTTTTACTTTGTGCGTTTTACTTTTGAGTTCTTGCAACACTTTCTGCATAATAACACACATATCAAGGATACAAAGGTTAATTGCAATTTATATGACATTCTAAGAAAACTCGGGGACATAAATGATGGAAAACTCAAAATAGAGTTGGAAAATGGCAAGTTTGTATGTACAAAATTAGTCACAAATGACACTTATCAAACTTTCTCCAACATAACACTTTGTTTGTCGTTAAACAAAATTCAATCAAACCTAAAGAAACAAGAGCAACTACCAATAACTTATGATCAAAAAAGTTTTGAGAAAATAAGACAAATGCATGGTTCAAAATTTCAAAAGCACAAGCAAAGTCATACTTACTACTATACTACAATGACATCGTGAAACAAATCATAAGTACAAAACACATGTAAAAAATTCTAAAGCAACACATTTTCAAATATGAATCACACCTAATACACAACTTCATCGATGGATGAAGAACAAACATGAAAGACTTGACTCAAATCCAACCATCTTTCTAACATTTTGATTAAACCATCTAAGATTGGACATAACACACTACAAGAAAAATGTATTTTAGCATCAAATATTTAGCGTCGGCCACGACACCGATGCTAATAGTGTCACATTTGCGTCACACATAGCCAACGCTACAATAGAAGCGAAAATATATTTGATTTCCCACCATTTTTTTTCATTTGCTCCACTATTTATTTATTTTTATTATTTTATAAAATGCTAGCGTCGCATGAAAGTCGACGCTAAAGATTGGAGCGAATTATATTTCATTTCCCACCACGTTTTCATTTCCCTCCCTGTTTATTTATTTAATTTTTTTATTTCGTATTAAATATAGCGTCGCATATAGGCCGACGCTAAATATTAAATATATTTTAAATTGAATTTTAAAATGTATTTTTATTTTGTATTTTAAAATGAATTTTTATGATTTTTCTTATGAAAATGTATTTTTAAATTGTTTGTGCTTATTTACTATAGTAAAAATTAATTTCTTATTTAAAAATTAAATTATCTAAAAATAATTTTGTCGAGAATTTACAAAAAAATATTTTATTTGATAAAAGAATTTAGTAAAAAATATTTTCTAGTCATTTTTTAAAATATAAATAATCTATGTTAAACAAGTAAAAAATTCTAAAATGGCTATTAAATTAATATTTTCTAGTAAAAAAATTTTATTAATATTTATTTTTAAGTTTTTTTTTTATGAATTTTCAAATTGTATTTTAAATTATATTTTTAATTTGTGTTTTAAAAACATTAATAAATAAATAATTATCATAAAAGATTAGAATTTGAACCAGGTATATTTGCTTGTCATTATCGTTTTTGTTTTTCATTCTGATCAAGTCGATTTACATATATGTGTTGATTTGTGAATTTTTCATTATCGTTTTTTATTTTTATTTGAGTTAGGGTTCTTGATTGCCATTATCGTAGTATACTGTTTTATAATAGGGTTCTTGATTGCCATTATCGCATCTCATGTGTTTGCTACTCACCCTGCTTTTTATCCGTCCATGACACCAACAAATTGAACAGAGCAGTCTCAATAAAAAAATCAGTCTAGGAGTCCACAAATTGCATTTCATTTGTGTATGTGCAAAGATAGCCAAACTTTATGTTAGGTTAAGTTAATTATCAATAACCCTAATCCCTACACACAAGTTTAAGGATTCTATGATAAATGGGACAATTCAAATAGATACAATAAATATATAATTATGGTACCTGTTGTGTATTCCTGAGGCTGCAGCTGCTTAGCTCGGGGCTTATCAACCAACTCCTTCCATTTTCTTGACAAAAAATAGAGTTTATAACTGGGTGTTTAGCCAGCGCGAGTGCTGTAGCCATGACTAGAATTTCTAATAATTTAGCTCAGAAACTCATCAATAACATTAGCTAACTTTGCTGATAGTTTTCCCTGCTTTTGTTGTTATCACCTATAGGCTAAGGGCTATGCTATTATCTTTTCCTTATTCCTTCTCCGCAGCCTTATAATATGTACATTAAGTTTTCTTTTCTTGTAGTTATAGTCAATTTCCTGTGGTTTTTTACAGAGTAGAGTAGAAAAATAGAATGATAGAAAAAGGAGAAGTGATTAAATCGCGTGTTTACCAAAGGAGAAGTGATTTTTGTACTAAATATGGATCATATTTGGATCATATTATATCTTGTGTTTACCAAACAATATAGTAGTTATTTGCAAAACAGTATAGAGAATAATAAAGTATAAGTTATATTTAGTCTTAAGAAAGAACTCTAGACAGTTCCATGTGATCTCTTGTGAACAAAACAATATGGATAACTCATATTTAGTGTGCTACTGTTAGTGTAAGACTGATAATAATTCTTCAGGTCATATATCAACATTAAGCTTTATTGTTAATTTGAAGAGAAAATGTGCCATGTCTGATGCATGTTGGAAATGAAATGAGTAGACATAGTACAAGCAGTTGGTTGAAAGTACACATTGCAGGTAGAATCTTGATTGAATGTTCCTGCAAATTTGTATAACCTAATAAAACATTCACCCAAACTAAGATATCTTGTATCTAAGACACATCGTGTTTACATATCTAGAGCTTAAGGAACGATCCTCGATCAGATCATGAGAATTCCCAACCAATACTTTCAGTTTTTAGTAAATGTGGTCGTCCTAGTGGAAAGGCTTGACCCTATTGGTTGATAGATAAGGAATGGAAGTCTGCTCATGTGCACGTCCTAATCAATTGTGATGAGGTTAAACCGTATCTCGAGTAAGTACATTTTTGTAAGACAATTGCGTTGTTCTCAACCATTTTTTATAAATACACTCATCAATTTTATGATCGATGTCAGATTGTTCATGCAATATCATGGTTTTAGCAACAAGATTTCCCTATTTTATTGTGATTGGTTTGATCCTACAAATAATTTTGGAACAAAAGTTAATATTTGGTACAACATTGTTGACATTAAGATGAATAAGCGATATCGTCAGTATGACCCGTTCATTCTTGCACAAGAAGCGAAACAAGTTTATTATGTACCATATCCAGAAATGTGTAGGAATATGCGCGGATGGTGTGCAACAATCACCATAAAACCAAGGGGTTATGTTGAGATAGACAACACCGACGATGCAATTCCTTATCAATCAGATGAAATGTTACCAGTTGTGCCTATTACAGAAGTTGAAGAAATACATGGTTTAGCTGATGGAGGGTTAATTGACGAGGTTGAGCCAATAACAATGACAATTGACCCAATGACTCAAGATTGAGAGAACATTTTATGTTTTAATTTTAGATTTTTATGCACTTGTTCAAATGTGTGTTGTAACATAATTCCTAAGGTTATAAATAATTCAATTCAATTACTCTTGTAACATATATTTAGATGTGTACTTTCATGTTATAAAACAAACATGTTATATTTGATGTATTTGATATAAAAAAACCATGTTGTATTTGATGTATTGTAAAATCATATGCACATCTTTTGATTGATATAAATAACTATTCTGCACTAATTTGTAAAAGCATATGCACATCTTTTGCACGTCTCATGTATGAATATTTCTTGGTGAGTGCATAGATACATAACCTTTAACATTGCCATTTCTTGATGAACATTTCTTATTACTCAGTGTTGGTAGCTTTGAGATGACTGGACAAAACGGAAAGAGAAAAGAACCATCGAGCACATCTAAGTAAGATGACTAAATCTTTTCACCTATTTGATTTTTTTGTATTTAAACTTATTTATTTTTGGATTTGGACTTATTTGTCTAATGGTTTCTTTGTAAAAGAGTTATTGACAGGTTATGTCGTCAAAGACAGATTCCACCTAGGACTCTTGCTATAAACAACTCTCGTAAGGTCCATATCAAACCTGGTTCAACGTACCCACCACAACCTACTAAGAAAAACCCACCACCACCCACTAAGACAAACCCACCACTGACCACTCATCCTCCACCGATTCAAACAAATCCCACACCATCAGATACTCAACCTCCACCACCCACTCCAGATTCGACACTTATTCAGCCTCCACTGACTTCTGAGGAGTTCACATTCATTCCTACTCCAGGATATACTCAGCCTCCGCCGCAGCCCCAGCCTCAGCCTCAGCTTCAGCCTCAGCCGCAGCCGCCTCCTTCCCATCACACCACATATGAGGAAGTGCAGAGGGACCAAACACTGGCTAATGAAGGGAAACAACACGATGGAGGGCAAAAACCGAAGATCTGTATTGTGGAAACAACTAATGTGTAAGTGTTTATTGCTTGACTTTTAGTTAGATAGTAGTAATTATTGCTTGAATCATGACTCGTAGAAGATTACTTTAACTGTTTATAAAAATATGTGATTATTTTTATATAATTAGATATAAAAGAATTTTGTTAAACTGTTGGCATCATGCATATGCTAAAATTTTGGTTAAATTTTCTTAGTTACTAGGATTTCCATAAAGGTAAATTGAATTTTTATAATGTTTATGTTTGGATTTCCATAAAGATGATGTGAAAGAATGGGAGAAGATGCATGGTAAAAATTATTTAGTGAGAAGTTTAAGGATCATGGATAAACATAATATTCTCATTTACAAAAAAGTCAATACTACTAGTGATGGGAGCACTGAATTTATGTTTGCTGAATTGTTAACATGTGCAGGTTACATCCAGGTGATCTTGTTGCCGCAATGATTCGAAAAGTTATTGAAAAGAATTACCGTGGAACCTTCGTTAATTATGGTGAGCTTAAATGTGACGTAAGAGAGGAGGTGAGAAAGGAATGGTTCAACGATTTTAAGGTAAGACATGAAAATGCACGAAATATAAATATATATATATATATATATATATATATATATATATATATATATATATATATATATATATATATATATATATATATAACATATGAATCTTATATTATTCTATGAAACATCATATAATCATGCGAATATCATATGAACATGAAATTTATTTTTTAGTTGTGGTTGATGATTATGTATACTACTGAGTTTTATTTATTATTTGTTTATTTTGTCAGAGGCTTGTATCTTGGGATCGTTGTGATGATGCAAAGATGGAAGAATTGTTTCATCAGAAATGTGGAAAACGGTTGTCTGATATACAACGAAAGGCTAGAGAAAAGGGGCAGAAGCCAGGTTGGATAGGTGTAGATACATGGACGTATCTCCTAGACAAGTGGAAGACAAATGAATTCAGAGTTGTATCCCAACAAAATAAGATTAATCAATCATCTAACAAAGGTGGGACAGTCCATACAACAGGTCGTAAAGCTCACCATGATGTTGCACTTGAATTGGTATATACTTTATAATTACAACGCGTTAATATATACTTTATAATTACAAAGCGTTAATATAATTATATTTGATATAAATTTTTACCATATATATTTGATCTAATATAGGCTAAAAAACTCGATTGACCCGCACATCCAGATGAGATTTTCATTGCCATCCATAAAAAGAAGAATGGGGAGTGGGTTGACGTCCGTGCAGCGACAACACATGTAAGTTAACATTTTAATATACTTTGTTTGAAATATTATACTTTGTTTGGGATTTGTGTTAAAAACTTCCACAAAATATTATACTCATGTGTTTTTCTATTTATATGTTTATATCTTATGGATTTGTGTAAGAACTATTTTGGCTATATGTTTATATGTTTTTAGCTATTGTTCTCAGTTTTCTTAAATACTTGTGTACAAGAAAAATTCTGCAGCAGCTTGCAACAAGTTGGTGATGAAGTCGAAGGATCAACAAGAATACAAATTTGGGAAGAAGTTGCAGGGGGTAAGACACGGGGGCAGTGTTATGGAACAGGACAATTGGCACGTAACATAAGATGTGGAGTAAACTTCTTGACTCGGGTGTCAATTACAACCCCACATAGAGAAGCAGATAACCAGGCCATTGAGGCTGCCAGAGCTGAAGTTGTTGCTGCACGTGAAGAGGCTGCACGGGCGAATGCGCAGACAGATGAATTGGCAAATAAATTTGAAGAATTGTCAAAGAAATTTGATATGTTGCATTCTCTTCAGGCGGGTCCTTCTAGTGCTCCTGCGAGTGGTCATCCTGATTATAACGATTCAGTATGTTCTATTTTCTATTGTTTTTGATTTAGTTGAATTGAACTCGTTTATAAATTATGTTTATGTAGTTGAGTTGAATTTTCATATCCTTTTGTACTTAATTGCACTGAAGCTGTTTGTTAGAATTTAGGCACTGTTATAACAATCCTATTTGAGAACAACGGTTTGTACACAAGCTGGTTGGTTATTCTGCTTTGATGGGGCTTATTGCAGGGGTAGTTTTGGTTGATTATTATGTTGTGAAGAAAATGAAGTTGAGGATAAGTGATTTGTACACAACAAGAAGAGTTTTTGGGTTTGTTGTGGTTTATAATAATGGGTTTGTAGTGGTTTATAATAATGCTTGGTTTATTAGTTTCTTTTTAGGAGGGTTTTTGTATTGGATTTTGTTGAGTTTGAACATTGTATATTGGCATGTGCGCAAAGTATCACATGCTTGAGCGTATTGTTTTAGCGTATTTTTTTAAGTTAATTAATGTGTCTGACTCGTGACTATTTATTTTGGATGTTGCAGGAGGAGGAGGATGATGAGGATGATGAGGATGATGAGGAAGTTGATGTTGGTTATCATGATTAGTGTGTAGATTATTCAGGACCTGTTTTATGTGTTGATATTTTGATGTTGTATTTTGGAACTGATTAGAATTTTGATGTTGGTTTTTTTTGGAACTGATTAGTATTTTGATGTTGGTGTATTTTATAACTCATTAGAACTTATTAGAACTTATTAGAATAACATGTTGGTGTATCTTAGAACTCATTAGAATGACATGATGTATTTTGGATCACTTGAATTGTTGATTGATGATTTTCTTTTTGCAATGCCATTGGCCTGTTAGAGTTAAAATAATAAACATGTTTGAATTAATAATAAACAGGTATTGAGTGGCAATTGGATAAAGGGAAGGTGATGATTTCAAATAAAATCTGCACTATTAAATAATTTAGTGTTGGCCAAGAGGCCCACGCTACATTAATTTATAAATGATTCATGAATCCACTAGTGGCGGCTTCAGACCGAGGCTAATAAAATTTATTGTCTGTCTAATAAATATAGTGGCGGCCACGTGGCCGACGCTAATAAAATATATTTCTCCGTCTAATAAATATAGTGGCGGCCACGTTGCCGACGCTGACATAAAATAATTGGGTGTCTAATAAATGTAGTGGCGGCATTATGGCCGACGCTAGATCATAATAATATGTTGACCAACTTGACAGTCAATCCAATTAAAAAGTGACAGATGGCATTCTGTAGCGTCGTCCAATAGCCGACGCTAATTTATCATTTAGTTGCCCATTTTGGGTCAAGATTTAGTGACATTCTAGTGTCACACTTAAGCCGACGCTACTCATGTGTCACCACATAGCCGACGCTAATACAATTAATTTCCAACTTTGGAAAGGCGGCTCCGATCCCCACACTAAACCGACGCTAGCTCTATCTAGTGTCGATTTTTGTTGTGGTAGCGAGGGCTTTTTGCCCGACGCTAAAACTGATGTTTCTTGTAGTGACAACACACAACTAAGATTGGCTTAAGATTTTTTATCTATTGTTTACTTAATTTATTGTCGCAGGATTCTATTTCTATAACTAACATTATATATTGCACAAACATATTGTACATTTTTTTATAATAGAATTGTTTTTAATTTGTTATAACACAATTTTATAATATAATTTTCTTAATTTTAAATTTTAATAATATAGAGTTTGAAATTGCTTTTAAATTTATTACAATACAATTTTCTTAATTTTAAATTTTAATTATAGAGTTTGAAAATAAATGTACATTTTTTTATATTAGAATTGTTTTTAATTTATTATAATACAATTTTATAATACAATTTTCTTAATTTTAAATTTTAATAATATAGAGTTTGAAAATAAAATCTGAAAAAAAAATGTTTTTAATAGTATTTTAAATCAAATTTTATGAATGATTCATAATTAATTAAAATTTATTAATTATTTGACTAAATCATTATATCAGTTTTCATTCTCCTAAATTTCATAAAATAATACCAATATCAACTTTCACAAATATTTATTTTAATCTTATATTTTCACAAATATTTATTTTTAGATTTATTAAATACAAAATTTATTTGATATGTACATTATCCAAATACAGTAATTAATAAATGTATTTTTTTTGTTGATAAATAGTCAATAATAATATTAATCTACCTATGCATTTTGAATTTTTTTTGTCAGCATAAAATTTATCTATTTTCAAATTTTTTAAATTCACTCTAAATAAAAAAAATAAAAAAAATAAAAGGTTTTTGTGACCAAGTTGTAACGATCTTTCTCAAACTTCATTGTATTTAATTAGTCCTCCATTGGACTAAATAGGTCATCAAGACATATACAAATAAAGTCGAAATAAGTAACAATAATATACAACCAAACATAAATCTAAATTACAAATACTATAAACTATTGTGTATACCGGACTCAAGCTCCTCAGTCTTCTCTACAACTCTCAGCTATGGTACTTCGTGTCTCCTCCAGTACCAATCACTAAGATAATCATCAAACATGGCATTCATATCTCTATGTGTCATAACGAGAGGAACATAGACAAAAGTGTGTTTGGGAATAGTCTGGGTGTAGCCGAACTGCCGCATGATACATTTAGATAGTCTACCATAATCTCAAGTGCCTCATATATGCTAATCCTTCCATGATCTAAAAGCTCCCCCTAATCAGAAGATGCAACAGACACGACACATTGTCGAGTGTGATAGACATCTCACCAAGTGGTAGATGAAATGATGAGGTATCAATATGTTATCTCTCTACAAATGCATTAAGCATCTCGTGGTTCACCGTAACATAACCGATATTGCATAAGTCCTCCATCTCCGATATATGTAAAATAGCCTGAAACCACTCGTCAGTAGGCTGATGCAAGCCAATAATCTTCCCTCGTGGTTAAGTAATTTCAACGGATCACGGTCTTGTAGAAAAATAAATCATCGTTAGAAACTTGTAATATGATAATAAACGTAATTTAAAAATAATGAATCCAACTAATTTTACCTCTATGTTCATGATATGTATGACAATTTGATCCAGATAAAGAGGCAATAATGATAACTCTAATTGGCCTCCTCAAAATACCTTTGTTGTCTCACCATCCTATGGTCCCTCAAATGTCTGAGGTGGCACTGATGCCTCTAATGACTGAGATACCTCAGGTAACTCGGGTACCTCTGCTGCTTGAGTGGGTGAAATATGTCACCTATGAGAAGATGAGGGGAATGATGTGTCATTAGGTGACGCCCGTCTTCTACGGGAAGAAGAAGGTGGAGATATATGAGCCCCAAAAGTCGACACCTTCACATCAACCAAATTAGAGGGAACAAACGCCTGCGAAACTGGACTCTTTTCCCTTCGGACATATTCATTTTGTGCAATCATGGCATGCCTCAATTTGTCTTCTCTATCAGCCAAAATGCATGTAAATAAACCAGACAAGTCTCACACAATTACAACAAATAACCCTATAAGCAAGAAAAGCAAAAAATGCAGACTGATAAAATACAGAGATGCATCTACGGTTCATGGGAATCCAAGCGTTGAAAAAATAGGAAGATGCATCTCCAGATTTTCCTTCAACTTTCATTTTCGTCAATGGCGCTAATGCAGACCACAAAAACGGATTAATAATTACTTTTAACTATGTAACACATTTCTCATAATATATCAACTATCAAACATGCATAAACTATGTATTTCAATACCTAATCATCAATTTTTTCAAATTTATACAAAACTCAAAAAAGTTTACAATAATAAAAAAACTTACCAGAAGTGAGGAGTCTTTGAAACTGATGTATTTGAATGAGCTCTTTGATATAGTTGGTGTTGATTGAAGAAGTTTTGATGTTTCTGGATTGATTTTAAGACAATTTGATTTTGAGAGTGTCTTAGAGAAAATTTTGTTTTGTTAACAAGAGAGGAAAAAGAAGGATTCTAGCGCGTTATGTATAAGCAACACTCGGAGATGCATCTTCGTAATGTTTACAAAATCCATCTCCATAATTTTTTCATATTAAATTAGATTTATATTGACTAAGGATGCGTCCGAAAATACATCTACGAATTCTGAAGCTATTTTTCTATTTTCATGTGATGTCATAATAATACATATGGTGGGTGCATTAGGAAATTCCATAACTTAATGGACATATGAATTGATAACTGAGATTGACTTAACAATTTTTTTATCTATTATTTATTTAATTTATATTATTAATTAAATTTATTGTTGAGAGAGTCTATATTTATAACTAATATTGTATAGATCATTGCACAAACACATTCTACAGATTTTTAAGAATTTCATTGAAATACATTCATATTAAAAAAAAATTATACGATCAGTAAATTATAGTAGTTGGATATTGAAAAAATAATTTTTATTTTAATCACCTATTATATAATATAAGCGAATGATTATAATAAATTGATATTGTAAATTTTTTTACGCTGATAGTATATAGTAATTAATTTTATTATTAATTTTAAATTTTAATAATATAGAGTTTGGAAATAAATGTAAAACATTTTATAATAGAATTGTTTTTAATTTTTTATAGTACAATTTTATAATAAAAAAATTTAGTTTTAAATTTTAAAAATATAGAGTTTGAAAAAAAAATATAATCATTTTTAATAGTATTTTAAATCAAATTTTATGACTTATTCATAGTTAACTAAATCATTCTATCAGTTTCGTTTTCCCTAAATTTTATAAATTAATACTAATATCAACTTTCACAAATATTTCTTCTAATCTTATATTTTTAGGTTTACCAGATAAATTATTTATCTAATCTGTATATTATCCAAATATATTAAATAAAAATACATTAAATAATAAATGTATTTATTTTTTTTTTAAAAAATAATTGAAATATATTAACAGTATAAAGAAGTTTTATACCGTCTGAGAATCACAGTCGTTTAATATTTATTTTAAAAATTTATAAAATAATACAAACAATTGACAGTATAAATCTTTTTACATTAATTAAATAATAAATGGTCAATAATAATAATATTGTCTACTAATACATTTTGAAGTTTATTATTATTATTTTTTGTGTCAGCATAAAAGTTATCTATTTTTAAGTTTTTTAAATTCACTCAAAATAAATAATAATAATAATAATAATAATAATAATAATAATAATAATAATAATAATAATAATAATAATAATAATAATAATAATAATAATCATCTAATACATTTTGAAGTTTATCTTTTTTGTGTGTCAGTATAAAATTTATCTATTTTTAAATTTTTTTAATTCACTCAAAAAAGAAAAAAGGTTTTCGTGACCAAATTGCCACTCTCTTTCTTAGAGTTGTTCATTGTATTTGATTGCTCAATTATTGTACGATTCCTAACATATCCTATAGGTTATATCTAACTGCTCAATTATTGTACGATTCCTAACATATAGGCTATATCTAACTGCTCAGTTTTGTTCATTGGTAAAAAACATAACTTATACTTTTTACACAATGACTGACACAATAGATGACATATCATCTAATATACTTAAGAGCATTTATGAATTCCTAAAGCATATTGTTGTGCATTTAAAAATATTTAATTGCAGAAAGTCATATGGTGTCCTTTGTCTTAAATGTTACTGGATGACTTAGAGTGTTGGTGATGCTTACACGATTTTTGAGAGAAAATAAGAGACCACCCATTGAGTAGTTTGTTATTGATTTTTTTTTAAAGATGTCACACTATTTAAAATAAAACTCTAAAATATTATATTTTAAAGAAAATAAATTGATAATGTCACTTTTCGTTCATAGGTTTGTCCATTCATTAGATGAATTCCTATTGGTTCAGTAGATTTTTATAGAAACACTAAAAGGATCAAAGAAGATGGTTGTTGCCCTAACAAAAAAGGAGAACACGGTAATGATCAAGAAAGCCCACAATGTCATCATCATCTTGAGCCTTGGTGATAAGGTTCTCCAACATGTCTTAAATGAGAAGACTACAATGGGTGTTTCGAGCAAACTCGGGGGTTTGTAAATTGTATATGACTAAATCCTTGGTCAATCGTTTTTATATGAAACAAACTTTGTATTCATTCAAGATGAATGAAGAAAAAATCTTGGCTGAGCAACTAGATATGTTCAACAAGTTGATTCTTGATCTTGAAAATATTGAGGTCAAGATTGATGATGAAGATCAAGCGTTATTGTTGTTGTTGTTGTTGTTGTTGTTGTTGTGTACTTTACCAAGATCTCATACTCACTTCAAATAAACACTCTTGTATGGATGAAAGTCTCCGACCTTTAAAAAAGTTTAATCAACCTTGTACTTGAAAGACCTGGATGAATGAAAGGAGCATAAACCATCCTCTATTAGGTTTGATAAGAAGAAGTGTAAAGTCCTACATTATTCTTATGGTGGTAATACTCTTTTGATTAGGTCTAATCATTATAAAAAGTAGGGTCATACAAGAAAGGTGTGCGTTGATCGACTGGATATTCATGGTGGAAAGGATAATAGTAATGAAATCATTGTGTAAGATGATTATGAATCATCTGATGTTCTGGTGGTCTCAAGCAACGACTCTAGCAAGGAGTGATTATGGATTCAGAGCGTACTTGGCACATGACTCCAAACAAGGACGTGTTTGAGGAATTATGTGACTAATATGGTAAATCAGTGCAGTTGGGAAACAACAAAGCATGCAAAATTGCAGGTATTGGATATGTGAGATTCAAGCTTCGTGATGAGTCAATAAGGCTATTGAGAAATGTTAGGTATGTACTTATCTTAATAGTGATTTGATTTTTCTTTGTGAATTTGACAAGAAATGATATGTTTTCGAAGGAGAGCAAAGTATCATAAGGGTAATGAAGGGGTCGAAGGAAGTCTTGAAAGACATAAAGAGGAAAAGCATGTATACCCTTGAGAGTGAGGTTGTAAGTCGTTGAGAATATGTGGTATCCACAAAACATGTGTTGAAGACTGAGCTATGGCACAAAATACTTGGCCATGTGTAGACTCATGATCAAAATTGCAAGAATTTTACCTATGATGTTAGCACAAAGATTCACATATGCCACTTTATAAACCTATCCCCTCACATCTGCCTTGTTGGATTGCCGATATTGATAACAATTAAAGCCCTAACACTTATGGATATTAAGGTTGTTTCATCTATATAATAATCTATATGTAGAAGCATTATCAATATGATATTCCATCCACTCAATATGAACTTGAGCTACTGCAAGTGGCTACACCATATTCCTGTTTTTTTTAGTTTCCGGAAATATACTTCTGGAGATATATTTCCGGAATCAATTCATTTATAAAATTGAGGCGTGATAAAAAAAATGAATGAAATGTGTGTATTAGGATGCGTCCGGAGATATATCTCTGAAAACTATGGACATTTTGAAAATTTCACATGATGCATTAGAAACATATAAGGTCCTAGAAGAAATCCTTTTTATAAGCTTCCTTTAGAGTGAGAGAAACATCCTTAGAGTGAGACCATGTCATCAAGTCCAATGTAGGAATTGTAGGAATGTTCACTTTATTGATAATGTTCTGAAAACTAGGGAACCAGTTTGTAATACCTTGAGGAAGATTCCAGCCTTGAATGCAGATGAATTCAGAGACTTTAGTGTGCAACCTGTTATGATTAAAATGAAGGATATTTCGTTACTGAACTAATGTATCTCCATACCAAGCATCTCTCCAGAAGTTTATACGACAACCATCACCAAGATTCCATGAAGAGTTGTTGATCAAATCAGAGAAACTGTATTTAATACTAGTTCAGATAGAAGAGGATACATGATACTGAATAGGCTTGTTATCTCTTAAAATTATATGTCTAAGCAGGGTTGCCCATTGCTTTGAAGAGTTAAAGAACTCCCAACAAAGCTTAATATTTGTAACATCATTTATCTTCCTCAAATATCTAATCCCTAGGCCACCTTCCAAAGTTGGAGTGCAGACTTTGTGCCAAACAACAATGATCAACTTTCTCTTGCAAGTTTCAATTTCTTTGATAGAATTGACATGCCATGAATATATGAGCATACTATAAATTAGCATGCTATTAATCACACTTTTAATGATTTGTAATCTACCAGCCATGTTAAGCAATGATGCTTTCCATTTGGACAATTTTGCTTTGATCCTGCCCATAATGGGCTAAAAATGAATTTCCTTGGGTCTTCCTATGAAAATAGGAACTCCCAAATGTTTGAAAGGTAAATGACCTTCTAAGAAACCAAGCCTTTGAGTATAAATGGAAAGTTGAAGAGAGGATATGGTCCCACCAAATATGGTAGATTTAGAGGGATTCACTTGTTGGCCAGAGCATTGTTCATATCTAAGGAAAAGGATTTTGAGGACTTCCACATTAGAGTTAGAAGCCTTATAGAACAACATTATATCATCTGCATAAAGTGCATGAGAGGGAACTGATATACTCTTAGGACCTTTGATGACCTCCAATAAACCATCATCCACCAATTTTGAGATTTCCCTACTTAGAACATCCTTAACAATACAAAAAAGAATAGGAGAGAGATGGGGTTTCCCTGTTTAACTCCTCTTTGACAACCAAAATACCCATCCTGGACTTCATTCTTAGAAACATACATCTTGGCTAACTGAAGAACTGTTTGAATCCAAGAACATAATTTGCTGGAGAAACCAAACTTGTGAAGCACCAGAAGCAAAAAGTTCTAATCTAAGGTATCAATGGCCTTCATAATATCAACTTTAACATCTAAATTTTTTCCATAGGACTTATTATAAAGAAGATTAATGGCTTTAGAAGTTATACATATGCAATCAACAATATTTCTCCCTATAATAAAACCCCTTCTGCTCATTTGGCCATGTTAGCAAGGCCTCTGGCATTCCAGAAGAGGCACTTCATTTGGCCATGTTAGATGATCATGCTTGAGCTTTTGTACTAGGACCTCCCATAGAGGTTTTGGAAACAGATTTAGCATTCTTTTTGGATTTTTTGGAGACTACTAACTGGAAAGTGTTGGCATTTTCCATAATGTTTGAGTATAAATGGTTGAAAGGTTGAAAGGTAAATGACCTTCTAAGAAACCAAGCCTTTGAGTATAAATGGAAAGTTGAAGAGAGGATATGGTCCCACCAAATATGGTATATTTAGAGGGATTCACTTGTTGGCCAGAGCATTGTTCATATCTAAGGAAAAGGATTTTGAGGACTTCCACATTAGAGTTAGAAGCCTTCCATGTTGGCCCAAGCATTCCTAAGGAAGGACATGTTCTGTTGTAAATGTTGGTTTAAATGAGACTCTATGATAGGTACATGATCCATCTGAGTTGCATCAACAAACTTAGAACCACTTGAGCTTGAATCCACTTCAACACGGGAGGGAGATTTCTTAACATCCAACCTGAGAGGGGAAACATGAATGGCCAACTGATTCTGCTGGATTAGATGGCCAAGATCTGCATTTGAGATGTTCAATGGGTGATTCTTCTCTAGTTGAGTAGGATTCTCTACTCTAACCTTATTGGAGGTGTTAGCAATCGGGGATGATTCCACAGGGTTGGAAAGGGTCCTAACCAGGAGGGAGTTCAAGTTTTCCTCAACATTAATACCACTATCTTCTACCTTATCTTTCTGCATATATATCATTTTGTGTAGTTCTTTCTTTTTTGATAGATCACTATTAGAGGCTATTCTTCTACAATTCCTAACATTATGACCAATTATCTTGCAATGGTCACAAAAATAAGGAAAATGTTCTCATAAGAGACATCCACAAAAAAAAGCAAAAAATTTCCTCTCTACTAGTATTGAATTTCTAATGTTTCTAGTGAGGTCTAAATCAACTAAAATTCTAGCAAAATGACCAAAGTATATGTCAAACATATGGACTTTGTGGTGGCATCATCCATACAGATAGGGCTACCGATGGCACTAGCACTAACATACAATATTTTTGGTCTCCGATATTCTTGTGATAAACCTAAGATACAGATCCATACCTGCATTCATGTCTGTTGTTAAGTGTATGGGTTAAAATCCTTTTTCCAGGCAAAGAGCTTCAGAACTCCCAGATTTAAATTCCATGAGGCGGTTGAACGAACTCGCAACAGATCTTCGAAGCTTGAAAAATAAAATTCGAAGTAACCTTTCCAAATGAGATGAGTCCCCATTTACCCAGAGATCACCATAATTTGTTAAGTTTCTTTTTCATAACATCAATCTTCAACTGTGGCACTCATTTGGGCCAAATAATTCTACAGTGCAGATTGTGTTTACATGATTCCAAACCTGATAAATACTATTCTTCTGGTATAGTGATTGAGATCCTATCACCTTTAGCGATAGATTGTGGAAGCTGGCTAATTGGAATATCACAAACATTGTTAACTGCCTCTACAAAGGATTTTTTGAGGTGATGAAGGTATTGTTTTTAGGTGGAGATTGTGGAGGGGGTGGGATTGAGACAAAGCCATGTAACAACCACCAGAGCAGCCGTGGAGATATGGAAGGAAGAAGGGTAGTTCAAAGGTCAGGGAGAGGAGATGAGAGCAAACTCATCAAAAAAGGTTTAGGTTTTTTTTTCTATTCGAAGTGTGATTGAAATAAAAACTATAACGAACTGACAAAACTTAAAAATTTGTATGGTTATAAAAAACACGATTTTTTTTTTTATGATTGAGAAATATATGTTAAGTTTTGATATTTAGATATTAAACTTGTAAAAAATAATTATAAAATGATAAATTTAATATATTTTTTGAATCAGACGATTTTATAAAACCAACTCCGATTCATTGGTTCGAATAGTTTTGGATGGTTCAATCAATTTTTGTGACTTTACTCTGATTTTGCTATAGTTGAATTTAGTACAATTAATTTTAACAAATATGAATTTAACAAAATAATTATGTTAGCAATAAATTTTAGTATACAACTCATTCAAATTCAGAAACTATAAAACTATAAATTTTAGTTTCAAATAAAATATAATGAATTTTATTTTTAAAAGATCAAACACCTTAAAATTACACTAGAATCAATTTTATTCTTTTTCAAAAGACAAACTAAACCTACTATAACAAAAAAAATTAATTTACTATTTTTTGACATGACATGATATATATATATATATATATATATATATATATATATATATATATATATATATATATATATATATATATATATATATATATATATATATATATATATATATATATATATATTAAATTTAGTCAATAAAAAAAAAGAAATAAACAATGTAGTTTCAGTGATGAATTTGTTATTCTCTTTGTCATGATTTGATTTCTTTGATTATATAAATATTATTTAACATTTTAACATGTGCAAATGTCAGATCCAGTGGCATTTTCTGTCATTACACTACGTTGCATTTCTTGCTATTTTATTTTCATAGATGGTAGATGGAAATGCTGGAAATTACATTATTTGAATGGTGGTTTTATTTGACTTCAAATATATTATTTAAAAGTAAATGTATAAAACGTGATGTTCAATTCAGGTTGACTTAACAAATTTTTTATCTATTCATTATTTATATTTTAGTTAAATCTTTTACATAGAGAGTTTATTATATTTTTAGTGGTAAGATCATATTCCAGCATACTAACATGGGTATATTACTGCATAAATATCTTAGTACAATTATTTTAATAGAATTGTGATTCTTAAAAGATAATATTTAGGGAAAATTATATTCACATCCCCCCAATTTATTATTCCCTCCGTTTCTTTTTAAGTGTCGTTTTAGCATAAAGCTCTCCAACCAAGATAAATGAATTGTTATAATTTTTTTCCCATTGTACCCTCATTTTAATCCACCATATACTTTCTCTTTCTAAATAAAATTCATTAATATAAGTACTCATTAAATTATTTACTTCAAATAACTAATTCCATAATTTTCTCCACATAACTCTCTCTCTCTTCCGTTGCATTTTTCAACTACTCCTAAATTTTTGGAATTAATATTGTTTGCTATAGGACATTGGAAGCTATCATTTGAATTTAATTTTTATTGACCAGCCAATACTTTGAATAGGAATGAGAGTTATGTATGGGAATGAGAGTACGTATTAAGAAAGAGAATTTTATGGAAAATGTGGAGTGAGTTATTTCATATATTAAGAAAGAAAAATTTATGGAAAATATAAAGTTGAGTTATTTAAATAGTAAGGGTATAATTGACAAATTGTAACATTAAAACATCAAAACGACACTTAAATAGGAACAAAAAAAATCTTCTAAAATGACACTTAAAAAGAAACGGAGGGAGTAAAATGAACACCGACGTTTTCTTTTATTTTAAAATACTGAAGTAACTTTAACATCTTATTTAATTTTTAGAAACAATAAAAAATTATAATATAGATGCCATTTATTTATAATTTTTTATTTCTCATAAGAAAAAAACATTCTCTTGAAAATTAAATGACTAATAAATAATAAAAGAGACACATGTTCTTTAAATGAACTTTTTAATTTCAATAATTTATTTTTAATATAAAGATTAATAATTAATTTTAGTTTTCTTATATAAAAATAACATTCTCATTATATATATATATATATATATATATATATATATATATATATATATATATATATATATATATATATATATATATATATATATATATATATATATATATATATATATATATATATATATAATTCAATAATGTAGTTAAAAATTAACTCTCACAAATATCTTCTTAACTGATTTATGGATATTCACTTCCATTATCTTAATTATTTAATGTATATAAAATAAAATATAAAACACCACCTCATATAACTTCTCCTCCAACCTTGTGACATTCACTCCCATTATTTTAAATGTGGTTTATTAATTCTTTTTGTGTGGTATTAGCTTATCCTAAAACATTACTCCCATAATCTTATAATGAGTTATTCATTTGAAATTTCTTTAAATTAATGATTTATTTTAATTTGTAATAAATTTTGTTATATTGTATATTAATATTATTTTCATCATTATCAATATTTTATAAGAGATACTTTAGTAAAAATTTCATTATTTTTTTCACTTTTTTTTTAAATAATTTTTGTGATATATAATTATTTGAGTCAATCTCTATAGCATGGAGATAATATTTGACATATCAAACAAATTTATTAGGATCAACTTACACGAAAGTAGTATATTAGAAGGAAAGACGCAAAAAAGGAAAGTAGTATATTAGAAGGAAAGACGCAAAAAAGTGTAACGAAGAGTTATTATTGATTATGTCGATGAAGTGATTACAAAAAAAGGGAAAAGGAATTCCTCGATTTGATTAATTTTGTTAACCTAATATTTATCTCGAATACCCCTTGAACCCATCCTCCCACTTCTTAAAATATGGAAACAATTATTCACTTTCATCTTCACATCCACTTTACTAAAGAATTCTCACTTCTTATAATGTGGAAACGATTATTAGGTTTCATCTTCCCATCCACTTCACTGGAGAATTCTCACTTCTTATAATGTGGAAACGATTACTAGCTTTCATCTTCCTATCCACTTCACTAAAGAATTCCTACTTCTTATATTATGGAAACAATTATTAGCTTTCATCTTCTCATCCACTTCATTAGAGAATTTTCACTTCTTATAACGTGAAAATGATTATTAGCTTTTGTCTTCCCGTCCATTTTACTAGAGAATTCACTTCTTATAATGTGGAAACAATTATTAGCTTTCATCTTCCCATCCACTTCACTAGAGAATTCTCAAATTAACTATGAGTTCCTCATTCACCCCCTTTAGAATAAACTTTCTACACCTTGTGATCTGACCTGATCAGGAGGAACCTTCCAGTGATGAACAACTACAGTGAAGAAACGGAGGGGGGTGTACCTACAAGGTACTCCGATGCCAAAGTGAGAAAGAGTTGTGGAGTGCAAGTACCGAAAGTAATAAAATTAGAATATCTGACCCTATTGTGAAATGGGGTATTTATAATGTGCCCCCAGCGCCGGGCCAAGATTCTTCTCATGGGCTGAATCAGCTAGGCCCAAGGAAGAACTATTGTTTGCGACTTTTCGAGTCTAAGGATTCTAACTACAAGTATACAACCTAATCACATAGTAATAAAAGATATTGATCCCACAAAGACTCGATAATCAACCTAGCGCTATCGGGTGTTACTATGTTTAGCTAAGGCGAGTGATATTTTAGTTTTAAAAGGGAGAGAAAATAGTAATTTTAGATTAAGAAATTAATAATAAGGTTATCGGTACGTAATTGTTTCGCCTTCGCGAATTCAATAAAGGGTCGGCTTAATATGGTTTGTCAAGTTATCTTTTCGTAGAAACTGTCGGTTTAAAAGTCGTTGACTCACACTTTCGTGGTCTTGCCTATTACTCTACTCCTAAGTTCAATAGAGCGCTCTCGTTGTGTCAATTCAAGTTAGAAATACTTTTTGGAAACCTACAGGTTCTAATTGGTTTTAAAGTGTTTCCGTTGTATTTAAAAGCAATGCTCGATTTCAGCTATCCAGTTACAATTTCACACTCTCTTGGTCTTAATCCTAACCTTTTATGCTTTCTTACTCTCGTAATAAAATTTGTTTATAATAAGAAATCGAAACCAAAAAGAGTAACTCGAATTAAAGTTTTGTCCTAGTTCTATTGAATTCGTTCTGGTTATACAATCACACACTGATTAACGGTTTAGCCAGACATATTAAATAAATATGAAGAAAGGTAGAAGAAGAATTGCATAAAAAAATGACATAATAATTAAATGGTAAGACATTAAATTGGGAAACCTAGCTGAAGTATTCTTGATCAACCAATCTTGCAGAAACTTAAACAAAACAAAAACGAATATGCAGTGGCTAGAAAGAAATAAATGGTGATAGCTTCCCAAGGAAGGAGGCTATCACATTGATTCGGGTAATGGAAAAATAAACAATACTGAAACAAAATAAACTCTGAACTTCGAACGGAAATTTGGAAGCAATTCAATGTAAAAATGAAGCTCCCTTTGGAATTGGTGGAAGCTGTTATTTATAGCTTCTGTAACTTGAGTTTGTTGAGAATGATACGGAGTTATATTTGCTGGGCCTTGACCACTAGAGTTGGATTGAGGTTGATTAGGGTTGAGGAAAAATCTCTGCTCAATGAGAATAACGCGCACAACGACTATCTGTAATTTTGACTGAACTGATGCATATTTAGGTTTCTAATATGAGCCTTGTGACGATCGTCTTGTATACGCTCGTCTGGGATGTGGGACGGTCGTCACCAATCTGTGATGGTCGTCCTATAGTAAAAAATCAGAATCTTCAATTATTTCATTTCTTCTGCCGTTTTGCCTTATTTCTTGAGCTAGAAGCCTTGTTTCTGTCTCATTTTCATTATTTCCTCCCACAAGTCAAGTGTAACTGAATACCTGCAAAGTAAACACAAACTTCGCATAATATCGTTCGAAATAAAGAAATTAGTAACTTAAATGATTAGAAACCATATTAAATAATCGATACAAATTCGTGTTATCAAACTCCCCCAGACTTGAATCTTTGCTTGTCCTCAAGCAAACAATCAAGTATGTTTTGAAAAATATCCATCAAACACAAACATGAAACACATTGCATATCCATACGCGGTTGTGCAACATTTTGCTAAATGAACTTATAGTGACTCAAACACCAAAGATACACTGGTGACACTAAAACATATAATTCTCATAAACCCCCTATACAAACCAGTCTGAATCTTGCTATCATAGCTCAACCCAATGCTCTTATTTTCATTTCACCCGGTTTCATTCTGACGCAATCACATTAAGCCTTTTACCTTTACACACGCATAATGGAGTAACCTGTTGGTGAGTTTGATCCTTTTTTAATACGGGGCCTGGTACACAAGTGCGGTAACCCTTTAACATACTGAGTGAAAGTTGTGGGAGATCGAATAGTAATTCACCCTACCGAGTTCAGAACCAGATTCCTCTGAACCAACTAACATCAGTCTTTCGCTTTGCCTTTTTCTCATATGTTTGCATTTTTTAGAATATGTGCAACTTGATTGTTTTATCAATGGCTTGCATAATCTTAAGATTCTTCTTTTTCTTCTTTTTGGCATACTTGAGATCAATCACTTATTTACATCGACTATCCACGTAGCTTGTGCCTCTGGCGGCGCTGACTGCTAATATAAACTACTCGGGGATAATTTAGAACTAAAGCTTCATATTTCGGTATAAAAGGTATCAAAACCGATATCGCATATCTAAGGGTCTAAGGTGTCAAGACTGTATCAATTTTGTTAAGTCTTTTCTTAGTTTTCTAACAAAGCCTATCAACCTATTTACTCGTAGGGTATGTTAAATGAAAGCATTCTAAAAGGAATTAAAAAAAAATTGTTATGGCTAAAAATACTAGAGAGAATTTAAATAACTAAATACTTTGATTAATAATAGAGTTTCGTACAAGGAATTGAAATTCTAATTACCCTTCTCCCGCACTATCTCAGACATTGTCCTCAATGTTGCGAGATATAGGTAAACTACTAAACAAAAACAACAAAATAATAATAAGAAAACTAAACTAAATTATTGTTGTGGTGGTCGTGGTACTCTGCCTCTAGCTCTTCCTTTAAGGTTTCTTTGCCCGTACATCACTACATGATTGGGTATACCCACATTATGGATATAGTCATGTAGTTCTTGCACTTGTTGTTTCATAGATCCCAATATTTCTATAGCGTCGGTGATTCTTTTTCCTTGCTCTGTTTGTTCGACCTGGATCTGATTCATTTGCTCTGTCATCGCAGCATACTGCCTCTGGCTCTGCTCATTATTCTGAACTATCACCGCAAAAATGTCATAAATAGACGTGGGTTGTTGATTCCTCCGTCGACGTCTGGTGGAGGTGCTAGTGCTAGCAAACTCAGTAGCCGGCGTATGTGCAACATATTTGTCATCCATGGCCTGCTGCATCTCATCTATTCTATTATCTGGTTGTGCTTCTGGAGCAGTAGCGCCTGGTGAAGGGGCATCGAGATCGTAATTCCAGTTGGCTCTGGTCCTTGTATCTATGTGGGTATGACAAGGCATGATGATGCTTCGAACAACTCATTTATGTACTACCAAGTTGTATCTTCCATCTCCCCACTGCTTGATGAGGTGGTTGGTCTTGCAGTACTCCATATCAAGAAACACGGCGGGAGTGGCTCGCAAATGACCAAGACGATCACCTAGACCAAACTTCAACGCGATGTCGGTGATCATCCTGCCAAAACAAAAATGAGTCTTCCCTCTTATACAAGTGAGTTGGATGTTGGACAGTATGAAGGCCACTGGATTCACATGGATGGAAAGAAAGGCACATCGGAGCAGGAACAACTCCCTCTGATTTACCTTGTGATTATTGTATCTCCCAAAAAAAATGTTGCTCAAAACCCTGTCAAAGTAACAGATGGCGGATTTTTGGATGTGAGTGGCGTAGAACTCATCCCACGCCGAATTTCGTTCACTTGACAAATCCTCCCAAAGCTGAAAAGCCTCTGTCGGCCAATCTGCGTCTCGTGAAAGGCAGAGTTGCACACCTTCGCCTTGTTGAAACCCGAACCACTTGCTGAAAGTCTCCTGAGTAAAGGAATACTCTGTTCCGAGTAGTCGAAATGTAGAATTGCCGACCATGTACTTGGTTGCATCATTTGGAGTGTTGTACACATACGAGCTTAAGAACTCCAGGGTCAGAGTGGCGTACGTCAGACTGTTGCTTTTGCAAAGCGGTCTTAGACTGATATTCAAAAGTAACCAGTTAACATTGTCGAGGAGCCCAAGTTGGGTTAGGCACTCCTCTTCAATATAACGAGTTACTTCAATGGTTCTTTTGTGATAGGCGATGAATCGTGCATGTTCAAGCTCTTTGGCTTCACCCTCACGGGACGGGGTGTTGATAGGAATTGGGTTTGCCATGGATTCAAAAGGTTGGAAAATGAAGGGAGATGAAAAGAAGAATAAGGTTCTTGTAATTTGTGAATAAAGAAGGTGGTGAGATGAGACTAGTGCTCATACTGATATATAAAGAAACATAATAAAGAAATGGTTGCTAAAAATGCTACAATTATTTGGTGGTTGAGGAGTTGATGAGAAAATGGGTGTGAAAGTACCTATTTATAGGGGTGGATCATGTGAACATTGGAGAGGAAGTGGGTGAGTGGAGCTCCAACGGTCATAAGAATGTTGCAGATGATCGTTATGGGATTCTGACTGCGTGACGATCGTATGACCATCATGACGGTCGTCAAGATGCCAAGACGATCGTCACCCTTATTAAATGGGCAACGTGGTAATGGGTTTTCCTCACTTAATTCTATTGATCTTTACTATTTTTTTCGCACAATATTTTTATGTAGCCTATAGAAGTTACATAGCAGTGGCATATATTTTAATAGTAATGTATTATATTTGTAGCAGAAGAATAAAAATTGACAGTAATAGCACTAATGCTTATAATAGACAGTGATAGAAATTTATTTGAAACAAAATACTTGTAACACACTACTAAACACTTATAACTCAGGCACAAACAAATAGAACAAAACCGAAATCTTTATTAAAACTTAGAGAAGTGTAGTAGTCATAAATTGAAATAAACTGAAAATTGAAAAACAACTAAAAATCAAATTGAACTAAAATTAAAATGCTGAATTCAAATAAAATTGCTGGAAAATTATGATGAGTGTTGAAATCGGAAATTAGCCACGATGTTTGTGGATGGACTCTAATGCTTGACTTAGATGGTCAAATTTTTCTACGGCTATATCTCTCAGAGTAATGATGTATATACGTAGGTCGTGGTTGTTATATTGCATGATTTGCATCTCAATACAGAGAGTTTCTAAAGTAAGCTCAGGATTGGCTGGAACAGCTGAAGGTGTAGGTATCACATCAGGTTTAAGTTTTTCCTCTTCTTCAATCATAACCTCATGGTGGTCTGAATCATAATAATTTGAAGGATTCTCGAGTTGGGAGATCATCCAGGAAGTTCCTCGAGGTAGAAGGAGATGGGGTTGGATTTCCCTCGAGATTTGGTCAGAGTTTCCAGTTGGTCAGGTGTGGTTAATAAGAGCTCGTCGAATTTCCTTTTTTTCAAAACCGCGACATTCTTGTTGTTCATCTTGCCCCCGGATATAACTAAGTTTATTGGGAATTTTTCCCAAGGGCAATGGGCATCTAGATACCATTCTGCATGTGTTCCAGGGAGGTGGAATTCTTCAGAACGAGACACACAAATGGCCACAGGAAAGGGAGAACCATCAGACTGAGTATCCTCACGGCTTCTCATTACCCCACGGTCCTCGTGCCCGGGGGGGGGGGGGGGGTCTCTCATTTTCCTGTACTGCTTGAGGTGGCCCTCTTTAATCAGTATTTCGATGGCTTCCTTCAGGTGGACGCAGTCTTCGGTTATGTGTTTGTGGCTTTTGTAAAAGCGGCAGTACTTGGATTTGTCGGTGAAGGGCTTGTGTGCCATTGGTTTGGGGAACCTTACCCTGCCCTGCTTGAATTCCGAATTGACACATTCGGTGAGGATATTCTCCCGGAGATCAGTTAAAAGTGTGTATTCGGAGAAGCGCCTAGCCGGACTTCTTCCTTAGCGGACCTAGCGAGGCTTGTCGTCTTTTCGCCTCTCCACAGCGTGACGAGGAGCAGCATAGTCATTATGTTTGATATTTTTGGTGTCGTCCTGAATACGATTGCTCCTGACGTTGTGGGCGACTTATTTTTCTTTGTACCTGATGTACGCTTGAGCTTTGTGCAGAAGCTCGTCTAGAGAACGACGAGACTCGATCCCAACTTCCCTCTTTAGTTCGCTTCAGGGGAGGAGTCCCTTTTCAAGGAGGTTCTTTTACTTGTAGTCGGTCGTATCTACCTCGACGACCTCTCAGTTGAATCGCTCAATGTACGAATGTAATGTTTCATTTTCCCCCTGAATGATGGCTTCGAGTGTAGTATCATGCCATGACCCCTTTTCTGAGTGTCATGGAGAACAAACTGCACTTGACATTTCCCCCGATGTCATTGCGGTAGTCTAACATGACATTGATGTTGTCGACATGATTGTCGGGGTCATTAGTCCCGTCGTACGTTGCAAGGTTAGAGGGCTTCTCCATGTCCATTGGGATTTGGGTCTCCATGATGGCCCAAGAAAGTGGATAGCAAGGGTCATCCTTGTCGTTCCTCAGGGCCGAGTAGTCCTCATTCCTGAGACTTTGGTCTAGGCGGGAGACACTTTCGGCTGGCTGTTGGAATGCTCAAGGCGTCCTCTGGCTTTGTTCTTCTTGGGCTCCAGGGAGCACTGTCTTCGGCAAGGAGGGGAGCGCCCGCGCTTTTTAGTGGTCTCCGTCTGATTCCTCTCCCACTGAGGTTTGCACCCATGTCCGTGAGGAGAGGGGCTGCATGATCGGTGGGACCTCCGTCAAGGATATTCTACATAACACTCTATTTCTAGTGCAATGATTCTCTCTTGATGTTCAAATAGCATGAGGTTCTTCTGGTTAAGCGTGTTGGCCATGGCTGTGATAGTGACATCTTCTTCGACCAGTATCGTAATGGGCTGGAAGGTAGCCGCGACCAGAGGCTGAAGAGAGCCCTTGGCCTCTTGTTTAGGGGAACAGAGTGGCAGGTTGTTCGTCCTGTGCATTAGACTCATGGACGACGTGGTGGTCATCGTACCCACTAGTGGTGTAGTTGATGAGGCCCTAGACGCGATTGTCACTGTGTTCGTTGGTCATGTTGGATGGTTCAAAGAGACAGGGTGAAGTTTTGGTCCTTCGATTCAAAAGACGAGGAGAACTTTTATGTTTCCACAGATGCCGCTACGGATCTGACCTAATCTGAAGGAACCTTCCAATGATGAACAAATACGGTGGAGAAACGGAGGGGTGGGGGTGTACCTTCAAGGTACTCCGATGCCAATGTGAGAAAGAGCTATGGAGTGCAAGTACCAAAAGTAATAAAAGTAGAATACCCGACTCTCTAGTGAAAGAGGATATTTATAATTTACCCCCAGCGTTGGGCCAAGATTCTTCCCATGGGATGGATCGACTAGGCTAAAGGAAGAACTGCCAAGGACTGCGTAGGAGCAGATAAGACCCAACATGTGGTCTTACCCTTGGTCCAAATGCCCCTTAATATCAAGATAAAATAACATACATTTGAGGAAGTGGAGCACATGGGAGACGCTCTCCCCATGTCCTTAGGTGTTGGGCCTTGGGCCCGTGCCAGACGGATTGAGCTTGTGCTCGACATATAATGCGTTTGGCCCAATCCAGAACACCTTGGATCCAAATTGTCATGATGGAACAAAGTCTTCCTCAAATAATACCTAACATGTCATATATCTAACTGTTAAATTATTTTTCAACTTATTGTACTATGAAGATCACTTATTATGAAAGGGACATACCAAAATTAATAAGTTCAAGAGAGTATATTTTGATAAGTCTAATATTTGATTAATCAGTGTTAGATGATAAAGTATCAGATGTAGATATTTTATCATTATATATATATATATATATATATATATATATATATATATATAAATGAGGATCAACTTACTCCAAGAGTAAGTCTTTTTAACTTATTTCATAATTGTAGCGTTTAAATTAGATTCAATCGAATGGTTAAATTAACATTTATACTTATAACCATTCGATTGAATCTAATTTAAGAGCTACAATATAAAGTAAGATAAACAAATTGCTCTTTGAGTAAGTTGATCCTCACTCTCTCTCTCTCTCTCTCTCTCTCTCTCTCTCTCTCTCTCTCTCTTTCTCTCTCTCTCTCTCTCTCTCTCTCTCTCTCTCTCTCTCTCTCTCTCTCTCTCTCTCTCTCTATATATATATATATATATATATATATATATATATATATATATATATATATATATATATATATATATATATATATATATATATATATATATATATATATATATATATATATATATATATATATATATATATATATATATATTTGGTCCTTTTACTTTATCTCAGGGTTCATTTTGGTTCCTTAACTTTAAGAAGTGTCATTTTGATCTCTTAACTCTTTAAAACATTCCATATTAGTCCTTTTGTCTTATTAACGACTGGTTTTTTGAATTTTTCCGTCGTTAATAAGACGAAAAAAACTAATATGGAACATTTTGAAAAATTAAGGGACCAAAATGACACTTTTTAAAGTTAAGAGACCAAAATGAACGCCGAGATAAAGTTAAAAGACCAAAAAAGATATTTTGAATATATATATATATATATATATATATATATATATATATATATATATATATATATATATATATATATATATATATAATGTGAAAAAAGGATAGAAGAAGAAAGTTGGTAAGAAAAGAGGACAAGAGAAAGAGAATAGAAAGAAGGATGAACTCTTGGAAGAGAAGAAGAAGATATTGGATTCTTCATCATCTTCATCAACCCAATCTCATGTACTTCATCTCCAAGGTGAGTTCCAATAAATAGTGTAGCCTTGAGTGGGGAGAAATACATGTTGGGATTTAGGGTTTTATGTGAAAAACATGTTAATGTATGAATCACATGCTTATATGATGTATATTATGCTTGTTTTGGTGTTTGGTTTCTAAATGAGCATGTGGGGTTTGAGTTTGGCCATGGATGATCTTCGGAACATGTTCTGCAGAATCTGGAAATCGCTTGAGTCGTTGTGCGAGCTCAAGGTGAGCTCTAGAAGAGCCTTTCTGCTACGCTCATTATGCAAGCTTCAAGCGAGCTGCTTGCTGATGAGCTATTATGCGACCATCGAGGACAAACGTTTCTGCCTCATCCTCGCCTTGCCGTCGCCGTGCGACCAACCAAAATATTGTTTTCCCGTTTCTTGTTTTCTTCATAACTTTGGAATTGTAACTCAAATTGGGGCGTGGTTGGAAGCATTGGAAAGCTATTCCAATGTTCTATTACAAGCGAACCAAACACATCAATATGAGGTTGCACTTTTTTAGAGAGATAATCGAGCATGGAGAAGTCCAAGTGCTGAAGGTTTTGACTAATGATAATGTTGCTGATATGATCACCAAGATATTGTCGAGTAGCAAATTCTTCCATTTTATGCAGTTGATAAAGCTGCATGATGAAAACTAGTTTGTTCCCTTGTTAGTATAAAGTTTGTTTCAAGGTGGAGATTTGTGGTATTTAGATTGAACTCTAGCCTCGAGAAGGTTAGCTTCATGGTTCGACAATAATCGAAAAATGTGCATGCCGTAGTCGAAGTCTGTTCTTGCATGTATATATATGTTAGTTTGTTGTTTAAGTTATTATGTAGAATTGGGCCAACCTGTCAAGCCAATTGTTTAGTATGTTATTTGAAAGTTAGACTTTAGTTTTCTTATAAATAACATACTAGTTTTCACTTCTCCTTCAATCCTTGATAGTCCTAATTAGAGGGGGAAAATAGTGTGGTTGAGATTCATTGTAGACATTATTTCCATAAGGTGTGAGTGAATCAAGAATTCATAATTTTAAACCACTTTGAATTGTCTTTATGTTCTCTTCTCTATTTTACTTTACTTTATAGTTTTCTTGTTAATAAAGAAATTGATCATATTCTGTTTTCTTTGACATCGTTTCACAACAATATAATTACAATATGATTGAAGATCTTTTTTGTCACATTTTTTATATAAATTTAATTAAATTTAAAGTTAACATTAAAATTGCTAATTCTCATTTTATTTTTAAAATTAATTCTAACCAATAAATAAGTAAAAAAATAGTAATTAAGTTAACACTATGCATGATTTGAATCCTCCCCACTAAAAATATCTGTAGATGTTTAAGAATTGGCAGAATTTTTGACCAAACAAGAAATGTTAAATTCAGTTCAGAATGTCCTATCAGATGTTGGGACATTATCAAACAGAGTATGTGAACTTATTTCAGGATGTCCTACCAGATGTTGGGACATTGTGTAAATAACTTAAGTTCAGTTTTTCAGGATGTCCCAACAGATGTTGAGACATCTCAGACCTGCTTCCAGAATTAATTATTGATTAACAGATCAGAGATATTTAAGGAGAGTTATCTGGAATTATTTAATGATGGATAAAAACAGAACAAGGCGCATCTGTAGGGAGTTTTATATTGAAGATTCTGATTAAAACAGAAGACCTAATGCACCTAGAATCTAGGAAGTAACAAACCCTAAATTCAAGGTGACAGTTGCTGCACATTAGGGCTGGATCATTCTACAGAAAGCCCAAAATTCAGATACCTATTTAAGCAACAGAAACTCATAGAATTGAGTACGAATTACAGAAGACAAAATAGGGTGTCTAGAGTTTTAATAGCAGGTTGTATTTTATGTACCACTTTATGAGCTTTTAAGCAAAAGTGCATTTGTGACTTGATTGAAACTGTTAAGTAAGATCAAGCTGTTTTGTTTGAAGGATGTCTTCAATTTCAGTAAACTTGTAAACTTGATCACTGTGTGATTAAGGGGGAGTGAGTAGGGTACTCTTATCTAAGTGAGTCTTAGGTAGAAATTGCATTGGGTAAGTATTAAGTGATAGATTAAACAGGGTGGTTTAAGTCTAGAATTAATATTACTAATAGTGGATTTCCTCCTGGCTTGGTAGCCTCCAGATGTAGGTGTGGTTATACACTGAACTGGGTTAACAAACTTCTGTGTTGTTTACTTTTCCTGCTGTTTAAGTTTTGGTTAAATTTGTCAAATGTCCTATTAAGTGTTGGGACATCTCTTAGGACATCTCATACCTGATCACAGAATTTCAATTGGCATCAGAGCAGGCACCCTGCCTGTTTATACTGGGTGAGATCTAGGGAATACAAATTCTGTAACATGGACAGAGATTTAGGGTCAGTAAATAGACCACCTATACTGGATGGATCTAATTATGACTACTGGAAGCCAAGAATGATTGCATTCTTAAGGTCACTTGACAACAGGGCATGGAGAGCAGTTAATGTTGGATGGGATCATCCTGTCCAAGACACCAAAGATGGATCAAAAGTGCTGAAACCAGAAGAAGAATGGAGTAAGGAGGAAGAAGACTCAGCACTAGGCAACTCAAAAGCCTTAAATGCCTTATTCAATGGCATTGATAGGAACATTTTCAGACTTGTACATCATTGTGAGCTGGCCAAAGATGTTTGGGATACCCTCAAAACAACTCATGAAGGAACATCAAAAGTAAAAATGTCAAGACTTCAACTTCTCACCACCAAGTTTGAAAACTTGAGAATGAAGGAAGATGAATCAATTCATGAGTTCTATATGAACATCTTGGATATAGCCAATACTTCTGGAGCTTTGGGAGAAAAGATGACTGATGAAAAGCTTGTAAGAAAGATTCTCAGATCTTTGCCAAAAAGATTTGACATGAAAGTCACTGCAATAGAAGAAGCTCAAGACATATGCTCCATGAAAGTTGAAGAACTCATTGGTTCTCTTCAAACTTTTGAGATGGGAATGAATGACACAAATGTCAAAAAGAACAAAAGCATAGCCTTGGTGTCAAATACAGATGAAGAAGAAGATGATGAATCAGCAAATGACAAAAGCTTATCAGAAAACCTTGCCTTGCTTGGAAGACAATTCAAACAGATTCTCAGAGGAATGGAAGGCCAATCCAAATCCAGTGGAAGAAACACAAACTCTGAGAACAGGAGACCATATGATGTTAACAGAAAGTCAAAGTTTGCTGAAAAGACCAGTCAAGATAAAGGAGTCAAATGCCATGAATGTGAAGGATATGGACACATCAAGTTTGAATGTCCTACCTACTTAAAGAGGCAAAAGAAAGGACTCTCTGTGACCTGGTCTGATGAAGACTCAGGAGAGTCAGAAGAAGAATCAGCTAAGCATATTACTGCTCTAGCTGGACTGTGTGAATATGATAGTGATTCCAGTTGTGGAGAACTTACTTATGAAGAACTTGAGCAAGCATTCAAAGATCTATACAAAAGAAGCTCTGAAATATGCAGTGATGTTATAAAGCTAAAGAAGCAGAATGAGACTTTAGAAGATGACAAAGCAAATGATCAGGAGATCATTGAAACCTTAAAAAGTGAAGTAAGCCTTCTCAACTCTAAATTGGAACATATGTCCAAATCTGTTAGAATGTTGAACAGCAGCTCAAACACACTGGATGTTATTCTCAGCAATAATAAACATTCAGGGGACAAAAGTGGACTGGGATATGACAGAGATGAAGCAAGCTCTAGCAGAACTACTTCAAAAACTACACAGTCAAACAAGATGTCCCAACAGATGCTCCAACATCAGAACACAAAGACAAACATAATGTTCCAACAGATGTCTCAACATTCTGGAAAGAACAAAATGAAGAAAAAATATCAAAGATGGAGATGCCATCACTGTGGAAGATTTGGGCATATCAAACCTCACTGTTATAAGTTACATGGATATCCAAATCAGATGTGTCAGCAACCTTCCAAGCAGAAAGTAGAAGGTACCAAGAAAGTGCTGCATAGAAATCAGCAACCTCCTAAGCAGAAGACAGAGGTCATCAAGAAAGTTTGGAGACCAAAAGCTGACATTCAGACTGATCTAAGCCACATATCCAAGAACAAGATCAACAATCAAGCTTGGAGATCAGCTGAACAACACTCAGAGCAGAGGCATCAAAAGAAATCTCATCTCATCTGGTCAAAGAAAAGTACTGCTTACATAGCACATACATCTCTGAGAGTATCAGCTAAAGAAGACTGGTACTTTGACAGTGGATGCTCAAGACACATGACTGGATTAAAGAATTTGCTAGTAAACTTAAAATCACATTCATCCAGGTATGTTACCTTTGGAGATGGAGCTAAAGGAGAAATCAAGGGAGTTAGAACCTTGAATTGTCAAGATGTTCCAAGACTAGATGATGTGCTGCTAGTTAAAGGTTTAACTGCTAACCTGATCAGCATAAGTCAACTATGTGATCAAGGATTCAGTGTAAACTTTACCAAATCTGAATGTATAGTGACTAACAAAGAACAAGAGGTTGTCATGAAAGGAGCCAGATCTAAAGACAACTGTTACATGTGGGAATCCCAAAATCTCAGTCTCACTTCAACCTGCTCTCTAGCTAAAGAAGAAGAAGTGAAACTGTGGCATCAAAGACTAGGTCATCTTCATTTCAGAGGCATAAAGAAGATCATATCCATGGATGCTGTAAGAGGTATTCCTAAACTGAAGATTGATGATGGCAAAATATGTGGTGAATGTCAAATAGGCAAGCAAACCAAGATGTCCCATCCAAAGCTCCAACATCTGACAACTTCCAAAGTTTTGGAACTTCTACATATGGATCTTATGGGACCTATGCAGGTTGAAAGTCTTGGTGGTAAGAGGTATGCCTATGTTGTGGTTGATGACTTTTCCAGATATACATGGATAAACTTCATCAAGGAAAAGTCAGATGTATTTGATGTATTCAAAGAATTATGTCAAAGATTGCAAAGGGAAAAATCCAGCTGTGTGATCAGAATTAGGAGTGATCATGGAAAAGAATTTGAGAATCAAAAGTTCTTAGATTTCTGTTTTTCAGAAGGAATTAATCATGAGTATTCTTCACCTATCACTCCTCAACAGAATGGGATTGTTGAAAGGAAGAATAGAACCATTCAAGAATCAGCAAGAGCTATGATTCATGCTAAAAAGTTGCCTCTATACTTTTGGGCTGAAGCTATGAACACTGCCTGTTACATCCATAACAGAGTTACTTTAAGGAAAGGAACTTTGTCCACAATATATGAAGTATGGAAGGGCAGAAAACCCACTGTGAAGTACTTTCATGTGTTTGGAAGTAAATGCTATATTCTGGCAGATAGGGAGCAAAGGAGAAAAATGGATCCTAAAAGTGATGAAGGGATTTTCCTTGGATACTCTATAAACAGCAGAGCATATAGAGTATTTAATTACAGAACAAAGGTTATCATGGAGTCCATAAATGTGGTAATTGATGATGTTTCTACAGATGTCCCAGAAGATGTTGGAACATCTGCTGATATCAAGATTGAAGCTGAAGAAAAGAATGATCAATATAACTTCACTCAAAATGATACAAGATCAGAAGATTCAAGCAAACCTCCCTCCATCAGAATACAGAAGGATCATCCCAAAGATTTGATAATTGGTGATCTCAACAGAGGTGTGAGCACTAGATCAAGAGAAGTGATTTCAGGTTCTTGTTTTGTTTCCAAAATAGAACCTAAAAATGTCAAGGAAGCTCTCACCGATGAATACTGGATTTGTGCTATGCAAGAGGAATTAGGTCAATTCACAAGGAATGAAGTGTGGAATCTTGTACCTAGACCTGATGACATAAATGTGATTGGTACAAAATGGGTGTATAAGAACAAGTCAAATGAACAAGGAATTGTTACAAAGAACAAAGCTAGACTTGTGGCTCAAGGATACACTCAAATTGAAGGGGTAGACTTTGATGAAACCTTTGCACCAGTAGCAAGGCTTGAATCAATAAGACTACTGTTGGGAATTGCTTGTATCTTAAAGTTCAAGCTATTTCAAATGGATGTGAAAAGTGCCTTTCTTAATGGTTATCTTAATGAAGAGGTATATGTAGAACAGCCTAAAGGATTTGCTGATCCAAGCTGTCCAAATCATGTATACAAATTAAAGAAAGCACTTTATGGTCTGAAGCAAGCTCCAAGGGCATGGTATGAAAGACTGACCACATTTCTTATCAAGCAAGGATACAGAAAAGGTGGGATTGATAAAACCCTATTTGTTAAAGATGAAGAAGGAAATGTCATGATTGCACAAATATATGTTGATGACATTGTGTTTGGTGGGATGTCTGATAAGATGGTCAAACATTTTGTCAAGCAGATGGAATCTGAATTTGAAATGAGTCTAGTAGGTGAATTAACTTACTTTCTTGGTCTGCAAGTAAAGCAAATGGAAGACTCAATGTTTATTTCCCAAAGTAAGTACTCCAAGAACATAGTGAAGAAATTTGGAATGGAAAATGCTTCTCATAAAAGAACTCCTGCTCCCACACATTTAAAGCTGACTAAAGATGAAAAGGGTGAGAATGTAGATCAAAGTTTATATAGAAGCATGATTGGAAGCTTGTTATACTTGACTGCTAGCAGACCAGACATTGCATTTGCAGTAGGAGTTTGTGCAAGATATCAAGCTGATCCAAAAGTCAGTCATCTCAATCAAGTCAAGAGAATCCTTAAATATGTTAATGGTACTTGTGACTATGGCATAATGTACTTTCATGGGTGCAAACCAATTCTCACTGGCTTCTGTGATGCTGATTGGGCAGGAAGTGCTGATGACAGAAAAAGCACTTCAGGAGGATGCTTCTTTCTAGGAAACAATCTGATTTCTTGGTTCAGTAAGAAACAGAATTGTGTATCCTTATCTACAGCTGAAGCTGAGTACATAGCAGCAGGTAGCAGTTGTTCTCAGTTGGTTTGGATGAAGCAGATGCTCACTGAGTACAATGTCCCACAGGATGTCATGACATTGTACTGTGACAACTTAAGTGCAATCAATATATCAAAGAATCCCATTCAACACAGCAGGACTAAGCATATTGATATCAGACATCATTTCATCAGAGATCTTGTAGAAGAAAAGGTGATTTCATTGGAGCATGTAGCTACAGATTTGCAATTAGCTGATATTTTTACCAAAGCATTGGATGCTACTCAATTTGAGAATTTAAGGGGCAAACTTGGAATCTGTTTATGTGAGATTTAGCAATTAATGAGATGTGCCAACATGTCATATGACATTGCATGGCATAAGTTCCAGATGGCAAAACCAGTCTGGACAAGATTCTTGGGAACTCCTTCTCTCATCATTTGCACTGTAACGGCTACTTACTTAGTAACTGTTTATAATCAGCTATCAAGATTCTCATCATACTATCATAATCGAATCACATTCACCAGCTATTCTCCAGAGATCATAAACCCTAAAGTTTTTCTTTCATGTTCTTCAACAATGTCTCAAAACCCTAAAGCTACTGAGGAAATTCTCAACAAGGAGGACGTGGTTCATGCCACTCCAATCTCTGTTGTGCCAATGTCATCAACACCATTGGACGAGCTCAGGGGATGTGCCTCTCACACTAAAAAGACAAGAACACCAAAGAGATGTAAAGATCAAATCAGAAGCAAAGCTAAAGGCAATCCCTCTCCTGCTAACATGTCCACAAAATACTCCAAATATGTTGATGATTCCATCAAGAAGATTGTCAACCAAGTTTTCTCTGAACAAAGAGTGGTGAGAGGGATCTCTGTTCCTTTGAACACCATTCCTGCACCTCAAGAAGAACCAGCTCAAGATACAGAGAACACTGCTGCAGAACAAGATGTCCCAACAGATGTTGGAACATCTGAAGATAAGAAAAAGGACTCATCTGATGTTAATCTGGAACAAACTGAGGACAAAGCCTCAAGTGAAAGTGATAAAGAAGTCTCTGAGGAACAAGCTAATGCCTCAACTGAAGAACAAAACTCTGCTGATCAACAAGCTGAAGAGGAAACTGCTCAATCTCCTCCAGTAGTCAATCTGGAGCAAGACTCTGATGCAGAAATCATAGTGTTCTGGACTGGGCCGTGACACTACGCACGGCACGGCCCAATGCTCGTCAAGCCCATGTCCAAACGACCATGTCCAAACGACCACAAGGACACGACAGGCGAATGACCACTCATCCGAGGAACGTCTCCCCGACTCCTTAAATACGTGTCGAGCAAAGAGCGCGTTCCCCGTCCTATGATCTCCGTCCACATATCGTCAACCCATGTCGCGGACACCTAAGCCGTGTCGGGCAGAGCCATAATGGCATCTCACTTACCACGTCACCCAACTCCCCTATATTATCTCCTTAGGGATAGGGGCAGTTGGACCAGGGGGCAGACCTTGGTCTAGGTCTTAACGCTTCTTACGCGTCCCCTTGCAGCTCCTCCTTGGGCCTAGCTAATCCAGCCCATTAGGAGCCTTGGCCCAGCGCTGGGGGCTCAATATAAATACCCCTTTCATGGCAAAGGGGCAGGTATTCTAACTCACACTCTGATAACCTTATTCTGTACCTTTTCTGACTTAAGCATTGGAGCACCTTGCAGGTACACCCCCCTCATTTCATTCTTTGGCCCATTCATCAAGATCTTGGAAGGCCCTCCTGATCAGGTCAGATCATATAGCATCTGTCAAACCCAGCATAGCCAAAAGGCTAAGGTCCAGGAAAGGAAAGATGCAAGCTAAACCTGTCATTCCTGAGAAGAAGAAGGCTAGTCCAAAGAAAGGCAAGGCTAAAGCCACCTTTGGTCCAGCAAAACCATGGAGCAAAGTTCAAACCCAGAAGAGAAAAGCTGCAACACCATCAGATTCAGATGTTGGATCAGATGTCCCAACATCTCCTCCCAAGAAGAAACCATCACCAGCAAGAGCTTCAACTGCTGTTCCAGAAGCTCCCTTGGACAACATATCATTCCATCTTGTCTCTAGTGTCAACAGATGGAAGTATGTGTACCAAAGAAGGGTTGCCCTGGAAAGAGAACTGAGCAACAATGCACTTGAGTGCACAGAACTCATTGACCTAATCTCTGCTGCAGGACTATTCAAGACAGTCTCAGAGTTCTCTCCCTGCTATGAACTTCTTGTCAAAGAGTTCATTGTGAATCTTCAGGAGGATTGCTCAAATGGTAAGTCCTCAGAGTTCAGAAAGGTATTTGTGAGAGGTAAGTGTGTTGAGTTCTCTCCCCAAATCATTAATCAGTATCTAGGAAGGGACACAGATGGACCCAATGAGCTAGGCAAGACAGATAATCAAATCTGTAAGGTGATCACTGCAAACCAGGTCAAAGCTTGGCCTGTGAAGGGAAAGCTCTCTGTGAGCATGCTTACCAGAAAGTATGCCATGCTTAACAGGATTGGAACTGCTAACTGGGTGCCTACCAACCACACTTCATCAATCTCAACTGGTCTGGCCAGATTCATCTATGCTGTGGGAACTCAAACCAAGATGGATTATGGAGCCTATATTTTTGATCAGACTATGAAGCATGCCATCTCTACTGCAACAAAGCTGCCAATAGCTTTTCCATCATTGCTGTGTGGTATTGTTCTAAGTCAATACCCTGGGATTTTAAATGAGAAGGACACAGTCTGCAAGAGAGAGAGCCCCCTGGCTTTTCATTACAAATTATTTCTAAGTCACCATGCTGCAGATGTTGAAGCACCTTCTGGGACATCTGCTGGTCCCTCCACTGCTAAGAATCCAATCTCCAGGAAGACCTTAATTGCTGAACTCAAAAGCACCTACAAAGAGCTTGAAGCTAGAAAGCAGAAGCTTGAGGAAATCATCAAAAGGTTGGAAAGTGAAGAAGATCCGAATGCTGCATCTGGTGAAGACAGTGAGGTTGATGGAGAAAGTGAAGCTGATAAAGATGAAGACACTGAGGTGGAGGAAGCAACTGATGGAGAAAGTGAAGCTGATAAAGATGAAGACAGTGAGGCAAATGTAATGACAGCAATGTAATGACAGTAATAGTGTCTTTGGCCCCTAATTTTGTGTCTACCAAGGGGGAGAACAACATCAAATGTAATTGTTGTTTCAATGAATGAAAAATTCTGTTTGTTTGCTTCTGAACTGAATAAGTTTTTTTTCCAAATGTAATTGCTGTTTCAATGAATGAAAAATTCTGTTTGTTTGCTTCTGAACTGAATAAGTTTTTTTTTCTGTTGAAACAAGACTGGATAAAGACTGGACACATATATGTTTGAGGGGGAGTAATCTCAAATAAGAATCAACAGAAAAGTAATGCTATACTCTGATAAAAAGAACTTCTGCTGCACTCTGAAAACCAGAAAAGATGTTAGCCAAAAATTAGCCAAAGGGGGAGTTTGTAGATGTTTAAGAATTGGCAGAATTTTTGACCAAACAAGAAATGTTAAATTCAGTTCAGAATGTCCTATCAGATGTTGGGACATTATCAAACAGAGTATGTGAACTTATTTCAGGATGTCCTACCAGATGTTGGGACATTGTGTAAATAACTTAAGTTCAGTTTTTCAGGATGTCCCAACAGATGTTGAGACATCTCAGACCTGCTTCCAGAATTAATTATTGATTAACAGATCAGAGATATTTAAGGAGAGTTATCTGGAATTATTTAATGATGGATAAAAACAGAACAAGGCGCATCTGTAGGGAGTTTTATATTGAAGATTCTGATTAAAACAGAAGACCTAATGCACCTAGAATCTAGGAAGTAACAAACCCTAAATTCAAGGTGACAGTTGCTGCACATTAGGGCTGGATCATTCTACAGAAAGCCCAAAATTCAGATACCTATTTAAGCAACAGAAACTCATAGAATTGAGTACGAATTACAGAAGACAAAATAGGGTGTCTAGAGTTTTAATAGCAGGTTGTATTTTATGTACCACTTTATGAGCTTTTAAGCAAAAGTGCATTTGTGACTTGATTGAAACTGTTAAGTAAGATCAAGCTGTTTTGTTTGAAGGATGTCTTCAATTTCAGTAAACTTGTAAACTTGATCACTGTGTGATTAAGGGGGAGTGAGTAGGGTACTCTTATCTAAGTGAGTCTTAGGTAGAAATTGCATTGGGTAAGTATTAAGTGATAGATTAAACAGGGTGGTTTAAGTCTAGAATTAATATTACTAATAGTGGATTTCCTCCTGGCTTGGTAGCCTCCAGATGTAGGTGTGGTTATACACTGAACTGGGTTAACAAACTTCTGTGTTGTTTACTTTTCCTGCTGTTTAAGTTTTGGTTAAATTTGTCAAATGTCCTATTAAGTGTTGGGACATCTCTTAGGACATCTCATACCTGATCACAGAATTTCAATATCTACATTTTGTCAATAATAAATCTAAGCCAATACAAAAGCTTAACAAAAGCAAGGAAAAGAGAATGCCCCTAAACTAACAAAAATCAAAAGGAAAATCCGACCGACGATAGGAGCAAAAACTAAACCTACAAAAATCAAGAGGATGATTCATCCAATCGTATAAGGAACAATTTTTTCGGCCAATTTCCAACCACCTCCAAGAAAGAATCACAATATTGAAGAAGAGTTCTTCGACATCAAAGGACGCTTCAGTGAAAATGATATTGTTACACACATTCCATATGCCCCAAACAGTAACCAACCAAATAAAACAATTCATATCCTCCTTAATCTTATCCATCAAAGCCAAAAACCACAATAAAGCGTGTTTACACAAGGAATCCGCTTGTATCGGAATAAGGCCAAGCCAAAAGAAAATTTTCTCCCAAAGTAAAGAGATCTTAGGACAAGAGATGAATAAATGGAAATTTGCCTCTTCCACCTTGTTTCTAAAGACACAAAGCTTTGCCTCATCATTAACAATAATACCCCGAATAACCAAATTGCTCAGAGTTAGGAGACGGTCCAACGCCAAACGCCAAACGCCAAACAAAAACTTAAATTTTCAAAGGTAAACTAGTTTTCCAAATAACTTGAAGAAACAATCTAACCTCTTCTGAGAGTAAGACATTGAGCTGCTGGGAATTGAGAATTCAGTACACGAAATTCACCGAAAACTGGCCTGAAGGATCCAACAATCATTGCCACGTATCTGCTATATTAAAAACCAGTTGAAAAGATCCGCATAAAATCAAGAAATTATGCAGCACGCCTGCATCCAATCAATCGGCATCCAGACGCAACAAATTAAAGTTCCAACACCAATGGCCTTGAACCCAAGAACCAACATCTTCCATAGTACAAAACTTGTTAGCAGCCACTGCATAAACAATATGAAAAGCCGATCTAGCCGAAACAACCCCATACCAGGTTGAGTTCCAAAAGGAGATGGCAACCCCACAACCCAAAACAGGTTTAATGCATGCTTGAAACAAAAATTCAGTCGAGAAAACCTTAATTTTCAACAAATCTCTTATCCAGAGTGATTCTTTATCCGGAAAAGGTGCCACTTCGAAATCATGAACCCACTTACTTAAGTTGCCGTACCTACCTTCCAAGAAAGATCTCCAAATTTCAGTCCCGCCAATGAGAAATTTCCATAACCATTTGGAAAGAAGATCTTTATTAAACAATCCTATGTGATTTACACCCAAGCCTCCTTTCTCTTTGGGCATACACAAGTCACTACATTTAACCCAATATATGGAGTTACAATCCTTCAATCCCGACCAAAGAAACCGATGTTGAATTGCTATAATGGCTTTCACAATCCTTGAAGAGGCTTTGTAAAGAAGTGAATATGCATATTAGTTAGGATGGATTTAATAAGAGTGACTCGGCCTCTCATCGAAAGATGTTTCCCCGTCCACGAATTCAACCTACCCTTAAGGCAACTAAGAACCGGGTTCCAAAACAACAGTTTCCTTTGATTTCCTCTAACAGATAAACCAAGGAAATTAAAAGGAATTAAACCTGACTTACAGTGGAGAAAAATTGCAGCCGCTTCGAGAAAGCCATAATATAAGCCAACACCAAAAATACAGCTCTTGGAAAAATTGATTTTCAATCCCGAAACTAATTCAAAACCACGTAAGACATATTTAAATGCCCATAAATCAACATAATTACCATTGCTAAACAAAAGCATGTCATAGGCAAATTGGAGGAGCTCAATGGACGATCCTTCGCTATTACAAAACCCCGAAAGCATATTAAGAGCCTTCTCACTTTGAATCAAGACAACCAAAATTTCCGCAACCAAAACGAACATAAACGGGGCTAAAGGGTCTCCCTGCTTAAAACCACACTCTGCCTGAAAATCCCTGGACAGACTACCGTTTATAAGAACCGAAACAAAACTAGAACAAACCACTCATTTGGTCCAATTAATACCAAAATTCATAGCCGTTAGAACTTGAATGAGGAACTTCCAATCCATACAGTCATAGGCTTTGACGAAGTCTACTTTAAAGAGGATGCACTTTCTTTTGTCTCTTTTCGCCAAGTCAATGATTTCATTAGCAAGAAAAACTCCATCCAAGAGGTTCCTCTCCGAGATGAAAGCCATTTGCAATGAAGAAATTAAACTAGAAATGATAGGGGCAAGTCTTTTGGATAATAACTTGGAAATCACTTTAGACACACACCCGACAAGAGAGATTGGCCTGAAATCCCCAAAACATAACAGACTGCTTACTTTCGGAATAAATGCCAGGAAAGATGAAGAAAAAGTCTTAAGGTGGTCTGTAGTCGAGAAGTGCAAAACACAGTTCACGAAATCATCTCCTACGATGTCCCGACAATATTTGAAGAATCCAAATGAATAACCATCAGGGCCATGCGATTTAGAGTTGTCACAATCGAAAACAGCTTCCTTAATTTCCAACCTAGTAAAAGGTGCATCAAGTTTAAGTTTATTCTCTTCACTCAATTTCCTCACACCAGAAAAATTCATGCAGGGCCTAGCTAAAGTCTCTAATTGGAACTTATTCTTGAAGAAGTCAAAAGCTTTTGCCTTGATATCCAGAGGATTCTTAAGAAGAATACCATTTGACATAATAGCAGATATGGAATTTGTCCTGTTTCTTTGCTTTAGCGCATAATGGAAAAACTAGGTATTTAAATCTCAGTCTTTCAACCATCTAGATCTTGATTTTTTGAAAGATCATACTTTCTTTCAATCTCAAATCACTCCAGAATTTTTCCTGATCCATAAATCTATCTCTACGATAATCTTCTGAAAGATCATCATAACAATTAGCCAGCTCCGAATCTATCTTGTTAAGGGTATCAACCCGACTTTCTATGTTAAGGTCCAACCTACCAAAAACGTTATAATTCCATTCCTTTAAAAATATTTTCAAAGCCGTAAGTTTTTGTTTAAAGACAAAAGTAGGAGTGCCATGGAATTGCATCGAAGACCAATTATCCTTCACAAAGGTCATAAAGCCCTTATGCTGTAACCAAGAATTGAAAAATCTGAAAGGTTTCGGGCCATAATTCACGGAAGAAGGTTTGAGCCAAACAGGGCAATGGTCAGATACGTCGCGATTCCCTACTGATTGAGATTTGTAATCATAAGCATCAACAAGAATCTCATCGATAAAGAACCTGTCAAGTTTGCTACAATTCAACCCATTGGAATTAAACCAAGTAAATCGCTTTCCTGCAAACGACAAATCAATCAGGATCAAGTCCAAAGCAAAAGAATTAAAATTTGAATAATCCAAAGCAGAGGATGGTCTTCTACCTTTCCTCTCATCACTATTCGTGACCGTGTTAAAATCTCCTCCAATGACCCATTTACCCTCAGTCTGCATACTTTTAAACTCAATGAGGTCATGCCAAAATCTCCTTTTTTCCCTCAAACTACACGGGGAGTACACATTGACAACAAAAAAATTAATTCCTTTCCAAAGAAGATTGGTACACAAGAAACCATTGCCTTTGAAAGACGAAATGGGGACAAATAACCTTCCTCCATATAGTTAAAATACCTCCTGAAGATCCTGAAGAATTGTTGGCTGACCAACAAAAATCTTTATTACCCCACAGACCTCTTACCATAACCTCATGCATACAAGAGATTTTGGTTTCTTGCAGAAAACAGATATCAGTTTGTCCATCCTGAAGAATTTTGTGAATACGCTTTCTTTTGGATGACAACCCACACCCTCGCACATTGAAAGAAACTATGATCATTGAGTAGGATTTTCAAAAACCCTATTGTTTTTAAACACAAACCTATCTTCATCTTCCAAATTCCTAACAATATCAACAAATACCTCTTCATCAGTATCAGCTACAATGCCAAATCTTTCGATAGAATTCCAAATCTTGCTAGGGACTCCCTCAAGACATTCCTTGAATTTATGATTACTTCTGATGATATCAAAATCATATATAGAACAACCAAAAGAGCCTTGAGGATCTTCAGGAACATCTCCTACTTCAGGGATGGCAGGGCAGACCGGATTCCTACAATTTTTCAGATTTGCGCCTTTAGTTTTGGACCTTGTCAATAGAGCACGAGAACTTATCTTTATCAGAGTAGAATAAAAAGAAGGGGAAAAAGGTATCTGTATGTTATCGTAAAAAAGAAATAGATTTTTTTTCTTTTTTAACTCCTTGGAAACATGCCTAGCTCCCTCGTTACAACAAACCAAAGGGGAAATATGATCTTCCAAAGAGAGATGCCTAATTCTAACCGCAGAAGACCCACCCAACTCAGTCAAACCCAAAGGTAAGTCACCATCTATACCAACTGCATTGCAGACTTATGCAACAGGTTGATAACCTAAATCTGTCATAGGAACAACAACCTCTTGAATAAAAGAGTTAACCAAAGGGAGGGAATTACCTTTAACTGAAATATCCACAAGTTAATTAGCCTTGTTATCCAAAGACTCACTAACATGGGATCACATAAGAGACGCACTACTTCCTAGGTTGTCCTCAGAAATGTCTGTGCCATACTGACTGTTAGCCTCCCCATTGAAAAAAGTAGATGACTCGTCACCTTCCATCTCTTGGTCCAATGAATTAACAGATTCATTATTATCAGTATCCGAAGAATCAAAGGGGGTATCACCTTGTTCCTCTTCTGAAAAATCTGATGTAACAGGGCTTGGGAAAACTTCGTTGACCTGGATGTTGAATTCAGCTCCATTAACCTCAAGAACAACAATGTCTCGCAATGTCTCAACAACCTTAGTTTTAATATGGATTTTGACTTCATCGTATCTAGCTTTTAAGAGCGTGGCCGAATCAGCTTTGATGAAGACACCAAACCTCTCAACAATGCTTCTGAATCCGTTCTCGTTCCAAGAAAAGAAAGGAATATCCCTACACAAGATCCAAACAAACCTGAATTGGTTCACCACCCCAAGGCTCCAGGGAAGGATACTCGAGAACCACTTATCGCACCAATCTTTAGCTTCTACGATAAATCTCTGCAAAGCTCTCTGCTCCTTAGATTCAAGTAAACATAAACTGGCTCCTAGGGGAGTAGCCAAAATTTCAAAGAAGCCCTTTGCATAGAGAATCCTCTGAATCAAAAAAGGTTTGACATTATCAAGCACTTTCCCTACGAAAACTCTCTCAGCTGATGACAAATCTTGACTGTCTAAATGAACTCTAGTGAACGAAGGAGAAGAGATAGGACCAGCTTCCTTAGCAGCTCTATAAGAATGTTTAACCACATCAGCATAAGTACCAAAAATCCCAGCATTTGGCGCTCCAAAGAAAGGCATAGCCTTTACAAAAACCGGGTTGTTCGCAGCTCTCTGAAATCTAGACACATTTGCATGAATCTTCCTTTCATCCAAAAAAATACTATCCAGTTTTATCGCAAGTACACGCGGGTCATGAACTTTACGAAATCGAGCAAAACCGGATCTCAACCCTCTCTTGTCCCTCCTATCAGGGATGAATACTTCTGAGATTAAACCATAAACTGTGAAAACTTCAAAAAGCTCTTTAGCTTGCACTTTGTTGGGAAACCTGAAATGAAGAAAGACACTGAAGGTTCCGCTGCACCCGCCCCATTGCCTTTGTTTTCATTCCAAACAGAGAACTTAGGATTGCCTCCTCCTTTCTTCATATAGGGAACTTTTTCCCAATTCATGGGATGAAAAAAGACGGAAAAGAAAAGAAGAGAAACAAGGATACTATCAAGAAAGCAAACGAAAAATCACAAGTGCACAACCCCAACCAATGAAATTCTAGTCAACACCAAAACCCATAGCCCTAAGACTTGGAGTTTAAGCCAAAAATACCAAGAAGAATCACAGAGTCGAGAAAAATACTCCCAAAGAAACCAAAGAAAAGACTTTCTCAATAGTGAAAACTAGAGAGAAAGGGAACTCTCTCACTCTAAACATAACTCAATTCAAATTATTCTTATTAAATTATTAATAATTTAATAAGTTATTTTTGGTTTGGCCAGAATTCGAACACTCTAATACACTAAAGAAAAAAAAAACGTTATTTTCTCTCATATACTCCACAGAAAAATATTAATTTTTTAAAATCAACAATCAATATATTAAAAAAAGAAGAAAAAAGGACAAAGGACAATACAAAGGAGGGGACAACCGCCAAACATTATGAATTTTCAGATCAAAATAAATCTAGAGAAATATTAAAATTCAATAAAATTAAAACTAGATATAAAAATATATTAAAAAATAGAGATAGTAATACGTGTATGGATGGAAAAAAAAATGAAAAATAGTTATTTTAAATCAAATTTTATGAGTTATTCATAGTTAATTAAAACTTAATAATTATTTGACTAAATCATTCTATCAGTTTACATTTTTCTACCTTTTATAAAATAATACCAATATCAACTTTCACAAATATTTCTTCTAATCTTACAATTATTTTTAAATTTATTAAATAAATAATTTATCTAATCTATATATTATGCAAATATATTAAATACAAAATACAATTAATAAATGTATTTAAAAAAATACTTTTTTTAATAAATAGTCAAGAATAATACCAATCTACTAATACATTTTAAAGTTTATCTTATTTTGTGTCATCATAAAATTTATATATTTTTAAAATTTTTAATTCACTAAACAATAAAAATAAAAAAAGGTTTTCGTGACAAAATTGCCCACTGTCTTTCTCAAGTTCATTGTATATATAATTGGTGTTCCATTGCACCAAATAAGAAGGGACAAACATCTGTTGTCTGTCTGATAAGTCCTTTTTGGTTTACAGAAAAACAAGAACATTGTTTTGTGTGTTGTAATTTGCAAAGATGGAAGATGAACATGTTAAAGATCCATTGTTGAAGAAAATTTACTATGAGAATTGTTCTGGTTGCAAAGTTGACCAAGCAAAAGAGCTCAAAACTGATGTCACTCTTCGTAATCTCTTGAACATTTGGATTGTGGTTTTATGTAACTGTAAGCTATTCATTCATTCATTCATTCACTAAATTTTTTCTTATTTTATTCATCAATGATATTTATCTTTTTCCTTTTTTTCTGTGTTTTTCAGCTTTGCCTATAGCATCTCTCTTCCCTTATCTATACTTCATGGTAATTTCATGATCTTAATTGCACTATTGCACATAATAATATAATATTTTGAGTTTTTTTTATGTAAAGACTATTTTGTTTTAGGTAAGAGATTTCAATATTGCAGAAAGAGAGGAGGATATAAGTGCTTATGCTGGTTATATAGGTAAGATTACTGCTTTATTTTAACTTCATTTCGGTCCGTATAAGTGTCGTAGTATGAATTAACGGTGATAACAATATCAGTATTGGCGTCTGTCGATTCTGTTTATGATCCTAATATGACTGTTAAAATGTTGTAGGATCTGCATTCATGCTTGGAAGATCATTGACATCTATATTTTGGGGAATGGTAGCGGATCGTTACGGTAGGAAGCCTGTTGCAGTTTTCGGAATTTTAATGGTGTAAGCAAATATGTAATTGAAGTTTGTTTAGACTGAGTTATTAGAATTTATAAAAAAAAAAATTGTTACATTATTGATGATGATAAAAATACTTGATCTCAGTATTATTTTCAACACACTGTTTGGCCTAAGCACGAGTTTTTGGATGGCGGTTATTACGCGATTTTGTCTTGGATCTTTAAATGGTTTACTTGGAGCAATGACGGTACCAATCAACTCAAATATAACTAGTTTTTCGTTTGTATATTTCTATATCAGTTGATTATTTTGATAAATCGTTTTCTGATAACAGGCTTATAGTACCGAAATTTTTAGAGAAGAAAAGCAAAGTCTTGGACTCTCCACGGTAAGCTTATATATTCTATGTTCGACACCAACAAGACACTGACACATGTTGCGCGCACCAAGTTCAGTAGTGTTGACGCATTAGTGCCTCATGGTTGATATCTTCTATATGATTTCAGTTCAGTGCAGCGTGGGGCATAGGTTTAATTCTTGGACCAGCAATTGGAGGTTATTTAGCTCAGGTATTTGATGCTTCTTTATTCTTTTTCTTCGGTAGCGAAAACAAATTCTTTATAATATAACAGAATTTGATATCTATTTTTATTTAACATATCTCGAATACTTGTATGAAAATTATTTTCCAGCCAACAGTGAAATACCCTCATCTATTTTCAAAAGATTCATTTTGGGATAAGTAAGTGGTTTTTTAGTCATTTTTCCTTCCATCCTTATTGTTGATGTACTGACTGTAATTGTCAAAACATACTCTTGTTGCAGGTTTCCATATTTCTTGCCTTCCCTTGTCATATCGGCTTTTGCAACTGTGGTAGCAATTGCATGCATCTGGCTTCCGGTATGTATATCTGATTAGACTTCAGAAGAGTCTTTATCATCGATGTAATTGCTTAAACTTACTGCATCGCTGCAGGAAACACTACACAACCACCCTCTAAGCAACAAGTCTACTGATGATGCTGAAGCTTTAGAAAATGGAAACAAAACGAAAGACATAGACAAAATAATCCCAAAAGATAAAAGCCTCTTCATGAACTGGCCCTTAATGTCTGCTATTGTTGTGTACGGCATTTTCTCACTTTGTGATATGGCTTATCAAGAGGTACTTTCGGTTTGTTTGGACTGACTTATTTTAACTTGCGAGACTATATAAGTAAACACCGTTCTACTTCATTACAGATTTTCTCATTATGGGCTGTTAGTCCTAGAAAGTTCGGCGGTTTGAACTTTACAACGGACAATGTAGGCAATGTTCTCGCAATATCAGGTATGTCCATTATATTTATACATTTCATGTTTCAAGATATTCCACTTTATAACTCACCTCTTCATGAATTGTCAATGATCAGGTATGGGTCTTAGTGTCTCCCAGGTTTTTCTCTACCCAACATTTGAAAGAATTTTCGGACCTTTAAGAGTTGCTCGCATCGCAGGGGTAAGTTTTTGCAACTCGGCATAACGACATTACAATGGTTCTTGTTCTAAATGTGTCTTGTTACCTTATGTAGATTTTATCAATACCTCTGCTGCAAAGTTACCCCTTCATAGCAATGCTTTCCGGCATTACACTATTTCTAGTTATTAATATAGCTTCAGTTCTGAAGAATGTTATATATGTAAGTTTTATCTTTTGTTTCTTTAACCAATCATGAATGATAGTTTCAATTTTCAAACATTATCGCGTTAGCTTGATCATAATTGTGTTATAATTGTGTTTTTTATGGATTTCAGACCACCGTTATCACCGGTTTATTTATCATGCAAAATAGAGCCGTGGTAATTTTTTTTCTTTAATACTAAATTTTTATTTCTTTCCAAAAGTTGATATTATTATTTGAGGAAAATGTGGCGTAAATGGAATGTTGATTTGGAAAACAGGATCAACATCAAAGAGGGGCAGCTAATGGCATTGCTATGACTATAATGTCAATATTCAAAGCAGTTGGTCCTGCTGGAGGTGGTGCAGTGTGAGTTCCCTTTGATTTCGATAACGATTTGTACAAATTTCATGTTAATTTTCATTTCTGACTATAATGATACATTGAAAACAGTATAATATATTCAGTTTTCTTAGTCTGAATTTGAATTTCGTCAATGCAGATTAGCTTGGTCACAAAAACGGATGCATGCGTCATTTCTTCCAGGTATGATTTGTATCAAAGAAGCAATATCCAAGAGAATGACATAGGAACTCTTGCGTGAATAGGACATAAATATACTTAAGAACATTTACGCACTCGTTTCTTTTATTCGTAAAGCTAATTGTTGTGCATTTAACTGCAGGAGCTCACATGGTGTTCTTTGTTCTGAATTGTGTTGCCGGACTTGCAGTGGTATTGATGTTTACACCATTTTTGAGAGAAAAGAAGAAACCATCTCAGGAGATTGTTACACTATCATAAGTGTATTTTTGAATATGGAATGAAGTTGTTGGGATGTCGTTATTTGTGGAATAGTTATTGACTTATTCAAGTTTAGAATGAGTTGTTTTTGAATAAACATATTCTTTAGGTATATTCTTTGTTTATTTGTTCTTCTTTAGAAATAGCCACACGATCTAGTCATGTAAATCATGGCTCCTTATTTTTCTCATTTTCAGTTTATGAATTGGCTATATTATGCCATTTATTTCTATGAATAAATCAAGTTTTAAGAGCTACAATATAACCTTCTCAATATTCCGAAGTTTGATGGATTATGATCATTGGTCCATACTAATGGAAAACTTGTTAGATCAAATGAGTATTGGAGCTTGGTGGAGCAAGGCCATGAAGAAACACTATTAGACAAATAAATTTTCCATCTAGATTGAATGCTACTGCAATAGCAGACCTTAGGGTAAGTAATAAAGGGTAATACTTTGACTGACACATGCTGCAATGGATCAATCTCAACACTGAGAATCATTTTAAGATATGTTATTCCATAAATTTGGCTTTTTACAAAGAAAAGACATAAAAAAATCAATCTTAAGAGGCTCGTTATCCAAGATAGCATTTATAAACTGAAGTAGTCCAAATACCATGATAGTAGGCCTCAACTTGCATCTCCTACAACATGGTTTGTTCTTGGTGAACTCTCTCTCCAAGTAATCTTCTTAAAGACATTGTTACAATTGAACAAATTCACAACATTAGATGAGAAATATTGCACAAAAAACTTATATCCAATCAGTATAAAGATAAATGTTAGCAAAATGCGACGACAAAAACCATTTACAATCTAAAGACAGACTCTCAATCGCATTTAATCACTTTCATTTTCTCAAAGACATATTTTAGCAAAATGTTATTCCAGTATAAGACTTCTTCATCAACCCGTGACGGCATAAACCACTTATTATTGCTCAACATTAGTGCAACAATGTAAACGATTATCATTTTTTGTCATTCATAACAAAAATAGATCTGATTCAGTAAAAGACCAAACTTTGGTGCAAAAACACACTGCTCAGGTTCCATAGGACTACACATAAAACCACTGAAGGTGCATTTAAAATATCTTGTAACTGTAAAAATGGAATAGGGTTAGGGGATTTCTATTAAGAAAAACAATTCAACAATCACATATACAATCTAAAAAAGAGAGAAAACGAGAACGGAAATGTGTGAAAGAGAGGAAAGAGAATTTGAAATTAGAATAGACATGTGTATTGATATTAGTTATGAAGAAGGACATAACCAACAAAGCATGCAATTTAGTTTTGATATGTTGATAGTAGATACTGAATAATAGTATTGGTATTGGAATTTGTCAATACCGTTTCGTAGTGATGATATTCGTTCAAAACCGTTTTTTCAAGTAGTATAGTAGTTTAGTTAGAATTCACCTTTTAAAGGTGAACAAGTAGGATGTCGTAGATTCGAACTCGTGTCTTTGTATTTGGTGTCCCGACATAGCTACTAATTGTTCTGTTTTTTTTTTTTTAAATCTTGGTATCTGATCTTACGACCGACTAATTTTTTAGGATCAATCTCACCGTCCACTAGCGATGACCGTTTAAAGACAAAGTAAAGCTTTGTATGGACTGACTTAATATAAGAATTGATAGCACCTAATAAAATTCAAATATAAGACTTTGAGAATGACACACTCTCAAAACTCAAACCTTAACGAATAAACCAACATTTGAGGATTCCAAATGTGTTAGTTTAACGGGTCAGGCCCAAGTATTCACAAATAAATTCGAGGATTCCAAATGTGCTGTTTTATAAAACCTTGGAATTGATTGAGTATATACTAATATGCAAGTAATTAAATGATGCCCATATTATTAAATACTAGTACTACCAAAACTAATCTAATTAATTTTAAAATTTACCTTTATTTTAATCCTAGAAATAAAATTTCTTTTTATTTATTTTAAATTCATTAAAAAAAGGAAAAATAAAAAACAGTTGAGTTTCCTTGGCCAATTTGTTCGTCTTTCTCTTGATTTGGTTTTTTGATTACATTTTCTGCAGATCCAATGGCATTTTCTTTCATCAAAGTTCATTGCATTGTTATTTTCTTCTCATCTCTGTCTCTCGGTCTTTCTGATTAGTCCTTTTTGCATTGCAAATAAAAAAAAATCGTTAAAGAGGATTACAGAAAAACAAGAACATTGTTTTGTTATTGAGTTTTATAATTTACAAAAATGGAAGATGTAAATGTTGGAGAAACATTGTTGAATAAAAAGTATTATGAGAATTGTCCTGGATGTAAAGTTGACAAAGCAAAAGAGCTCAAAACTGATGTTACTTTTCGAAATCTTTTGAACATTTGGATGGTGGTTTTATGCAGCTGTAAGTTTAGCATTGAAATTATGACACGGTCACCCCAAACACGACACAGACACCGACACGTTATTTTTCAGAGGTGTCAGGTGTTACATAGTTTTCAACTGCTTATTTATACATCACTCATATCTTTGTTTTTTTTTATGTTTTACAGCTTTGCCTATAGCATCTCTCTTCCCTTACCTATACTTCATGGTAATTTCATGATCTTAATTGCACTAGTGCACATAATAATGTCACATTTTGATGTAAAGACTATTTTGTTTTAGATAAGAGATTTCAATATTGCAGAAAGAGAGGAAGATATAAGTGGCTATGCAGGTTATGTAGGTAAAATTATTGTGTGTTTTTGTGTGTGGTTGTAAGTTGTAACCAAGGTTTTAAAAAACGGCTGTGACAAAATAGTATCAGAACGTTATTTAAAACCTTGGTTGTAACTTCTTTTCTTAGACGTGTTTTATCTTCATAATCTCTTTATTTCTGATCATAATATGACTGTTAAAATGTTGTAGGATCTGCATTCATGTTAGGAAGATCTTTGACATCTATATTTTGGGGAGTTGTAGCGGATCGTTACGGTAGAAAGCCTGTTGCAGTTTTAGGGGTTTTTTCAGTGTAAGTAAATTCGTCGTTTAAGTTTGTTTAGATTGACTTATAAGAAATAGTTTTCTATTATTCAGTATATATGATAAACGATTGAGTTATATGTGTTTAATTAAGTTGTTTATCCAATCAGAGCCGGAAAATTTTCCGTTACAGCATTGATGATGATAAATACTTGATTTCAGTATTATTTTCAACACACTGTTTGGCCTTAGCACGAGTTTCTGGATGGCGGTTACTACCCGATTTTTTCTTGGATGTTTAAATGGTTTGCTTGGACCAATGAAGGTACCAAACAACATAAATATAACCTTCAACATCAGGGAACAATCATAAGTTTGTCATTTCTATATTTGGATATCAGTTGATTATTTTGGCACATTGTTTCTGATAACAGGCTTATAGTACCGAAATTTTTAGAGAAGAAAAGCAAGGTCTTGGACTCTCCACGGTAAGCTTATATATTCTATGTTTGACTCTCGTTGATGCCTGACACTAACACGACACTGACACATGTTACATTCAATCATATTTATCCATACGTCAAGTTCAATAGTACTAGGTGTAGCACGCGTTATTGCTTCATTGATAATTCATAATGTGATATGATTTCAGCTCAGTGCAGCTTGGGGCATAGGCTTAGTAATTGGACCAGCATTGGGAGGTTATTTGGCTCAGGTACGCGACGCACTGACGCTTCATATCTATTTTAATCGAAGAAACTTTAAATTGTTTCGCTAATACTCGGTGAAATTTAAATTCCAGCCAGCAGTGAAATACCCTCATATATTTCCAAAAGACTCGTTTTGGGATAAGTAAGTAGATTTTTCGCCATTTTTAGTTTCGTAAGAATTTAACAATTTAGCCATTTCTTCCATCCTTATTGCCAATGTGATTATTTAACTGTCAAAACATAAACCTTGCAGGTTTCCATATTTCTTGCCTTCCTTGTCGGTATCAGCTTTTGCATTCGTGGTAGCAATTGCTTGCATCTGGCTTCCGGTATGTATAAGCAACGATTTTGATTTAAATAACTTCATAGTTTGTTAAACATGTATAAGCATTTGATCACTGTAGGAAACACTACACAACCACCCTCTAAGCAATGAGTCTATTGATGATGCTGAAGCTTTAGAAACTGGAAACAAAAGTAATGATGAAGACAAAATAATCCAAAAAGATGAAAACCTCTTCCTGAACTGGCCATTAATGTCGTCTATTGTTGTGTACAGCATTTTCTCACTTTATAATGTTGCTTATCAAGAGGTACTTTTTTACTTTTGGTCTGTTTGGATTGACTTACTTGAACTTTGAACTTATCTATAAGCACTTGTGAGACTGTTCGGAGATTTAATGGGAACATGTTATGAATTGTCGATAAACTGTTTTCAGCATATGAATTCTACTTCATGATAGGTTTTCTCATTGTGGGCTGTTAGTCCTGAAAGGTTTGGTGGTTTGAACTTTACAACTGATAATGTAGGTGATGTTCTCGCAATATCAGGTACGTCTTTGATATGTGTCACTCGAGATTTATTAGTGTTGGGATTAACATATTTTCTCAAATGATCTATGATCAGGTATTGGACTTATTGTCTCCCAGCTTTTTCTCTACCCATCATTGGAAAGAGCTTTCGGACCTGTAAAATTTGCTCGTATTTCCGCGGTAAGTTTTTGTCATTCATAGAAATTAATGCAACTCAGGTTCTTGTTCTAAAAGTGTCTTGTTACCTTATGTAGGTTTTATCTATACCTCTATTGCAAAGTTACCCCTTCATAGCAATGCTTTCTGGCATAACACTATACCTAGTTATTAATATTGCTTCCCTTCTGAAGAATGTTCTAAGTGTAAGTTTATCTTTTTGTTTCTTTAACAAATCACGAGTGACGACGTTTCAAACATCTGTATGTATTACACTTTACAAGCTTACCTAATTGTATTTTTTCTGGATTTCAGATGACCATAATCACTGGTTTATTTATCATGCAAAATAGAGCAGTGGTAATTTTTTGTTCCATTCATTACTGGTATTCTATTTTGAGGAAATTGTGGCGTAATTGGAATGTTGATTTGGAAAACAGGAACAACATCAAAGAGGAGCAGCTAATGGCATTGCTATGACTATAATGTCGATATTCAAAGCAATTGGTCCTGCTGGAGGTGGTGCAGTGTGAGTTTCCCTTTGATTTCATTGTTCCAAATTGTGAGATAAACTTGTTTATCAATGTATATGTTGTACAATCTTTCGTGTTAATTTTCTTTGCGATTGTTTGAATGAATTGTGCTAGACTAAAATCGAAATGGTTTGTAAACTTTGTATATCTTTGAAAGAACGATACCAGGTCTAATGGATCTTGGATATGCTCTGATACCATCTAATATTTGCGTCTAACTGAATCCATTGGTGAATGCAGATTAACTTGGTCACAAAAACGGATGCATGCGTCTTTTCTTCCAGGTATGAATATTGCTCAGATACTTTTAACGAGTCAAGTTCGACATCTATATACTCAAGAACATTATTGTTACGCATTTATCTGCAGGAACTCATATGGTTTTCTTTGTGCTGAATGTTGCTGGAGGACTTGGAGTGGTATTGATGTTTACACCATTTTTGAGAGAAAAGAAGAAACCACCCTCTGAGCAGTCAGTTACACTAACATAAATGGCTTTTGATTTAGAGATTATGGTCCAAACTCCAAAGACTCTTGTTACTAATTGATATATAGCATCAAAATAAAAGATATAACTTGAACCTTTTCTCTATAAAATTCCCTGAGAGGAAGAAAATTGTGAGGAATATTAGTGTAGATCAATCATAGTAGCAGATTGATTCTTTCCTTTACTGTATTTATGTAATATGTAAATGGTGTATAAGGGTGTCTGCGGTGCGGTTTTGAGACAAAAATTCATCCGATTTAAAGATAAAGTTATTCGCGATTCTGTTTTGGATGACTAGTTAAAAAAATTCAATCAAATTTTATGCGGTTTAATTTGAATATGTTTGTGGTTTTTAATTTTTTTGAATTGATTTTGCAGTTTTTATTTAGATTGATTTCGATTTTTTTGAGCTTTTCAATAGTTTTTTTGACTTTGAACAATTTAAAATCATGTTTCTTTGTAATTCTTTTGTTTGGGTCTAAACCCTTCATACTAAAAAAAAAATATAATTTTTTATGATTCAATATAATGTAAATAATAGAAAATAAGTTAATAGGCCAAAAGACTATAAACCCCAACTAATAATAATATAAATAAAAATACTCTAATATTAATTATAAATTATACATTAACTTAAATAATAATAATAATAATCAAATTTGGTTTTTGCAACATCTTAGATATGAAGTCTCATGGTTCCCATGTATAAAAATAATAATCTTCGAGTCTCTCTTTAGATAATTGCAACATAAATAATTTCTAGTTATTATTATTAATAATTTTCTTAAAATAAATTATATAATAATAAATGTAAAAATATTTAATTCATATATAGACCAATTCTTTAATGGTACTTCCTGATATGTCTCTCCGGAAAAAACAAATGTTGAGTAAAAAAAAGATGTTTATTGAGATATATCCCCGGAAACAGTGGATATTTTTGGAGACACGCCAGATATCTATTAGTATCATGGGGTGGATTAATAAATTTACAAAAATCATAGGATATGAGCCTTAAAATTAGAGTTCATATTTTTGAGGAGCTTTTTTTGTCTGGTCCTAAAAGGCCCGCTACCCATTAGGCTAGCCCATATGGGTCTGGGTAGTCCATTAGGTCCACATCACTATAAATTTTAAAAATTATATTAATACTAATATTTCCTTACACAAAAATAATACATTGATATTTCTCACCTCACAAAATTTTAATCTCTATTATATTCAATCTTTCTTTTTTAAATATTATGCATTAAATCAACATGTTTTTCTCGTATTCTATTAGTTTCTCTTATGTTAAATATTCGACTATTATTTTATACAATTTAGACATGTATTGCATTTAAAAACACATTATTGTATTTATAAAAGAACAATACAATGAGGAAAACAATGAGCATTGGACAAGGGTAAACAAGCCACCAACAAATAGAGGTAAGAGAATTATTCTCAATGGATCAAATTCACAAGTAAATTGCATAAATGGTTTTGAGGCATTAAGGGTTTTGAATGAGCCACTAATGGCCTTTGGGAGAGGATCATGATAGGTGCATGGAATGTAAAGGGGCTGAATAAATCAGGTAAGCTTCGTGAGATAAGCTCTTGTCTCCATAAGCTAAAACCTGAAATCATGATACTTATAGAAACATGGGTGAAAGAACAAAAGGCAAATAATATCAGAGGGAAACTGAAGTTCCATGGTAATTATCTAGACAATTATAGTTGGCATGCAAATGGTAGGATACAGGGAACTTGGGATGATAACAAGTGGGATATGAGGCAAGTTCAAGGCACTGATTGGTCCATTCATTGTGGTGTATATGATAACATGGGTAAGTTCCAATTTTGGCTCACAACAGTGTATGCACAAAATCAGTTGGAGCAAAGAAGAACACTTTGGAAAACTATAGAACAATTACAAATTACCAGTCAAGGCCCATGGTGCATCATGGGAGATTTTAATAATGTGTTGAAGACTCAAGATAGAGTTGGGGGTAACATGGTGACTGAAACTGAATACAAAGATCTGCAGGAAATGATGAACATAACAGGTCTTAGTGAAATGGAAAGTCAATGGGATCACTTCACCTGGAACAACAAGCATACAATAGGGACCATATACTCTAGAATAGATAGAGTAATTGCAAATACATATTAGTTTCAACAGAATATGGATAAGCAGTTGTAGATATTGGAACCAAGTGTGTCTGATCATGCCATGCTGCTAATTGAGTACAAAGTCCCTAGAATGATGAAGAGCAGAAGGTTCAAATTCTACAATTGTATCACTAAGATGGAGGGCTATGAAGATGTGGTTAGAAATAACTGGAATATTCCTATAATTGGAACTGCTATGCAGATTTTATGGTCCAAACTTCAAAGACTTAAACATGTACTAAATAATCTCAGCAAATCTCTGGTTCATTAGAGAACTCACTTGATGAAAGCTAGAGAGGAGTTGGAGAAAGCCCAACAAGAACTTACCAACAATAGAAGGGATAACACCTGCATGGAGAAAGTTAGGCAATGCACTGAAGAGGTCATAAGATGGAATGAAGTGGAAGATCAAATTTTACAACAAAAAGCAAAAATTGATTGGTTGAGAATGGGAGATAGCAATAATGCCTATTATTATGCTTTAATTAAAACAAGAAACCATCAAAGAAGTATGAACCAGTTACATAAAGATGATGGAACAGTGATCACAGACCAAGAGGGATTGGAAAATGAAGCCTTACAATTCTATGGTAACTTGATGGGAAGTAAAGTTGACAATCTGATACATGTGGATTTTGATGTGATGAGGAAAGGCAAACAAATAAACATGTCCCAAGGTGTTGATCTCATTGCACATGTTACTGAGAAAGAGGTAAAGCAAGCCTTAAATAACATTGGTGATTTAAAGTCTCCTGGTTTAGATGGTTATAGAGCGAAATTTTTGAAAGCAAGCTGGCAGATAATAAAAGAGGATGTAATAGTTGTTGTACAATAATTTTTCATCAAAGGTAAACTGCTTAAGGTGTTCAATAGTACTGTTGTAACCCTCATCCCCAAGTGTGATCAGGCAAAGCACATTAGGGAGTATAGACCTATAGCAATATGTACAACCTTCTACAAAATTATATCAAATTTATTTACTAACAGATTGGGAAAAGTGTTGAAAGGCATTATCCATGAGAGCCAAGATGCATTTGTTCCTGGACAGATCATTCATAACCATGTTCTACTTGCTTTTGAATTACTGAAAGGATACAGTAGAAAAGGAGGGACACCAAGATGCATGTTCCAGCTAGATTTTAAGAAGGCTTATGATATGATAAATTGGAATGCACTTAAGTGTGTTCTTCAAGAAATTGGTATACCTAAAAATTTTGTTGATTGGATTTTACTTGGAACTACCACAATGACATACAGGTTCAATGTTAATGGAGAGTATACTGCGGTGATGGAAGCCAAAAGGGGGATAAGGCAAGGAGACCCAATATCCCCTTTGTTATTTGTAATAATGATGGAGTATATGAATCGGTTGATGGTGAAAATGAAAGTTGATCCCAATTTTAACCACCATAGTAAGTGTGAAAAGCTTGGTATTACACATTTATCATTTGTTGATGATGTGTTGTTATTTAGCAAGGGAGATCTACATTAAGTTGATTTGATGTTGAAGGCATTTAAAAAATTCTCTGATTCCAAGGGGCTGAAAGTGAACCCTGGAAATTGTAAGATGTTCTGCAGTGGGATGGATGAAATAACAAAAAGTCAAGTGAGACATATAACTCGTTATGCTGAAGGAGAACTCCCTGTGAGATACTCGGGGATTCCACTGACTTGTTAAAGGCTGAATGTTAACTATTATTTGCCATTGGTAGAGCGAATTACGAGCAAAATCCATCATTGGACCTCTAAATTGTTAAGTACTACTGGACATATCCATCTGGTCAAGAGTGTGATTACGGCGGTGGCTCAATATTGAATGATGCGTCTCCCTATCCCTAAGGGAGTTAAACATAAAATTGAAGCAATTTGTAGAGCTTTTATTTGGTCTGGTAAGGAGAATAGTTGGAAAAGTCTGATGGCATGGAGTAACGTATGTAGATCTGTCAAGAAGGGCGGATTGAACCTCATAAACTTGGAAATGTGGAATGATATTGATCTCTTGAAATGTCTTTGGAACATATGCATGAAACTGGACAACTTATGGATGAAGTGGGTACATGCTTACTATCTAAAAAGAAATGATGTTATGACTGTTGAAGCTAACAACAATTGTTCCTGGATCATGAAGCATATTATGGAAAAAAGAGATATCATCCATGATATACAACCTGTTTGGAACGATATGATAATGAAAAATCAAATTTCTATGAAAAATGTGTATGAAAAGTATATGAACCACAACGAGAATGCAGCATGGTGTCACCTGATCCAGAATAATTATGCAAGGCCAATGTCAATTGTTTGTTTATGGTTAGCATGCCATAATAGGCTTGCTACCAAAGCAAGATTGAAGAGGTTTGGTATGGTCCAAGAGGACACTTGTAGACTGTGTAGTGTTGATTGTGAAACAATAGACCATTTATCATTTTGTTGTATGAAGACCAAAAATATTTGGACTCAAGTTCTGAATTTGTTGGATATACAACATCATCGGAGACAATGGAATGAAGAACTTCAATGACTTATGGCAAATACCCATGGGAAGGGCTTTAGAAGAGATATCCTGAAGATAGCTATAGCTGAAACAGTATATGGTGTTTGTACTTATAGGAATAAAGCAATATTTGATATTATAGAAGATGAAAACATTGTAATAAAAAGAATAATTGATTTTATGGTGTATAGAGGATGGATGAAACCCAAATATAGGAAACATATTGCTAGGCTTTTGATATAAAGTTTATTGTGGTTTTACTAGTCTCTTAGTTTTTGGATCAGATGGATCATTTGATGTAATTGTCTTTTTGAAATATAAAATCTTTTATTTCAAAAAAAGATAATGTAGTACTTAAAAATCTATTATGTTTAAAATAATATTGTAACACCCCGTAATTTAATTAATGTTTTGAATAATATTATTTGATATCAATAGGGTTTCGGGTTGCTCTGAGAGATTTTAACAAAAATAATTAGAGCAATCAACGAGACTTATTTTTATTAACTAATATTATATGACTCAGAGGTTTTATTAAATTGATAATTAAGAGACATTTTTGGATACTCTCTATTTGGCCCCGTTGTGGGGGAAAATATGTTTTTCCGTATAAACCTAAGTTTGTTTTTATTTATGTTTAATAACATAGAAAAAAAACAAGAGGAAAGGAAAAAAGAAAAGGAAGAAGAGAAAAGAGAGGAAGAGGAAAAGCTTGAAGAAGAAGAAGAAACTCTTGATTCTTGAAGCTCCATCACTCATTCATCCCTAAATATTCTCAATCATCTTTGGTAGAGGTGGGTTCTAGTTAGATACTTTTATTTTCTAGAGTTTTGTAGATTTTTGAGGTTAGGGCAAAAATGCTAAAAATCATAGAATCGAGAGTTTGAACGATTAAATATCGATTAAAATATATGAGCATGCTGACCATAAGTGTAAGAACCTTTTTGTTAATTGTTCTGGTATTTGATGATGTTTTGGATGAGTTTTGGAAAAATTATGTATGTTAAAAATGCTGGTTTTTCAGCTACTGTCTATGGTTAATCGGATAACCACAGGGCATTAACCGGTTAACGGAGCTGTATTGCGCCACTGGATTCTGAAACTTGATGTGGTTAACCGGTTAACCACGGGGCGTTAACCGGTTAACACTGTAAGTATTGGGAAAAATATTAAATTGTTCCATCTTTAAAATTCATAACTTTTTCCTCGCTTATCCGATTTAACTGTTCTTTATATCGTTTTGAAGCTAAAAATATGTACTATCTTAAGATGCCAAGAAATATTATTTTTACCCGACTTTTATCCGACTTTTCTAATTAACTGTAATTATATTAGTTAGAGAATTGTGAGCTATTGGGAATGAAAAGAAATAACCTGTGAGATGATTAGGATTACCCTAGGTTGTTGTGAAACCGTTAGCATGATATACACTAGGCCTTCGTAAGTCTTGTGTAAGTCTTAAGGTGGGTGGATCTGGATCCCACGGGAAGCGACCGTAAAGGCTAGAGGTGTGTATTTCACGAAAGGGCCTCCATAAGTCTTGTGTAAGTTTTGAGGTGGGTGGATCTTGGTCCCACAGGAAGCGCCAGTAAAGACTTAAGGCGTGTATGTACATTATCCCCCGGGAAGTCTGAGTAAGTCTTGAGGTGGGTGGATCTTGGTCCCACGGGAAGCGCCCGTAAAAGCTTGAGGTGAGTATTAGACGGGGTTATTTTGGGAAGTCTTGTGTAAGTCTTGAGGTGGGTGGATCTTGGTCTCATGGGAAGCGTTCGTAAAGACTTAAGGTGAGTATCACATTGAGTCCTCCGTAAAGTCTGGTGTAAGTCTTGAGGTGGGTGGATCTTGGTCCTACAAGAAGCGTCCGTAAAGACTTGAGGTAGATCTCATACTCGTGTAGCATCGAGAGTGTTATATGGATTTTGTTCCATCTTGCTTTGATTTCTTGTGAGGTAGTGACTAAAGACTCGAACTATGTTTAGATTGAACCTTTAGAACTGAGAGAACTCTAAGATAGGGAACTCACTGAGATGTTGTTATCTCACGCCATGTTATTGTTATATTTTTACAGGTACTTTAGGTTCCACGAAGGGTAAGGATAAGGCAGTTTGATCATCCTTGCTTATTGATGGCTTTTCTTCCGTTGTGGATATTTTGAGATCTTCGGATCTAGTTCTTAGTTTTCTTGGATTTGGAAATCTTGTATTATTGTTAGTCTTTTGTTTTAGCACCTTATGTATTTAGTTGGCTAAAATTATACAATGTGTTGTACTAAGAACTTATTGTATTTCAGTACCAGACTTGAACTTATATATGAAAAATATGCTTTGATGTATGTATTTTATATATGGGTATTACAAATATAATATTTTTATTTTATTTATAATAAATATTATGGTGTTTTTATTTTAATTTTTTATTTATAAAAAGTCTGTTTAGGGTCGGGTAGTCCGAAGCCCATCTAAGGTCGGACTCAGGTAGAAATTTTCGAACCCATATTAGAAATGAGTTTTTTTGCCCAACTCTAAAATGCATGAGCCCACTAGGCCGGTCCGTTAAGGGTCGGGTAGCCCATTTTGACAACTACACATATCAACCATAAATGGGAAAAATAATAAAGCAAAACAAAAGTGATAAAGTGTCCATTAAAAAACAAATAGGTACACGCAAAAGCATAATTTAGCGAACCTAGCGCAGAGTCCGAAACTAAATTACAAAAATACTATGTGTAAAAATAAACCAACATTTTAAAAAAATATGAGATGAGTTGAAAAATCAAATTCGTCTTGTTAAAAATGGTGAATGTATATATCGCTAACATAGGCAATACGCATACCAATTGTCCTTATGTATTGAAAATTAGAGAAATTTAATAGCCCTTTCGAGCCAAACCAACCCAGACTGCGACGAGCAAGCTCTAAGACATCCCGAACAGACGTAAACAGAATAACTCATCAAAAACAGGGTATTAACGAGCATATAATCACTACTGCAATGATGAATACCTCGAAACTTGATGAAAACTGCAGATCTCATCGAATCAGAAAAGAACCAGAGATCAAAGGCGAGAAATTACCACCAACATCGATGAAACGTAGATTTAGATAAAAAAACAGTTAGAAATAAATCGAAACTACCAAAATATAAATTGATCTCAACACTGAAACAACAAATAAGCCATTGGAAACGACGATCAACAAGAATCCAACTGAAACTCTGAAGAATGGTGTGAGAGGAAGATTTGGCGGCACCACAAAATGGACTGTGTAGAGTAACCCCAATGGGTGGAGAGGTGGTGCGAAGAAAACTAAGCTCTCGTCACACCACCAAAAACTAGAGTTATATGATGTAGGTTGATGTTTGGATTTGAGAGGAGAATAAAAGAAACAAAAAAAGAAGTTAGAGAGAAAGTGGAGAAAAAGTTGTTGTAGAGAGAAGAGCGAGAAATGGCTATAAACTAAATTCTCCATTAATATATTCATTCAATTTTAAACTAAATTTTCATTTATATTATAATGACCGATTAATGAATCCACCAATTTGGATTGTTTATTTATAAAAAATAATCATGTATTTAAAATAAAATACTCAAATAATCAACATTCCAAATTATTTACCAAAGTAACCATGTTTCGAACAATTTATTTTCACAAAGAGGATGTGCCAATGCTACTGGCGCGTGCTCTATTTTTTACCCTTGAGACAAGGCCCCTGACACATGCACTAGTGTCATGCCAATGTCTCTGGCGCATGCTTTTGGGACTTAAGAGGATGCGCCAATATCCATGGAGCATGCATGTTAGCCTTAAGAGGTGGTGTCATCCCCCATGGGCTTATATTGTATTTTTTCTTTATAAATAGGTCATCCCTCCCCAGCTTTTTCCACCCATCTTGTCATTCTCTCCTAAAATATTTTCTTCAAAATGTCTTATATCATTAAAAGAAATGTTAATCTGTTTCATTCGGCAGAAAAGCCTCCGATGAAGATCTGACTTTGGAACACTGAGACTTTCAGGCATCTTGAGAGGAGCTTGATTCATTGGTTCGACATAGACATTGAAGACAGTGAAAAGATCAAAGAATTAAAAGGCTTGTTACGGTGTTCAACAATAATGGAGAACATCGTGTATAGGAGTCACATAAAATTGACAGTGATTGTCATGTTATAAAGCATAGTTCGGGTGATATTGTCCTAATGGTTACAATCTCCTAGATATGTTGTTATGTTAATTCTTTTTATTTGTTTGTTTTGTTGTTGTTTTATATGTGCTTGTGTTCCTTTTGTTGTAACCAAAAGTTGTAATCAATATGAAATGAGCGTTGTATTCAATATGAAATTAAATGGTTACATAAAATAAATTACATATAAAAAGCATATAAAAAATGGATACAATAATTATGTTGTGGATCTTGCTCCAGCATTGAGACAATTTTTACGATTATGCATGCGCTGACGACATGTACTACATAATCTTACCATTTTGTTCTTCGTATCCATTTCGATTAGAATACGACAGCTATTGGGGTGACCCTTTTTCTTTCTTCGCATATTTTTGTTTTGTCAAACTATGCCCCCTTGATATATAGGTCAATAATCATCATTTGCAACCACCAGAGCGCTATTGTTGTACACATTGCATACGTTTAAGACTTTGTAAACAAAAAATAGTAGGTTGAAAGGGTCTTGGTGAGCATGTGAACATGCCATTTTGACGTGGGTGCAAGGCATACATAATGCTTGAAACATTCCGTAATCGCACCAACCTCTATCTAGTTCCACCCAATAGTATCCCTTCGGTATCCCCTCATTATGGTCCATTGTCTCATGTACACCAAACCAACCTTTATGACGGTCAAACAATGTAATCACATGTGTGTTAGCTTTGACAGTTTTCTCGTTACTAAATTTCATACAACTTTCACTAAATTATTGTCCTGATTCTAAAACTGAACTCCATTTTTCATCTCTGGTCTCTGAACAAAATCTTTCACTAATTATATTTTATGAAATAATATTATAATTTATTTATTTAACATTTTTTATTTTATTATTAATTTAATTATAATAAAAATTAATCAAATACATATAGACGTCAAGGATACAGATGCCTCCTCTTAAGTCTCCGAAACATGCACTAGAGACATTGGCATGAGACTAATGCAAACACCATAGGCCTTTATCTCAAAGGTTAAGAATAGAATGTATACATTAGTAGTATTAACACATCTTCTTTATGACATAATTTTTGTTTGTTTAAAACATGATTATATTTTAATAAAAAATTTGGAATGTTGGTTATTTGAATATTTTATTTAAATAATTTAATTACTTTAATTTGGAATGTTGATTATTTGAATATTTTATTTGATCCACCATCCCTTATTAGTTGAGATCGGTATTTTAAGTCCTGAAGAGGAATCTATATGAAGATGGATGGAAACAAGTCAGTTATGCTTTTCAATAACCAAAAACAACATTCTCAATGGCAAGTTTTAAATTAAATTACAACAAAGCAATGTTTTAAATTAAATTACATTAAAATATTACAACATTAAATTCAATGGCAAGTAATGATACTAACTACAAAAGCACTGTTGACGAAGATAAGAAAATCAAATTCAGATCAGAACATAACTGAGGTTGAATGAAACAAACTTTATAATTTTCTAAATAAAAATCCCTTTTGCCGAGAAGTTTGTTGGTGGAAGACAATTTTGTAGTGTTGTTTCTAACCATTTGAAATTTTCAGATGGAGACAGTAAAAGTTATATAAAATTTGTTCAAACCAACACCAATGTTCAGGGAAAAAAGGAAGTGAAAAGGGAGTAACAACTCGAATCAATATGTTATTGTGTTGGAAACCGAAACTAAAGCCCATGCCTTTTCTGAGATGCAACAACCTTGATAGTTGTTCCAAAGGAGAAAAGTTATGTTAAAGCAAAATGTAGTTCAGTTAAAGTGGATTTTGTACTATTCAGTTACAGTATGACACAAATGTGGTTAATTTAGTGCAAACCTTGTAGTTGTGTTCTAAACATGTCATAATTTAGTTGGATTTGGTTAGTTTGAGACATTAAATACCCTTAAATGAGTGATGTGGCTTAATTAGAGAAAAGGTTATGTTAGTAAGGCACATACAATCAAACACTTTACGGTCACTCAAATACAGTCATAGTCTTGGACTATAATAAAGTTAACAACAGTCATAATCTTGGACTTTAACTAAGCTAATTTCCCACAATACAATCATAATCTTAAATTCTAACTAAGTTAAACCTCCAGAATTTCTTAAGTTATGCAAATCAAAATAACCCATTCAGTTTTCTTGAGCTATGCAATTCAGGTCAACCATTCAGTATTTGTTGAGCTATGCAAATCAAGATACCATTTAGTTAATGCCTTAAGTTATGCAATTCAACCAACCAACCAACCAATTACAAACAATTGTTTTCCAGCTTCAATCATGGGCTTTAATTAGGAAATAAAAAGACTTTTCAGCTTCAATCTTGGGCTTTGATCAAGACACAAACACAATTTTGAGCATCAAACATCTTGTGTTTTAACCAGGATACAAATCAACCTTTCCTCATAGATCTAGCCTTTTAGGAGGAACTACGATGCTCTGATCCATCAATTCTCTACTTGGGGGTACGTAGGCAAAAGGTCGTAAGATCTTTGCGAACACACTAAACAAAAAACAACAATTAGTTTCTCAGACCTATGAAAAACATCAAAAAATTATGATACTACACAAACACAAAAACATCAACATCACCCTATTAAACAACACTCATCATACTCAGACCCTATAAAAGAAACCCCCCATCAATATCAAAAAGAACAAATTTTGCACTAATCCAAAGGTGAAATAAGCTAAAGAATAACCCAAAACCATGTGGGAATTTGTTAAATGACAATATGCAAAGCGGGATGAGTTTAAGATATCTTTTCCCTTCCATAACCAGCTTCATAAAAAAAAATCAGAAAGTAGCAAAAATGCGATAGTGATTAAAGACCACCAAAATCGAGTTACATAGGTTTCCACTGCTTGAAAACTGGAGCTTTCTCATTGGTATATGAATGCCCTATTTTCTGAAACTTATCAAATACTTTGGCTTCCACTCGTATTCCACCCTTTGACTTATCTTCTTGCCTTCACTATCCTTGATAGTGATTGAATCCTTGAGCTTCTGAGTGATATCTAACTCCACAAGAATCCACGCATAAGACACCCTCAACTTGTTGGCAGTGCATTCATATGTAAAAAGAGGCTTCCCAGTATCACTTCCTATTTTGCTTAGGCTTTGAGCTCCCCACAAATTTAGAGGTAACTGAGGGAATTTCACCCAGACCGTCATCATACGCAACACATCTCTCTTGAAATCAAAATTTGTGCTCCATTCTTTCAGTGCCATGAGAGCATTTTGGATGAAGAAGGGACCTCTCATTAGAACCATATCATGTTCCCTGAATGAATGGAATTTCAACAAGAAGTATCATTCTTCATGATAGAACATGTCTGGTAGCTTGACGAAATTCCAAAACTTACTCATGAAATTCTTCAGTGTGTTCATGTTTAACTCACGACCTAGAGCGTACATGATTAACGTTGATTCCCAGTATTTCATTTCAGCTTCCACATCTGAGATTTCTATTTCCACTTTTATTTCACCTTCCACCACCTTAGGGGCCCTGGAGTCAATTGCCATACCATTTGAAGCCATTATGTTTCCACTTATTACATCCACCCATTGTTTTTTTTTGGTTGTTCTTCTTCAACTGTTTATTGCTTCTTAGGGTTTGAGGTTTCTTCCTCAATGATAAGCGGAACCCCTTTTTCCTCCGCCTCCAATCCTTGATCTTCATGTTGACTACTTTTCACACTGTGTGACGTGCTTCCACTCTCCATTCCTCTCTTCAATTCCAGAGTATGAACTAGAGGAGACAACACTTTATTCTTCTTTGGTCGTCCTCTCCCCCTCCGTATACTCCTACAATTTCAACGAGTTTCCCTTCAATTTTGGTCCATATTCCTAAAAATAGGAGTTTAAACCGCCATCAAAGTAAGATCTCTCTTAAACAACCCTGAATCTGGGAAAGTATGTAGATTAGTTATTGCAATCACTGTGTCGATTTAATCACACCACCGCCCGAAAATTGTATCAGAAATCGCCACTCAAAAATCTAAAATCTATTATTAATTTTATTATTAAAATCATATTTTTATCATTTACCCGCATATAATTAAAATAAAGAGAAATGCTAAGAACACTCTCTTTTCAACACTCTCTTAAACACTCACTTTTCTATTGATTGAAACATATGTAGGTCCTATCACTTAATGTGAGGCCTATTTTTAAAGTGAGAGATCCACACATGTTTCAACCAATAAAAAAATAAATGGTTAAGAGAATATTAAAAAGAGAATATTACTAACAGTCTTGATAATACTTATTACGAGTCAAAGAGAATAACTTTTATCCAATGAAACCAAATAAATAGATAAGATAGTAAACATGTCTAAAATTATATCTTTATTCAATGAGAGCCAACGTGATGAAGTAATCATATAGTGAGATGGGAGGGAATATCCAACATCTAATCCAAATTGTGTGTCTTTAACAAATAATAATAATAATAATGAAAAAGGTGTCTTTAACGAATCAAATTGGACAATGATGTACCCATTGCACCACATTTATCAGATCTGAAAAGAAAGAAACAAAAATAGTTTCACATGACAATGCAATTATGCTCAACTTTGTACTAAGAGCCACAAAAGTGATTAATTTATTTAAATTTAATTCTTTATAAAAATATTCTAAAATAAAATATTATTATTATTATTAAAATATATCTTTCAACTAATATTCCTTTTTTGTCTATATGCAAAATAATAGAGTAATAACAATTAAAAATTGACGAAGTTTGAGGTTTAAAAATAATCCTATTTGTTTGTTTGCTTAGACTCTTCTACAATATTATTTATAAGACTTTATTAAATATTTTGTACATATTAAGAAATAATAATGTAAATAATAAAAATATATTGTGTATAATTATTATAAATTAAAATTTCATTTTTAAGACATAAAATTGTAATATTAATAAGAAATATAAGTCGGCAGCTCAATCAATATGTGTTATTTAAAATATAAAAACACAATAATATATATATATATATATATATATATATATATATATATATATATATATATATATATATATATATATATATATATATATATATATATATATATATATATATATATATATATATATAATTTTGATAAATATCTTGTATATAAAGGACAAAAACAATTTCTAAAATTATCTTGTAATTTGGACAGAGGAACAAATTATATTATTTTTCCCTCAAAATCTTCCATTTTTAATAGTAAAATGAATACATCAATATATAATAAAAATATTTTATCAAAATTATTATTATTTATTTTATTTATATTTAATTTTAATTTTTGCATGTCGATCAACTAAGTATATCTTGGCAAAGTACAATTTATTTTAGGGAAATGGTAACATGTGTCCTTTGGACATATTAATAACCTATTTATAGAATATTCTCTTGAAATATGTGTTTAGTTTTTTATAACTTTAAATATAATTTCATCACATTTAATATTTATTAATTATAATATCCTTAACATGTTATTAGCATAACCCTTTAATTTAAATAACATTAGAAAATATCCTAGGGATTTCCTAATGCAAGGTAGAAAAAGATAAATTTAAAAATGTATTTCAAAAGTTATCTTAACTAAAATATTTGAGGGGTGTTTGTTTTAAGTTTAAAAATCAAATTCGTCGGAATATATGAATAAGAAATAAGTATACTCATTTTATTACAAGATTGAAAATAATTATTCTTAAGTATATAAATTTCAAGGAAAAGAAATAACTTTTTATATTCTCATGAAATTATTTTAAAGTAAAAGTATGGGAATGTAGATTCCCATGAAATTTTATAAGAAAAATTTAAAATTAATTAAAATCTTAAATTTTTTAAGAAATATCAAAATATTTAAAAAATAATTTCTTACAAAAAGATTTTGAAATAAATTTTCTATCTTCATTTTTCCAGATAAATAATTACAGGTAATAGATTTTGACTCCGCAAAACAAAAAATTATTCTATAATTTTTATCTTTAATTAACGTGAAACTTAGATTTTAACAAATACTAGGACTTATAATAGTAGTTTCCAAATACTAGGACTTATAATAGTAGGTTTATCAATATCACTCTTATTTTTATGTTGAATACACTCAACGAAACTATTTAATATTGAAGTGTTCATTAGATAAAATAGAGGACCCTTTAATTTGTGCTTTTAAACACATGTTAATAGTATAAAAAAAAGTTATACTGATACAAATAATTTAATAATTTTAAGTCAAAGTTTGTATATTAAATTTATCAAAATAGAAAATTAGAGACATGTTACTCCCTCTATCTCTTTCACTTTCACTTAATTTCAAAGTAAAAATCTCATAATACCAACACAAAAATTATTATTCTATCCATCACAGAAAAAATATCATAGATGAACACTTTTACATGAATTAAAAAATAAAATAAATGAAAAAAAGAGAACAATTAAATTATCTTTAGAGAAATAGTAAATTATGTGAACTATTAATTAAATGATAGTAGAATTGAAAGATAAAAATTAAAATTTTATTGAAAACTAAAAGCGACAATTTATTTTAAAATTAGAATGTCGACCCGTGTTTCACACTATATTAGAAAAAAACCTATAATTTATGTATAATAATTGATAATTAAATATTTATTTGCATATAAAATAATTTTTTAGGCCATTTCGATAATGTAAGCCATTTATTGTGAAAGACAATAAATATAAAACAATTTACTATGCTAATTGAAAATATATAAATTGAAAGAAACAAATTAATTAACTAAACAATATTATTAAAAATTTATTTGTAAATTGCATTTGATGTTGCATCTATATCTTCACATTCATCAATTAGTCACCGATATCTTCAACTCTTTTCGTGAAGTAACCCTTGATATGGCATCATATAGTTTGTCCATGAGAGAAAATTGTTTGTGGTAGATATACTCCAATATATTTGAGTGAATGCCCTTGACTTTATTGATAGTTATTGCAAATAAATCAAACAAAGTAAATTGGCGTCGTTGAAATTTTAAAGGGATTCTTTTATACGAATGAGTCAATATTATTTCCTGACATTGACATTGCTTTTTGACCAATATTGCTTCGCGATGTGACCTTTGCTTCAACGACATATTTTCCAAGTTTTGTAATTATTAACCTTGTTCCATTACATAGACTTAAAGATTGTTCAATATTTCTCAATAATATTACTGGTACTCCAACTTTCAATCTTAACTTGTGATTTGGAAATTCAAAAGAAACAATTGTGTTTAAAATTTCAGGAGTACGTGCACATCATTTGGGATGTAAACATTTGAGATATTATATTAGGGAGAATCAAAACTCAAATATATTATTATTTTCCACTTATTAAATCCAGTATATAATCATTGATTGAGTCAACAATTATATTCTTAGGAGCCAATATAACCCTATCTTGAAAAAATGTTTCGTCAGTCATATTATGGAAAAGATTTGGATATGTGGTATGAACAATAGTGACAAGTGAATCACCAAAACTTGGAATGAGAAAATCATGTGGTATATTGACTGTGATGTCTACATCATTTATTTATACAATACTTCCATCACAAATTCCCAAAATAAATTCAAAAAATATCTTTCTTTCTTCAATGTTAGAGTTTGAACTTCCAGTTAGAAGTTTCATGTTTGTAGTTAATGTAAGAACTTCACAAAAATACCAAAGATATGAAGAATTTATAGTAGTATGAACAACGTCTTGTATGTTTCCTTTAGGTATGACAGGAAGGATTTGACAAAAATCTTCCCCCAAAACAACTATTTTCCACCAAATGGGATATCTAAACTTCCAATATTATAAGATCGAAGAATGTCCCTTAATGTGCAATCAACAACCTCAAAACAATGCTTATGCATCATTGGTGCTTCATCCCATGTCATCATTTTTTCCTTGGCTATTAACTCAGCCATATCACTTTTTGGAGTAATTTTGCACGTTGAGCATTCATCAACTTTTATAGGTATGACAAATCTTGAATGTGCAGTTCTTCCTCCTGAAGTAAGCAAAGTAACTGTCCCACTTGAAGCTACTGTTATAATAATCTCACCCTTTGATCTTAATGATTTTGACATTGACCTCCAAATATAAGTCTTTCCAGTTCCTTCATAGCCATAAAGGGAAAAATATTCCTGGTTTCATTTCATTCACCCTTTTCTTGGTACAATCATACATTCTTTTTTGCTCAATAGACATTGTTGACATCAATCTACGATGCTCTTCAGCCAAAGATTGTTTGTCATAGTTCAATCCATCATAAATCAATCTATTATTTGTGTTGGGTATTAATGACATGTCTGGTTGAGGCATTTTAGGATAATCTTCCAAACTCTTGTAATTACTTTGCAAGAATGTCTCTATTTCAGCTAAAGCATAAATTTTCAATTGATCGAGAGTCAATACCAGATCAAAAATTAGAATGGAATATGCAATTACTGAAATAAATTAATTATTACACACAATACATAATACATAAAGAATCATTTTAAATTAAAATGAAAATTACCTTCCAATTGCAAAAGACATCTTTATTTATGTAAAATATCATCACACAAATACTCCCAAGTGCTATTCAAAACAAAATATGTTCGGGATATTAGTTTTGATAGTAATAAAGTTGCAAACACTAGGCACATATATTCTCTTTTATCTCATTGACTTGCCTCTACAATTGCATCTATTTATTCCTTACCATCATCCAAAAATCTCAATGCATAGAAGGCCTCCATAAAAGTCTTTTTTTTGTGTCATTATTAATTGTTTTTATTTGTTTGAAAGATGTGGATCCTTCACATAATTCATCAAAGTCTTCAAATAAAATATCTCACCAGATCCAAGGGGCGCAAAATGAATTCTTCCAATTGAAAATCCTTGTTTTCGTGGAGCCCATTTATGTTCTTCAATTTTCCACACAAACTTTATTGGAAATTGATTGTATGTTAGATTTTTTGCTTCAGGATAATTTTTGTTTGCATCAATCTATGCTAAATATTTTGTACAATGAACATTATTTTGTTCACAACATCCTGAATGTCAGCATAATCATCATATATCACATGTTTCTCATTCTCTAAATGAAAATTGAGTTGTTCCACTACGTTCTCTTTATAATTAATATCAAAAGAAAATATTCTCCAAACAACTTCACATGCTGACAAATATCTATAGTCCTAGTACATCTTTATTTCATCCAAACAATCAGATTTATTTTGCTCATTTCCATTTCTATAAAATACAATAATAACACGATCATGACCTTTGTTGACATATTTAAAAAGATATTCTATTGACCGTGACTGATTGCACCACTCCACATTTATATGAGCATTATACGTCAATAACAAATGTTTATTATAAGGAACTGCAAATCTGTTATCTACAAATGAGTCACCTTTTTGAATAAACACACCATTATCTGTCCTTTTATATACTGGATATCCATCTATATCAATAATGGTAGAATCAACAAATATTTTTGGAAAATATTTTGTACACTTTCTAATTTGCATGCATGGAGATTTTTTTTTTGAGGGCCGCATGGACCATGAATCATAAGTGATGATACAACATTAAACAACAAAGATTTTATATCTTTATTTGGAATCCCAGTAGATATTGTGTTGTCAATATCATTAGGATAAACACACTTATAATTAGTTTGAAGGAAAACCAATATGTGAGCATGCGGAAGTCCACACTTTTGAAACTCAATAGTATATATCACTACAAAGTTGAAGTAAATAATTTAAATGAATATTAAAATTTACTTAAAATTACATTTGATTAATAATTATATAAAAAAATTTAGACGACGAATGAAATTATTTATAAGCTTACTTGATTTCACTTTTCCGAAAATATTGCCTTTCTTGATGTCTTTTATTGACTGATCGAGTTTAATTTTGAAAAGTTGACTTACTAAATAAGGCTCATCCTCTGGCTTGAGGTGATATGTTTTCAAAAAATCAACCAATTCAGGCCATTTATGGTTGCATGTAAATGGGATAAATAAATCAGGATATCCCGTCCAACCACAAATTTCCATAACATCTTGATAATTTTGTATCATATATCTTTCTCCATAAACAAAAGTAGACAACATCATAATTCTTTTTCCTAATGAAGTTGGATTAGTTTCTCCTCTAAGAATGACCTCAGTTAACCCCTTATACATTTCAGCTATTAAGTCTTTTTGATGATCTCTGATCCACTTCAAGCATGAAGACTCTATTGTACTAAATGAATCCACCAAAAATTGTTGGAATAATCTTTCAGAAAACAATACTGTTGAATGATTTGTATCTCTTTTTTGAATTTTGTATGCAACCTATTATTTCTATGTGACAAACTTCTTTTTTGAAATAAACATATTAGTATGTTCATTATATGGAATTCCTTTTCGAAATCCATTTTCTCCTCTAGGAAAAAGAAATGGTTATTGTAATGGTAAATATATTGGTTCAAATATAAAAATATGTTGCAACAATGCAGACTGAGTCTCAATAACAACATCTCTATCAAATTGTGTTGAATCAAAATCACCAACGACTAATGCTGCCACCTTTGAAGTTGTTGGATAATTATATCGTCGACCATCAGAACCTCTCTTTCTTAGTATTCTTAACTTCATAGTTAAAGTATTTTGTGTTGTTATGGTGTCTCAAATTATCCTATATGTTTTGACATAGGGATTGAAATTATCAAGAACTTCCCTAATATTGTTAATAATTGTTGGTTTCAACTCTAAGTCTTCACCATCCCTTTTGTAATATATGACAAAAATAATTGGTAGTTATGCAATTTAAGTGGTGTTTATGAATAATGTGTCATATTAGTTGAGAAGAAAGCTTGATAACAAGTCTAGTTAAATTATTCTGATAGGATATCATTTGACTGTAGGATACAAGTTGTTCGACCCAGTAAACAAGAAGGTTCTGATCAGCAGGGACGGGATCATGGATGAGCTTAAAGAGTGGGATTAGACTGAAAATGTCAAGAAAGATTCAGTTGGAATCTTATGTGATGAACCAGCTAGTGATGTCAAAAGAGATGTTCGACAAGAAGAAGTTATAGGTGAAGCAGGCCCAAGCATACCTCAAAGAACAAGACACATGCCTGGAAGGTTGCAAGAATGTATGATTACATAAGATGATGTGGTTAATGAAGAAGGTGAGCTGGTACATTTTTCTTTCTTTGCAGATTCCAAACTTGTCAATGCATCTGAGGCATTAAAAGATTTGAAGTGGGTTAAAGAAATGAACACGGAACTAGAGTCCATCAAAGTCAACAACACTTGGTCATTTGTCATTTCCTCGATATAAGAAGGAAATTGATGTGAAGTGGGTATACAAGGTGAAACGAAATCCTAGAAGGGAAGTGAGTCGACACAAGGCGAGGCTTGTGGCGTAAGGATTTATTCAGAAGGAAGGAATCGACTTCGACGAAGTTTTTGCACATGTTTCTAGGATCAAAACAATTAAGTTAGTTATTGGTCTAACAAACATGAAAAATTGGCACACATGTCAGATGTATGTGAAATGTGCATTCCTGAATGGCCCTTTAGACGAAGAAGTTTATGTTGCATATTCAGTTGGGTTTGTGAAACAAGGCGAAGAAAGAAAGGTGTACAGGTAGCATAAAACCCTATATGTACTTAAGCAAACTCTAAGAGCTTGGAATAAGAAGATAGATGACTTTCTAAGGGAGAAGGAAATTGTGAAGTGCACAACTGAGCATGAAGTATATGTAAGAAGAAGCAAGAGTGAATTTCTTATATTATGTCTCTATGGAGATTATCTGTTGATAACAGGAAGTTACAAGAAGGAGATTAAAGATTTCAAACTGACCTGAGTGAGGAGTTTGAAATGTCAGACTTGGGAAATTTCTCATATTTACTTCGACTCAAGCTGAGCCCAGATTGCAACTATTGAAAGATTCAGATTCAGATGATGTTAATAGAATCCAATATAGAAGACTTATTGGGTCACTTTGATACCTTTGTCACACGAGGCCTGATCTAGCATACAGTGTGGGCATGGTGAGTAGATTCATGCAGAAGCCAAAGGTATCACACCTAACATCGGAGAAGAGGATACCAAGGTATCTGAAAGAAACTCTTGACTATAGAATTATGTTTCCTGCAGCTGATGAATGAAAAGAATGCAAGATGGTGGGATACACTGACTCAAGTTGGTGTAATGATGCTGAGGATCAAAAATCCACAGTTAGATAAGTGTTTATGCTAGGTTGTGCACAAGTTGCTTGGAGTTCAAGAAAGGATCCAGTAATGGAATTATCATCGTGCGAAGCAAAGTACATAGATGTTCCTCTTTATGCATGTCAAGCAACATGGATGGTGAATCTGGTCGAAGAGATTACAACGAAGATTCGTGGAGCAATTACCATGAAGATCAACAACATGTCAAGTATCAATCTAGCAAAGAATCTGGTAGTGCATGGCAGAAGCAAGCACATCGAGATAAGGTTCCACTATCTTCGAGAGCATGTAGAAGATGGGAAGATGAACTTGGAACATTGCAGAACTGAGAATCAGATTACCGACATAATGAAAAAGAGTGTGCAGGTCGAAGTATTCAGAAAACTAAGAGCTATGATGAATATAGATAGCTTTGATACAATGAATTAGGTGGTGTGTTGAAAGTATAATTCCTTGTGCCTAAAGTAGTATGTTGCTCGACACAAGGTGTTTCAATTTAGTCTATCAAAGCGTGAAAGCAGATTGTTACACACATATTTATTTGGATCTAAAATAGATAGATTTGATTTAGATCTAAAATAGATAGATTTGATTTAGTTCCAAAATAGATATTTTGAGCTTTTATAGTTTTGAGCTTTTTTCTTGGGTGCAAGCTAACTTAAATCTATAAAATGGAGTAACCCTTATTTTGCAATCACTTCAACACATTGTAATTCACAGATTTCTGCAGTTGCAAAGTGAATAAGAAAGAAGAAAATCCCACAGTTTGTGGGTAGTTACATTCATCTTTAAATTCCTTTTCAAATCCTAACTCTTTATCTTCTCAATTTTTCTTTTAATTTCCGCTGTGTAACAATCTTGTTCTTCAAGATTGATTGAAATTCTCCATAGATTTTGGGGGATTTACAACAATTAAGACTACGATAATATGCAAATTAGTGTAATTATCCGACAACTGCCATTTTGTTAGCTATTTCATTATCAGTGTCGTAGATGTATAATCGAGAAAATTTTGGTTGGTTGCCTGCTAAAGGCAACAAACTTCCAATTTGATGAAAATTTTCACCGTTCATCACAAATAATTGGTGGTGCATTACCATTATTTATTTCCTTATGAATTTTTCCACCCATCTAGGTGTAAGCAAACATACTATTGAATGATCTAATATTTATCAAAGAGAATTTACTTCTTTTGTCGTGTTTGTGATACAAATCATGCAAACATTGAGGAAGATTAGGGTATGGAGCAATTAGAATCTTGCCTTGCATGCAACATAGTGAAAATTTTGATGTTAGTGGTATATATTGTTTTTGAACATATTCTTCATACCACATCAATGCACCATAAAATTCACAAACACATAAATGCACCATAAAATTCACAAACACATATTGATTGATCCATATTTTAGTATTGCGAATCTAGAATTTATGCAAAAAAAAATACTATTTTATTTTAAAAGAAATAGTCAATTTTAATATTGGAAAGATTTATTTAAGAATATAATTTAGCAATATCATATATATACATTAAAAAATTTGAACCTGAGTTAACTGCATCATCTAATTCTTCATTGACAATTTCTAACAGAAATTGAACCCATACAAGAAGTTAAAAAAAAATTACAATGTTAAATATTCATATAATATGTTTTTAACCCATACATTTAATAATATTTGAGTATTACTTAAAATAAATATTTTCATTAAATCACCTAAATTAGAAGTTATATTTAGAAGATACATTCGATTCTTCATCATTTGTCATGCATACCATCTTGTTTAACATTGTCATTTGCAATAGTTGAATTAATATATGAAAATTGTTATATATATATATATATATATATATATATATATATATATATATATATATATATATATATATATATATATATATATATATATATATATATATATATATAAATTAATAAATAGAATACTTCACTATTTTTTATGAAATAAATAAATATTTATATTATTAGGCCTATAGAATGTAAAAAATGATTTAATTTACCAAATAGTCAATTTTAATATCAGCAAGATATTCTTAAGAATAATTTTAGCAATATCATATGCTACGGGTGTAAGCAGATCAAAAAAATCAATTAAACCAATAATCCAAACAAAATCAAATCGAAAAAATTGAGATGATTTGGTTTGGTTATCAGTTTTAGATTTTAGGAATCGTCAAACAGATGAACCCAACTGATGACTTTAAATACATACTTAATATTTTATTTAACCAATTAATAAGTCCAAATTTTATATCGCTCCAGCATTTCTCCATTTTTGTTTACACTTCCTTTCTTTGAACCAAATATGTAGGCAAAACCAAACTCCAAACATAAAAAATAGAAACCATAAACCATAAAAACTTTCTTTCACCAAAGTGCTGCTCTGGCTATGTGTCACAATTGTTTCTCTTGTCAGCATCATTCTTATAGGTTATGGTTTCCTTATTCATCTTCAAGTTCTCTTCTTTACTTTTTTTATTTTTTTATTATATTTTTTATGTTTCTTCTTCGTGTTTGAAGTGTGAAACATGTTAATTTATGTGTATTGAAACCTTTTGTCTTTATTGTTGTGTTTTATTTTTTAAGATTTCAAATTCCTTCTCAACATTCTCATGTCAAGTGTATACTTTTGTATTTGATAGTGAACTTATTTCACAATGCAATGAAAGTTATGTAAATATTTTGTATGGATTAAGAACAACTTGTAAGTTGATTGAAAAGTAGAGCATGAAATATATCATATGAAATGTATTATTTAAAAAAATAATAACATAAAAAAAGATCAAATAATATTAGAGCAAATAATACACAAATGAATATAATATTTAGAAAAAAGTCTTGTAAACCGATCAACCAAACCAAATCGAACTGAACCAAATCAGTTAGTTTAGTTTGGTTCCATTTAAAAAAAACACTAATAATTGAACCAAATCAAAATTTTTGACTAAAAATCGATCCAAACTGAATCGATTACACCCCTATCATATACATATAAATTATTGAACCTGAATTAGCAGTATCATGTATGTCATCATTGAAAATTTGTAAATGTTCCCCTAGACTATGGAAATATTAATTTTAATATGTTAAAATATATATCCTTCAAATAAATAGTTTTCATTGAGTTATAAGTATATCCGACTCTTCTCCATTTGTGATGTATATCATATCATGTTGTAATACTCATTGTAATTTTTAATATAAGAATCAATGTCTGAAAACTTAAAAGATAAATTATTTAAAAAATTATTATTTTAAATCATTGATATCTTTTAAAGAATATATAAAGTTATATATTTTAAAATATTTTATATATTTTGAATGATTCAATTTACCTATCTTTTGTTATGTAATTTTTTTTAAGTAGTAGTGTAGGCTGTTAAGATTTGGTTTTCTAAATGATAGCAAGTGTGGTATTTGTATGTAGGCTGATGAGACTCTAAACCACTTGTTATTTGGTTGTAATGAAGTGAACAAGATTTGGAGAAATGTCCTTAAAAGGATGGATGTTGAGCACAATCCTGGTGAATGGGAGAATGAACTAAAATGGATCATCAAAAGAATTAAAGGCAAGGGATGGAAAGCTCTTCAAATAAAAATTGTTGCTGCTGAGACCATTTATGGGGTTTGGCAGCTTAGGATTGACAAGATCTTTAAAGAAAATGTAAATACTACTAATATAGTTAATAGAATAATTAAAGTTATTGTTTATTGAGGTTGGCATAGTCATAACCTTAAAAGTTAGTCCATATTATACGTACCTTTTATATACTTTCAAACTTTTTGTTTATAAATTAGTCCATATTATACGTAACTTTTATATACTATATTGATGTTTTTGACATACATATGTAGGATATGAAAATGAGTATTTAAGTTCTGATTCCGTTGACAATGAATGTTGATGCCAATGAATCATTTGATGTATTGATTTTTGAATACAGTCACAGCATTAGGTCTTCCACGTCACATAATTAAATTAAAAGTTGGTAAGTCGATAATGCTTTTAAAAAATATTGATCAATCTGAAGAATTATGCAACGGTACGAGACTTATTGTTTTAAGATTGGCAGACCATGTTATTGAAGTAAAGATTATGTCCGGAGAAAAAACATCGGTTGTACAATTTTCATTCCAAGGTTAGATATCACTCCTACACAATCGTTGTGGCCTTTTAATTGTGTCTTAAGTTATGATAATTAACAAATCACAAAGTTAATCCTTAGACTGTGTCTGGATTGTATTTGCCTAGGAATGTCTTTAGTCATGGTTAATTGTATGTTGCAATAGGGTAAAAAGCAAAAGGGGTCTTAAGATACTAATCCATGACAAAGAAGGAATCACACACTACCACCAATGTTGTCTTTAAAGAAGTCTTTGAAAACATGTAACATGCAACTTATAAATTATTCATCACGTGGCCTTTTTTTTCTTCTTATTCTTTTATAATTATCTGCAAATTAGAATGATTTCAACATCTTTATTTAAATCATGCACTGTGTCTTTATGTTTGTTGTTTATGAATAATTGATTTATAAAATAATCAAGTAATAAGGAAGTAAAACTTATTTAGTAAGCATATAACTAAGAGATAGTCATACATTAAACTCAAACATTCATTAGTACATAGCACCAGAGCATTATTTTTCTTAAATCTAATACAGACCATATAACCAATGCTGTCAGTATCGAGATCTTATCTAAGATCGGGATGAGACATTAAAATCGTAAAATATAAAATCGCAATTAAGATCGGAAGATCTTACTTATTTTATAAGATCGAAAGGGGATAACAAACTCATAAAACATAAGATCGTAACCAAAATCGTATAAATTCAAAAGGCATACGACACCGTTGAATAGACTGAACTTGAGCACATCATGTTAGAATTTGGTTTCCCTCAAACTTTTATAAATTGGATTCTGGCTTGTGTGACTACAATTTCGTATAAGTTCTCCATTAATGATAGTCCGTTGAATCTTCTCCGTGCAAAAAGAGGCCTCAGACAGGGGACCCAATTTCTCCTCTTCTGTTTTTCCTAGTAATGGAGTATTTGAACCATGTTCTTCAAGGTTTAGATGCGAATCTGAATTTCAACTATCACCTTAAATGTGAGCGTTTGAAGATCATAAACTTAAGCTTTATGGATGATATATTGCTGTTTGTTAGAGGGGATAATGAATCCATGAGACTAATCATGGATAAAGTGAGAGATTTCTCCTCTTCTGTTTTTCTGTTGACTAAATGTCTGAATCATTGATCGGCTTTGTACTTCCAATTATTTTTTGGTAATATATTTCTTCCTTATTCAAAAAAAAAAAAAAACATTTATAGTTATAGTGTGTATTATCAAAAGATCTATAAAATATGTTTAAAACAAGTTGTGAAACACTATTCCATAAAGCACTAAAAACCCAAATTATAGATAGAATATTATAAACGCCAGAATTTTGGTTTGGCTAATGAAACTTGTATTGGAACTGGTTGTTGTGAGATTTCAATTCCACAAGGTCAAGTGTTAACTAAAATAATATATACCTCAGGAAGTGGAGCCTGCAAGTGGAGAAAATAATACCGCTATAATGCAACTTTGAACATTATTTTTATATGAATAATAATTTCTATTAATGAGATTAAAATAATATATTATAAGAATAAAATGTTTTTATACAATTTTACAACAATTTATTTATTAATAGAACTGCTCTTCATTCTACCGACACACGACCTGCATTCCATGTTCATGCATTCCCATCACATGCATGCCTCTTAGAGTTCACAATTTGAGTTTTTATTATATCTTATGGAAGATGCTATTTTTATTGTGATTACCATTTTTATCACTCATAATATTTGATATGTGTAAAAAATTAAAAAAAAAATGACACTTAATAAGGAATGGAAGGAGTATTTTAATAAAAAATCATTCTATAATTTTTATTTTAATATATAAAATGATTAACTGAATCATTCATTGTGAGAAAGGAGAAGTAATAACTATATCTTAATCAGACAATAATTAACATTTCAATTATAATATGATTATCTTTGTGAATATGATTAATGTTTGGGGTTAGTTATGGGTGGAATCATAACAATTGTACTTTGACTTTACTAATTATATTATACTATTTATTCTACTATGAAAAAAAAATAATGTAATCTTATTTTTTTTTTCGAAAAAAATAAATTATCGATCAAATTACAACTAGAATAAATACAACAAAAGAAACTTGTGGAATTTCATACAAATTAAAAAAATAATAACAAATGACAGAAGATAATGATATTTTAACTAAAGTGATGCCTATCAAATATTAAAAGATAATGAAAATAATATTAATTAAATGATAGAATTAAAAAATATACACTAAAATTAAAATAAATTATTTATCTTCTGACACATTTTTTATTTCAAAAATCATCTGACGAGTGTCTCGGAACAAAATCAATGACTCCAATTTTCGAAATATGAAAGAAAAAAAAAGTATAAATTGTGTGTTGTGGTGGGAGTAAAATCCAAATATAAATTGTAATTTTTATTTTACAACACATTGATAGTTTGTTGTATATAAAAAGACATTGCTTATGAGCAAACAAGTGAGGCTGTGTTGTGGTAAGTATAAACATGGAAGATTTTGGAAATCAGCCATTGTTAAAGAAACAACATTATCATGAGAATTGTCCTGGTTGTAAGGTGGATGAAGCCAAAGAATTGAAAAAAGATGTTACATTCAGAAATGTTTTCACTATATGGATTGTTGTTTTATGCAGCAGTAAGTAATTTCATAGAGTGCTTTTTATCATTGAAATTGTTTATACTCTAATGACTCTTTTTATTTATTTTTTCAGCTCTTCCTATAGCATCTCTATTTCCATATCTTTATTTCATGGTGAGTGATTATAAGAAAATTTAACTTTTTTAATTCATTAAATGAATAATATATCTGATTCATATATAGATTAAATATACCAACCATTCTATGAATTAAAAAAAATATTTTTTTCTTATAATAAATATCAGAGAGAGTACTCATTGATTTATTATAATTTCATTAATCTTAATTATTGTTGAAAATAATATATATTCTTAATATATGATTAGGTAAATGATTTTCATATTGCTAAAAGAGAAGAAGATATCAGTTCCTATGCTGGTTATGTAGGTAAGATTCATTCTTTGATGTGTTTTATATAATCATATAGTAAGTTTTTATTTCTTAGCTATGAATAAATGAAAAATTTTACAGGATCTGCATACATGGCTGGTAGAGCTTTAACTTCCATATTGTGGGGAATATTAGCAGATAGCTATGGTCGAAAACCTGTTGTCATTATAGGAATTATTTCTGTGTAAGTTACTTGAAAAGAGTTCATGAAAACAACTTTTAACATGTCAAAATTAGTGTTTTATAAGGATACTAACGGACAATTAATTTTCAAAAAAGTTACTTTTTTTTTATTATTTCTGAAAAGCCTTTTTTTTTAGAATAAAACTTTTTTCAAAAAAATAATTTTTAAAAATAGATTTTAAATGTTCTTTTTATTTATTGAAAATGATTTAACTTTTTTTGTGATGCTAATTTGATTCAGTGTAATATTCAACACATTATTTGGCCTTTGTACAAGTTTTTGGATGGCTGTTGTGATGAGATTCGTTCTTGGAGGTTTAAATGGTATACTTGGACCAATGAAGGTATCATCCATCAATACCTTTATGTTTGTTTCAACTTTTTTTAAAAATAATTTATATAATATTACATATTTTTATTTAAAAAATTACAATTTTTCTAACAAAATTTTAAATAAAAAATTAGTTTACATAATTTTTTTAAAATTATTATTTTAGGTATTTTATATATTTATTATAATTTTTTTGGGATTCGGATCCGTTAACACTATGGTTCTATTTGGTAAATTATAATTTCGAGTTTATAGTCTATAAGTTTATATGATAATTTTGACTTGTTTGATAATAGTCTTTTAATCATGAATTTATAACTTATTTTATTAACATATAACTTATTTTACGGACACTATTCCATATAGTGTTTTAGGTTATAACTTATAATTTATCTAATTTTCTTTCATTTTTATCCTTATTATTTTAACAAAAATTATTTTTTATCCATTATAATTTATTTTAATTTAAAATAAAATAAATATTTATTAAATATTTTTTATGTTATTTTATATTATAAGTTAGTTGAACCGTTAATTTTATCAAACATTTCAACAAGTTTATCAACTATCAACTATCAGTCATCAATTATCAACTATAAATTATAAACTATCCATCATCAACCATCAGTCATCAACTATAAGTTAAGCTAACTTATCAATCAACTGTTATTTTATCAAACAAAATGTAGGCATGAAAGTTACCAAATCTCAATCGTTAATAAAAATGAATCAAACTATCATATTAATTTTAAAAAATATAAAAAAAAAATGGTATTTCTTTTCCATAAATAATTCATATTTTTTAGAAAAAAATGTTAAATTACAATTTTGATCCCCCTATTTTTGCAATTTCACAAAATCAGTCTTCCTATTTATTTTTTAAAAAATTTTGATCCCCGTGTCTATTTTTTGTCCAAAAAACGTGGTTATGTACTACATGACATATTTTTATTGACTTTGCATAAGAAATATTAATTATTCGTTGCATTTTTTACGACTTTGTATTCCTTCAATTGTCTTCTCCGATCGTATTCTTCATCTTCTTTCTCTCTCGACTTATTCATTCATATTATTCGCTCACCAAAAAATGCCCTATATGTTCTCTCTCATTCAAAAAGTATGTCACGTATACAAAATTAACATTTTTTTTAGATATAAAATGGACACGGGAATCAAAATTGTTTAAAAAATAAATAAGGACACTGATTTCATAAATTGACCAAAATAGAGGAACAAAATCTGTAATTTAGCCAAACAATAACCATTTGATTCATTCGTAAAAACTTGCCTAATAAGTCTAAAGTCTTATCCCTCATATCAATGGATCCTCCTAACTGTTTTTTCTATTAAATTTTTTAAGAAATCACTTAAATTTAAAACTATTTTGAATAGTTTTTCATAAATATCATTTTTGAGATTTTTTATTTAAATTATGTAATTTTGACTATTTTTTAAACTTCAATAATATTTATATATATATATATATATATATATATATATATATATATATATATATATATATATATATATATATATATATATATATATATATATATATATATATATATATATATATATATATATATATATATATTTATTTATTTATGTAAGATGTTAAAATTAATCTTTTAATTTATAAAAACTAATTTTAAAAAGACTTCTTGTATTTTTTTAATAATTTTTTTAGAAATATAAAAAAAAAAATTTCTTAAAGATAAAAGAAATTGATTTTAAAGTTTTGTTTGAGAGTTTGAAGAGGATGAGAAGGCTTCCGAAATCGAATTTTAAAAAGAATATAAGAAAATATTTGACGTTTTTTGAAATAACGATTTTGTACTATATTTTTAATTTTCATATTAGTATAACAACATAACATATATTTTGGAAATTTATGTAAGTCTTCCAAAATCCTCACTCAATACAAAATTTGAATTCTCCAAATAAAAAGATTTTTGGTTTTGAATTCTCCAAATTAAAGGATTTTTGGTGTTACGAGTAAAAACCATTCCTCCAAATTCCTTCCAATTAAAATCCTTTAATTTTTTTCACTCAATCTTTTCTATTTTTCAAAGCTCTCATCTCTCTTCCCTTCCAAATTTCCATACAAACCCTATATATTTTATTTTATCTACTAACATCTAACACAACAAAATGTTGGAATTTGTGTACTTGAATATTTAAATATCTCAAATTATTTATATAATTTTTCTTTTAATAATCTCCTTTATTAATAGGCTTATTCTTCTGAAATATTTAGAGAAGAATACCAAGCTTTAGGACAATCAACGGTAAGTCTCACTAACATTTGTATCTTTTATTTCTTTGAATCACATCTCCGTTGTTATAAACATATTTTGAGATATGCTATGATTTCAGGTTGCAGCTGCTTGGGGAGTTGGTTTGGCCTTTGGACCAGCATTGGGAGGTTATTTGGCTCAGGTAATTGTTTTTTTCATTTGTTTCTAATGGCTTTTAGGGTAAAATACTTCACAAAAATCATTTTTTTACATGGAAGTAAGATAACTTGTGTTGCAAGCTATATACCACTAACACTTTAAATTAAAGACATCATTACTATGGAAAATATATTTAATAGTGGTTAGGAAATATATGTAATGACGCGAGCGCATACATTATTATATAGAATGTTGTTGTATATATGATACTTACAATCACAATCTTAAGACCGTTGTTGTATTCTATAAAGCGCGTAACGTTTCACAACGATTAGTTTACACAACTGTTGTGATAGAACTAAAAGTCACTAATTCGATTCTTAGCATCAGCATTTTGTTATTTATATTATTCTGGTCAGTGTTCAATATACAACCATGAATTTTGTTATTTATATTATGCCTGATTACATGTTCAATATACCTTATCCCGAGTTGTTTCCTCGTCTATAAATTACATGAATATAACCACACATGAATGTAAATGAAAGAAACATGTAATCAGGCCACTTACTTTAGGACTAATCCATGAGGGCATTCATCTAATATTCCTCAACATATTAACTTGCTCAACAACACTATACATTGAAAATGAATTAAACATATTACATGATAAACTAATTATAATATCAAAGAAAATGAATTAAACATAGACTTACGAATGAATAATCTCTTTAATTTTCTTGTTGAGTGATTCATGCAAGGAACATAGTACGATTATCGTATTCGTCCTAAATGATATGATGATCAATTGCCAATGACCATTGAATGAACACAAGAATATATATTATTAGTGTTTACGAAAACAAAACTAAATATAAAATACATAAATCAATTACAAAAATACTTACCAACAGAGGAATGATGCAAAGTAACATTCTTTTCCTCCCTCATTTAATCTTTGTTTCAAGTACTCATGAGTGGTTTTTGGTTCATTAAACGTCCATCGAATAAAAAGTGGATCCAAGAATCCATACGTACTTGATTTATTTAACTCTATACAAGCACGGTGAATGTACCTAAATGGTTAAAGAAAATGAATAAATTAAGGGAGGAAATACAAAAACTGATAATGTTCTATAATGACATGTATATTCGACAATATACTTACGTGCACCAAACTTGCAGTATCCCTACGTCAAGCCACTTACATCCACATAGAAAATCCCTTACAACTTTAGGAGTGTAATAGAATACACCCAAATTTGGACAATGTTCTAGCAGGAGGATATTACAAATCATTTATCTTCGTAATGGTCAAGTATATCATGGTTATTTCATTTGTGTTAGGTTCCAATATCTCATTGCGGTTATCTATAGGGGGAACGGATGAAAAATTACTTCCTTTTGTAGAAGTGCGATTTACAACACTTCTACTGGGAGTTTTATAATCATCATCATCACCATTAACGTAACAGTGATCTTCATTTGTACGTTGTTTGAGGTTTTCAATTAATCTCTACATCATAATATTCATTTAGAAAATAAAACATAAATAAACATAATATATATCATACATTTCCGATAAAACACTGACATCTCAAGTAAAACACATACCGAATACAATTCTTGAAACGTTTCCATTTCTTTCTCCCTTTTTTTCCTTCTCCTCTTCAAACATCCTTCTTTGTTCTTCCAATTGCTTCTAAACATTCTCAATTTTTTTTCTTTGTGCATTCAACTATGGGGGTTCGGTACTTTTTCTTTGAGACCCAAAGTATGACCTCAAGCCGACACCTTCTCTAACACCACATACACGCCCTTCATGCTCATCTGATCCGACATCTTCTACTAATATGTCATGTCGTGCTTTTGGAAAAAAGTGCATTAACGGATAGCCTAAACCAACTTATCCTACACAACATGAGCAACTTACATATATTGTTACCAACACATTTAAATAACAAATAACATAAGCAAAACAAATCATACACTTACAATTTTCTCAGCAACTACTCTTGACGCATCAGATGTGTACTCTTCCATTTCTCATGTCTTGATGGTGGAGATGAGATGCGACCATCTCCTATTTCTTATTGTTTTTCTAGCATGATTCTTTTCTCAAGTTTCCTGTAACCCCCACGAGAGAATCTATGAGTGTACATGTTCTTTGCCTTGTTCTGTATTCCTACTTTGCTTTTAACCTGTAATTAACATAGTGAAAAATGTATATGATTAGTATCTATAACTCATTAGCATAACATTATCGGTTACATAAGACTAGTACTAACCTTGAATTCCTCAAAACGGTGTATCTTTGCAAACTTGTTCCACAACTTCTTTGATATAAAAATATATCGAATCCATGGACGATCAAGACCGCTCTTAGGCTTCGTAATGTAGTCAGCCGTGAGTTGTGACTTAAATCCCCTCCAACGAGTATCGGCATAAGATATCCACATTTTTTTTTCAACTTTTAGTTATCGGTAAACTCAAAATTCAACTACACTTAAATCAATATATAAGTATGAATTAGAAATTATAGGTAGTAATATCTAATATATGAAAATTATAGTATGTAATAGCATAACGTCTGTCCATATGATGTCTTTGACTTTATCATCCACTTCTCTCCAATCATCTATCAATATACTGACTTTTCTACGTGCAAGAAACACAACATAACTCTTGTAGAGTAATGTTGGCAATCCAATACTCTGTAGAATGAATCAAACTCGATCAAATTTTTTACACCTAATCAGTTGCAGACTGATGTGATTTGGGGCATCATTCTGACACCTTTTTGTGATCTTTTCGATTGAGTATCAATTGTTTGAGTTTCATTCGTAGAACACTCATTCGTTTGCTTATCTTCATTACTATCTGATGTAGAACTCGACAAGGTCGACATCTATGTTCAAAAATAACAACAACAACATAAACAACAAGAACATAAATAACAACCACAACAATGACAAATGAAGTTTACTATAAATGCATGGGGACAATATTTTACGTACCCAACATGATGACTAAGTAAATGATGTTGGTGTTGGTGTTGGTGTTATTGTTGTCTTCCTTCCTTACGACAATGATAATGTTGTTGTTATCTTCATTCTCGACGGTGACAACTTGATTGGTGTACTCTTTCTTTCGTAAAGATCGTGATGATGATGAAGAAAATGACAAATACACAATGAAGAATGGATACTGAAGAGATAAGCTAGGGTAAACGATGGTGTTTTGGTTGAAATCGTGTATTGTTTCATAGTATTAAACGTTAGGGTTTAGGGTTGAAATCGTGTATCGTTTTGTCTAGTTTCTATTTTCAATGGAGAAAAAAAAGATACTGAACAGACAAGCAAACTAGGAATGTATAATATTATCAAACTACTACCACGGTCTATACCATCAACCGTTATGATATATTACTCTCATAATAAAATTTTATCAGGAAGTGGCAGAGTTAAATTTAGAATTAAAAATTAAAAACAAAAAACAAAATATATCACAATGGTGGAAACAAACATCCGTAGTCATATATTTTAAGTTGTTTATTTAAAAGTAAATAATAAAGAAAATGTGCGTCTTAACATAAAAGGAATAATATATATGATGACGTTGAGGTTTGAACCCATGAAAGTTTGATGGTATCAGTATCACAGTTGGCTTCTCAACCGTTGTTATATATAAATATTTTTTAATAAAAAAAAAACATAATAGCATCTTAGTTTAGAGATGTCACCACGATGTAGAGATGAACTGTGGTGACCATGGCATTGTTGTTTACATATTTTGTAGTAGTGCATGTTCATTATTCGATATATGTCAAATTTTTAATTATTAATGATGCTTATAAATTAGTATTGTCTTGGTGTCTGTGTCAATATCAGTGTTTTCATATTGAAAAGGATAATCTCTGAAATTCAATTCTATATTATCGGGAAAAAAAATGAAAACATTGTTAAAATTTACTGATTTCTCAAATAATTTGTGAAATTTTGTTTTACAGCCGGTCCAAAAATATCCAAATATATTTCCAAAGGATTCCTTTTGGGACAAGTAAGTGTTTTTTTTTTTCATTTTACAATTAACTTTAATCCTCAATTTTGTTTTACTTTATTGTTGTACTAAGTTTCTCTTTCAAACACATAAATATTTTTGCAGGTTTCCATACTTCCTGCCTTGCTTCATTGTTTCAGCTATGGCACTTGCAGTTGCAATTTTCTGCATTTGGTTACCGGTATGAACCTTAAATAATAACATTTTTCATCATTAATCACACATATATTTGCGACATGTAAGATTGATAAGTATTTGTAAGTCATTTGAGAGAACTTATGATAACGACTTATTTCTCCTGCCAGTAAAATGACTCAACATATCTGCATCATTGTAGGAGACACTTCATAACCACAAAGTATCCAATGAGGCTGGAAAAAACAAGATGATTCAAAAAGATGAAAGCCTTCTAAGAAATTGGCCCTTAATGTCATCTATTATTGTTTACTGTGTTTTTGCAATTCATGACATTGCTTTTATTGAGGTATTACTATGACTCACTTCAACTTCTAATATTCATCTATATGTGCATCTATAACTCTTATTAGCTTAAATGCATTTTTAGTTTCGGTAAGTTGGCGTGATTTTGATTTTGGTCGCTGTAATATATTGTTTTAGTCCTAAAGTCAAAATCCGCAGGAAAATTCGTAAACAAATCTACAGGAAATCTACGGATTTTCCTACGGATTTTGATTTTAGAGACTAAACCGCAAGCAAAAAGTAAGACATAGGGACTCAGAAAAAAAAAATTTATAAGGACCAAAATAAAAAACTCACTATCTTACTGGGACCAACTGACTATTTAAGCCATTCTTATTCTATATTTTACTTTTGAAGATTTTCTCATTATGGAGTGTTAGTCCTCGAAGGTTGGGTGGTTTGAACTTTCAAACTAATGATGTAGGGAATGTTCTTGCATTATCAGGTACACTTTGAGATTTATGAATCTATAGATAACACTTGCATATAAACTTGTATCTAACATATCTCCATTTGGTAATATGCATAAACATGAATCATCTTCAATTTATTCCAATTGGATTTGCATTGCTATGTTGCTAACTTATTTACTTCTAAATTGTTCAGGTATAGCTATCATAATATTCCAGCTTGGCATATATCAACCAGTCCAAAAAATCTGTGGACCTATTGTCCTTGCTCGCATTGCAGGGGTTAGCATTCAAACTTCATAGTAATAAAAACTCAGATTAATTATTTAATTATTTGTTTAATTTCTTAAATAATATTTTCACCATATATTTGTAGGTAATATCGATACCAATCTTACAAAGCTTTCCCTTCATGACAATATTGTCAGGTTTCACATTGAACATATCGATATATAGTGCTGTTATTCTAAAGAATCTTTTAATTGTGAGTTTGCTTTGCTAAAATACGAAAGAATGGTTTAATTTTATTGAAAGATTTTATCTTCATTAAACTTGCATGATTGTATTCTTTTTTGCTGGATTTAGGAAATAATTTCTACTGGTTTATACATTCTACAAAATAAAGCAGTGGTATGATATTATTTCTATTCTTTATATATTTTTTTTCTTTTACAAAGTTCTATAAAAGAATTGCAATAAGATAAATGACATATTGATTTCAAAAATAGGATCAACACCAAAGAGGTGTAGCAAATGGCATTTGTATAACTGCAATGTCAGCCTGCAAGATAATTGGTCCATCAGCAGGTGGTGCAATGTGAGTATTCTTTCATATTCTTGTTTCTATTTGACTTATAAATAAGACTTCCTAAAAAGTGTAATGTACATGGTATTTATTATGATATTATAGAGTATTCATTTGTGACTTTTATTTGTTCAAGATTTTATAATTGTTATGTAGCACTGACACTTCATATTGAAGTCACGATCTTACTTTGGTCTTGCTAAATGCAGATTAACTTGGTCACAAAAACGGATGCATGCTTCTTTCCTCCCAGGTATGACCCTCGAATATTTTTCGTAAGCTTGTTTATAGTTTTGTTGAAAGGATGTTCATGGAGCAATAAATGAAGTATAAACCCAAATAAACATTGATAATAATATGAAAAATTGAAATTCATTAGACTCAACAAGTGTTAGTGTCATATCAATGCTCCATATTTAAAAATTATTGAGTCTAGTTATGGAACATGTTATATTTTCTGTCTATATTAGTGAAAACTCATTGTTGTACATTCAACTGTAGGCCCTCATTTGGTTTTCACTGGGCTCAATGTCGTTGAAGGGATTGCATTATTGTTAACATTCAAACCATTCTTGATTGAAAGAAAAACATCCTTAGAAGAGTTGTATTGATACTAATAAAGTCTTCTTAAGAGGTGAAGAATGTTAAGGTTAAGGACATGCATTAGGGTGATGAGAGTATCATGGTAGATGTAAGGAGGGTAAGATTAATTCGTTTTGGTTTTATACGTGCTGGAATATTTGGAAAGCTAGAAATAATATTTTGTTTAATGATAGTATTTGTAATGTAGACGACGTAGTTTTCGATACTATTGTTTCTTCATGGAATGGCTTGGTTTTGGATAGTCCTTCTAGATTGGTTTGTAGTTTGTATGATTGGTACAAATCTCCTTTCGATTTCTTGTAATTGACCTTCGTGTTACTGGCTGTTATTCGTTGGTGTGAGATTTCCTTAATCTCATTTTAATGAATTTTCTTATAAAAAAAAAGAAAAAAACTGGAATACCATCAAAAGAAAGTATGCAGCTTAACAATTATACCGTTGGAGTACAGTTTGAATTAAACTTTATGAGTATGTTCTGAAATATGTATCATGCAAAATTTATCTTTATCATTGAGATTTCATGATATATGATACATAGTGATAAAGTTTTTGTTGAATTCTTATTTTTGACATTTCAATTGTGGTAACCAATTATGGATTTTGGTGTAATCGGTTACCACATGTCAATTTGCCCCAGAACTGTAAAACATGGGCACGTAATCGATTATCACAATTTGTGTAATCAATTATGAAGGTTTTTTTTTTCTTATGTTTTTCTGTTATATTTCAGTTTCAGCTTATTCCAATAAGTTGTTTTGTAATATCTCATTTTATCTGTACTTGTCATGTATATAAGACCACATATGCTCCTATTTGTGGTAATTGAAAATCATCTCTCTCTCTCTCTCTCTCTCTCTCTCTCTCTCTCTCTCATTTTCTCTCTCAATTCTCAACTTCATCTTCACCAAAATTAACTTTTCTTTATTAATTTACCCCAATTATTTTTGTATGTTCTAATAGTTTTGGCATAGATTAGTTGAGTTTGAAATACTTAATTCCATTTGAATATTTTATGTAATACCGACGACTTAATTGAGTTTGTAATACTTAATTCATTATGAGTTGAATTGAACATGTGCTAATTGGACAAAATCACATGCATAAATGATAGTACATTTTGTATAGCTTGTTTGATAAATTAGAAACCTTACTTTTGGATTATCGATATGTAGGGTTGGCAAATGAACCGAACTTACTTGAAAATAGTTCAAAATTTGTTTCGATAATTAATTCGTTGAACTTGGTTCATAAACCTAATGAACTGAATATGAGCGAAAAACTAAATTCGTTAACTAAATGAGTTGAATTTGAGCCATTCATAGTTTGACTCGTTAGATTTATGAGTCAACTCAATTATATATGAGAAGAATTATAATGTCTTTAAAATTAGATTTAAAGTTTTAATATAAATTTTAACCTTATATTTTATTTTAATCTAACGATTTTAATTGATAATTTATATTCTCAAATGAGCAAAATATTTATATAAAAATTATACAAATAAAATTATAATCATATAAATTAATTAATTTTTTAATTACTACGTTTTTGAGAAAAAGTTAAATTCAATACTTTCTTTTTAAAATAATATTAATTTAAAATGTCATATATATAAAAAAAATAGATTTAAAAAAATGGATTTTAAGTTCGTGAAGCAAGCGAGTTGAATCTAACGAGTTGAACTATGAATAGATGAATTTAATCCAATTGGATCATTAAAATATGTTTGATGGATTGAATTAATTATGTTGGTGCTATTGATGACTGCAGTGGAGCAGTGATGTTGCAAAAGGATTTTTGGTGCTTTCCTTTTATTTGATTTTAAACTCATTGGATTCAAATTTTGTCCTGGATGCTAATAAAACTCAACTCTTCTTCTTCTTGTGTCATTTTCCGAAAGCGATTTGGAGCAATATTACCGATTGTGTTGATATAGGAAGGATAACTGAGAATGAGTGTTGCGATCATGCTATATCTTGGAGGTCAAACCTTAATGGTTGTTATAAAGCGGATAAGGTGAGTTCGATTTGGTTCTAGGTAGTTTGAATGATAGGAGTTGTAGTCTTTATGAGTGGTTTAAATTCCCTCTTGACTTTGTTTAATTCCCTAGTATGGGGTTCAGGTGGCGATTTGTCACCTCTCTTTGATTTGTAATTTTGCTTGGAGACTTTCTCTTTCTCCGTATTAATAAAATGGCTTATCAAAAAAAAATTCATACATATAAATTGATGGATTTAGTCCAATCCATTAACTTACGTTATATGTGGTAGATGGATTGAATGTATTTTTTAATGGATGGATTGAATGAATTTTATCATAATGTATCCAATTGTCACCCCTAGTTATAAATAATTATCCCAAATGATTTCATAATTGGAAGAAATAGAAAAGTGAGTAACATTAGAATTTCCTTCCAAAACAGGAATTGTTTTTGGGTTTAATCCTATAGCACCAATGGCCATGTTTTCCTCTCTTTCCTAGGGTATGACCTTAACTACTCATCAAATTTATATATTTGAGTAATTTTTCATTTTAAACTACAAAAGATCGTCACAAGAACAATCAAGAGAGTCGCTTAAGTGGTTACATGTTTCTTAATTTGTTCAAGGTTTATGTTTGAATATACTAGATTTAGCATCCTTCGTATATTAGTAAAAACATATTTCTTGTCTAATGTTAAAATGCTCATTGACTAATCACTGCATGAAATATCCTGTTTTCCAGCAAATTTTGGTAAATTTTTTTGTATAAAACGTCTTACCCGCGACTTTTCCTGCCATTTTCTATTCTTAGCTAAAACTTCTGACTGGATGAAGATGTATAAACCCACTGTATGAAGTTTTCTTCATCAATGACACGCATAAAAAATGATATTTGCAAATGATCCTTCTGTTCATCTGCAAGATCAACGACCGGAGCAATCATCTTTGGAAAGACAAGACGAGAAAGCAACATAATTGAAGTAGCTGTTGAGGACACCAAACTATTGAAATCTGTAGTAACTGCTTTTGGGCTCAGCTCCTCAGATTTATCTGCGGATATTGATGGAACTAAGTTCAAGGGTGAGCTATTATCCAAACTTGTAACTTGCTTTTGACTGGAATTTTCCATTTGCATATCAGTGGGAACCAATGAGGAAGCTGCCAAAGTTTCTGACAATGCATCATTTCGACCAAAATAATATAGGCAATTTTCCCATAGAAAAGATGGAAATGAGGATAATTTGTATGCAATAGGAGGATGTTCAAGAACGAAAGCACCAATTGTTAAACTCTACAAGTGTTAGTGTAGTATCAGTGCTACACATTTAAAAATTAATGTGTCATTATAATTAAGGAACATGTTATCTTTTATGTATATATTAGTGAAAATTCATTGTTGAACATTCAACTGCAGGCCCTCATCTGGTTTTCACTGGGCACAATGTCGTTGAAGGACTCGCATTGTTGTAGACATTCAAACCATTCTTGATTGAAAAACACCCTCAGAAGAGTTGTATTGATATTGATAAAGTTTTTTTAAGAGGTGAAGAATGTTAAGATAAAATGCATGCATTAGGGTAATGAGAGTATAACAACTGGAATACCATCAAAAGAAAGTATGAAGCATAACAATAATACGTTAGATGACAATTTGAATTAAGTTATATGACTATGTTCTGAAATATGTATATAATGCAAAGTTTCTCGGTATGGAAGAAGAATCATGGAAAAGGTGCTTGCGATGGGGCTGATACAACATCTTTCTATCTGACTAAATTTCCAGAAGGTATGAACGCGAAATACATGTTCGAAGTTTTCAAAGTTTATGGAGTTATATCTGAGGTCTTTATTTATGCGCGAAGAAATCGTAGAGGAAAAAGGTTTGGTTTTGCAAAATTCAGAAAGGTGCATGATCCACGCATTTCAGCCATTAATCTGGATAGTATTATCCTGGAGGGAAAAAAGATTTTCGTTAACATTCCCAGGTTCAAGGATGAATATATGAGAGGTGATAATGGAAGGTATATATGGAATAGAAAGTATGGTGTGGTTGATAGAGTTAGAGATAGAGTTAGAATTTTGCAGGAGAGAGTTACTAAGGATAGATCTTTTGCTTTTGTTGTGGGGGGAGAGAAGAACAAGACTGTGGTGGAGGGCCATAAGGAATTTGTATCACCACCTCTCGTGATGGAAGCTTCGGATGCGGAGAGGTTTTAGAGGATGAGGATTGGTGAAGTGGTGGAAGGAGGTGACACTTTTACCATTCATAATCTCTTGTATGCGGAAGGCTTCTTCCATATTAAAGTCATTCAGCTTGGTGCATCTAGATGTCTATTGGAGGATAAAGATGGTGGAGATTTAGAGGTGTTCATTAGTGAGTCAAGGGTTATTCTGGATTGTTGGTTTAATGACATTAGACTTTGGTCTCATTCAGAGGTAGATAGGGAAAGATTTTCCTGGATTAATTGCTTTGGCCTACCGTGCGTTGCTTGGGGCGAGATTAACTTTAGAAACATCGCTTCTAAGTTTGGTACTTTCATTCAATATGTTGAGAAGACAGAGAATAAAGAGAGATTTGATGCAGCTCCTATGCATATAAAAACGACGAAATCTCTTATTTTGTTGGAAGAGGTAGTGGTAGAGGTGAACAACCAAGTTTTTTCTATTTCTGTGGTAGAGGACTTTTGTGGAGAGGCTTTGAAATATGATAACGAAGATGAGGTTGAAGATGAAGATTCAAAGTCTGAATCTGCTGATCTATCATCTGGCTCTGATGAGGAAGGCGTGTGGGATGAACACATTGAGACGTGTTGTGGTGGAGGTAATAACTCTGGGTTTGGTTCAGAAGATGGAACGGATATGACTCTTGAGGGATGTGTGACAGTCGATAGGACATATTGTTCTGATGATGTATCAGAAGTTGGTGAAAGTATTACTGGTGATGCCAATTATCCTAATTGTGTGAATGGTTGTGATAAGGCTGATCATATGTTAGGAAGGGAGAGTAGCTGCGATAGGCTTTTGGTGCGGTTATTGATGGATCGACCTTTGGATAAAGAACGTTTATCTTTGGGGGATGGGCCAAGCGCAGTTTCTCATAAAGCTAAACCAACCTTTGCTCCTGCACATAATTCTACTTTTGCAATTAAAAAAGCCGTAGATATTAATGAATATTTTGTTGGCCTGAGCTGCTCAGATCCCATTTCTGGCCCCCCTAGAGGATGATTGGGCCTTCTAATTGGGCCAAGTCAGGGAAAAAGAACATGTTTTTTAATGAGGTGTATGATTGTGTCAAAATTCCTTATACACCTTCATATTTTTCTACTCTCCTTCATGCGGCTGTGAATGTACCAGAAGATAAAATGGATCCTCCTAATAAGTCAATTGAGGTGGGCTCTTTTAGAAATCAGTCTAGATGTACCCCTGATAATTCCAATTCCTCTTTGCGGTATGGCGAATCCATTACTGAATCTAATGTTATCAGAGGAAACTTAAGGTGTAAAAAGATTTTTGATAAGGTTCCTAAGAAGTTGTGACACTCAATCAAAAGATGGGTGTGATTAGGGATGGCGATGAGAATGATATTGAAGGAATTATGTGTAATTTGGATATAGTAGATAAAGAAGTCAACTCCAAAAAGAAGGATGTATCTAGAGGTGGCTCATGAATCTTATGTCGTTTAATGTGCGAGGATGCTGCAATTCCATGAAGAGAAGGAAAATTGCTCAAATTATTGGTAGAGAAAATGTGGGGGTTTATCTTCTCTTGGAAACTAAGATCTTGGAGATGGATCTTTCTATTGTTAAGAGTCTGTGGCGTGATCAAGAAGTGGATTGGTCTGCTGTTAAATCTGAAGGAAGATCAAGGGGTATTCTTACAATATGGAATAGTAAGATTATTACTGCGCATACGAGCTTCAGTGGTAAAGGTTTTCTTAGTATTCAATTTGTTTGGAAGCTGCATATTATCTATGTGGTTAACGTTTATTCTCCATGCGGGATAGCGGGAAAAAAAGATTATGGAAGGAGTTGGTTAATGTTAAGCAGAGGTTACCTATGAGAAGTTGGATAGTAGGAGGAGATTTCAACTCGGTTAAGAATAAAGATGAAAGAAAGGGTAGATTTAGTTCTAGCAGTGGTGAGATGTTAGAATTAAACTCTTTTATTGATGATCTTAATCTGATTGATTTGCCATCTGTTGGTGACAAATACACTTGGATCAAGTCAAATGGTCTAAGTAGAAGTAGGCTTGATAAATTTTTGGTTGACGATTTGATTATTGATATTCTACCTTTGAGTAGTCAATTGGTTGAAGATATGGATATCTCTGACCATAAGCCTGTGTGGTTGAAGTCGAATAGTGTGGATTGGGGACCTAAGTCGTTTAGGTCGTTCAATTGCTGGGTCGAGCATAAGGTGTTTCATTTATTTGTCACAATGTCGTGGAATTCTTACAGCTTTTCTGGATCCTGTTGGAATATCTTGATTAACAAATTTAAAGCTCTTAAGAGAGATTTGAGAATTTGGAATAAAAACGTGTTTGGATGGTTAAATTTATAGATTGAGAATTGTGTGGATGAGATTAACCATAATGATATGGTGTTGTTTGAAGGTAGCTCGGGTGTCGTACCTCGAAAAATACGATCCTAAAACAAAACAACAGAGTCGCCACCTAATTCTATTTATTCTACAAGAGAAAAGGGAGATATAGATACAACCTAAAGGATGGATAAGAAATGGTCAACGAAACCAAATTCTAAGTTCGGGAGTCGGTTACGCAAGGGGAAGGTATTAGCACCCCTCTCGTCCGTTGTACTCAACGGGAACCTCTTAGCTAATTATGCGATTAAATGTTTGATCTTAAGTTTTGTCTTCTAAATGATTATTAATATGTTTGTTCTTGAAGGGAATTAAAGTTTTAAATTATTGTGACGGAGAAAAGATTAAATTTTTTTATTATTGTGCTCGCGAAGGATTAAAATCCCCGTGCCTACGTATTCCCCTGTGCAATGGGAAAGTCAGAGCTTCGTAGTTCGTGCTACTACGATTTGTGGTTTTTATTGAACGATTGTTTGAAATGCATTCTACTGATAAGCGTTGGCTTTTACTCGCGGTGGAGGCTGAAGCGCTAGCTTGTTCGAGAGATAGAATGATTTAAACAAATGTTCGTTTTAGAAGAAAGTGTTTGACTTTGTTAAGATATTTTAAAACGAGAGGGCGAATGAACCACGCGTGGGGCTAGCCCATGTTGCGGTTACATTCAAGAACGTGCGGAGTGCGAGACTCCGGAGTTCAGTTACTCGCTAATTAATTATGAAAATGCTTTGAATTGGTTGGTATGTTTTAATTTGAGATTTGAATATTTGATATACGAATGGTGATTGAACCAACGCGTGAGGCTAGCCCAATTGCGGTTCAATCCAGAACGTGCGGAATGCTAGACTCCGGAGTTCCTTTTTTCCGTAATTTAATTTAGATGAATTGAATTGTTTTTATACGAACGGTGATTGAACCAACGCGTGGGGCTAGCCCAATTGCGGTTCAATCCAGAACGTGCAGAATGCTAGACTCCGGAGTTCCTTTTTTCCGTAAATTAATTAAGGTGCGTTGAATTGTTTTTATACGAACGGTGATTGAACCAACGCGTGGGGCTAGCCCAATTGCAGTTCAATCCAGAACGTGCGGAATGCTAGACTCCGGAGTTCCTTTTTTCCGTAAATTAATTAAGTCGAATGAAAACGTGCCGACGGCGATCACATGGTGATCGACTTACGTGTGTGTAGTGTAAGCGGATGAATGTTCACTTGGCATTGGACCAAGGAAATTCATTATCTTGAAATGATTTGGTTTTTGTGTGTGCGCGTATTCGTTTTTTTATTTGACAAAAAAAAAAAGTCACAGTGTATGAAGAAATCACCCAAACATAATCGTGAAATATTATCGACACACAATTACGCATAATTTATTCGCTCATCCATGCAAGCATAGTCAAATAGATTAAACATCCACATAAACTCAAAAAGAAGATTTAACTAAGAACAATTTAAACACTAGGATGAACTTTTTTAAAATTAATCTAACAAATAGAAAACATAACCCTCCTTTTTTTAAATTATACTTTAAAATATAATAAATAAAAGTTACCAAGATAATTGTAAATGAAAATACTATTAAAATCCTATTAATAGCCTTCTTATGTTTTTTATTCATTAAAGGACATAATGCTAGCCTTTGTAAACCTAGCCGCTGAAAAAGCATCTTGGTTCAAGCTTAATAATCCAAGGTTCTTACCACTTTTCTTTTATCAAATATATTATAAAACAACATGTATCATAGCCTTAATTAATGTGTAAACAAATAAAAACTCACATGGAAAAAATGAAAAAAGAAAAAGAAAAAGTAACCAGAGGATTCACGTGATGGCAGTGTTTTTAGAAAGACAAAAGATCATCCCACTTCATCACATCAATAGGAAGTACTAGCATTGAAAAGTGATCAGAAAAGTAACATTATTATAGCATTGGAAGTTTAAACTTTTTTTATTATTTTTTAATTATTTAATAACAAAAGAAACTAAACCGACAATTTCAACAAAGACTCGGTTCTCCATGGCTTGCTTTGCCTTTTAAATCTTATGATACTTCACTAATTAATAAATCCATAAATTAGACAAATGAATAGAAACTAATGTAAGTAAAAGAAACCAACTGGGCAAGTTATGGTTTTTGGAAATAATGGAATTCATTAAAGTTCTTTTTAAAATACATTAAATGGCAATTTGAAAGAAATGACATATATGAGTAATAATGAAACTATAAAAATCTCTCTATCTTTGAAGACGCCTCACCTAACTGTTTCTCTCTTTAAAAAAAAATCACTCAAAAAGAAAAACTCTACAAGATTCATGGCAACAGGCATCGACCACCATCCATTCAAATACACAAGCACAAGTCACAGATCTAAACACTAAACAAAAAATAAAGCCCCAAAATCAGAAGTCCCAATGAAATCAAGGAGGAAATCGGATAGAAGAGAAATACCTTCTGAGTTACCTTACGGTATGAATTCTTCTCCCTCTCTGATATCTTTTATTCTTCACCTTTCGTATTAATATCTTTTTTCGTTCCTGCGTCCTTGAACTTGATATCTGAGTTTTTCTTCTAAAAAAAAAATTCCCTCCCTTTTGAATGTTTTGTCCTCCTTAAATAGTGAAGATTAGGGTTTGTTATCTTTCAATCCAAACTTGTTGAAGAAGTTTATATCATCACTTATTTTGTTTGATACTGATGAGGAGTCCCTTTCAAATTCAGGTTTTGTTTATGGAGCAAAGAGTTTTCTCATTTTGTATAAGGAGATGCAGATGCTTTTTGTTGTTGACCTGCAGAATCATCAATTCCATGTTTGCTGTGAAACTAGTTTTGATTTTATGTGTAGGGAGATGGAGCAACAGGTCTGTGTTATTGTATCAGATTTTTTTTTATCCATTTTGGTGAAATTCAGTACTATAGCAAGCTGGTTTTTGTGCAGGGAGGAGCAACTTTTAGTTTGAAAAGGTCTTTGAGATTTTGGCTTTGATGTAAATGTGTGTAAATTGAGATGGATGCCGAAAGTGATTTTTTGTGTGAAGAATAAAAATTAATGTAGAAAAGAAAAGACAGAAAAACTATACAATTAAAATAAATATAAATTAATTAAGATAATTGACTATAAATAACTAATTAATCTAAAAAGAACACTAAATAAAACTAAATAGGAAGCTAAACTAAATTAAACTTAAAACTTAACTAAATATAAACTAAGTTAAAGATAATTAATTAAAAACCTAGAATAGAATTAAACTAAATTAATCTAAAATTAAAATTGACCTAAAATTAAAATTACATTAAAATCAAAATTTAACTAAATAAGAATTATGCTAAATTTATATATATAAACTAAATCTATTAAACTAACTAAAAATAAATTAAAGTTAATTCTAAATAAACTATGATAATTGATTAATTAAATAAAATGAAACAAAAATAATCTAAATAGATGATAAAATCAAGAATAAAATGAAAGTGACATGGAATTAAAAATCGACTAAAAACACATGATCCAATGAATCATGAGATGTTTAAAAAAGAGTGATTGTATGTCGATAATATGATAAAAATGCATATGATGAATGAAATCTTTTCGGAAAATGTTCGGTCAAAATTTAGGGTGTGACAGTTGCCCCTATTTAATCATCTTGAACCTGAATGTATGAATAACACCGTTTTTTGGACATTCGAGGTAGAAGAGGATTAAATATGAAAATACCTAAAATTTTGACCGAATGCAGATGACATGCAGTGCTATGCAATGTTATGAACTCACGAGACTTTTTTGTTTGCTGAGGAAATGAGGTATGAAATGAAATGAAACCTAGCATGCTGAATTTTTTTAATGAATATTCTGGAAATGATATGCGGGAAATGATAAAGATAAATTATAATGGTGATCCATAGAAACGAAACTGAGGGTGAAGACTCACTGGGGATAACAATATGTTGGGGATGACGAGATGAAAACAGGAAGTACTCATAGTGACAAATCAGCAGGTTCAAGTGTAACTGCTGGCACTAAGAATGACAGAAGACGGGCAACAAAACAGAAATCCATAGCGTAAGATTAATGAACAGACCGACACTTTAGGATAACAAGAAAAAGTTCAAAGTAAAACGTAATGGCTTAATGTGATGAGTCAGTAAGTTCAAAAGTGACTGTTGGGGATCCGATACAGCAACTTAGCGATCAGGAAAACAAAACTCAACACAGAGATTGAGGAAATAAATAAATGAATCTTGACACGGCGGTCGGGAAATACAATGACCGACATCGACGCGGCGGTCGGGGAAGTAAATAACAGACGTCGACATGGCTGTCAAGAAAGCAATTTAACACGGCGGTTAAGGAAATAAATAATTGTCATCGACGCGACGGTCGAGAAATGAAATAACAGACATCGACGCGGCGGTCGGAAAATAAAACTCAACACGGCGGTTGAAGAAATAAATAACTGTCAACGACGCGGCGGTCGAGAAATGAAATAACAGACATCGACGCGGCGGTCGGAAAACAAAACTCAACACAGTGGTTGAAGAAGTAAATAACTGTCAACGACGCGGCGGTCGAGAAATGAAATAACAGACATCGACGCGGCGGTCGGAAAACAAAACTCAACACAGTGGTTGAAGAAGTAAATAACTGTCATCGACGCGGCGGTCGAGAAAATAAAATAACAGGCATAGACGCGGCGGTCGGAAAACAAAACTCAACACAGCGGTTGAAGAAATAAAATAACTGCCATCGACGCGGCGGTCGGGAAATGAAATAACAGACATCGACGCGGCGGTCGGAAAATAAAACTCAACACGGCGGTTGAAGAAATAAATAACTGCCATCGACGCGGCGGTCGAGAAATGAAATAACAGACATCGACGCGGCGGTCGGAAGACAAAACTCAACACAACGGTTGAAGAAATAAATAACTGTCATCGACGCGGAGGTCGAGAAATGAAATAACAGACATCGACGCGGCGGTCGGAAAACAAAACTCAACACAGTGGTTGAAGAAATAAAATAACTGCCATCGACGCGGCGGTCGGAAAATAAAATAACAGGCATAGACGCGGCGGTCGGAAAACAAAACTCAACACAGCGGTTGAAGAAATAAAATAACTGCCATCGACACGGTGGTCTGGAAATAAAATGACAGGCAACGACACGGTGGTCTAGAAATGAAATAACCGGCAACGACACGGTGGTCTGGAAATGAAATAACAGGTAGTGACACGGTGGTCTGGAAATAAAATAACCAATAGAGACGCAGTGGCCTGGAAATAAAATAATAGACAGAGATGCGGCGGTCTGAAAATAAAAGACAGGCAAAGACGCGGTGGTCTGGAGAAATAATTAACTGTCATAAGTCCAAAATAGTAAATCAACAGGTTCAAGTGTAGCTGTCGAAAATCGAGGATTGGAAGATGAAAACAGGATTCAGGCAGTGGCTCTGTGCATACACACTGACACTGGGAGTAGCATGCGAAGCGTTTAAAGATAAATCAAACGGCTCTAAGCGAACAAACTGGAAGATAAGAATAAATGTTGGAGCCTTCGGCGAGATAAACGACCAACCTCAGGAAATTCTTAAAACAAAGAAACTTTCAGAAAAACTTTTAGGAGCTATCAAGGAAACACAGATGCATTTGAATTAGACAGTCCTAAGTTTTAAGCAAACAACTTAAAGAATTCATGCCAATGATAATTGGGCTTAAGAGAAAAATTGGTTGTACCAAGGTACATCAAGGAGGGCCTCTGCGGGGGATATTAGTGTTGCTAGGCAAACAGACTCGGTTAACCGCATTGTGGTGTACCATCAAACAGTGGACTTAAAATAACAAAAGCCAGTAATCTGGATCTGAAATTAAGCAGACGACAACTGGGGATAGACAGATGATTATGCCAAATGCTTATGCGATGAACATGATGTGAATGATCATGATATGCAAATGCTGACTCTATGGAGAGACAGAGAGTTTTGATAAAGCAGGAAGAGTAGGATCTCAGCGCAAATACTCAGATGAGCAATAAGAAAGATGCTGGGGAGATGTCTTCAAACTTGGAAATCGGTGCTTGGTCCAAGGATTCATCCAAGAGTGCCACAGGCTTATAATTCTCTGTGGGGATTTCTGTAATAATTGCATGGGAGTGTTGTCATCAGCCAAAGGTTTTTTTAGAAGACAGCGAATCTTTTAATTTTTCTAAAGTCAAAGAAATTTGAATGTTTTCCCGTACGTTTTCAAAACTGTTTCTAAATTTTTTTTGTCATTTTCAAAGTTAAATTGTAATTCAGTAAAGACATTTCGCATAACAAAGAAAATAAGAACTAAAAGACAAAGTTTAAAGGCAAAGGTTGTATTTCATTCAAGAATGGTAGCTTGCCAATAGCAAAAGCTCCATGGAAAATTACAATTTGAAACTGGCAATGGGGAAAGGTCTACATTGAATCCAACGACCATTATAATCCCTAATAACTAAAACCGCCCAACACCTTGGTTCTGACAAGAGCGACTGGATTGGTCTTCAGGTAATGATCTTCAGTAATGATAAACACCATCTGATGCAGTCAAATGCCTTTGTCCCTAACTTTTGCCTGGACCGCCCTTTCGGGTTTTCAATCCACCGGGACGCTCTTTTTTGCCTAAGCCGCCCTTTCGGGTTTTCAACTTAGCGAGCTCTATTTTTTATTTTTATCCCTAATTTTTGCCTGGATCTCCTTCATAGGTTGTGATCCACCGGGATACCCATTTTTGCATAGGTCGCCATTTCTGGTTTTCGACCTATCGGGCTTTATTTAGGCATAATATTTTTTGACTGCATCAGAATTCACCGGGTGTTTCAGTTGTTCACCATCCATAGTTGTGAGGATTAGGGAACCTCCGAAAAATGCCACCTTCACAACATATGGGCCTTCATAGTTAGGACTCCATTTCCCCCGCATGTCTTTGTGAACTGGCAAGATTTTCTTGAGTACAAGGTCTCCTTCTTTGAATTCTCGGAGATGGACCTTCTTGTCAAATGCTCTCTTGATGCGCTTCTGGTACAACTGGCCATGGCACATGGCGGTCATTCTCTTCTCATCAATGAGGTTCAGCTGGTCATATCTGCTTTGGACCCACTCAGCTTCCTCCAGCTTGGTTTCCATCAAGATCCTCAAAGATGGTATCTCTACTTCGATAGGGAGAACTGCATCCATCCCATACACCAAAGAGAAAGGGGTTGCCCCTGTTGAAGTGCGAACTGATGTTCTGTATCCGTGTAGAGCATACGGTAACATCTCGTGCCAGTCTTTGTAAGTCTTCACCATCTTCTACAAGATCTTTTTGATATTCTTGTTCGCAGCTTCAACAGCTCCGTTCATCTTCGGACGATAAGGAGAAGAGTTATGATGTTCAATCTTGAATGTATCACACAACTCCTTCATTGTCTTGTTGTTCAAATTAGTCCCATTATCTGTGATGATTCGGCTTGGGATCCCATAGCGGCAGATAATTTGGTTCTTGATGAAACGGGCAACCACCTGCTTCGTCACGTTGGTGTAAGAAGCCGCTTCTACCCACTTGGTAAAGTAATCAATTGCAACCAGGATAAACCGATGACCATTAGAAGCTTTAGGCTCAATTGCCCCTATCATGTCAATACCCCACATTGAGAAAGGCCAAGGTGATGACAGAACATTCAAAAGTGTCGGAGGTACGTGCACCTTGTCGGCATAAATCTGGCATTTATGACACTTCCTGGCGTACTTGAAACAATCTGATTCCATGGTTAACCAAAAATATCCAGCTCTCAAAATCTTCCTGGACATGGCATGTCCATTGGCATGCGTTCCAAATGATCCTTCATGGATTTCCCTGATCAATAAGTCTGCTTCGCGCTTGTCCACACATCTGAGCAGAACCATATCATGATTTCTCTTGTAAAGTATATTATTGCTGAGGAAGAACTTGGACGCCAATCTTCTCAGAGTCTTCTTATCCAAAGTCGTTGCATCAGCTGGGTACTCCTGATTTTGCAAGTAGTTCTTGATGTCATAGAACCACGGTTTCTCATCAGTTTCTTCTTCGACCAGTAGACAGTAGGCTGGTGCAGTTTTTCGCTCGATTGTAATGAGTGGAGCTTCATTAAGAAATCTAACTTGAAACATAGATGCCAACATAGCTAAAGTGTCTGCAATTTGATTCTCTGCCCTCGGAACATGATGGAAAGTGACTTCATCAAAGTATTTGATTAATTCCACAATGTGGGCCCGATACGGGATCAACTTCTCGTCACGGGTCTCCCATTCACCTTTGACTTGGTAGATTACTAAGGCTGAGTCTCCGTATACCTCGAGGATCTTGATTCTAGTATCGATTGCAGCTTCGATACCTAAAACACATGCTTCATACTCAGCAATGTTGTTTTTACATTCAAAGCACAATCTAGCCGTGAAAGGAGTGTAACCACCATCAGGGTTCATCAAAACAACTCCCACACCATGCCCCATGTAATTAGAGGAACCGTCAAACATCATCTTCCAACGAGAACCTGGCTCGGGACCTTCATCAGGACCGGGAACTTCACAATCCTTTATCAACATAATGTCCTCGTCCGGGAAATCGAACTTCAGAGGTTCATAATCTTCGACAGGATGATCAGCAAGGTATTCAGATAAAACACTGCCTTTAATAGACTTCTGGGTTACGTACTGGATGTCATATTCGGATAACAACATGTGCCAACGGGCAAGTCTTCCAGTCAAAGCAGGCTTCTCAAAGATGTACTTTATCGGATCCATCTTCGAGATCAACAAAGTGGTGTGACAAATCATATACTGCCTGAGACGTTTGGCCGCCCACGCCAGAGCACAGCAAGTCTTCTCTAAAAGCGAATATCGGCTTTCACAATCTGTGAACTTCTTGCTTAAGTAATAAATAGCATGCTCCTTGCGACCAGTTTCATCTTGTTGGCCTAATACGCAACCCATAGATCCCTCGAGTACAGTCAGGTACATGAAGAGAGGTTTCCCTGGAGTAGGTGGGATTAAGATAGGAGGTTCTTGCAGATAAACCTTGATCTTCTCAAAAGCTAGTTGACAATCAGGACTCCACTCAATGGCTTGATTCTTCCGGAGTAACTTGAATAAAGGCTCACAAGTAGCAGTCATGTTGGATATGAATCTGGAGATGTAATTCAGTCTCCCGAGGAAGCCTCTGACTTGCTTTTCTGTTTTTGGAGCTGGCATCTCTTGAATTGCTCTGACCTTATCCGGATCTACTTCAATTCCTTGCTGGCTAACAATAAAACCGAGTAGCTTTCCTGATCGGACACCAAAGGTACACTTAGCTGGATTCAGACGCAGCTGGAACTTTCTGAGACGCTCAAATAACTTCAGGAGATGATTCAAATGATCCTCCTCACTCTGTGATTTGGCAATCATATCATCCACATAAACTTCTATCTCTTTATGCATCATATCATGGAAAAGGGTGACCATTGCCCTTTGATAAGTGGCTCCCGCATTTCTAAGACCGAATGGCATAACTTGGTAACAGTATGTGCCCCATGGTGTGATAAAAGTGGTCTTTTCCATATCATCAGGATCCATCTTAATCTGGTTGTATCCTGAGAAACCATCCATGAATGAGAAAACAGCAAACTTGGCAGTGTTGTCAACCAATGTATCAATATGCGGCAGAGGGAAGTCATCCTTTGGACTGGCTTTGTTCAGATCTCTATAGTCCACGCACATCCTAACCTTGCCATCCTTCTTGGGGACTGGCACAATGTTAGCTACCCACTCAGGGTATTTTGCAACTGCGAGGAATCCAGCATCAAACTGTCTTTTGACCTCTTCTCTAATCTTCAAAGCCATGTCTGGTCTTGTCCTTCGGAGCTTTTGCTTTACGGGAGGACAGTCTGGTCGAAGCGGCAACTTATGAACAACTATGTCTGCGTCCAAACCGGGCATATCCTGGTACGACCATGCAAACACATCCACATACTCTTTGAGAAGCTTGACCAATCTTTCTCTGATGTCCTCCCCAAGTGTTGTACCAATCTTGACTTCCTTCTTATCTTCATCGGTGCCAAGGTTGATGGTCTCTACCTGCTCCTTATGCGGCTGAAGATCTGTGTGCTCATCCTCAATTAATCTTGCCAGTTCTTCGGGAATATCACAATCTCCCTCACTTTCATCTTCCGCTTGGTAGATGGGCGAATCGAAGTTAGGAGGGAATATAGAGTCAATGGATTCAACAGGGTTTTCATTTGTTCTGCATATGAGAATGATTTGCTTTTATTAAAAGTGAAAAACAGAGAGATATAAGAAAACTTTTATTTAGCTTTGAAAGATTGCCATTTTCCTTTTAAAAGTGAAAAGAGAAAAACAGTAAATAAAACAAAGTAAGAATTTAACAAAATGCCTTTATTGATTAATTATCTTGAAAAATGAAAGGGGCCCTACAAAATGATCCCATAGCCTTGGGCAGAGCTAGGGAACTTTGAAAACACTTAAAAAACAACAAATTACTTTGACAATGGAAAAAACTCTGGGATCTCGACTGCCTCCCAATTGTCCAAGGCTTCTTCACACTGATACACCAAATGATTCACATCTTCATCTTCAAAAACTCCATCAACTGCATTGACCTGATAACCAGCACTGGAGAACACTTCTTGAATGGTCTTCGGACGTCCTTTAACGGAGGTTGACGCTCCTTCCTTCCCATGAGTTGGTTTGTAACCCAACCCGCAACGATCTAGCTTCTGCTTGACCTCGATGATATCACCCCAACCTTCATAGCTTCTTTCTTCAATGGTGGAAATGGTACTCTTCAGCGATGCAAAAGATGGGATACCCTTCCCTTTTGGTTCCTCTACTTCCACAAGGACAGCATTGGCTATCTCAAGAGCTTGGAAAGAAGTTTCCAAAGCATCTTCATCAGCCTCAATATAGCTAAAGGATGAAAGGTTGCTAACCATGAGATCTTCTTCCCCAGACACGGTCACCAGCTTGTTATCGACCACAAACTTCATCTTTTGATGCAGGGTAGAAGTGACTGCCCCAGCAGCATGGATCCAAGGTCTTCCCAGCAAGCAGCTGTAATTAGGATTGATATCCATAACCTGGAAAGTGATTTTGAAGACCTGTGGCCCAATCAAGATTGGCAGGTCTACTTCTCCAATAACCGTCCTCCTTGACCCATCAAAAGCTTTTACAATCAGTGCACTGGGCCTCATCTCTGCCCCTTGATAAGATAACTTAGCCAGTGTTCTTTTCGGCAAAACATTCAATGAAGATCCTGTATCCACTAGAACTCTTGCTAAAGTATCCTCTTGGCATTTCACTGATATGTGGAGAGCACGGTTGTGGTCCAAGCCTTCCTTTGGAAGATCCTCCGTACTGAAACTGAGGTTGTTACACGCAGTGATATTGGCAATGACTCCATCAAACTGATTCACTGTTATATCATGCGTAACATGAGCTTGGGCTAGCAACTTCTGAAGCGCACTTCGATGAGCCGGAGAATGCATAAGAAGTGATAGGATAGATATTTTGGAAGGCGTTTGATGTAGCTGATCAATTACCTTATAATCACTCTTCTTTATGATTCTGAGGAACTCTGCATCCTCTTCTCCCAAGACTACCTCTTTATCTTTGTTGACAACAGCTGGTATGACTTCTTTAGGCGGAGCCGTATTGGCTTGCTGGGTATATACACGACCACTGCGAGTCCAACGACCTGCACCCGCTATATCAGTACTTGCAACTTTTGAACCTTCCTTCTGATTAGCTTTATCAATCTTCTGTTGAACTTTCCCTGTATCATACTTCCAAGGAACTGCTTTAGTGTCTTCATAATGGAAAGAGTTACTCCTTTGTTCAAATCTTGGCTCAGGTATATTGAAAATTGGCACCACAGATTCTGGAGTATTGAAGACAGGTTGAACTCCTGAAGATTCAGGCAGATTGAACACTGGCACCCAGGTAGAATTAGATTCAGGCAAGTTGAAGATGGGTTCAATCACTGCCACTTCATTCCTCTTCATATGAACACTCACTTGTAAGACACCTTCATCAATCAAATCTTGAACATCTTTCAAGACCAAATCACATCCTTTTGGACTATCAACACAACCTTCACAATTATGGCAGCTCTTTAGTATACCCGCCCCCACTAATTTTGCATGGAGGTCTCGAAGCGGGGTCTTGATCTCCGTAGCGTTGAAAATCGAACCTTCTTCAGACTCGTCAATAATAGCATTTATGGACCCATGCTTGGGTAAAGGATTATCTTTGACATTCGGACCAGTATTCCCAAATGACAGAATGTTCTTATCCATTAGATCCTTCACAGCATACCTCAAAGCAATGCAACTTTCCAAATCGTGCCCCGGAGCACCTTCATGGAACAAACAGTGGGCATTTGAGTTGTAACCTGGTGGGAGCGGATCGGGTGGAGGACCTAAAGGCCTTGGAGTAACCAAGCCTTTCTTCAGCAGTGAAGGATATAACTCAGTATAAGTTATAGGGATTCGAGGATTAGGAGGCCTTCCACCTGGTCTTCTATTCTGAAAATTGGGATTTGGATGAGGAGCTGGAGTCCTCTGCTGGTAGGCTGAAGCATTGGGCGCTTGTTGATAGCCTGGATTGTTGAGCATTGGTTGATAAGGTTGAATCATTGGAGCCGCTTGTTGATACATCGGTACTGCTTGAGTTGGCCGATACATCGGGACCTGTGGATTAAATGACGGTTGGACCGCCGCTACATAAGGATGTTGGGCATACTGTTGTGGATGAGCATACTGCCGTTGATGAGGTGAAGGTCTTTGCCACAGCGGATTTCTTCTTTGACTCGCCATTATTGCATTTGTCTCACCCTCCTTCTTTTTGTGAAAATTACTGGTAAATTTCTTGCCAATATTTCCACTACCAGTGCTAGAACTGCCAGATGCACCACTCATCTTTCCACTTTTCAAACCGAGTTCTACCTTGATTCCCACAGCCACTAAATCAGAGAAGCTAGCAGTTATGCTTCCCACCATTCTCTCATAGAATTCTGGTCGCACAGTGTCAACAAACCAGTCAGCTAATTCTTTTTCAGTCAATGGGGGCTCTACTTGAGAAGCGGTCCCTCTCCACCTCTGAGCATACTCTTTAAAGGATTCAGACTCTTTCTGGGACATGCTTAGCAATTGCCTCCTATCAGGAGCAAGGTCCATGTTGTATTTGTATTGCTGGATGAAAGCATCTGCCAAGTCTTGGAAACTGCGAATCTTCGACTGGTCAAGCGTCAGATACCATTTAGAGGAGATTCCCTTCAGACTGTCCTGGAAGCAGTGGATCATTAATTTATCATTCTCCACCTGTGCAGCCATTCTTCGATAGTACATCAGAAGATGGTTCTTAGGACAAGTTGCACCCTCATACATATCAAAGGTGGGTATCTTGAACTTTGGAGGTATTACCAATCCAGACACCAGACACATCTCTCTGGCAGCGGCCCCAAAGATCTGGTCACCTTCAATCGCTCTTAACCTTTTTTCAAGGGTTTCGAAATTCTCTTGCATTTTCACATGCTTCTCATCTCTGTTTTCAGACATATCTGGCGCTTCATATCTCTGATGGTCATTGAAGTACGGTTGAGCACGGGTGTGCATAATGTCTGATGTAAAATTAGCAACTGCATGATTCTCTTCATTAGTCACAGGAACAGTTTGTTGAGCAGCAAATACATGAGGAGGAGGCACAAAACCTTGGAAAGGAAATGTCATACCCTGAGAGGGAGGTGCAAAACTTTGAGAAGCTAGGCCTTGGGACGGGGGGAAGAAACCCTGAGCAGCGAATCCTTGGGAGGAAGGAATAAAACCCTGAGTAGCAAATCCTTGGGAAGAAGGAATAAAACCCTGAGCAGCAAATCCTTGGGAGGAAGGAATAAAACTTTGAGCAGCAAATCCTTGGGAAGAAGGAATAAAACTCTGAGAAGCAAAACCTTGAGAAGGAGGGAAGAAACCCTGAGCAGCAAATCCTGAAGAAGAGGGAATAACACTCTGAGAAGCAAAACCTTGAGAAGGAGGGAAAAATCCAGGAGGAAACCCAATAGGAGACCAGGTCACAGGAGTAGTGACTGATGATGTAGGCTCGGTCGTTGCAGTGACAACTTCAGTCGTTGCAGTGACAATTTCTGACACCACAGTCTGCTGGGTATCCAACTTCGCTCGAATGACTTGCAACATTTCCATCATCTGACCCATATTTCCACGAAGGTCAGAAAGCTCTTCATTAACTTTGTCCATTTCAGGGTCCCTGTCAGCCATCTTCTTCTTGGCCTGGGCTCGGGTTGAGTACTTGCGTGAGATCCTCAGTGTGACAGCTGGAAAGGAGTTGACGAGAATGAGTTTTGACAGAATGCAGATGCAGAGATGCAAATATGAGTAAAAAAATTAGTAAATGCCTCAAGGGACTTAAGAAGTTGTTGCAAAATGTCAAAATGGGTAAAGTTTCTTGTTATTTCCCAAAACTAATGAACTGAAATCCATTCCCGGTAAAATTTATGAGGTTTGCAACAAAACTTCTTTGTTCCTTGAAGCATTTGCTAAAATGATGCATATGATGCTAAGATGCAATGATGCAAGGATGCAAGGGTGCAGCGGGTAAATTCGGAACCTTCCTAACAGGTGGGATGTAAGAGAGTTGTTCTACTTTTTACTACCCATAAGTCCCACTCACAGGATAGTTTCTACGGTAATGGTTTAAGGAAACTCAAGGTCACGGACGTTTATCGTATTAACGCCCCGCCGCAGGCTAGCTGCATTGTGACGATAATAACGATAAGGTCTACCTTGAGTGGAGTTCTCATGCTAGGCGTGCAAGGAGCGAGTCCTTGGAACCTAACATTACACAACTACCAATATTGAAACAGGTTCTAGGGTCCCAGAATCACAGCCCTTTCATGAATCAGGTCCCGCGACAGGCTAGCTGCGTTGTGACAAGATCTATGAAAAGTCTAACTATCTGGGGGAGCTTTCATGTTAGGCGTGCAAGGAGCGAGTCCTTGGAGACTAACACTAATAACATCCAATTCTAAACTTAGGTGTTCCCTCTGCTTTTCCACCACTCAAAATTACTTGCAATGATAAACCCCGAGATCCCACAGACAAATAATATACTGAGCGATAAATGGAAAACGGTAAAAGAACAAATAAACAAACATACATAATAAACATAGAGAAGACAAGAAAAGACAAGATCAAACAAATAAACACACAATGCTAAGTTAGGCTCGACTCTCTCTAGCATGGAGCACATCCCCAGCAGAGTCGCCAACTGTCGTACCTCGAAAAATACGATCCTAAAACAAAACAACAGAGTCGCCACCTAATTCTATTTATTCTACAAGAGAAAAGGGAGATATAGATACAACCTAAAGGATGGATAAGAAATGGTCAACGAAACCAAATTCTAAGTTCGGGAGTCGGTTACGCAAGGGGAAGGTATTAGCACCCCTCTCGTCCGTTGTACTCAACGGGAACCTCTTAGCATATAAAAACGACGTAAATCTCTTATTTTGTTGGAAGAGGTAGTGGTAGAGGTGAACAACCAAGTTTTTTCTATTTCTGTGGTAGAGGACTTTTGTGGAGAGGCTTTGAAATATGATAACGAAGATGAGGTTGAAGATGAAGATTCAAAGTCTGAATCTGCTGATCTATCATCTGGCTCTGATGAGGAAGGCGTGTGGGATGAACACATTGAGACGTGTTGTGGTGGAGGTAATAACTCTGGGTTTGGTTCAGAAGATGGAACGGATATGACTCTTGAGGGATGTGTGACAGTCGATAGGACATATTGTTCTGATGATGTATCAGAAGTTGGTGAAAGTATTACTGGTGATGCCAATTATCCTAATTGTGTGAATGGTTGTGATAAGGCTGATCATATGTTAGGAAGGGAGAGTAGCTGCGATAGGCTTTTGGTGCGGTTATTGATGGATCGACCTTTGGATAAAGAACGTTTATCTTTGGGGGATGGGCCAAGCGCAGTTTCTCATAAAGCTAAACCAACCTTTGCTCCTGCACATAATTCTACTTTTGCAATTAAAAAAGCCGTAGATATTAATGAATATTTTGTTGGCCTGAGCTGCTCAGATCCCATTTCTGGCCCCCCTAGAGGATGATTGGGCCTTCTAATTGGGCCAAGTCAGGGAAAAAGAACATGTTTTTTAATGAGGTGTATGATTGTGTCAAAATTCCTTATACACCTTCATATTTTTCTACTCTCCTTCATGCGGCTGTGAATGTACCAGAAGATAAAATGGATCCTCCTAATAAGTCAATTGAGGTGGGCTCTTTTAGAAATCAGTCTAGATGTACCCCTGATAATTCCAATTCCTCTTTGCGGTATGGCGAATCCATTACTGAATCTAATGTTATCAGAGGAAACTTAAGGTGTAAAAAGATTTTTGATAAGGTTCCTAAGAAGTTGTGACACTCAATCAAAAGATGGGTGTGATTAGGGATGGCGATGAGAATGATATTGAAGGAATTATGTGTAATTTGGATATAGTAGATAAAGAAGTCAACTCCAAAAAGAAGGATGTATCTAGAGGTGGCTCATGAATCTTATGTCGTTTAATGTGCGAGGATGCTGCAATTCCATGAAGAGAAGGAAAATTGCTCAAATTATTGATAGAGAAAATGTGGGGGTTTATCTTCTCTTGGAAACTAAGATCTTGGAGATGGATCTTTCTATTGTTAAGAGTCTGTGGCGTGATCAAGAAGTGGATTGGTCTGCTGTTAAATCTGAAGGAAGATCAAGGGGTATTCTTACAATATGGAATAGTAAGATTATTACTGCGCATACGAGCTTCAGTGGTAAAGGTTTTCTTAGTATTCAATTTGTTTGGAAGCTGCATATTATCTATGTGGTTAACGTTTATTCTCCATGCGGGATAGCGGGAAAAAAAGATTATGGAAGGAGTTGGTTAATGTTAAGCAGAGGTTACCTATGAGAAGTTGGATAGTAGGAGGAGATTTCAACTCGGTTAAGAATAAAGATGAAAGAAAGGGTAAATTTAGTTCTAGCAGTGGTGAGATGTTAGAATTAAACTCTTTTATTGATGATCTTAATCTGATTGATTTGCCATCTGTTGGTGACAAATACACTTGGATCAAGTCAAATGGTCTAAGTAGAAGTAGGCTTGATAAATTTTTGGTTGACGATTTGATTATTGATATTCTACCTTTGAGTAGTCAATTGGTTGAAGATATGGATATCTCTGACCATAAGCCTGTGTGGTTGAAGTCGAATAGTGTGGATTGGGGACCTAAGTCGTTTAGGTCGTTCAATTGCTGGGTCGAGCATAAGGTGTTTCATTTATTTGTCACAATGTCGTGGAATTCTTACAGCTTTTCTGGATCCTGTTGGAATATCTTGATTAACAAATTTAAAGCTCTTAAGAGAGATTTGAGAATTTGGAATAAAAACGTGTTTGGATGGTTAAATTTATAGATTGAGAATTGTGTGGATGAGATTAACCATAATGATATGGTGTTGTTTGAAGGTAGCTCGGGTGTCGTACCTCGAAAAATACGATCCTAAAACAAAACAACAGAGTCGCCACCTAATTCTATTTATTCTACAAGAGAAAAGGGAGATATAGATACAACCTAAAGGATGGATAAGAAATGGTCAACGAAACCAAATTCTAAGTTCGGGAGTCGGTTACGCAAGGGGAAGGTATTAGCACCCCTCTCGTCCGTTGTACTCAACGGGAACCTCTTAGCTAATTATGCGATTAAATGTTTGATCTTAAGTTTTGTCTTCTAAATGATTATTAATATGTTTGTTCTTGAAGGGAATTAAAGTTTTAAATTATTGTGACGGAGAAAAGATTAAATTTTTTTATTATTGTGCTCGCGAAGGATTAAAATCCCCGTGCCTACGTATTCCCCTGTGCAATGGGAAAGTCAGAGCTTCGTAGTTCGTGCTACTACGATTTGTGGTTTTTATTGAACGATTGTTTGAAATGCATTCTACTGATAAGCGTTGGCTTTTACTCACGGTGGAGGCTGAAGCGCTAGCTTGTTCGAGAGATAGAATGATTTAAACAAATGTTCGTTTTAGAAGAAAGTGTTTGACTTTGTTAAGATATTTTAAAACGAGAGGGCGAATGAACCACGCGTGAGGCTAGCCCATGTTGCGGTTACATTCAAGAACGTGCGGAGTGCGAGACTCCGGAGTTCAGTTACTCGCTAATTAATTATGAAAATGCTTTGAATTGGTTGGTATGTTTTAATTTGAGATTTGAATATTTGATATACGAATGGTGATTGAACCAACGCGTGAGGCTAGCCCAATTGCGGTTCAATCCAGAACGTGCGGAATGCTAGACTCCGGAGTTCCTTTTTTCCGTAATTTAATTTAGATGAATTGAATTGTTTTTATACGAACGGTGATTGAACCAACGCGTGGGGCTAGCCCAATTGCGGTTCAATCCAGAACGTGCAGAATGCTAGACTCCGGAGTTCCTTTTTTCCGTAAATTAATTAAGGTGCGTTGAATTGTTTTTATACGAACGGTGATTGAACCAACGCGTGGGGCTAGCCCAATTGCAGTTCAATCCAGAACGTGCGGAATGCTAGACTCCGGAGTTCCTTTTTTCCGTAAATTAATTAAGTCGAATGAAAACGTGCCGACGGCGATCACATGGTGATCGACTTACGTGTGTGTAGTGTAAGCGGATGAATGTTCACTTGGCATTGGACCAAGGAAATTCATTATCTTGAAATGATTTGGTTTTTGTGTGTGCGCGTATTCGTTTTTTTATTTGACAAAAAAAAAAAGTCACAGTGTATGAAGAAATCACCCAAACATAATCGTGAAATATTATCGACACACAATTACGCATAATTTATTCGCTCATCCATGCAAGCATAGTCAAATAGATTAAACATCCACATAAACTCAAAAAGAAGATTTAACTAAGAACAATTTAAACACTAGGATGAACTTTTTTAAAATTAATCTAACAAATAGAAAACATAACCCTCCTTTTTTTAAATTATACTTTAAAATATAATAAATAAAAGTTACCAAGATAATTGTAAATGAAAATACTATTAAAATCCTATTAATAGCCTTCTTATGTTTTTTATTCATTAAAGGACATAATGCTAGCCTTTGTAAACCTAGCCGCTGAAAAAGCATCTTGGTTCAAGCTTAATAATCCAAGGTTCTTACCACTTTTCTTTTATCAAATATATTATAAAACAACATGTATCATAGCCTTAATTAATGTGTAAACAAATAAAAACTCACATGGAAAAAATGAAAAAAGAAAAAGAAAAAGTAACCAGAGGATTCACGTGATGGCAGTGTTTTTAGAAAGACAAAAGATCATCCCACTTCATCACATCAATAGGAAGTACTAGCATTGAAAAGTGATCAGAAAAGTAACATTATTATAGCATTGGAAGTTTAAACTTTTTTTATTATTTTTTAATTATTTAATAACAAAAGAAACTAAACCGACAATTTCAACAAAGACTCGGTTCTCCATGGCTTGCTTTGCCTTTTAAATCTTATGATACTTCACTAATTAATAAATCCATAAATTAGACAAATGAATAGAAACTAATGTAAGTAAAAGAAACCAACTGGGCAAGTTATGGTTTTTGGAAATAATGGAATTCATTAAAGTTCTTTTTAAAATACATTAAATGGCAATTTGAAAGAAATGACATATATGAGTAATAATGAAACTATAAAAATCTCTCTATCTTTGAAGACGCCTCACCTAACTGTTTCTCTCTTTAAAAAAAAATCACTCAAAAAGAAAAACTCTACAAGATTCATGGCAACAGGCATCGACCACCATCCATTCAAATACACAAGCACAAGTCACAGATCTAAACACTAAACAAAAAATAAAGCCCCAAAATCAGAAGTCCCAATGAAATCAAGGAGGAAATCGGATAGAAGAGAAATACCTTCTGAGTTACCTTACGGTATGAATTCTTCTCCCTCTCTGATATCTTTTATTCTTCACCTTTCGTATTAATATCTTTTTTCGTTCCTGCGTCCTTGAACTTGATATCTGAGTTTTTCTTCTAAAAAAAAAATTCCCTCCCTTTTGAATGTTTTGTCCTCCTTAAATAGTGAAGATTAGGGTTTGTTATCTTTCAATCCAAACTTGTTGAAGAAGTTTATATCATCACTTATTTTGTTTGATACTGATGAGGAGTCCCTTTCAAATTCAGGTTTTGTTTATGGAGCAAAGAGTTTTCTCATTTTGTATAAGGAGATGCAGATGCTTTTTGTTGTTGACCTGCAGAATCATCAATTCCATGTTTGCTGTGAAACTAGTTTTGATTTTATGTGTAGGGAGATGGAGCAACAGGTCTGTGTTATTGTATCAGATTTTTTTTTATCCATTTTGGTGAAATTCAGTACTATAGCAAGCTGGTTTTTGTGCAGGGAGGAGCAACTTTTAGTTTGAAAAGGTCTTTGAGATTTTGGCTTTGATGTAAATGTGTGTAAATTGAGATGGATGCCGAAAGTGATTTTTTGTGTGAAGAATAAAAATTAATGTAGAAAAGAAAAGACAGAAAAACTATACAATTAAAATAAATATAAATTAATTAAGATAATTGACTATAAATAACTAATTAATCTAAAAAGAACACTAAATAAAACTAAATAGGAAGCTAAACTAAATTAAACTTAAAACTTAACTAAATATAAACTAAGTTAAAGATAATTAATTAAAAACCTAGAATAGAATTAAACTAAATTAATCTAAAATTAAAATTGACCTAAAATTAAAATTACATTAAAATCAAAATTTAACTAAATAAGAATTATGCTAAATTTATATATATAAACTAAATCTATTAAACTAACTAAAAATAAATTAAAGTTAATTCTAAATAAACTATGATAATTGATTAATTAAATAAAATGAAACAAAAATAATCTAAATAGATGATAAAATCAAGAATAAAATGAAAGTGACATGGAATTAAAAATCGACTAAAAACACATGATCCAATGAATCATGAGATGTTTAAAAAAGAGTGATTGTATGTCGATAATATGATAAAAATGCATATGATGAATGAAATCTTTTCGGAAAATGTTCGGTCAAAATTTAGGGTGTGACAGTTGCCCCTATTTAATCATCTTGAACCTGAATGTATGAATAACACCGTTTTTTGGACATTCGAGGTAGAAGAGGATTAAATATGAAAATACCTAAAATTTTGACCGAATGCAGATGACATGCAGTGCTATGCAATGTTATGAACTCACGAGACTTTTTTGTTTGCTGAGGAAATGAGGTATGAAATGAAATGAAACCTAGCATGCTGAATTTTTTTAATGAATATTCTGGAAATGATATGCGGGAAATGATAAAGATAAATTATAATGGTGATCCATAGAAACGAAACTGAGGGTGAAGACTCACTGGGGATAACAATATGTTGGGGATGACGAGATGAAAACAGGAAGTACTCATAGTGACAAATCAGCAGGTTCAAGTGTAACTGCTGGCACTAAGAATGACAGAAGACGGGCAACAAAACAGAAATCCATAGCGTAAGATTAATGAACAGACCGACACTTTAGGATAACAAGAAAAAGTTCAAAGTAAAACGTAATGGCTTAATGTGATGAGTCAGTAAGTTCAAAAGTGACTGTTGGGGATCCGATACAGCAACTTAGCGATCAGGAAAACAAAACTCAACACAGAGATTGAGGAAATAAATAAATGAATCTTGACACGGCGGTCGGGAAATACAATGACCGACATCGACGCGGCGGTCGGGGAAGTAAATAACAGACGTCGACATGGCTGTCAAGAAAGCAATTTAACACGGCGGTTAAGGAAATAAATAATTGTCATCGACGCGACGGTCGAGAAATGAAATAACAGACATCGACGCGGCGGTCGGAAAATAAAACTCAACACGGCGGTTGAAGAAATAAATAACTGTCAACGACGCGGCGGTCGAGAAATGAAATAACAGACATCGACGCGGCGGTCGGAAAACAAAACTCAACACAGTGGTTGAAGAAGTAAATAACTGTCAACGACGCGGCGGTCGAGAAATGAAATAACAGACATCGACGCGGCGGTCGGAAAACAAAACTCAACACAGTGGTTGAAGAAGTAAATAACTGTCATCGACGCGGCGGTCGAGAAAATAAAATAACAGGCATAGACGCGGCGGTCGGAAAACAAAACTCAACACAGCGGTTGAAGAAATAAAATAACTGCCATCGACGCGGCGGTCGGGAAATGAAATAACAGACATCGACGCGGCGGTCGGAAAATAAAACTCAACACGGCGGTTGAAGAAATAAATAACTGCCATCGACGCGGCGGTCGAGAAATGAAATAACAGACATCGACGCGGCGGTCGGAAGACAAAACTCAACACAACGGTTGAAGAAATAAATAACTGTCATCGACGCGGAGGTCGAGAAATGAAATAACAGACATCGACGCGGCGGTCGGAAAACAAAACTCAACACAGTGGTTGAAGAAATAAAATAACTGCCATCGACGCGGCGGTCGGAAAATAAAATAACAGGCATAGACGCGGCGGTCGGAAAACAAAACTCAACACAGCGGTTGAAGAAATAAAATAACTGCCATCGACACGGTGGTCTGGAAATAAAATGACAGGCAACGACACGGTGGTCTAGAAATGAAATAACCGGCAACGACACGGTGGTCTGGAAATGAAATAACAGGTAGTGACACGGTGGTCTGGAAATAAAATAACCAATAGAGACGCAGTGGCCTGGAAATAAAATAATAGACAGAGATGCGGCGGTCTGAAAATAAAAGACAGGCAAAGACGCGGTGGTCTGGAGAAATAATTAACTGTCATAAGTCCAAAATAGTAAATCAACAGGTTCAAGTGTAGCTGTCGAAAATCGAGGATTGGAAGATGAAAACAGGATTCAGGCAGTGGCTCTGTGCATACACACTGACACTGGGAGTAGCATGCGAAGCGTTTAAAGATAAATCAAACGGCTCTAAGCGAACAAACTGGAAGATAAGAATAAATGTTGGAGCCTTCGGCGAGATAAACGACCAACCTCAGGAAATTCTTAAAACAAAGAAACTTTCAGAAAAACTTTTAGGAGCTATCAAGGAAACACAGATGCATTTGAATTAGACAGTCCTAAGTTTTAAGCAAACAACTTAAAGAATTCATGCCAATGATAATTGGGCTTAAGAGAAAAATTGGTTGTACCAAGGTACATCAAGGAGGGCCTCTGCGGGGGATATTAGTGTTGCTAGGCAAACAGACTCGGTTAACCGCATTGTGGTGTACCATCAAACAGTGGACTTAAAATAACAAAAGCCAGTAATCTGGATCTGAAATTAAGCAGACGACAACTGGGGATAGACAGATGATTATGCCAAATGCTTATGCGATGAACATGATGTGAATGATCATGATATGCAAATGCTGACTCTATGGAGAGACAGAGAGTTTTGATAAAGCAGGAAGAGTAGGATCTCAGCGCAAATACTCAGATGAGCAATAAGAAAGATGCTGGGGAGATGTCTTCAAACTTGGAAATCGGTGCTTGGTCCAAGGATTCATCCAAGAGTGCCACCGGCTTATAATTCTCTGTGGGGATTTCTGTAATAATTGCATGGGAGTGTTGTCATCAGCCAAAGGTTTTTTTAGAAGACAGCGAATCTTTTAATTTTTCTAAAGTCAAAGAAATTTGAATGTTTTCCCGTACGTTTTCAAAACTGTTTCTAAAATTTTTTTGTCATTTTCAAAGTTAAATTGTAATTCAGTAAAGACATTTCGCATAACAAAGAAAATAAGAACTAAAAGACAAAGTTTAAAGGCAAAGGTTGTATTTCATTCAAGAATGGTAGCTTGCCAATAGCAAAAGCTCCATGGAAAATTACAATTTGAAACTGGCAATGGGGAAAGGTCTACATTGAATCCAACGACCATTATAATCCCTAATAACTAAAACCGCCCAACACCTTGGTTCTGACAAGAGCGACTGGATTGGTCTTCAGGTAATGATCTTCAGTAATGATAAACACCATCTGATGCAGTCAAATGCCTTTGTCCCTAACTTTTGCCTGGACCGCCCTTTCGGGTTTTCAATCCACCGGGACGCTCTTTTTTGCCTAAGCCGCCCTTTCGGGTTTTCAACTTAGCGAGCTCTATTTTTTATTTTTATCCCTAATTTTTGCCTGGATCTCCTTCATAGGTTGTGATCCACCGGGATACCCATTTTTGCATAGGTCGCCATTTCTGGTTTTCGACCTATCGGGCTTTATTTAGGCATAATATTTTTTGACTGCATCAGAATTCACCGGGTGTTTCAGTTGTTCACCATCCATAGTTGTGAGGATTAGGGAACCTCCGAAAAATGCCACCTTCACAACATATGGGCCTTCATAGTTAGGACTCCATTTCCCCCGCATGTCTTTGTGAACTGGCAAGATTTTCTTGAGTACAAGGTCTCCTTCTTTGAATTCTCGGAGATGGACCTTCTTGTCAAATGCTCTCTTGATGCGCTTCTGGTACAACTGGCCATGGCACATGGCGGTCATTCTCTTCTCATCAATGAGGTTCAGCTGGTCATATCTGCTTTGGACCCACTCAGCTTCCTCCAGCTTGGTTTCCATCAAGATCCTCAAAGATGGTATCTCTACTTCGATAGGGAGAACTGCATCCATCCCATACACCAAAGAGAAAGGGGTTGCCCCTGTTGAAGTGCGAACTGATGTTCTGTATCCGTGTAGAGCATACGGTAACATCTCGTGCCAGTCTTTGTAAGTCTTCACCATCTTCTACAAGATCTTTTTGATATTCTTGTTCGCAGCTTCAACAGCTCCGTTCATCTTCGGACGATAAGGAGAAGAGTTATGATGTTCAATCTTGAATGTATCACACAACTCCTTCATTGTCTTGTTGTTCAAATTAGTCCCATTATCTGTGATGATTCGGCTTGGGATCCCATAGCGGCAGATAATTTGGTTCTTGATGAAACGGGCAACCACCTGCTTCGTCACGTTGGTGTAAGAAGCCGCTTCTACCCACTTGGTAAAGTAATCAATTGCAACCAGGATAAACCGATGACCATTAGAAGCTTTAGGCTCAATTGCCCCTATCATGTCAATACCCCACATTGAGAAAGGCCAAGGTGATGACAGAACATTCAAAAGTGTCGGAGGTACGTGCACCTTGTCGGCATAAATCTGGCATTTATGACACTTCCTGGCGTACTTGAAACAATCTGATTCCATGGTTAACCAAAAATATCCAGCTCTCAAAATCTTCCTGGACATGGCATGTCCATTGGCATGCGTTCCAAATGATCCTTCATGGATTTCCCTGATCAATAAGTCTGCTTCGCGCTTGTCCACACATCTGAGCAGAACCATATCATGATTTCTCTTGTAAAGTATATTATTGCTGAGGAAGAACTTGGACGCCAATCTTCTCAGAGTCTTCTTATCCAAAGTCGTTGCATCAGCTGGGTACTCCTGATTTTGCAAGTAGTTCTTGATGTCATAGAACCACGGTTTCTCATCAGTTTCTTCTTCGACCAGTAGACAGTAGGCTGGTGCAGTTTTTCGCTCGATTGTAATGAGTGGAGCTTCATTAAGAAATCTAACTTGAAACATAGATGCCAACATAGCTAAAGTGTCTGCAATTTGATTCTCTGCCCTCGGAACATGATGGAAAGTGACTTCATCAAAGTATTTGATTAATTCCACAATGTGGGCCCGATACGGGATCAACTTCTCGTCACGGGTCTCCCATTCACCTTTGACTTGGTAGATTACTAAGGCTGAGTCTCCGTATACCTCGAGGATCTTGATTCTAGTATCGATTGCAGCTTCGATACCTAAAACACATGCTTCATACTCAGCAATGTTGTTTTTACATTCAAAGCACAATCTAGCCGTGAAAGGAGTGTAACCACCATCAGGGTTCATCAAAACAACTCCCACACCATGCCCCATGTAATTAGAGGAACCGTCAAACATCATCTTCCAACGAGAACCTGGCTCGGGACCTTCATCAGGACCGGGAACTTCACAATCCTTTATCAACATAATGTCCTCGTCCGGGAAATCGAACTTCAGAGGTTCATAATCTTCGACAGGATGATCAGCAAGGTATTCAGATAAAACACTGCCTTTAATAGACTTCTGGGTTACGTACTGGATGTCATATTCGGATAACAACATGTGCCAACGGGCAAGTCTTCCAGTCAAAGCAGGCTTCTCAAAGATGTACTTTATCGGATCCATCTTCGAGATCAACAAAGTGGTGTGACAAATCATATACTGCCTGAGACGTTTGGCCGCCCACGCCAGAGCACAGCAAGTCTTCTCTAAAAGCGAATATCGGCTTTCACAATCTGTGAACTTCTTGCTTAAGTAATAAATAGCATGCTCCTTGCGACCAGTTTCATCTTGTTGGCCTAATACGCAACCCATAGATCCCTCGAGTACAGTCAGGTACATGAAGAGAGGTTTCCCTGGAGTAGGTGGGATTAAGATAGGAGGTTCTTGCAGATAAACCTTGATCTTCTCAAAAGCTAGTTGACAATCAGGACTCCACTCAATGGCTTGATTCTTCCGGAGTAACTTGAATAAAGGCTCACAAGTAGCAGTCATGTTGGATATGAATCTGGAGATGTAATTCAGTCTCCCGAGGAAGCCTCTGACTTGCTTTTCTGTTTTTGGAGCTGGCATCTCTTGAATTGCTCTGACCTTATCCGGATCTACTTCAATTCCTTGCTGGCTAACAATAAAACCGAGTAGCTTTCCTGATCGGACACCAAAGGTACACTTAGCTGGATTCAGACGCAGCTGGAACTTTCTGAGACGCTCAAATAACTTCAGGAGATGATTCAAATGATCCTCCTCACTCTGTGATTTGGCAATCATATCATCCACATAAACTTCTATCTCTTTATGCATCATATCATGGAAAAGGGTGACCATTGCCCTTTGATAAGTGGCTCCCGCATTTCTAAGACCGAATGGCATAACTTGGTAACAGTATGTGCCCCATGGTGTGATAAAAGTGGTCTTTTCCATATCATCAGGATCCATCTTAATCTGGTTGTATCCTGAGAAACCATCCATGAATGAGAAAACAGCAAACTTGGCAGTGTTGTCAACCAATGTATCAATATGCGGCAGAGGGAAGTCATCCTTTGGACTGGCTTTGTTCAGATCTCTATAGTCCACGCACATCCTAACCTTGCCATCCTTCTTGGGGACTGGCACAATGTTAGCTACCCACTCAGGGTATTTTGCAACTGCGAGGAATCCAGCATCAAACTGTCTTTTGACCTCTTCTCTAATCTTCAAAGCCATGTCTGGTCTTGTCCTTCGGAGCTTTTGCTTTACGGGAGGACAGTCTGGTCGAAGCGGCAACTTATGAACAACTATGTCTGCGTCCAAACCGGGCATATCCTGGTACGACCATGCAAACACATCCACATACTCTTTGAGAAGCTTGACCAATCTTTCTCTGATGTCCTCCCCAAGTGTTGTACCAATCTTGACTTCCTTCTTATCTTCATCGGTGCCAAGGTTGATGGTCTCTACCTGCTCCTTATGCGGCTGAAGATCTGTGTGCTCATCCTCAATTAATCTTGCCAGTTCTTCGGGAATATCACAATCTCCCTCACTTTCATCTTCCGCTTGGTAGATGGGCGAATCGAAGTTAGGAGGGAATATAGAGTCAATGGATTCAACAGGGTTTTCATTTGTTCTGCATATGAGAATGATTTGCTTTTATTAAAAGTGAAAAACAGAGAGATATAAGAAAACTTTTATTTAGCTTTGAAAGATTGCCATTTTCCTTTTAAAAGTGAAAAGAGAAAAACAGTAAATAAAACAAAGTAAGAATTTAACAAAATGCCTTTATTGATTAATTATCTTGAAAAATGAAAGGGGCCCTACAAAATGATCCCATAGCCTTGGGCAGAGCTAGGGAACTTTGAAAACACTTAAAAAACAACAAATTACTTTGACAATGGAAAAAACTCTGGGATCTCGACTGCCTCCCAATTGTCCAAGGCTTCTTCACACTGATACACCAAATGATTCACATCTTCATCTTCAAAAACTCCATCAACTGCATTGACCTGATAACCAGCACTGGAGAACACTTCTTGAATGGTCTTCGGACGTCCTTTAACGGAGGTTGACGCTCCTTCCTTCCCATGAGTTGGTTTGTAACCCAACCCGCAACGATCTAGCTTCTGCTTGACCTCGATGATATCACCCCAACCTTCATAGCTTCTTTCTTCAATGGTGGAAATGGTACTCTTCAGCGATGCAAAAGATGGGATACCCTTCCCTTTTGGTTCCTCTACTTCCACAAGGACAGCATTGGCTATCTCAAGAGCTTGGAAAGAAGTTTCCAAAGCATCTTCATCAGCCTCAATATAGCTAAAGGATGAAAGGTTGCTAACCATGAGATCTTCTTCCCCAGACACGGTCACCAGCTTGTTATCGACCACAAACTTCATCTTTTGATGCAGGGTAGAAGTGACTGCCCCAGCAGCATGGATCCAAGGTCTTCCCAGCAAGCAGCTGTAATTAGGATTGATATCCATAACCTGGAAAGTGATTTTGAAGACCTGTGGCCCAATCAAGATTGGCAGGTCTACTTCTCCAATAACCGTCCTCCTTGACCCATCAAAAGCTTTTACAATCAGTGCACTGGGCCTCATCTCTGCCCCTTGATAAGATAACTTAGCCAGTGTTCTTTTCGGCAAAACATTCAATGAAGATCCTGTATCCACTAGAACTCTTGCTAAAGTATCCTCTTGGCATTTCACTGATATGTGGAGAGCACGGTTGTGGTCCAAGCCTTCCTTTGGAAGATCCTCCGTACTGAAACTGAGGTTGTTACACGCAGTGATATTGGCAATGACTCCATCAAACTGATTCACTGTTATATCATGCATAACATGAGCTTGGGCTAGCAACTTCTGAAGCGCACTTCGATGAGCCGGAGAATGCATAAGAAGTGATAGGATAGATATTTTGGAAGGCGTTTGATGTAGCTGATCAATTACCTTATAATCACTCTTCTTTATGATTCTGAGGAACTCTGCATCCTCTTCTCCCAAGACTACCTCTTTATCTTTGTTGACAACAGCTGGTATGACTTCTTTAGGCGGAGCCGTATTGGCTTGCTGGGTATATACACGACCACTGCGAGTCCAACGACCTGCACCCGCTATATCAGTACTTGCAACTTTTGAACCTTCCTTCTGATTAGCTTTATCAATCTTCTGTTGAACTTTCCCTGTATCATACTTCCAAGGAACTGCTTTAGTGTCTTCATAATGGAAAGAGTTACTCCTTTGTTCAAATCTTGGCTCAGGTATATTGAAAATTGGCACCACAGATTCTGGAGTATTGAAGACAGGTTGAACTCCTGAAGATTCAGGCAGATTGAACACTGGCACCCAGGTAGAATTAGATTCAGGCAAGTTGAAGATGGGTTCAATCACTGCCACTTCATTCCTCTTCATATGAACACTCACTTGTAAGACACCTTCATCAATCAAATCTTGAACATCTTTCAAGACCAAATCACATCCTTTTGGACTATCAACACAACCTTCACAATTATGGCAGCTCTTTAGTATACCCGCCCCCACTAATTTTGCATGGAGGTCTCGAAGCGGGGTCTTGATCTCCGTAGCGTTGAAAATCGAACCTTCTTCAGACTCGTCAATAATAGCATTTATGGACCCATGCTTGGGTAAAGGATTATCTTTGACATTCGGACCAGTATTCCCAAATGACAGAATGTTCTTATCCATTAGATCCTTCACAGCATACCTCAAAGCAATGCAACTTTCCAAATCGTGCCCCGGAGCACCTTCATGGAACAAACAGTGGGCATTTGAGTTGTAACCTGGTGGGAGCGGATCGGGTGGAGGACCTAAAGGCCTTGGAGTAACCAAGCCTTTCTTCAGCAGTGAAGGATATAACTCAGTATAAGTTATAGGGATTCGAGGATTAGGAGGCCTTCCACCTGGTCTTCTATTCTGAAAATTGGGATTTGGATGAGGAGCTGGAGTCCTCTGCTGGTAGGCTGAAGCATTGGGCGCTTGTTGATAGCCTGGATTGTTGAGCATTGGTTGATAAGGTTGAATCATTGGAGCCGCTTGTTGATACATCGGTACTGCTTGAGTTGGCCGATACATCGGGACCTGTGGATTAAATGACGGTTGGACCGCCGCTACATAAGGATGTTGGGCATACTGTTGTGGATGAGCATACTGCCGTTGATGAGGTGAAGGTCTTTGCCACAGCGGATTTCTTCTTTGACTCGCCATTATTGCATTTGTCTCACCCTCCTTCTTTTTGTGAAAATTACTGGTAAATTTCTTGCCAATATTTCCACTACCAGTGCTAGAACTGCCAGATGCACCACTCATCTTTCCACTTTTCAAACCGAGTTCTACCTTGATTCCCACAGCCACTAAATCAGAGAAGCTAGCAGTTATGCTTCCCACCATTCTCTCATAGAATTCTGGTCGCACAGTGTCAACAAACCAGTCAGCTAATTCTTTTTCAGTCAATGGGGGCTCTACTTGAGAAGCGGTCCCTCTCCACCTCTGAGCATACTCTTTAAAGGATTCAGACTCTTTCTGGGACATGCTTAGCAATTGCCTCCTATCAGGAGCAAGGTCCATGTTGTATTTGTATTGCTGGATGAAAGCATCTGCCAAGTCTTGGAAACTGCGAATCTTCGACTGGTCAAGCGTCAGATACCATTTAGAGGAGATTCCCTTCAGACTGTCCTGGAAGCAGTGGATCATTAATTTATCATTCTCCACCTGTGCAGCCATTCTTCGATAGTACATCAGAAGATGGTTCTTAGGACAAGTTGCACCCTCATACATATCAAAGGTGGGTATCTTGAACTTTGGAGGTATTACCAATCCAGACACCAGACACATCTCTCTGGCAGCGGCCCCAAAGATCTGGTCACCTTCAATCGCTCTTAACCTTTTTTCAAGGGTTTCGAAATTCTCTTGCATTTTCACATGCTTCTCATCTCTGTTTTCAGACATATCTGGCGCTTCATATCTCTGATGGTCATTGAAGTACGGTTGAGCACGGGTGTGCATAATGTCTGATGTAAAATTAGCAACTGCATGATTCTCTTCATTAGTCACAGGAACAGTTTGTTGAGCAGCAAATACATGAGGAGGAGGCACAAAACCTTGGAAAGGAAATGTCATACCCTGAGAGGGAGGTGCAAAACTTTGAGAAGCTAGGCCTTGGGACGGGGGGAAGAAACCCTGAGCAGCGAATCCTTGGGAGGAAGGAATAAAACCCTGAGTAGCAAATCCTTGGGAAGAAGGAATAAAACCCTGAGCAGCAAATCCTTGGGAGGAAGGAATAAAACTTTGAGCAGCAAATCCTTGGGAAGAAGGAATAAAACTCTGAGAAGCAAAACCTTGAGAAGGAGGGAAGAAACCCTGAGCAGCAAATCCTGAAGAAGAGGGAATAACACTCTGAGAAGCAAAACCTTGAGAAGGAGGGAAAAATCCAGGAGGAAACCCAATAGGAGACCAGGTCACAGGAGTAGTGACTGATGATGTAGGCTCGGTCGTTGCAGTGACAACTTCAGTCGTTGCAGTGACAATTTCTGACACCACAGTCTGCTGGGTATCCAACTTCGCTCGAATGACTTGCAACATTTCCATCATCTGACCCATATTTCCACGAAGGTCAGAAAGCTCTTCATTAACTTTGTCCATTTCAGGGTCCCTGTCAGCCATCTTCTTCTTGGCCTGGGCTCGGGTTGAGTACTTGCGTGAGATCCTCAGTGTGACAGCTGGAAAGGAGTTGACGAGAATGAGTTTTGACAGAATGCAGATGCAGAGATGCAAATATGAGTAAAAAAATTAGTAAATGCCTCAAGGGACTTAAGAAGTTGTTGCAAAATGTCAAAATGGGTAAAGTTTCTTGTTATTTCCCAAAACTAATGAACTGAAATCCATTCCCGGTAAAATTTATGAGGTTTGCAACAAAACTTCTTTGTTCCTTGAAGCATTTGCTAAAATGATGCATATGATGCTAAGATGCAATGATGCAAGGATGCAAGGGTGCAGCGGGTAAATTCGGAACCTTCCTAACAGGTGGGATGTAAGAGAGTTGTTCTACTTTTTACTACCCATAAGTCCCACTCACAGGATAGTTTCTACGGTAATGGTTTAAGGAAACTCAAGGTCACGGACGTTTATCGTATTAACGCCCCGCCGCAGGCTAGCTGCATTGTGACGATAATAACGATAAGGTCTACCTTGAGTGGAGTTCTCATGCTAGGCGTGCAAGGAGCGAGTCCTTGGAACCTAACATTACACAACTACCAATATTGAAACAGGTTCTAGGGTCCCAGAATCACAGCCCTTTCATGAATCAGGTCCCGCGACAGGCTAGCTGCGTTGTGACAAGATCTATGAAAAGTCTAACTATCTGGGGGAGCTTTCATGTTAGGCGTGCAAGGAGCGAGTCCTTGGAGACTAACACTAATAACATCCAATTCTAAACTTAGGTGTTCCCTCTGCTTTTCCACCACTCAAAATTACTTGCAATGATAAACCCCGAGATCCCACAGACAAATAATATACTGAGCGATAAATGGAAAACGGTAAAAGAACAAATAAACAAACATACATAATAAACATAGAGAAGACAAGAAAAGACAAGATCAAACAAATAAACACACAATGCTAAGTTAGGCTCGACTCTCTCTAGCATGGAGCACATCCCCAGCAGAGTCGCCAACTGTCGTACCTCGAAAAATACGATCCTAAAACAAAACAACAGAGTCGCCACCTAATTCTATTTATTCTACAAGAGAAAAGGGAGATATAGATACAACCTAAAGGATGGATAAGAAATGGTCAACGAAACCAAATTCTAAGTTCGGGAGTCGGTTACGCAAGGGGAAGGTATTAGCACCCCTCTCGTCCGTTGTACTCAACGGGAACCTCTTAGCATATAAAAACGACGTAAATCTCTTATTTTGTTGGAAGAGGTAGTGGTAGAGGTGAACAACCAAGTTTTTTCTATTTCTGTGGTAGAGGACTTTTGTGGAGAGGCTTTGAAATATGATAACGAAGATGAGGTTGAAGATGAAGATTCAAAGTCTGAATCTGCTGATCTATCATCTGGCTCTGATGAGGAAGGCGTGTGGGATGAACACATTGAGACGTGTTGTGGTGGAGGTAATAACTCTGGGTTTGGTTCAGAAGATGGAACGGATATGACTCTTGAGGGATGTGTGACAGTCGATAGGACATATTGTTCTGATGATGTATCAGAAGTTGGTGAAAGTATTACTGGTGATGCCAATTATCCTAATTGTGTGAATGGTTGTGATAAGGCTGATCATATGTTAGGAAGGGAGAGTAGCTGCGATAGGCTTTTGGTGCGGTTATTGATGGATCGACCTTTGGATAAAGAACGTTTATCTTTGGGGGATGGGCCAAGCGCAGTTTCTCATAAAGCTAAACCAACCTTTGCTCCTGCACATAATTCTACTTTTGCAATTAAAAAAGCCGTAGATATTAATGAATATTTTGTTGGCCTGAGCTGCTCAGATCCCATTTCTGGCCCCCCTAGAGGATGATTGGGCCTTCTAATTGGGCCAAGTCAGGGAAAAAGAACATGTTTTTTAATGAGGTGTATGATTGTGTCAAAATTCCTTATACACCTTCATATTTTTCTACTCTCCTTCATGCGGCTGTGAATGTACCAGAAGATAAAATGGATCCTCCTAATAAGTCAATTGAGGTGGGCTCTTTTAGAAATCAGTCTAGATGTACCCCTGATAATTCCAATTCCTCTTTGCGGTATGGCGAATCCATTACTGAATCTAATGTTATCAGAGGAAACTTAAGGTGTAAAAAGATTTTTGATAAGGTTCCTAAGAAGTTGTGACACTCAATCAAAAGATGGGTGTGATTAGGGATGGCGATGAGAATGATATTGAAGGAATTATGTGTAATTTGGATATAGTAGATAAAGAAGTCAACTCCAAAAAGAAGGATGTATCTAGAGGTGGCTCATGAATCTTATGTCGTTTAATGTGCGAGGATGCTGCAATTCCATGAAGAGAAGGAAAATTGCTCAAATTATTGGTAGAGAAAATGTGGGGGTTTATCTTCTCTTGGAAACTAAGATCTTGGAGATGGATCTTTCTATTGTTAAGAGTCTGTGGCGTGATCAAGAAGTGGATTGGTCTGCTGTTAAATCTGAAGGAAGATCAAGGGGTATTCTTACAATATGGAATAGTAAGATTATTACTGCGCATACGAGCTTCAGTGGTAAAGGTTTTCTTAGTATTCAATTTGTTTGGAAGCTGCATATTATCTATGTGGTTAACGTTTATTCTCCATGCGGGATAGCGGGAAAAAAAGATTATGGAAGGAGTTGGTTAATGTTAAGCAGAGGTTACCTATGAGAAGTTGGATAGTAGGAGGAGATTTCAACTCGGTTAAGAATAAAGATGAAAGAAAGGGTAGATTTAGTTCTAGCAGTGGTGAGATGTTAGAATTAAACTCTTTTATTGATGATCTTAATCTGATTGATTTGCCATCTGTTGGTGACAAATACACTTGGATCAAGTCAAATGGTCTAAGTAGAAGTAGGCTTGATAAATTTTTGGTTGACGATTTGATTATTGATATTCTACCTTTGAGTAGTCAATTGGTTGAAGATATGGATATCTCTGACCATAAGCCTGTGTGGTTGAAGTCGAATAGTGTGGATTGGGGACCTAAGTCGTTTAGGTCGTTCAATTGCTGGGTCGAGCATAAGGTGTTTCATTTATTTGTCACAATGTCGTGGAATTCTTACAGCTTTTCTGGATCCTGTTGGAATATCTTGATTAACAAATTTAAAGCTCTTAAGAGAGATTTGAGAATTTGGAATAAAAACGTGTTTGGATGGTTAAATTTATAGATTGAGAATTGTGTGGATGAGATTAACCATAATGATATGGTGTTGTTTGAAGGTAGCTCGGGTGTCGTACCTCGAAAAATACGATCCTAAAACAAAACAACAGAGTCGCCACCTAATTCTATTTATTCTACAAGAGAAAAGGGAGATATAGATACAACCTAAAGGATGGATAAGAAATGGTCAACGAAACCAAATTCTAAGTTCGGGAGTCGGTTACGCAAGGGGAAGGTATTAGCACCCCTCTCGTCCGTTGTACTCAACGGGAACCTCTTAGCTAATTATGCGATTAAATGTTTGATCTTAAGTTTTGTCTTCTAAATGATTATTAATATGTTTGTTCTTGAAGGGAATTAAAGTTTTAAATTATTGTGACGGAGAAAAGATTAAATTTTTTTATTATTGTGCTCGCGAAGGATTAAAATCCCCGTGCCTACGTATTCCCCTGTGCAATGGGAAAGTCAGAGCTTCGTAGTTCGTGCTACTACGATTTGTGGTTTTTATTGAACGATTGTTTGAAATGCATTCTACTGATAAGCGTTGGCTTTTACTCACGGTGGAGGCTGAAGCGCTAGCTTGTTCGAGAGATAGAATGATTTAAACAAATGTTCGTTTTAGAAGAAAGTGTTTGACTTTGTTAAGATATTTTAAAACGAGAGGGCGAATGAACCACGCGTGAGGCTAGCCCATGTTGCGGTTACATTCAAGAACGTGCGGAGTGCGAGACTCCGGAGTTCAGTTACTCGCTAATTAATTATGAAAATGCTTTGAATTGGTTGGTATGTTTTAATTTGAGATTTGAATATTTGATATACGAATGGTGATTGAACCAACGCGTGAGGCTAGCCCAATTGCGGTTCAATCCAGAACGTGCGGAATGCTAGACTCCGGAGTTCCTTTTTTCCGTAATTTAATTTAGATGAATTGAATTGTTTTTATACGAACGGTGATTGAACCAACGCGTGGGGCTAGCCCAATTGCGGTTCAATCCAGAACGTGCAGAATGCTAGACTCCGGAGTTCCTTTTTTCCGTAAATTAATTAAGGTGCGTTGAATTGTTTTTATACGAACGGTGATTGAACCAACGCGTGGGGCTAGCCCAATTGCAGTTCAATCCAGAACGTGCGGAATGCTAGACTCCGGAGTTCCTTTTTTCCGTAAATTAATTAAGTCGAATGAAAACGTGCCGACGGCGATCACATGGTGATCGACTTACGTGTGTGTAGTGTAAGCGGATGAATGTTCACTTGGCATTGGACCAAGGAAATTCATTATCTTGAAATGATTTGGTTTTTGTGTGTGCGCGTATTCGTTTTTTTATTTGACAAAAAAAAAAAGTCACAGTGTATGAAGAAATCACCCAAACATAATCGTGAAATATTATCGACACACAATTACGCATAATTTATTCGCTCATCCATGCAAGCATAGTCAAATAGATTAAACATCCACATAAACTCAAAAAGAAGATTTAACTAAGAACAATTTAAACACTAGGATGAACTTTTTTAAAATTAATCTAACAAATAGAAAACATAACCCTCCTTTTTTTAAATTATACTTTAAAATATAATAAATAAAAGTTACCAAGATAATTGTAAATGAAAATACTATTAAAATCCTATTAATAGCCTTCTTATGTTTTTTATTCATTAAAGGACATAATGCTAGCCTTTGTAAACCTAGCCGCTGAAAAAGCATCTTGGTTCAAGCTTAATAATCCAAGGTTCTTACCACTTTTCTTTTATCAAATATATTATAAAACAACATGTATCATAGCCTTAATTAATGTGTAAACAAATAAAAACTCACATGGAAAAAATGAAAAAAGAAAAAGAAAAAGTAACCAGAGGATTCACGTGATGGCAGTGTTTTTAGAAAGACAAAAGATCATCCCACTTCATCACATCAATAGGAAGTACTAGCATTGAAAAGTGATCAGAAAAGTAACATTATTATAGCATTGGAAGTTTAAACTTTTTTTATTATTTTTTAATTATTTAATAACAAAAGAAACTAAACCGACAATTTCAACAAAGACTCGGTTCTCCATGGCTTGCTTTGCCTTTTAAATCTTATGATACTTCACTAATTAATAAATCCATAAATTAGACAAATGAATAGAAACTAATGTAAGTAAAAGAAACCAACTGGGCAAGTTATGGTTTTTGGAAATAATGGAATTCATTAAAGTTCTTTTTAAAATACATTAAATGGCAATTTGAAAGAAATGACATATATGAGTAATAATGAAACTATAAAAATCTCTCTATCTTTGAAGACGCCTCACCTAACTGTTTCTCTCTTTAAAAAAAAATCACTCAAAAAGAAAAACTCTACAAGATTCATGGCAACAGGCATCGACCACCATCCATTCAAATACACAAGCACAAGTCACAGATCTAAACACTAAACAAAAAATAAAGCCCCAAAATCAGAAGTCCCAATGAAATCAAGGAGGAAATCGGATAGAAGAGAAATACCTTCTGAGTTACCTTACGGTATGAATTCTTCTCCCTCTCTGATATCTTTTATTCTTCACCTTTCGTATTAATATCTTTTTTCGTTCCTGCGTCCTTGAACTTGATATCTGAGTTTTTCTTCTAAAAAAAAAATTCCCTCCCTTTTGAATGTTTTGTCCTCCTTAAATAGTGAAGATTAGGGTTTGTTATCTTTCAATCCAAACTTGTTGAAGAAGTTTATATCATCACTTATTTTGTTTGATACTGATGAGGAGTCCCTTTCAAATTCAGGTTTTGTTTATGGAGCAAAGAGTTTTCTCATTTTGTATAAGGAGATGCAGATGCTTTTTGTTGTTGACCTGCAGAATCATCAATTCCATGTTTGCTGTGAAACTAGTTTTGATTTTATGTGTAGGGAGATGGAGCAACAGGTCTGTGTTATTGTATCAGATTTTTTTTTATCCATTTTGGTGAAATTCAGTACTATAGCAAGCTGGTTTTTGTGCAGGGAGGAGCAACTTTTAGTTTGAAAAGGTCTTTGAGATTTTGGCTTTGATGTAAATGTGTGTAAATTGAGATGGATGCCGAAAGTGATTTTTTGTGTGAAGAATAAAAATTAATGTAGAAAAGAAAAGACAGAAAAACTATACAATTAAAATAAATATAAATTAATTAAGATAATTGACTATAAATAACTAATTAATCTAAAAAGAACACTAAATAAAACTAAATAGGAAGCTAAACTAAATTAAACTTAAAACTTAACTAAATATAAACTAAGTTAAAGATAATTAATTAAAAACCTAGAATAGAATTAAACTAAATTAATCTAAAATTAAAATTGACCTAAAATTAAAATTACATTAAAATCAAAATTTAACTAAATAAGAATTATGCTAAATTTATATATATAAACTAAATCTATTAAACTAACTAAAAATAAATTAAAGTTAATTCTAAATAAACTATGATAATTGATTAATTAAATAAAATGAAACAAAAATAATCTAAATAGATGATAAAATCAAGAATAAAATGAAAGTGACATGGAATTAAAAATCGACTAAAAACACATGATCCAATGAATCATGAGATGTTTAAAAAAGAGTGATTGTATGTCGATAATATGATAAAAATGCATATGATGAATGAAATCTTTTCGGAAAATGTTCGGTCAAAATTTAGGGTGTGACAGTTGCCCCTATTTAATCATCTTGAACCTGAATGTATGAATAACACCGTTTTTTGGACATTCGAGGTAGAAGAGGATTAAATATGAAAATACCTAAAATTTTGACCGAATGCAGATGACATGCAGTGCTATGCAATGTTATGAACTCACGAGACTTTTTTGTTTGCTGAGGAAATGAGGTATGAAATGAAATGAAACCTAGCATGCTGAATTTTTTTAATGAATATTCTGGAAATGATATGCGGGAAATGATAAAGATAAATTATAATGGTGATCCATAGAAACGAAACTGAGGGTGAAGACTCACTGGGGATAACAATATGTTGGGGATGACGAGATGAAAACAGGAAGTACTCATAGTGACAAATCAGCAGGTTCAAGTGTAACTGCTGGCACTAAGAATGACAGAAGACGGGCAACAAAACAGAAATCCATAGCGTAAGATTAATGAACAGACCGACACTTTAGGATAACAAGAAAAAGTTCAAAGTAAAACGTAATGGCTTAATGTGATGAGTCAGTAAGTTCAAAAGTGACTGTTGGGGATCCGATACAGCAACTTAGCGATCAGGAAAACAAAACTCAACACAGAGATTGAGGAAATAAATAAATGAATCTTGACACGGCGGTCGGGAAATACAATGACCGACATCGACGCGGCGGTCGGGGAAGTAAATAACAGACGTCGACATGGCTGTCAAGAAAGCAATTTAACACGGCGGTTAAGGAAATAAATAATTGTCATCGACGCGACGGTCGAGAAATGAAATAACAGACATCGACGCGGCGGTCGGAAAATAAAACTCAACACGGCGGTTGAAGAAATAAATAACTGTCAACGACGCGGCGGTCGAGAAATGAAATAACAGACATCGACGCGGCGGTCGGAAAACAAAACTCAACACAGTGGTTGAAGAAGTAAATAACTGTCAACGACGCGGCGGTCGAGAAATGAAATAACAGACATCGACGCGGCGGTCGGAAAACAAAACTCAACACAGTGGTTGAAGAAGTAAATAACTGTCATCGACGCGGCGGTCGAGAAAATAAAATAACAGGCATAGACGCGGCGGTCGGAAAACAAAACTCAACACAGCGGTTGAAGAAATAAAATAACTGCCATCGACGCGGCGGTCGGGAAATGAAATAACAGACATCGACGCGGCGGTCGGAAAATAAAACTCAACACGGCGGTTGAAGAAATAAATAACTGCCATCGACGCGGCGGTCGAGAAATGAAATAACAGACATCGACGCGGCGGTCGGAAGACAAAACTCAACACAACGGTTGAAGAAATAAATAACTGTCATCGACGCGGAGGTCGAGAAATGAAATAACAGACATCGACGCGGCGGTCGGAAAACAAAACTCAACACAGTGGTTGAAGAAATAAAATAACTGCCATCGACGCGGCGGTCGGAAAATAAAATAACAGGCATAGACGCGGCGGTCGGAAAACAAAACTCAACACAGCGGTTGAAGAAATAAAATAACTGCCATCGACACGGTGGTCTGGAAATAAAATGACAGGCAACGACACGGTGGTCTAGAAATGAAATAACCGGCAACGACACGGTGGTCTGGAAATGAAATAACAGGTAGTGACACGGTGGTCTGGAAATAAAATAACCAATAGAGACGCAGTGGCCTGGAAATAAAATAATAGACAGAGATGCGGCGGTCTGAAAATAAAAGACAGGCAAAGACGCGGTGGTCTGGAGAAATAATTAACTGTCATAAGTCCAAAATAGTAAATCAACAGGTTCAAGTGTAGCTGTCGAAAATCGAGGATTGGAAGATGAAAACAGGATTCAGGCAGTGGCTCTGTGCATACACACTGACACTGGGAGTAGCATGCGAAGCGTTTAAAGATAAATCAAACGGCTCTAAGCGAACAAACTGGAAGATAAGAATAAATGTTGGAGCCTTCGGCGAGATAAACGACCAACCTCAGGAAATTCTTAAAACAAAGAAACTTTCAGAAAAACTTTTAGGAGCTATCAAGGAAACACAGATGCATTTGAATTAGACAGTCCTAAGTTTTAAGCAAACAACTTAAAGAATTCATGCCAATGATAATTGGGCTTAAGAGAAAAATTGGTTGTACCAAGGTACATCAAGGAGGGCCTCTGCGGGGGATATTAGTGTTGCTAGGCAAACAGACTCGGTTAACCGCATTGTGGTGTACCATCAAACAGTGGACTTAAAATAACAAAAGCCAGTAATCTGGATCTGAAATTAAGCAGACGACAACTGGGGATAGACAGATGATTATGCCAAATGCTTATGCGATGAACATGATGTGAATGATCATGATATGCAAATGCTGACTCTATGGAGAGACAGAGAGTTTTGATAAAGCAGGAAGAGTAGGATCTCAGCGCAAATACTCAGATGAGCAATAAGAAAGATGCTGGGGAGATGTCTTCAAACTTGGAAATCGGTGCTTGGTCCAAGGATTCATCCAAGAGTGCCACCGGCTTATAATTCTCTGTGGGGATTTCTGTAATAATTGCATGGGAGTGTTGTCATCAGCCAAAGGTTTTTTTAGAAGACAGCGAATCTTTTAATTTTTCTAAAGTCAAAGAAATTTGAATGTTTTCCCGTACGTTTTCAAAACTGTTTCTAAAATTTTTTTGTCATTTTCAAAGTTAAATTGTAATTCAGTAAAGACATTTCGCATAACAAAGAAAATAAGAACTAAAAGACAAAGTTTAAAGGCAAAGGTTGTATTTCATTCAAGAATGGTAGCTTGCCAATAGCAAAAGCTCCATGGAAAATTACAATTTGAAACTGGCAATGGGGAAAGGTCTACATTGAATCCAACGACCATTATAATCCCTAATAACTAAAACCGCCCAACACCTTGGTTCTGACAAGAGCGACTGGATTGGTCTTCAGGTAATGATCTTCAGTAATGATAAACACCATCTGATGCAGTCAAATGCCTTTGTCCCTAACTTTTGCCTGGACCGCCCTTTCGGGTTTTCAATCCACCGGGACGCTCTTTTTTGCCTAAGCCGCCCTTTCGGGTTTTCAACTTAGCGAGCTCTATTTTTTATTTTTATCCCTAATTTTTGCCTGGATCTCCTTCATAGGTTGTGATCCACCGGGATACCCATTTTTGCATAGGTCGCCATTTCTGGTTTTCGACCTATCGGGCTTTATTTAGGCATAATATTTTTTGACTGCATCAGAATTCACCGGGTGTTTCAGTTGTTCACCATCCATAGTTGTGAGGATTAGGGAACCTCCGAAAAATGCCACCTTCACAACATATGGGCCTTCATAGTTAGGACTCCATTTCCCCCGCATGTCTTTGTGAACTGGCAAGATTTTCTTGAGTACAAGGTCTCCTTCTTTGAATTCTCGGAGATGGACCTTCTTGTCAAATGCTCTCTTGATGCGCTTCTGGTACAACTGGCCATGGCACATGGCGGTCATTCTCTTCTCATCAATGAGGTTCAGCTGGTCATATCTGCTTTGGACCCACTCAGCTTCCTCCAGCTTGGTTTCCATCAAGATCCTCAAAGATGGTATCTCTACTTCGATAGGGAGAACTGCATCCATCCCATACACCAAAGAGAAAGGGGTTGCCCCTGTTGAAGTGCGAACTGATGTTCTGTATCCGTGTAGAGCATACGGTAACATCTCGTGCCAGTCTTTGTAAGTCTTCACCATCTTCTACAAGATCTTTTTGATATTCTTGTTCGCAGCTTCAACAGCTCCGTTCATCTTCGGACGATAAGGAGAAGAGTTATGATGTTCAATCTTGAATGTATCACACAACTCCTTCATTGTCTTGTTGTTCAAATTAGTCCCATTATCTGTGATGATTCGGCTTGGGATCCCATAGCGGCAGATAATTTGGTTCTTGATGAAACGGGCAACCACCTGCTTCGTCACGTTGGTGTAAGAAGCCGCTTCTACCCACTTGGTAAAGTAATCAATTGCAACCAGGATAAACCGATGACCATTAGAAGCTTTAGGCTCAATTGCCCCTATCATGTCAATACCCCACATTGAGAAAGGCCAAGGTGATGACAGAACATTCAAAAGTGTCGGAGGTACGTGCACCTTGTCGGCATAAATCTGGCATTTATGACACTTCCTGGCGTACTTGAAACAATCTGATTCCATGGTTAACCAAAAATATCCAGCTCTCAAAATCTTCCTGGACATGGCATGTCCATTGGCATGCGTTCCAAATGATCCTTCATGGATTTCCCTGATCAATAAGTCTGCTTCGCGCTTGTCCACACATCTGAGCAGAACCATATCATGATTTCTCTTGTAAAGTATATTATTGCTGAGGAAGAACTTGGACGCCAATCTTCTCAGAGTCTTCTTATCCAAAGTCGTTGCATCAGCTGGGTACTCCTGATTTTGCAAGTAGTTCTTGATGTCATAGAACCACGGTTTCTCATCAGTTTCTTCTTCGACCAGTAGACAGTAGGCTGGTGCAGTTTTTCGCTCGATTGTAATGAGTGGAGCTTCATTAAGAAATCTAACTTGAAACATAGATGCCAACATAGCTAAAGTGTCTGCAATTTGATTCTCTGCCCTCGGAACATGATGGAAAGTGACTTCATCAAAGTATTTGATTAATTCCACAATGTGGGCCCGATACGGGATCAACTTCTCGTCACGGGTCTCCCATTCACCTTTGACTTGGTAGATTACTAAGGCTGAGTCTCCGTATACCTCGAGGATCTTGATTCTAGTATCGATTGCAGCTTCGATACCTAAAACACATGCTTCATACTCAGCAATGTTGTTTTTACATTCAAAGCACAATCTAGCCGTGAAAGGAGTGTAACCACCATCAGGGTTCATCAAAACAACTCCCACACCATGCCCCATGTAATTAGAGGAACCGTCAAACATCATCTTCCAACGAGAACCTGGCTCGGGACCTTCATCAGGACCGGGAACTTCACAATCCTTTATCAACATAATGTCCTCGTCCGGGAAATCGAACTTCAGAGGTTCATAATCTTCGACAGGATGATCAGCAAGGTATTCAGATAAAACACTGCCTTTAATAGACTTCTGGGTTACGTACTGGATGTCATATTCGGATAACAACATGTGCCAACGGGCAAGTCTTCCAGTCAAAGCAGGCTTCTCAAAGATGTACTTTATCGGATCCATCTTCGAGATCAACAAAGTGGTGTGACAAATCATATACTGCCTGAGACGTTTGGCCGCCCACGCCAGAGCACAGCAAGTCTTCTCTAAAAGCGAATATCGGCTTTCACAATCTGTGAACTTCTTGCTTAAGTAATAAATAGCATGCTCCTTGCGACCAGTTTCATCTTGTTGGCCTAATACGCAACCCATAGATCCCTCGAGTACAGTCAGGTACATGAAGAGAGGTTTCCCTGGAGTAGGTGGGATTAAGATAGGAGGTTCTTGCAGATAAACCTTGATCTTCTCAAAAGCTAGTTGACAATCAGGACTCCACTCAATGGCTTGATTCTTCCGGAGTAACTTGAATAAAGGCTCACAAGTAGCAGTCATGTTGGATATGAATCTGGAGATGTAATTCAGTCTCCCGAGGAAGCCTCTGACTTGCTTTTCTGTTTTTGGAGCTGGCATCTCTTGAATTGCTCTGACCTTATCCGGATCTACTTCAATTCCTTGCTGGCTAACAATAAAACCGAGTAGCTTTCCTGATCGGACACCAAAGGTACACTTAGCTGGATTCAGACGCAGCTGGAACTTTCTGAGACGCTCAAATAACTTCAGGAGATGATTCAAATGATCCTCCTCACTCTGTGATTTGGCAATCATATCATCCACATAAACTTCTATCTCTTTATGCATCATATCATGGAAAAGGGTGACCATTGCCCTTTGATAAGTGGCTCCCGCATTTCTAAGACCGAATGGCATAACTTGGTAACAGTATGTGCCCCATGGTGTGATAAAAGTGGTCTTTTCCATATCATCAGGATCCATCTTAATCTGGTTGTATCCTGAGAAACCATCCATGAATGAGAAAACAGCAAACTTGGCAGTGTTGTCAACCAATGTATCAATATGCGGCAGAGGGAAGTCATCCTTTGGACTGGCTTTGTTCAGATCTCTATAGTCCACGCACATCCTAACCTTGCCATCCTTCTTGGGGACTGGCACAATGTTAGCTACCCACTCAGGGTATTTTGCAACTGCGAGGAATCCAGCATCAAACTGTCTTTTGACCTCTTCTCTAATCTTCAAAGCCATGTCTGGTCTTGTCCTTCGGAGCTTTTGCTTTACGGGAGGACAGTCTGGTCGAAGCGGCAACTTATGAACAACTATGTCTGCGTCCAAACCGGGCATATCCTGGTACGACCATGCAAACACATCCACATACTCTTTGAGAAGCTTGACCAATCTTTCTCTGATGTCCTCCCCAAGTGTTGTACCAATCTTGACTTCCTTCTTATCTTCATCGGTGCCAAGGTTGATGGTCTCTACCTGCTCCTTATGCGGCTGAAGATCTGTGTGCTCATCCTCAATTAATCTTGCCAGTTCTTCGGGAATATCACAATCTCCCTCACTTTCATCTTCCGCTTGGTAGATGGGCGAATCGAAGTTAGGAGGGAATATAGAGTCAATGGATTCAACAGGGTTTTCATTTGTTCTGCATATGAGAATGATTTGCTTTTATTAAAAGTGAAAAACAGAGAGATATAAGAAAACTTTTATTTAGCTTTGAAAGATTGCCATTTTCCTTTTAAAAGTGAAAAGAGAAAAACAGTAAATAAAACAAAGTAAGAATTTAACAAAATGCCTTTATTGATTAATTATCTTGAAAAATGAAAGGGGCCCTACAAAATGATCCCATAGCCTTGGGCAGAGCTAGGGAACTTTGAAAACACTTAAAAAACAACAAATTACTTTGACAATGGAAAAAACTCTGGGATCTCGACTGCCTCCCAATTGTCCAAGGCTTCTTCACACTGATACACCAAATGATTCACATCTTCATCTTCAAAAACTCCATCAACTGCATTGACCTGATAACCAGCACTGGAGAACACTTCTTGAATGGTCTTCGGACGTCCTTTAACGGAGGTTGACGCTCCTTCCTTCCCATGAGTTGGTTTGTAACCCAACCCGCAACGATCTAGCTTCTGCTTGACCTCGATGATATCACCCCAACCTTCATAGCTTCTTTCTTCAATGGTGGAAATGGTACTCTTCAGCGATGCAAAAGATGGGATACCCTTCCCTTTTGGTTCCTCTACTTCCACAAGGACAGCATTGGCTATCTCAAGAGCTTGGAAAGAAGTTTCCAAAGCATCTTCATCAGCCTCAATATAGCTAAAGGATGAAAGGTTGCTAACCATGAGATCTTCTTCCCCAGACACGGTCACCAGCTTGTTATCGACCACAAACTTCATCTTTTGATGCAGGGTAGAAGTGACTGCCCCAGCAGCATGGATCCAAGGTCTTCCCAGCAAGCAGCTGTAATTAGGATTGATATCCATAACCTGGAAAGTGATTTTGAAGACCTGTGGCCCAATCAAGATTGGCAGGTCTACTTCTCCAATAACCGTCCTCCTTGACCCATCAAAAGCTTTTACAATCAGTGCACTGGGCCTCATCTCTGCCCCTTGATAAGATAACTTAGCCAGTGTTCTTTTCGGCAAAACATTCAATGAAGATCCTGTATCCACTAGAACTCTTGCTAAAGTATCCTCTTGGCATTTCACTGATATGTGGAGAGCACGGTTGTGGTCCAAGCCTTCCTTTGGAAGATCCTCCGTACTGAAACTGAGGTTGTTACACGCAGTGATATTGGCAATGACTCCATCAAACTGATTCACTGTTATATCATGCGTAACATGAGCTTGGGCTAGCAACTTCTGAAGCGCACTTCGATGAGCCGGAGAATGCATAAGAAGTGATAGGATAGATATTTTGGAAGGCGTTTGATGTAGCTGATCAATTACCTTATAATCACTCTTCTTTATGATTCTGAGGAACTCTGCATCCTCTTCTCCCAAGACTACCTCTTTATCTTTGTTGACAACAGCTGGTATGACTTCTTTAGGCGGAGCCGTATTGGCTTGCTGGGTATATACACGACCACTGCGAGTCCAACGACCTGCACCCGCTATATCAGTACTTGCAACTTTTGAACCTTCCTTCTGATTAGCTTTATCAATCTTCTGTTGAACTTTCCCTGTATCATACTTCCAAGGAACTGCTTTAGTGTCTTCATAATGGAAAGAGTTACTCCTTTGTTCAAATCTTGGCTCAGGTATATTGAAAATTGGCACCACAGATTCTGGAGTATTGAAGACAGGTTGAACTCCTGAAGATTCAGGCAGATTGAACACTGGCACCCAGGTAGAATTAGATTCAGGCAAGTTGAAGATGGGTTCAATCACTGCCACTTCATTCCTCTTCATATGAACACTCACTTGTAAGACACCTTCATCAATCAAATCTTGAACATCTTTCAAGACCAAATCACATCCTTTTGGACTATCAACACAACCTTCACAATTATGGCAGCTCTTTAGTATACCCGCCCCCACTAATTTTGCATGGAGGTCTCGAAGCGGGGTCTTGATCTCCGTAGCGTTGAAAATCGAACCTTCTTCAGACTCGTCAATAATAGCATTTATGGACCCATGCTTGGGTAAAGGATTATCTTTGACATTCGGACCAGTATTCCCAAATGACAGAATGTTCTTATCCATTAGATCCTTCACAGCATACCTCAAAGCAATGCAACTTTCCAAATCGTGCCCCGGAGCACCTTCATGGAACAAACAGTGGGCATTTGAGTTGTAACCTGGTGGGAGCGGATCGGGTGGAGGACCTAAAGGCCTTGGAGTAACCAAGCCTTTCTTCAGCAGTGAAGGATATAACTCAGTATAAGTTATAGGGATTCGAGGATTAGGAGGCCTTCCACCTGGTCTTCTATTCTGAAAATTGGGATTTGGATGAGGAGCTGGAGTCCTCTGCTGGTAGGCTGAAGCATTGGGCGCTTGTTGATAGCCTGGATTGTTGAGCATTGGTTGATAAGGTTGAATCATTGGAGCCGCTTGTTGATACATCGGTACTGCTTGAGTTGGCCGATACATCGGGACCTGTGGATTAAATGACGGTTGGACCGCCGCTACATAAGGATGTTGGGCATACTGTTGTGGATGAGCATACTGCCGTTGATGAGGTGAAGGTCTTTGCCACAGCGGATTTCTTCTTTGACTCGCCATTATTGCATTTGTCTCACCCTCCTTCTTTTTGTGAAAATTACTGGTAAATTTCTTGCCAATATTTCCACTACCAGTGCTAGAACTGCCAGATGCACCACTCATCTTTCCACTTTTCAAACCGAGTTCTACCTTGATTCCCACAGCCACTAAATCAGAGAAGCTAGCAGTTATGCTTCCCACCATTCTCTCATAGAATTCTGGTCGCACAGTGTCAACAAACCAGTCAGCTAATTCTTTTTCAGTCAATGGGGGCTCTACTTGAGAAGCGGTCCCTCTCCACCTCTGAGCATACTCTTTAAAGGATTCAGACTCTTTCTGGGACATGCTTAGCAATTGCCTCCTATCAGGAGCAAGGTCCATGTTGTATTTGTATTGCTGGATGAAAGCATCTGCCAAGTCTTGGAAACTGCGAATCTTCGACTGGTCAAGCGTCAGATACCATTTAGAGGAGATTCCCTTCAGACTGTCCTGGAAGCAGTGGATCATTAATTTATCATTCTCCACCTGTGCAGCCATTCTTCGATAGTACATCAGAAGATGGTTCTTAGGACAAGTTGCACCCTCATACATATCAAAGGTGGGTATCTTGAACTTTGGAGGTATTACCAATCCAGACACCAGACACATCTCTCTGGCAGCGGCCCCAAAGATCTGGTCACCTTCAATCGCTCTTAACCTTTTTTCAAGGGTTTCGAAATTCTCTTGCATTTTCACATGCTTCTCATCTCTGTTTTCAGACATATCTGGCGCTTCATATCTCTGATGGTCATTGAAGTACGGTTGAGCACGGGTGTGCATAATGTCTGATGTAAAATTAGCAACTGCATGATTCTCTTCATTAGTCACAGGAACATTTTGTTGAGCAGCAAATACATGAGGAGGAGGCACAAAACCTTGGAAAGGAAATGTCATACCCTGAGAGGGAGGTGCAAAACTTTGAGAAGCTAGGCCTTGGGACGGGGGGAAGAAACCCTGAGCAGCGAATCCTTGGGAGGAAGGAATAAAACCCTGAGTAGCAAATCCTTGGGAAGAAGGAATAAAACCCTGAGCAGCAAATCCTTGGGAGGAAGGAATAAAACTTTGAGCAGCAAATCCTTGGGAAGAAGGAATAAAACTCTGAGAAGCAAAACCTTGAGAAGGAGGGAAGAAACCCTGAGCAGCAAATCCTGAAGAAGAGGGAATAACACTCTGAGAAGCAAAACCTTGAGAAGGAGGGAAAAATCCAGGAGGAAACCCAATAGGAGACCAGGTCACAGGAGTAGTGACTGATGATGTAGGCTCGGTCGTTGCAGTGACAACTTCAGTCGTTGCAGTGACAATTTCTGACACCACAGTCTGCTGGGTATCCAACTTCGCTCGAATGACTTGCAACATTTCCATCATCTGACCCATATTTCCACGAAGGTCAGAAAGCTCTTCATTAACTTTGTCCATTTCAGGGTCCCTGTCAGCCATCTTCTTCTTGGCCTGGGCTCGGGTTGAGTACTTGCGTGAGATCCTCAGTGTGACAGCTGGAAAGGAGTTGACGAGAATGAGTTTTGACAGAATGCAGATGCAGAGATGCAAATATGAGTAAAAAAATTAGTAAATGCCTCAAGGGACTTAAGAAGTTGTTGCAAAATGTCAAAATGGGTAAAGTTTCTTGTTATTTCCCAAAACTAATGAACTGAAATCCATTCCCGGTAAAATTTATGAGGTTTGCAACAAAACTTCTTTGTTCCTTGAAGCATTTGCTAAAATGATGCATATGATGCTAAGATGCAATGATGCAAGGATGCAAGGGTGCAGCGGGTAAATTCGGAACCTTCCTAACAGGTGGGATGTAAGAGAGTTGTTCTACTTTTTACTACCCATAAGTCCCACTCACAGGATAGTTTCTACGGTAATGGTTTAAGGAAACTCAAGGTCACGGACGTTTATCGTATTAACGCCCCGCCGCAGGCTAGCTGCATTGTGACGATAATAACGATAAGGTCTACCTTGAGTGGAGTTCTCATGCTAGGCGTGCAAGGAGCGAGTCCTTGGAACCTAACATTACACAACTACCAATATTGAAACAGGTTCTAGGGTCCCAGAATCACAGCCCTTTCATGAATCAGGTCCCGCGACAGGCTAGCTGCGTTGTGACAAGATCTATGAAAAGTCTAACTATCTGGGGGAGCTTTCATGTTAGGCGTGCAAGGAGCGAGTCCTTGGAGACTAACACTAATAACATCCAATTCTAAACTTAGGTGTTCCCTCTGCTTTTCCACCACTCAAAATTACTTGCAATGATAAACCCCGAGATCCCACAGACAAATAATATACTGAGCGATAAATGGAAAACGGTAAAAGAACAAATAAACAAACATACATAATAAACATAGAGAAGACAAGAAAAGACAAGATCAAACAAATAAACACACAATGCTAAGTTAGGCTCGACTCTCTCTAGCATGGAGCACATCCCCAGCAGAGTCGCCAACTGTCGTACCTCGAAAAATACGATCCTAAAACAAAACAACAGAGTCGCCACCTAATTCTATTTATTCTACAAGAGAAAAGGGAGATATAGATACAACCTAAAGGATGGATAAGAAATGGTCAACGAAACCAAATTCTAAGTTCGGGAGTCGGTTACGCAAGGGGAAGGTATTAGCACCCCTCTCGTCCGTTGTACTCAACGGGAACCTCTTAGCATATAAAAACGACGTAAATCTCTTATTTTGTTGGAAGAGGTAGTGGTAGAGGTGAACAACCAAGTTTTTTCTATTTCTGTGGTAGAGGACTTTTGTGGAGAGGCTTTGAAATATGATAACGAAGATGAGGTTGAAGATGAAGATTCAAAGTCTGAATCTGCTGATCTATCATCTGGCTCTGATGAGGAAGGCGTGTGGGATGAACACATTGAGACGTGTTGTGGTGGAGGTAATAACTCTGGGTTTGGTTCAGAAGATGGAACGGATATGACTCTTGAGGGATGTGTGACAGTCGATAGGACATATTGTTCTGATGATGTATCAGAAGTTGGTGAAAGTATTACTGGTGATGCCAATTATCCTAATTGTGTGAATGGTTGTGATAAGGCTGATCATATGTTAGGAAGGGAGAGTAGCTGCGATAGGCTTTTGGTGCGGTTATTGATGGATCGACCTTTGGATAAAGAACGTTTATCTTTGGGGGATGGGCCAAGCGCAGTTTCTCATAAAGCTAAACCAACCTTTGCTCCTGCACATAATTCTACTTTTGCAATTAAAAAAGCCGTAGATATTAATGAATATTTTGTTGGCCTGAGCTGCTCAGATCCCATTTCTGGCCCCCCTAGAGGATGATTGGGCCTTCTAATTGGGCCAAGTCAGGGAAAAAGAACATGTTTTTTAATGAGGTGTATGATTGTGTCAAAATTCCTTATACACCTTCATATTTTTCTACTCTCCTTCATGCGGCTGTGAATGTACCAGAAGATAAAATGGATCCTCCTAATAAGTCAATTGAGGTGGGCTCTTTTAGAAATCAGTCTAGATGTACCCCTGATAATTCCAATTCCTCTTTGCGGTATGGCGAATCCATTACTGAATCTAATGTTATCAGAGGAAACTTAAGGTGTAAAAAGATTTTTGATAAGGTTCCTAAGAAGTTGTGACACTCAATCAAAAGATGGGTGTGATTAGGGATGGCGATGAGAATGATATTGAAGGAATTATGTGTAATTTGGATATAGTAGATAAAGAAGTCAACTCCAAAAAGAAGGATGTATCTAGAGGTGGCTCATGAATCTTATGTCGTTTAATGTGCGAGGATGCTGCAATTCCATGAAGAGAAGGAAAATTGCTCAAATTATTGGTAGAGAAAATGTGGGGGTTTATCTTCTCTTGGAAACTAAGATCTTGGAGATGGATCTTTCTATTGTTAAGAGTCTGTGGCGTGATCAAGAAGTGGATTGGTCTGCTGTTAAATCTGAAGGAAGATCAAGGGGTATTCTTACAATATGGAATAGTAAGATTATTACTGCGCATACGAGCTTCAGTGGTAAAGGTTTTCTTAGTATTCAATTTGTTTGGAAGCTGCATATTATCTATGTGGTTAACGTTTATTCTCCATGCGGGATAGCGGGAAAAAAAGATTATGGAAGGAGTTGGTTAATGTTAAGCAGAGGTTACCTATGAGAAGTTGGATAGTAGGAGGAGATTTCAACTCGGTTAAGAATAAAGATGAAAGAAAGGGTAGATTTAGTTCTAGCAGTGGTGAGATGTTAGAATTAAACTCTTTTATTGATGATCTTAATCTGATTGATTTGCCATCTGTTGGTGACAAATACACTTGGATCAAGTCAAATGGTCTAAGTAGAAGTAGGCTTGATAAATTTTTGGTTGACGATTTGATTATTGATATTCTACCTTTGAGTAGTCAATTGGTTGAAGATATGGATATCTCTGACCATAAGCCTGTGTGGTTGAAGTCGAATAGTGTGGATTGGGGACCTAAGTCGTTTAGGTCGTTCAATTGCTGGGTCGAGCATAAGGTGTTTCATTTATTTGTCACAATGTCGTGGAATTCTTACAGCTTTTCTGGATCCTGTTGGAATATCTTGATTAACAAATTTAAAGCTCTTAAGAGAGATTTGAGAATTTGGAATAAAAACGTGTTTGGATGGTTAAATTTATAGATTGAGAATTGTGTGGATGAGATTAACCATAATGATATGGTGTTGTTTGAAGGTAGCTCGGGTGTCGTACCTCGAAAAATACGATCCTAAAACAAAACAACAGAGTCGCCACCTAATTCTATTTATTCTACAAGAGAAAAGGGAGATATAGATACAACCTAAAGGATGGATAAGAAATGGTCAACGAAACCAAATTCTAAGTTCGGGAGTCGGTTACGCAAGGGGAAGGTATTAGCACCCCTCTCGTCCGTTGTACTCAACGGGAACCTCTTAGCTAATTATGCGATTAAATGTTTGATCTTAAGTTTTGTCTTCTAAATGATTATTAATATGTTTGTTCTTGAAGGGAATTAAAGTTTTAAATTATTGTGACGGAGAAAAGATTAAATTTTTTTATTATTGTGCTCGCGAAGGATTAAAATCCCCGTGCCTACGTATTCCCCTGTGCAATGGGAAAGTCAGAGCTTCGTAGTTCGTGCTACTACGATTTGTGGTTTTTATTGAACGATTGTTTGAAATGCATTCTACTGATAAGCGTTGGCTTTTACTCACGGTGGAGGCTGAAGCGCTAGCTTGTTCGAGAGATAGAATGATTTAAACAAATGTTCGTTTTAGAAGAAAGTGTTTGACTTTGTTAAGATATTTTAAAACGAGAGGGCGAATGAACCACGCGTGAGGCTAGCCCATGTTGCGGTTACATTCAAGAACGTGCGGAGTGCGAGACTCCGGAGTTCAGTTACTCGCTAATTAATTATGAAAATGCTTTGAATTGGTTGGTATGTTTTAATTTGAGATTTGAATATTTGATATACGAATGGTGATTGAACCAACGCGTGAGGCTAGCCCAATTGCGGTTCAATCCAGAACGTGCGGAATGCTAGACTCCGGAGTTCCTTTTTTCCGTAATTTAATTTAGATGAATTGAATTGTTTTTATACGAACGGTGATTGAACCAACGCGTGGGGCTAGCCCAATTGCGGTTCAATCCAGAACGTGCAGAATGCTAGACTCCGGAGTTCCTTTTTTCCGTAAATTAATTAAGGTGCGTTGAATTGTTTTTATACGAACGGTGATTGAACCAACGCGTGGGGCTAGCCCAATTGCAGTTCAATCCAGAACGTGCGGAATGCTAGACTCCGGAGTTCCTTTTTTCCGTAAATTAATTAAGTCGAATGAAAACGTGCCGACGGCGATCACATGGTGATCGACTTACGTGTGTGTAGTGTAAGCGGATGAATGTTCACTTGGCATTGGACCAAGGAAATTCATTATCTTGAAATGATTTGGTTTTTGTGTGTGCGCGTATTCGTTTTTTTATTTGACAAAAAAAAAAAGTCACAGTGTATGAAGAAATCACCCAAACATAATCGTGAAATATTATCGACACACAATTACGCATAATTTATTCGCTCATCCATGCAAGCATAGTCAAATAGATTAAACATCCACATAAACTCAAAAAGAAGATTTAACTAAGAACAATTTAAACACTAGGATGAACTTTTTTAAAATTAATCTAACAAATAGAAAACATAACCCTCCTTTTTTTAAATTATACTTTAAAATATAATAAATAAAAGTTACCAAGATAATTGTAAATGAAAATACTATTAAAATCCTATTAATAGCCTTCTTATGTTTTTTATTCATTAAAGGACATAATGCTAGCCTTTGTAAACCTAGCCGCTGAAAAAGCATCTTGGTTCAAGCTTAATAATCCAAGGTTCTTACCACTTTTCTTTTATCAAATATATTATAAAACAACATGTATCATAGCCTTAATTAATGTGTAAACAAATAAAAACTCACATGGAAAAAATGAAAAAAGAAAAAGAAAAAGTAACCAGAGGATTCACGTGATGGCAGTGTTTTTAGAAAGACAAAAGATCATCCCACTTCATCACATCAATAGGAAGTACTAGCATTGAAAAGTGATCAGAAAAGTAACATTATTATAGCATTGGAAGTTTAAACTTTTTTTATTATTTTTTAATTATTTAATAACAAAAGAAACTAAACCGACAATTTCAACAAAGACTCGGTTCTCCATGGCTTGCTTTGCCTTTTAAATCTTATGATACTTCACTAATTAATAAATCCATAAATTAGACAAATGAATAGAAACTAATGTAAGTAAAAGAAACCAACTGGGCAAGTTATGGTTTTTGGAAATAATGGAATTCATTAAAGTTCTTTTTAAAATACATTAAATGGCAATTTGAAAGAAATGACATATATGAGTAATAATGAAACTATAAAAATCTCTCTATCTTTGAAGACGCCTCACCTAACTGTTTCTCTCTTTAAAAAAAAATCACTCAAAAAGAAAAACTCTACAAGATTCATGGCAACAGGCATCGACCACCATCCATTCAAATACACAAGCACAAGTCACAGATCTAAACACTAAACAAAAAATAAAGCCCCAAAATCAGAAGTCCCAATGAAATCAAGGAGGAAATCGGATAGAAGAGAAATACCTTCTGAGTTACCTTACGGTATGAATTCTTCTCCCTCTCTGATATCTTTTATTCTTCACCTTTCGTATTAATATCTTTTTTCGTTCCTGCGTCCTTGAACTTGATATCTGAGTTTTTCTTCTAAAAAAAAAATTCCCTCCCTTTTGAATGTTTTGTCCTCCTTAAATAGTGAAGATTAGGGTTTGTTATCTTTCAATCCAAACTTGTTGAAGAAGTTTATATCATCACTTATTTTGTTTGATACTGATGAGGAGTCCCTTTCAAATTCAGGTTTTGTTTATGGAGCAAAGAGTTTTCTCATTTTGTATAAGGAGATGCAGATGCTTTTTGTTGTTGACCTGCAGAATCATCAATTCCATGTTTGCTGTGAAACTAGTTTTGATTTTATGTGTAGGGAGATGGAGCAACAGGTCTGTGTTATTGTATCAGATTTTTTTTTATCCATTTTGGTGAAATTCAGTACTATAGCAAGCTGGTTTTTGTGCAGGGAGGAGCAACTTTTAGTTTGAAAAGGTCTTTGAGATTTTGGCTTTGATGTAAATGTGTGTAAATTGAGATGGATGCCGAAAGTGATTTTTTGTGTGAAGAATAAAAATTAATGTAGAAAAGAAAAGACAGAAAAACTATACAATTAAAATAAATATAAATTAATTAAGATAATTGACTATAAATAACTAATTAATCTAAAAAGAACACTAAATAAAACTAAATAGGAAGCTAAACTAAATTAAACTTAAAACTTAACTAAATATAAACTAAGTTAAAGATAATTAATTAAAAACCTAGAATAGAATTAAACTAAATTAATCTAAAATTAAAATTGACCTAAAATTAAAATTACATTAAAATCAAAATTTAACTAAATAAGAATTATGCTAAATTTATATATATAAACTAAATCTATTAAACTAACTAAAAATAAATTAAAGTTAATTCTAAATAAACTATGATAATTGATTAATTAAATAAAATGAAACAAAAATAATCTAAATAGATGATAAAATCAAGAATAAAATGAAAGTGACATGGAATTAAAAATCGACTAAAAACACATGATCCAATGAATCATGAGATGTTTAAAAAAGAGTGATTGTATGTCGATAATATGATAAAAATGCATATGATGAATGAAATCTTTTCGGAAAATGTTCGGTCAAAATTTAGGGTGTGACAGTTGCCCCTATTTAATCATCTTGAACCTGAATGTATGAATAACACCGTTTTTTGGACATTCGAGGTAGAAGAGGATTAAATATGAAAATACCTAAAATTTTGACCGAATGCAGATGACATGCAGTGCTATGCAATGTTATGAACTCACGAGACTTTTTTGTTTGCTGAGGAAATGAGGTATGAAATGAAATGAAACCTAGCATGCTGAATTTTTTTAATGAATATTCTGGAAATGATATGCGGGAAATGATAAAGATAAATTATAATGGTGATCCATAGAAACGAAACTGAGGGTGAAGACTCACTGGGGATAACAATATGTTGGGGATGACGAGATGAAAACAGGAAGTACTCATAGTGACAAATCAGCAGGTTCAAGTGTAACTGCTGGCACTAAGAATGACAGAAGACGGGCAACAAAACAGAAATCCATAGCGTAAGATTAATGAACAGACCGACACTTTAGGATAACAAGAAAAAGTTCAAAGTAAAACGTAATGGCTTAATGTGATGAGTCAGTAAGTTCAAAAGTGACTGTTGGGGATCCGATACAGCAACTTAGCGATCAGGAAAACAAAACTCAACACAGAGATTGAGGAAATAAATAAATGAATCTTGACACGGCGGTCGGGAAATACAATGACCGACATCGACGCGGCGGTCGGGGAAGTAAATAACAGACGTCGACATGGCTGTCAAGAAAGCAATTTAACACGGCGGTTAAGGAAATAAATAATTGTCATCGACGCGACGGTCGAGAAATGAAATAACAGACATCGACGCGGCGGTCGGAAAATAAAACTCAACACGGCGGTTGAAGAAATAAATAACTGTCAACGACGCGGCGGTCGAGAAATGAAATAACAGACATCGACGCGGCGGTCGGAAAACAAAACTCAACACAGTGGTTGAAGAAGTAAATAACTGTCAACGACGCGGCGGTCGAGAAATGAAATAACAGACATCGACGCGGCGGTCGGAAAACAAAACTCAACACAGTGGTTGAAGAAGTAAATAACTGTCATCGACGCGGCGGTCGAGAAAATAAAATAACAGGCATAGACGCGGCGGTCGGAAAACAAAACTCAACACAGCGGTTGAAGAAATAAAATAACTGCCATCGACGCGGCGGTCGGGAAATGAAATAACAGACATCGACGCGGCGGTCGGAAAATAAAACTCAACACGGCGGTTGAAGAAATAAATAACTGCCATCGACGCGGCGGTCGAGAAATGAAATAACAGACATCGACGCGGCGGTCGGAAGACAAAACTCAACACAACGGTTGAAGAAATAAATAACTGTCATCGACGCGGAGGTCGAGAAATGAAATAACAGACATCGACGCGGCGGTCGGAAAACAAAACTCAACACAGTGGTTGAAGAAATAAAATAACTGCCATCGACGCGGCGGTCGGAAAATAAAATAACAGGCATAGACGCGGCGGTCGGAAAACAAAACTCAACACAGCGGTTGAAGAAATAAAATAACTGCCATCGACACGGTGGTCTGGAAATAAAATGACAGGCAACGACACGGTGGTCTAGAAATGAAATAACCGGCAACGACACGGTGGTCTGGAAATGAAATAACAGGTAGTGACACGGTGGTCTGGAAATAAAATAACCAATAGAGACGCAGTGGCCTGGAAATAAAATAATAGACAGAGATGCGGCGGTCTGAAAATAAAAGACAGGCAAAGACGCGGTGGTCTGGAGAAATAATTAACTGTCATAAGTCCAAAATAGTAAATCAACAGGTTCAAGTGTAGCTGTCGAAAATCGAGGATTGGAAGATGAAAACAGGATTCAGGCAGTGGCTCTGTGCATACACACTGACACTGGGAGTAGCATGCGAAGCGTTTAAAGATAAATCAAACGGCTCTAAGCGAACAAACTGGAAGATAAGAATAAATGTTGGAGCCTTCGGCGAGATAAACGACCAACCTCAGGAAATTCTTAAAACAAAGAAACTTTCAGAAAAACTTTTAGGAGCTATCAAGGAAACACAGATGCATTTGAATTAGACAGTCCTAAGTTTTAAGCAAACAACTTAAAGAATTCATGCCAATGATAATTGGGCTTAAGAGAAAAATTGGTTGTACCAAGGTACATCAAGGAGGGCCTCTGCGGGGGATATTAGTGTTGCTAGGCAAACAGACTCGGTTAACCGCATTGTGGTGTACCATCAAACAGTGGACTTAAAATAACAAAAGCCAGTAATCTGGATCTGAAATTAAGCAGACGACAACTGGGGATAGACAGATGATTATGCCAAATGCTTATGCGATGAACATGATGTGAATGATCATGATATGCAAATGCTGACTCTATGGAGAGACAGAGAGTTTTGATAAAGCAGGAAGAGTAGGATCTCAGCGCAAATACTCAGATGAGCAATAAGAAAGATGCTGGGGAGATGTCTTCAAACTTGGAAATCGGTGCTTGGTCCAAGGATTCATCCAAGAGTGCCACCGGCTTATAATTCTACAAAAATTAAATATATAATTTACCTGCTTCCACCTATCCCACACGAGAAGCCACTAAAATTAAATATATAATTTGTTTTTGTTTTGGATTCTATTATTTGTAATAAGATAATAGGTTTAAAAATGTTTTAAGTTCCTATAAATATTTAAATTTTTATTTTTAGTTCCTATTAAAAAAATAATTAAAAAAATAAGATATTTTAATCCCTACAAAATTATTATGCATGTAGTTTTAGTTTCTCATGTTAAACCGATGTGTATTTTTAAATGATTATTTTACAGACATCTTTAAAATGTTATAAAAAATTTCTCGAAAGAAAAAGAACTCAAAATTTGATTTCTAAGTCGATGTTTTCATTACTTTTATCATTATATTTTGAAATTTAAAAAATTCATATTTAATTCTTTTTCATTTTAAAAATTTTAAAATTTAGTAAAAAAAATATGTTATAGTATTCTAAACATGGATATTATTCAAAAAATTTAAAGTTTAAAGGTAATTAAATAGTTTTCAAAATTTTAGAAAACAACAGACACTAAAATTGCATGCATAAAAAATTTGTAAAGACTAAAATTTATGATTTTTTAATAGGAATTAAAAATGAAAATTGAGATATTTACAGGGACCAAAAACATATTTAATCCAAGATACTATGCATACAATTTTATAGATTAATTCTTTAAATGATAAAAACAGTAACAAAGCCTCTCCCTTGAGAAACTCGAGAAAATTGAATAAAATACATTATAATTTTGTTTAATAGAAAAATATAATACAAATAATCATACAAAATTCAATTTTGCCAAGTAATGTCTCAATATCTGACATTCACCTTATTAAGATGAATTAGTAGAATATCGTACATTCGAATTCACACCTTTGTATTTGATGTTTTTATACAATCATTTAATCCGTCTTACAATATATATCATCTTTGAGATTATTACATTAATAATAATTAATTATAGTGATTTCAATAATCTTGTTAATAATAGATTTGAAGTAATTATATGATTTAAAATACTATAATAATACTAATAATAAAAGTAAATTAATGGGAAAAAATAACAACATATTTACAAATATAAAAGAAAAATCAATTAGAATATGTTAATGTTTGGTCAATATCATTAACTTTTGGGGCCACTTATTGGTGGAATCATAATAATTGCACTTCATGAATTTACTAATTACTAGTACTACATTCATCTCCATCAATCCTTTTCATGTCTTCACTCATTTGGTAATCAAAATATATTATATTATATATTCAATTATGGAACAAAAACAGAATTCCTAACCTTTGTCTGATGTTAAAATGCTCATTGACTAATCTGACCAACAAAATACGCATTCAAATACCATATTCTAAAACTTATAATTTAAGATAAGGTTATAATTCTAATTCAAGTATTTGGTAGATCAAATAATTTGCAACTTCTTTTTTATGCAGAAGTGTTTCGATTTAAGGCTTTTGCAAATAGAACTCTAGAATCCACTAAATAGAAAATGAGATTTTAATATAGAAAAAGAAAGTCTAATGAGTTTTTAATGGAGGTTTAGTCTAAAACAAAAATAAAATAGAAAAAAACTTTAATGGAGGTTTAGTCCAAAATAGAAATAACAAAGAAAATTATGAAAAATACTAAAATGTTGTTTTTGGGTTTGAAACAAACTCTGATGGCTGAAAAAGCCTTCCTACATCAGTCTCATCCATATTTGAAGAACTCGACCTTGAGTTCTTTTCTTGATGAATAGCCTTATCTGCTTGATATTCATTAATGTCATCAACGTTAAAAGTATTGGATATATTCCTGAAATCCGAGAGAGCTACCACATAAGTATTATCATTGATCTTTCGGGTCATTGAGAACATGACATACTTGTGTGGCTGCAGATTGTTGTAAGTACAAACTAGGAACCTCTCTTTACGCAAAAACATATTCATGTCGTCTTCCACATTGAAGGCTTTAACTATTCGGTGTTTATCTCACATAAGAGGCATATCATTTGGTAGTTCATCTACGACCAACTCCTTGAATTCCTATAGGATCCCTAACAATTCTTCTGAAAGTGTTGTTTCCTCCTTTACAACACTCATCAGCCCTTTAAACACCACTTGACACTAAAATTCAATTTCTTTAACAACCTCTTCAAACTCATTTTTTTTCTGTGTCATCAGCAAAAAACTAGACTTCTTTCCTCCAGAATAGGAGTCATAGTAATTTTATGTGTGTTCCATGTAAACATCATCTTGTTACCCCGTCCTTAATAAGTGATATTGTAACACCCTTCTACCCCAAAACATAATTTTTAAATAATATCAGAGTAATCATCTAAAAGAGTATTACATATCATCAAAATAAACACAACAGTGTCCTGTCCCATAACACGGGTTAAATCAACATCAAAATATCATAAAACATCTCACAGCGGAATTTAACTTCATAATTCAAAACTTCATAAAATCATTTTCACCATCATGAATTTAACATCATAAAATGGAAAAAATTATCCAGATAACAACATACTGAAAACAGTTTAACAAAAGAAACTCATCCCAGTGTTACATGACACAGAGCAGGACACATAACCATGACCACTCCTAAGGAACACTAAAGCATGTTCCGAGACTCATGAATTACTCCTATTGCACTGCAGGACTATTCTTCAACATCTGCAAGTTACCCACGAAAGAGGCAACATTTCCAAGCAGGCAGGGTGAGTAATCATAATATATCATAAACTTACAAGAATATAGAATCATAAATAAATTAGTACACATAACATGACATCGTCAACTACAAAATTCAGCAACAACCACAACACTATCATGAAATCAATCAACACCAACACAGTCATGAAATTCATCCAGAATATGCAATTCTAACATCCTGATATGCAATATGCATGTGGTACCATTTTCATCGTGAGATGGATACATGACCATCAACCCTCCACAAGGGAGCACACCATAATCATCGAGACACTTCAATCCACACAATGGGATTGAAGCAAATAAATAGGCCGAAGCCCCATAGTGAATGTTATGAAATGCAATGATGCGTTACACCGTAAATATTCATCGAGAAGTCAAATGCGCATCATTCATTTCTTATCTAACAGTTCAAACATCAAATAATCATATAATTTCATCATGAAAATACACCGAAGCCTCATCTCATTAGCTATCTCAACTCATCAAGACATAACCATTCATTTCATGTTCATCAATTAACCATCGTAAAATAATATCTTTCATCATGACAACACATCAACAACAAAACACCAATTAATCATATATATATCATCATGACATTACACCCTGAACACTGGTTTTCTAACCACTCTGACACATCCAGAATTAACCCGTACCCGGTAATTTATAAGGTAATTATAAGGTTATTTCACAAATTCATTTATCAAAAACTATTGCATTTTTCTCGTTTCTGTTCATCAAAATAAAGTTCAGTTTGTATTCTTTCCGACGCTTCAAACGGAATGCGAATCGGACTTACGGTTTAAAAGATATGAATTTTTAAAGAATTAAAATTTGTCATTCCAACAGTGTTAACCGGTTAACCCAGAGCGTTAACCGGTTAACGCCGACGAATTTCCAGAATTTTCCCAAAAATTACAATGGTTAACCGGTTAACCCATAGCGTTAACCGGTTAACGCACGTTTTCAAGCAATTCTCTGCTATACAATTGCAGACTGTTCAAATTCCAAAAATCCCTAAACCCCATTACGGATTTCACATCATAACACCCAAAAATCATTCAAAAACATCAATTAAACCTCAACAACATCCAGACAACAATTATACAGACAAATATACGATTACAACTCATTCCAATCACTCTAATTCATCAAGATTTCTCATAAAACTCAACCTAACTCAAAACCTCAAAAACCCCTAAAACTCATACCATTCTAATCCATTCATATTCCAATTCCTATACATTTATCATAGATTATGAAAACTCCCCATACCTTAGAGAATTTCGCCGATTGATACACCTCTCCAAGGTCTTTCGTGACTTCCTGACTCTGAGCTTCTTCTCCTTCCTTTCTTCAGAGCTCTTTTCCAAAAACACGTTAGATCCAATTTTTGATCGTATTCTCACTTTTACAAAAGTTATTCCAGTTTATGTTTTTCCCAACTTAACCTTACTCTTTCCTCATAAAGACCATCTTGCCCTTTTCCTCAATATTTTTATTAAATAATACTAATATAATAATACACTAATTATTCATATTATATAAAATTACTCCTTATACTCCCAAATGACCAACATAACCTCCACACTTCCATTTCTATAATTATTAAATAATAAACAATAATTTCGAATAATGCTACATGATTATTCTTATTATTAATATTATTAAAATAATATCACCACAATGCATCGGGCCACATAACCACCTATTTTCCAAAATCATCATATATCCTCAAATAAGCAACAATTACTCATAATCGAATTTGGGGTGTTACAACTCTCCCCCACTTACAGAATTTTCGTCCTCGAAAATTACCTGGAGTAGACAGAGTCAGATACAACTCCCTTATCTAATCTTCTCGCTTGGAACTCAAGTTCTTTTCTTCCTTCAACATGATAACTCTTTTGACGACTCTGCGACTTTTTCATCCTTTCCCAAGTTATTTTTATCTTCCGTTGTCTCCTGGACAACCTCTGACCCAAGCACCAAACTCTCTCCTGACTCATACCAACACAATGGAGTGCGACAATGTCCACCATACAACGCCTCATATGTAGCCATTCTAATACTAGCATGAAAATTGTTGTTGTATGTAAACTCAACCAATGACAAATGACTATCCCAAGATCCTCCTTGATCCAAAACACAAGCTCTCAGCAGATCTTCTAAAGATTGGAATGTCCTTTCTGTCTGACCATCCGTCTGTGGATGATAAGCAGAATTCATCCTCAATTTAGTACCCAAAGCATCTTGCAAACTCTTCCAAAACTTCGACGTAAACCGCAGATCTCTATCTGATACTATACTCAAAGGTACACTGTGCAACTTCACAATTTCCTCAATATTAATCTCAACTAGCCTCTACATAGAATAATTAATCTTCTTTGACAAGAAATGCGCTGACTTAGTTAATCAGTCAATAATTACCCACATCAAATCATTACCTCTTGTAGTCTTAGGTAACCCAGTCACAAAATCCATGGAAATGCTATCCCATTTCCACTCAGGAACATTCAATGGTTGCATCATACCTGAAGGTCTCTGATGTTCAATATTCGACTTCTAGCATGTCAAACAAACATATACAAATTCAGCAATACCCTTTTCATATCCGGTCACCAAAATAACCTGCGTAAATCCTAATACATCTTCGTAGCGCCATGATGAATACTCAGTCGACTTTTATATCCCTCTAAACAAACACTTTGTTTAATTCCCGAAATGTTTGAAACACACAGTTTAAATCCAACATCAAAACAATTGACTATCAACATCGTCTTCATTCGCAAACAACAACTACACCGCACCACGCATTCGCTGCGCACTCTGATTACTCTGCAAATTTCCAGGACTACCAAGTTTATTTCCAACTTCTTCAATCACCAAACCAACACATCAATAACACCTTCGACTTAACTCTTCTGAATTTTGTTTCAATAGGTATTCTACTCTTGTAGTTGCCGAATACATCCAACTTAAATTCATAAGGCAACACCTCTGAACGTTCAATCATAAATACAACTGCGACCACTTCCAAATTTTTGGTCAAAAATTTACATACTTCATGAATTTCCAATTATCCTCAACACAACTACAACTTTACCATCTTAAATAATACCTCCTTCGAAAATTACCTTAAACACACTACATCATTATGACAATATAAGGTACATCGATACAACAGTTTCCACAAGATAACTCATATTTCTTTGCTTCTAATTAATCCAACGTATCGAATCCTCGATTCTTACTCATACTAACACACCTTTCATAAATTTTTATCCAAACCAACGCAACCAAAACAATTATCCATGTTCTAATCAAAATCACGCTTTAATAAACCCACTTATAATCTTACTTCGTCGGATTCTTTCAACTCAATTCAATCATATACTCTTGAAAATCTTGGTCTTACTTTTCCATATACTTTAACCTCGACATCTCAAGAAACTCCAAGCCTCATGCCACTTAATTTATCATCAAACAATAATTTTATTATCCAGAGTTTAACTACAAATTTCCACAATACTATTTACTCCCAACGTAACTTCATACCATCATTCTTAAATCTGACTAATATTCTTATATAAGATTCTTCATCGATAATTCAAACAATACTCAAATGCCCAGCTCGACTTCAACTGATTTAACTCATACACTATACTAGTTAGCATGACGCATATATTCCTCAATTATGATTTCGTCTATTATCAACAATAGATTAAGGGTGATCAGTTCCTCAATTTGTCAATAAATATCCGACAACCATAATAGCGGCATAAATAGTCGTTACCCAACACAATAGCGTACTTCAACTTATGTGTAAAGTCCGTAGGCATAATTCCCCGCCAACTCTCTAAGACTTATCAACATCTTCTTAGTTTCCTTAATTCCGACTTAGTCGATTTCACCAAGACATCCAAAATCCAATACACAATCCATCATACATGCCCTTGTATAACACTGCTTCAAATATTCTTATAACACCAGAGTCACTACGACATTAAGCACAATCCAATTTGGTTCTCTTCCATTCATGACTTTCATTCAAATTATAATTCTTAACAACACAATTCAAACATCATCTTCCTCTCAACATTACTATCATCTAACATCAGAATTTTAATTATCCTCATTACACATTTATGCATTCTCCAAATACTTATGCATTCCCTCTAATACCGACATCTTATTATATTTCAATATTTCATCTTCCTAAAATTTTCAGCAAAACACTCCCCACTTTGAACGCAATTATCTTCTCCAATAAAGACCTCCAAATCAAAAATATATATTCTAACATGAAGAGAATTTTGTGCAGATTTCAGAACTTCAAGAATCACTCAAATCCAACTTACGAGTAAAAAGTTATTCCCCTTGCAATGGGACTGGTCAAGAATTCTCGTATGCAGAATTTTCCAAAATCAGCAGCAGACCTGACTAGTAAAACACACTTATCTTCCTTATCACAAACACCCCGAATGCAAATCTTATATGTAAACTGTAGGGAATTCTGTAAGCTTTCCAAAAAGTCCATAACCGCTTCATTTCAAGTCACGAGCAAAAAGTTATGCCACTTCTCGTGACAGCTGCTCCAAGATTTCAAAAACCAGAATTTTGAGATTGATGAACATAAGTTCAATCTCTCTCCTCTTTTTCTTCCAAACTCTACCAAGGATTTTACTATAACTCTAGCTTCAAAATTTACTCAGCTTAATCCAACTACACTCAAAGGGAAACAATCTAGCGACTTGATCTGTCAACTTATCATTTCCATCAAAGTAAATATTCCTTCTCAAACAATTCCCACCTAGAATATACACACTTCTCTAACCCGACTGATACGAATTCAGGAGTCCAAACTCCTGCCGGTCCACAACAACATCGTCTTCACAACCTTGCACTCTCACAACCAACATCAACTCGAACCAATTTCTTCATACCAATAACATTTCGGAAGCAAGCTTCTCCCCCACTTAAATCCAAACTAATCTCTGCAAACAACAACTAGAAACCAACAAACAAGTGTCGACAGTGTTTCACACACATATCGCGCACTAGGAAAATAAACGACATTAACGACACTGTCCGGACAGACCGACCGTCTCTGATACCACTAATGTAACACCCTTCTACCCCAAAACATAATTTTTAAATAATATCAAAGTAATCATCTAAAAGGGTATTACATATCATCAAAATAAACACAACAGTGTCCTGTCCCATAACACGGGTTAAATCAACATCAAAATATCATAAAACATCTCACAGCGGAATTTAACTTCATAATTCAAAACTTCATAAAAATCATTTTCACCATTCTGAATTTAACATCATAAAATGGAAAACATTATCCAGATAACAACATACTGAAAACAGTTTAACAAAAGAAACTCATCCCAGTGTTACATGACACAGAGCAGGACACATAACCATGACCACTCCTAAGGAACACTAAAGCATGCTCCGAGACTCATGAATTACTCCTATTGCACTGCAGGACTATTCTTCAACATCTGCAAGTTACCCACGAAAGAGGCAACATTTCCAAGCAGGCAGGGTGAGTAATCATAATATATCATAAACTTACAAGAATATAGAATCATAAATAAATTAGTACACATAACATGACATCGTCAACTACAAAATTCAGCAACAACCACAACACTATCATGAAATCAATCAACACAAACACAGTCATGAAATTCATCCAGAATATGCAATTCTAACATCCTGATATGCAATATGCATGTGGTACCATTTTCATCGTGAGATGGATACATGACCATCAACCCTCCACAAGGGAGCACACCATAATCATCGAAACACTTCAATCCACATAATGGGATTGAAGAAAATAAATAGGCCGAAGCCCCATCGTGAATGTTATGAAATGCAATGATGCGTTACACCGTAAATATTCATCGAGAAGTCAAATGCGCATCATTCATTTCTTATCTAACAGTTCAAACATCAAATAATCATATAATTTCATCATGAAAATACACCGAAGCCTCATCTCATTAGCTATCTCAACTCATAATGACATAACCATTCATTTCATGTTCATCAATTAACCATCGTAAAATAATATCTTTCATCATGACAACACATCAACAACAAAACACCAATTAATCATATATATATCATCATGACATTACACCCTGAACACTGGTTTTCTAACCACTCTGACACATCCAGAATTAACCCGTACCTGGTAATTTATAAGGTAATTATAAGGTTATTTCACAAATTCATTTATCAAAAACTATTGCATTTTTCTCGTTTCTGTTCATCAAAATAAAGTTCAGTTTGTACTCTTTCTGACGCTTCAAACGGAATGCGAATCAGACTTACGGTTTAAAAGATATGAATTTTCAAAGAATTAAAATTTGCCATTCCAACAGTGTTAACCGGTTAACCCATAGCGTTAACCGGTTAACGCCGACAAATTTCCAGAATTTTCCCAAAAATTACAATGGTTAACCGGTTAACCCGTAGCGTTAACCGGTTAACGCACGTTTTCCAATAATTCTCTGCTATACAATTGCAGACTGTTCCAATTCCAAAAATCCCCAAACCCCATTACGGATTTCACATCATAACACCCAAAAATCATTCAAAAACATTAATTAAACCTCAACAACATCCAGACAACAATTATACAGACAAATATACGATTACAACTCATTCCAATCACTCTAATTCATCAAGATTTCTCATAAAACTCAACCTAACTCAAAACCCCAAAAACCCCTAAAACTCATACCATTCTAATCCATTCATATTCCAATTCCTATACATTTATCATAGATTATGAAAACTCCCCATACCTTAGAGAATTTCGCCGATTGATACACCTCTCCAAGGTCTTTCGTGACTTCATGACTCTGAGCTTCTTCTCCTTCCTTTCTTCAGAGCTCTTTTCCAAAAACACGTTAGATCCAATTTTTGATCGTATTCTCACTTTTACAAAAGTTATTCCAATTTATGTTTTTCCCAACTTAACCTTACTCTTTCCTCATAAAGACCATCTTTCCCTTTTCCTCAATATTTTTATTAAATAATACTAATATAATAATACACTAATTATTCATATTATATAAAATTACTCGTTATACTCCCAAATGACCAACATAACCTCCACACTTCCATTTCTATAATTATTAAATAATAAACAATAATTTCGAATAATGTTACAAGATTATTCTTATTATTAATATTATTAAAATAATATCACCACAATGCATCGGGCCACATAACCACCTATTTTCCAAAATCATCATATATCCTCAAATAAGCAACAATTACTCATAATCGAATTTGGGGTGTTACATATATCATTACCAAAATGCAATGGCCTACCAAGTAAAATACTACTAACATTCATATCAATAACATCACAAAGTACCTCTTCTCTATAATGTTATACGATGGGGAATGAACTCTACATGCTAGTGTTACTCGAACTTGAAAGATCTTGCGTACCCAACTGAGGGTGCATGACTTCTCATGTGGTTTCGTGGACAACTTAAAATAATATTCCTTTTTCAGTGACACCAGATTCTCCATATTGTCGCTATCCACTATCAAATAGCCTACCTTATTCTTGATAGAACAATGTGTTTTAAACAAATCCACGTGTTTCCCATCATTCGTGGATGCTAGTAAAATTATGTACAACATATAATTTACATTCTAGTCAGATTATTTCTCGGTAAACTCAACCTTTGCATATTCATCGTTCTCAACAACATATATTTCTCGTTCCTCTTCCTCTTCCCTTTCATCCAAAACAACAGTGACTATCTTTGTTAGACAAACATTTGATATCAGTACTACAAATAATACATTTTATGACAAATATTTCACCTCACGTATCGAAAAACCGAGGTATAATTCCTTGATGCGCCCTATTTTTTTGTTAAAAAAACAATATATTTCGTCAGTTATTTGGAAAACTGAGGGGTAAACTTATTCACTGTACATGCTTCTAATCTCAGCAACTTTAGTTTATGTTCTTATCTCATTAAAAGTGACGCCTTCTTAAATATTTTATTTTTTAGTATAAAAATATGCCACTTTTCACCTCACTTTCACTTGTCTAAACAACACAAACAGAACCCTAAGGAAGAGCCCTTAACAAAAGAGTTATAAACAACGAGAGCCCTAAACATACTTCATCTTCAATACGAAGATGTTATGTGTTTAATGCTCTTGTTTCTTCTTTAGAGATCCAAAGTTATATTCTATTACTTCTTCTTTAGAGATCTGCTACGTCAAACAACATTACTCATGTTGTTTTGTTGTGATCCAAATTTCTAGAGGTTTTATTGTTGTTTTTGTTGTTGTTGTTACTGATGTTCACTAATACAAAATGCACAAACAACAACGCTAGGCTTACAACAGATCCATTTACACTGTTGTAATAGGTTAAAAAAATTACGCTCAGTCAATAGCTGGATATGTAAACAACCATTTAATGACGGTTGACTTAAACCACTGTAGTAATAAATGAGGTGTAGCAAGCTTTGATTCCCTGCAACTACATTTTTTCCATTTTTTAAAGTACATTAAGCGTGTGTCACTTAAGCCATTATTTAAAAAATAAATTGTAAATGATTTTACAACGGTTAAATTAGACAACCGTTGTTATAGCCTATAGTTTTGTTTTAGGTTTTGCTAGTCGGAAAACCCGGTTTTAGGGGAAATCGTCTCCTTTTTCAAATTTGTTTCATGTATTTGAAGCAGAAAAACTGTGCGATCAATAATCCCATACTACAAAGTAGTTACGAGCCATCACCCTCAAAACTCCAAATTCATATTTTTTCTATTTTTAATGTATTTTTTTACTGTTCTCAGAGTCTAAAAAAATTCCAAAAAAAAATCTCAAAATTCTTATTTTACTTAATTAGATTAAATTTCGTGTTTTTATATTTTTCTGAATTTATTTTAATCATATTACAAACATTTTTTTAAAATGCTGACAAACCTTTCACCACGGGTATTTAAAAAACCGTAGATATAAGTAGCATTTTTTACTTATTTTTTTTTCAAAATGCTAACAGATCTTTCACCACGGGTATTTAAAATAATCGTGATCATAGGTAGCGTCTGGTCATGGGTTCAAATTCCAATACCAACATTTTTTATTTTTTACTTATTTTTCCAAGTCTCAGCATCAACATTTTAGGTGACGCGCTTGTTGAGTTTATTCATTGTCCTTAAACAAATCGTGATTGTCCATTTAGTGATTATCAACGTCCAAGACACAACTATTAGTGATCCGCGTGAAACCTAATACTTAGACGAATTACATCTTCTACCTCCAAACATCATCTTTCATTTGCGATACTCTATTTTGAAATCTAAACCAAATTTCATAACAATTTCAAAACTCCAAGGAAAATATGGATTCGAGTTAGGAATGTTAGTTGTTGGTATTGTTTTTTAATTATTGTTGTTCTTTTTTATTATTGTTGTTGTTCTTGTTATTCTTGGTGTTATTATTGTTATTGTTGTTGTTGTTATTGTTGTTGTTGTTGTTCTTCTTCTTCTTCTTTTGTTATTGTTGTTGTTGTTGTTGTTCTTGAAGTTCTTGTTGTTGCAATTTGTTTCATTAAAAAAGATACAACAATGGTTATTTAAAATAAATGTGATTATAGGTAGTTCTCTACAACAACGAGCATTTAAAATAAACTTTGTGATATGGTGCACACTTTCTAGAATACAACAACGGTCCCAAGATCGTGAATATAAGTACCACATATATAACAACACTCTACATAACCTCGTCCGCATCATTATATGTCTTTACCAACTGTTGTTAAATGGGTTTTCCGTAGTAGTGGTTATTTTTTATCGATGTTGTTTTTCTTGTTGAGACCCTAAACTCTAGAGGTTGTTTATTAACATTGTTGTTCGTATTGTTGTTGTTGATAATGTTGTTTTTCTTGTTCTTGTTGTTGATGTTGTTATTGACGTTGTTGTTGTTGCTCTTTGTGTATATCCCATCTTTTTCTGTCGAGTTGAGTTTATTATATCTAATGTTTTTTTTAATAAGCAAAATAATATTAATTATATGGAAACAAAGGGGTATCCAAACCCATTACAAAAAAGCCTCAAGCTCAAAACTTATGAGGACTACAAAAATTCACAAGGAATGTTTGTCCATTCATAATAATTACAAGTATTAGCATTCCTATGTTTCTTTCCTACCCACCACCATATAAAAATAATTACTCTATGGGTGATAGTATCAAAATCCCAAAATTCATGTCTAAACATGATGTTGTTCCTAGATGACCATAAAACCCAACAAATAATCAACCATAAACCGACCGTCTTCTTAACCTCTATTTTCTTCGACCTGAATCTATCAATCCAAGCACTAAAATGTCCAAACATAATACCAATGTAAATATCTTCAACACCCAACCACTTGCAAGCAAAATTCCAAATCAAAACAGTTTTGGGACAATGAAAAAATGCATCAAATACCCATACGCGGATGAAACTGAAAACAAGCCAGAATTATCAGTCGACCTAGAAACCATAGCAGTACCAATCGCACAGACTTGGTATGTTACCAACCGCATAAGCAGCAACTCTCTTTGATCACAGACAATAGTTGGCCCAAAAACGGAAACCCCTCCTATCCGCCAGCTCCAAGTGCCACCTGAAAAAGAACCATTTTCGACAACTAAACTAGATTGGTTAGTAGCAACGTTCCATAAATCTGGAAAAACTTTAACAAGGGGTTCATTACCACACCACCTAGAAAGCCAAAAAAAGTACTTTTTCCGTTTCCTATATTGTGATGCAATAAATCAGAGAAAAGATTGCCCCATAAATCCTAAGACAATTGGATCAAGTCTCTCCACCACAAAGAAAAGGGCACTAAATACCTTGGAAATTCTTCAAGATGAAAAGATAAAGCATAACCCGGATACCTATATTCAATGATATCTGTCCAAATATAATCACCTCCCGAAAGAAATTTCCAAATCCAATTAGACAGTAAGGCCTTATTAAAAAGTTTAATATCCATAATACCAAGGCCACCCTCTTCTTTAGATTTGAACACCATCTTCCAACTAATCCAAGATATGCCTTTCTTGTGAATTGATCCATTCCAAAGAAAACTTCTTTGTATAGACGTAAGAGTTCAAACCAATTTAGATGGAGTTTTATAAACAAACATATAGTGGATGGGAAGATTTGATAATACCGACTTGATAAGAGTGATTCTACCACCCATCGATAAAAATCTTCCTTTCCAAGAGGAAAGTGTAACACTAACCATATCAATCAAAGGTTTCCAAAAAGAAATAAGTCTATGGTTACCTCCAATATAAATTACAAGAAACTTGAAGGGGAAAGATTAAATTTTGCACGTTAGAAAATTTTCCGCCGCCAAAAGAAAATAAGGATCCACTCTAATTCCAAAAAGGGAACTTTTGTTGAAGTTAATTTCAAGGCCGGATACAAGGTGAAATCCTTTCAAGATAGCTTTCATGGCCCATAAATTGCTCCTAGAACCATCACCAATTAAAACTGAGTCATCAGCAAATTGAAGTAAATGAAATGATGCACCCTCACTATTTTGAAACCAGCAAAAAAAAATCCCATTCACCGCTCTTTTCATGAGAACCGCAAGACCTTCTGCCACAATTGTAAAGAGGAAAGGAGAAAGCGAATTCCCTTGCCTAAGCCCCCGAGAAACCTTGAAGTCCTTTAAAGGACTACCATTAACAAGAACAGACGTATAACTATTCATAACACCATTTTCCATCCAATTCTTCCATTTTTTTCCAAAACCCATGATGTCCAAAATGCTACGAAGGTAATTCCAATCGACGCAATCGTACGCTTTAGAAAAATCATCCTTAAGAATCACACCTTGTTTCTTACTTCTTTTAGCATAATCAACAATTTCATTAAGCGCAAAAACACCATCGAGAAGATTCTTCCCTTCAATGAAAGTCGTTTGATATTTGGAAAGGACTTTACCACTCAAGGACTTGAGTCTATTCGAAAGAATTTTTGAAATCACTTTATACACCAAACCGATTAAATAGATGGGTCTATAGTCATCAAGGTTCTTTGGAGCGTCAAATTTTGGAATGAGAACCAAAAAAGAAGAAGCAGAAACCTTTGGAAGCGATCCTCCTTCAAAAAATTCTTGAATACATCTCGCAAGATCATAACCCACCACCGACCAACACACTTTGAAGAAATCACAACTGAAACCATCCGGCCTGGGGCTACGATCCGAAGCACAATAAAAAACAACTCCCTTGATTTCCTCGAACTCAACCCTCGCCTCAAGACCATCCCTATCTATGTCAGATAACCGCATAAAACCTTGAGATCCAATGTACAGAAATGTTCTATGAATTTTGTTAAACCTTTTCTCAAAATGATTCTTAATCACTTCTTTCACTCCTGGAACATCCTCCATAATACAACCATAAACATCAACCGACGAAATAGTATTCAAGTTGTAACGGTTTTTGAGAGTAGCATGAAAACACTTAGTATTTTGATCCCCTTCTTCACTCCATTTCAACTTCGATTTTTGCTTTAGAATACTCTATTTGATTCTAAGATTTTTCCACATGCCATCCTCCGCCTCTTTCCTAGAATGCATATCTTGAGATGAAGCAAAACAGGAAGAATCCCCAATCAAATTCTCCTCCTCATTAATAATACATCACTAACAATTTTTGTATCAATCCATCCAAAAATATTTGCATTTCACCATCTCAGTTTTTCCCGCAAGAATTGGAGCTTTTTTGAGAAAATAAATTACGCATTTCCATCTACCTAAAAAGATTCCCACACTTCCTTGACAAAGTCCAGAAAACCTGGATGATCAAACTAGCAAGATAAAACTTTAAAAGGTTTCATCCCCCAATTAGTATTATCACGGAAATCCATACCGGCCTATGATCTGATATGTCTCTATCTCCAACCATTTTAGCATACCATATTCCACTCAAGTAAAAGACCAGGAGAAATTAAAAATCTATCCAACCTACTACAAGACTTTCCATTGGCATTATACCAAGTAAAATTATTACCTAAAACTGGAATATCAAGACACCCCGTCAAATTAATGAAATCTGAAAAATTCTGCCATCAACGTCCTACTATGGTTAGATCACCCTTTTATTTCACTAGATTCTTTAATCGCATTGAAATCCCCACAAAATATCCATTCACCCTCCTCCATATTATCCTTAAGATTCAGAAGATTTCTCCATAACACTCTTTTCTCATTAGTGCCACAAGGAGAATAAATATTGAAAAAATAACATACTTTGCCTTTCCAAGAAGCTTTTAAACCTAAGTAACCTTTGCCGCAATAGCTACAAATTGGATTTAGGGAATCCTCTTTCCAAATAATAAGTAAACTGCCCGCTGTTTCAATAGAATGAGGAGCAGACCATTGGCACTTATTATTTCCCCAAAGACTGTGAACCACTTCATCCATCATCTTAGTACATTTAGTTTCTTGAAAAAAACTAATTCAGCCCCGCCTTTGCATAACGTAGCTTTAATCCTCTTTCTTTTAAAACTACTTCCACACCCCCTAATGTTATAACTAACAAAATTCATGACCCACCTGTAGTTGCCTTCTTCGACGCCTTTTTAGTAACACGGTCACTCGCTTCCAAGTTACGAATGATTGACACAATCTCTTCATCATCATCACAAGCCTGCACACCTAAAGATTTGATCGAATCCCACACTTTTGCCGGAAGGGAATCAAGTCTATTCTTGATCCTAGAATTGTTATAACCAACACCCGAATCAGCAATAGAAATAGAAGGTTCCGAAGAACGAGTAAAATGAACTCTATTCCTATCCCTTGATTTAAGCCTCATCCTTTTATAAAGACATGAATTACCGGGATTCGCGACATCAGCCTGTAACAGAGTTGCATAGTATGAGGGTTCAAACGGGATTTTTATTTTTTGGAAAATATCTTCCAAAAGAACCTTTTTCCTATCAGATTTAACCGACGATGGAAATATCGTAGTCTGAAATGTATTAACATCCCTCAGATTAGTTCTGATTGAACCCGCAATGTCATCGTTGCCTGAGTCTTTCACTCTGGAAACACTAGCACTCGAGCCATCACAAACAGAAATCTTGTCATGCCTCTCAGTTGAATTCTCGCTGCTGTCAATATGATTATTTGGATGTGTGGGAGTGTGTCTCGAATTACTCCATCACCTATCCGCAAGTCGAATAATTCTAGAATCATTTGGAACCAAGACAGGTTCAACTTCTGGTATGATATCAGCAGATTCTAAACATAAAACATCGTCTGCGATCCTTATAGTGCCTCTGTTACTATAAGCCATCGCATGAGATTCCGACCCCCTGCCAGAATTAGGAATGCCCGAATTAAAACCATCAGCCAAAGCATTAGTAGCTGGCAAATCACAATCAGTAGCAGGCATGGGGCTTATAACATGGTTCCTAACATCCATCCCAACACAGGTAATGTGGATTGTTTGTTTCACTAACCCCTTATCTTACACTGATTAATGATTTTCTAGCATTCTACAACTCATCATTCATCTCATGTTATTTTATCGTTAAGATCTCTCACTACAAGAAAAATGACATACAGTGACACACACTTTTAATGATGGTTTATTATTAGTCACTAAATATGATCTTTATTTACGGTTAGTTTGTCACTATTTGTCATTGGATACATAACACACATTTTCTAGTGATGGTTTATTATTAGTCACTAAATATCATCTTTACCTACCGTAATTTGTCACTGTTTGTCATTGGATAAAGATAAATAAAATTAATATAATTTTTTTTTCTAAAAAATATCATTATTTTTACTAAAAAATAAATATAAATATTTTAAATTAATTAATTAATAAAATCCAAAATGATAAAGCTTATCTTGCCCACAAATTAAAAGTTACGTTTCATCTGAAAATAAAGTTCCTTTGAAAATCACTTCCTCTGAAAATCAAAATTCACCAATCGATGTGTAAGCTCTTTCCTTTATTGTGAATCACCATTCATCATTATTATCAAAATCGCAAATCCCCATTTCATCATCATCAAAATCGCAAATCGATTATTTATTCTCCTCACTGCAAATTGTAAATCGTCGAAATTTTTGAGAAAATCATTTTTCTTACTTAATCTCTTCATTTTTCAGTAAACAACGGGTATTCAATTTCACGATGTTGTTGCCGTGATTGATTCGCCATGAACAGTTCGAAGCTTTGGTAAGTATTTATGTCGTGTTTGCCTTAATATCATGTTGTTGGTTATTCTGTTTCGATTTTTGGTTTGAGTTTTTATCATTGATTTTCATTCTGAGTTGTGTTGCTGCTATGATTCAATTTGATTATGGTACTTTGTTACAATATATAATGATGCATTGTAATTACACTTTGATTTCAAGTACAGTTATAGAATAAATGGTTAATTATATAAAAACCCCGGCCATTAGGGCGAGATTTGGTTTTTCCCCCTGAAGTTTTTTTATGAACTCCCCCTTATAAAATCAAAAACCATATTTCACCATCCCTTTTATTGTGTCCACTGTTCATCATATTCCTCAAACCCCAAATTGAAACATTCATCTTCTAATTTAATCCCCAAATAACACCACAATCAAATTGAATCCCCAAATTATCAGTTCTTTCTACATCATCTCCATTGCATCAATTCTTCAACCTGCCAAGAACAAATTACAATAACAATAATCGATCCAGAATCACATCAACAACAACAATTTCACAGCCTCATCAATCTCACATTCAATGAACATTCAAATTCGCACAATAATGATCTCGACGACAAGAAGAATAAGAGATCTTGCAAACATAAAAGAAGACGAACGAGTTTGTGATTTACCTAGAGAGCATCGATTCAAGGTGAGGATCACTGGGCTTCATCCTCTCCTCCATTCATTTGTAACGTAGCTCAGATTGTGGTGTTAAGTTTAGTATTCGTCATAGAGGATTAAAGCGATTTGTTCTTGCAGCAAAATCACATGCAATTGTACCCAGCAAAATCACTTTGAATTTCTGCTTCTTCCCCAATTGAAATTTAAGTGATTTGTTCATTGTGATTACGAAAATGGATTTAAGCGATTTAAGCAAATTTATGCTTCTTCCCCAATGGATTTAAGCAATTTAAGCGATTTGTTCTTTGTGATTATGAAAATGGAATTTGAAATTTAGGTATGATTGAAATTCAAAAACCCTTTTTCTACTTCTTCCCCAATTGTCCCATCCCACAGCGAAACCATGAACCCTAATTGCACAGACAGTCAAAAGGGGTGGTGAAATATGGTTTTCGATTTTATTAGGGGGAGTTCATAAAAAAACTTCCTGGGGGCAAAACCTAATCTCTCAATAATGGCAGAGGGGTTTTATATAATTAACCTTAGAATAAATGTTTCCTTCTATTCCGACTTGATTTCATGTCGATGTTAATGTTTTATTGTTTGTGTTTTGTACCGTGATGAATATTGTTGAAAAACTCATGTTTCCCTGCTACTGAGATCAGCTTTGGTGTGTTTTGGTAACGGTTCGACATTGCAATATCGTGCTTGTTGTGCTGCAAGTTATTGCTCATGTTATGTTCTCACCGCCCTGCACTCATAATTGAAATTACCGACATTGCTTGGTTTTGTATTCTTTAGATTCAACTTATAGGCTGAATCATATACATTGTTTTCTTACTTTAGAGATGAATTTCTACTTAGCTTTTAATACATTGTTTGCTTCTAGTTGAAAACTTCACGTTTACCTATTTCAGGTTCTTATAAAATCGGTACCGCGTCTGAATCTGTAAATACAGCTTACATATTTTTGAGAAAAGATATTTCTTAGAATATCTTTCAGCTTAGGCATTATACAATCCAAATCATGTGTTTAATAATTTATTATCTAGAATCAGTCATTATGTTCAATTATTCATGTTAAGCTAATGAATCAAGTTACCAAAATACGTTAGTGATGTCTGCTGCTTTATTATTTGACCTTGATATGCAGGCCTGCTATACAGATTCCATGTGCAAGCAAAGTTGTTGTAGTTGTCCGGTTCTGTCCTATATTTTTCAATCTTTCTTTCTATAGAAGTAGGTTCTCAGCATTTACGAGGTTGCTGATAATATATGAATTATGATCCATGGAAATTTAACTGGAAAAATTAACTCGAGCCGAGTAACCATCATTAAAGCAAGGGTATGATAGAATCTAGTTTTTATGGAAATAATTGACATGAAAATGTATACCTAGCTTAAAATTTTCCTTGTTTGTTTCCCTGTAATTGGCCTTCAGAAAAACAACAACACCACTCACCAAAGTGAATTATGTTTTGCATCTAACATGATACTTTTAGTCATAATCAATTCACTCATAATCCATTTTTTCCGCCGGTCACATAAGTGAATTTTGTTTGGATTGAGAATTAACAGAGTTTAAACTCATGTGTAATTCAGTTATGAAAATCATATCTATTATCACATTGTTAATATTTTAGTAATGTGTTATGTTAAGTTTGATGTTAAATTGGTTACAACATGTGAAACTCGGTTGAGTTAAGTTAGCTATGATTCAATCCTGTTATAGTGAATGCAAAAATTATGTTAAGGTGTTAGCTTACTTGATGTTATCTAGTTATGTGATGCTAAATTGTTTGGATGTTAGGTTTGGTTAGAAATTAATGACTGTTAGGGGTGAGTTAGTGCATTTGCTATTAGTTTATTCTGTGTAAAAAAATTTGTTTACTTGTTAGTGTTACAGCTAATTAATTCAATAGGACCTGTTAGAGTTATGAAGTCAGTTTTCCTTTGTAAATTTTTGTTTTCTTAGTTTTGTGGTGAACTCTAAAGTATATGTACTTCAAAAATGGTGAAGTACCGGTACTGGGTACTCGTGGTACTTCATTTTTTTTATTATTGGGTATTGAATGAAATTTATAGTTTTCTCAAATATTAATATAGTATATTTATTTGTTTTAATTTTTTTGTTATTGTATCTTATCATTATTTTTGGTTTTTTCAATTTTTTATAGTTATATTTTGTTATGAGCCTAACAATTTAATTCTATAATTATACATTTTATAGAAAATTCTTATTTCTTATTAACGGACCCGTACCTTGATTTTTTTTAAATGTTGTATCCCGTACCGGTACTAGTACCCGCACCGGGTACGTATCTGTACCTAGGGGTGACAAAATGGATGAATTGGATAGATATGGATTGGATTGTTAATGGGTGGATCAAATAAATCCATTAATCCATTAACAATCCACTAATATTTTTCTTAAAAAATCCAATCCAATTCATCCATTAAATATATAATCTGTCCAATCCATCCATTAACAACTTTTCAATGGATGAATATCCATCCATCCGTGAAATTAAACTTTTATTAACAATTTATTTTATGAATTGACTGTGTAAATTTTTTTACACTATCAGTTCATAGCAATTAATCTCTTGTTTTTAATATTTTATTAAAAAAATATTTTTTACAATATTTTTAAAATTTTTCAAGTACCCGACATGTCCAACCTTCACATGTCGGACTTAGTAATTCATAATCCGGCTCTGAGAATTTCGGGATAAGACAAGGGGATCCATTATCACCCTTCTTGTTTGTCTTGGTGTAATAGGACTATTTTATTAAAAAAAAATTATAAGAGAGAGAGAGAGATATTTTAAAAATTTCATTATAAAATTAAAAAAACAATATTTTGTATTAGTTTATACTAAAAATGATTTATTGAATTTAATATAATATTATCTTGTGTGAATAGACAATTTGATTTTTAAATTAGAATTTTATAGATTAGCAAAAATATTGTATAATGGTACACACCACACATCAGTTAAATTAATTATAATCTCATTAGAGATTATGACTTGATACAATATTAGAATTTTTTTATTAGTGCCTTATAATCTCAGGATGCAATCTCACATTCATAACAAGTATATACTTGGAATGACTGATGCAAATTTCTATCTTTTTTTATTTTTTAATGAGCAATGTTTCATTAAGAAATAACACAAGGGGTGCTAAAAACCCAGGAAAATACAAAGGAGGCTTACAACCTCAAGATACAATCTAACGGTGCAGTGCACCATTAAAAAAAACTACACTTGGGAAAGACTTCCTTATTGAAGAGCCACTTCCACGAAGTCAACTTGGCCGAATACAAAACGTCGACAACGGGAATCAAAACATTATTAAAAACTACACTATTTCTACATAACCAGATCAACCAAACAGTAGAAGCCCAAAAACTGATACTGATAAGATTACCTACCCTATTCAAAGATTCAACCTTGAACAAAAGGAATGCTTCTAAAATAAATGACGTCTCGAACACGTCAATACTAGTCCATTGCCTAATCCCCGTCCAAATCTGAGAAGAGAATGAGCAGCGAAGAAAAAGATGGTCGACGTCTTCATCCAAGATAACACAAAGTGGGCAAAGCGAACCCCCATCCGATATCACATTCCTCTTAATTAACTGATATTTCGTAGCTAATATGTCCCGCAAAATCCTCCATCCAAAGAACTGAATTTTAGACGGAAGATTAACCCTCCATAATGTCGTGATACAAACCTGAACAACGGCCGGTAAAGGGACTAAATCTCCCGATTATACATACCCCGCAGCAGCTTCGTGAACCAGGAATTCATAATTGTTGGCCACATAAAAAACAGCAGCATTGTTGTCACGCCATCCCACCTCGTCATCGCACATAATATTCGGCGTTTGAAGCAACAGCAGATTCGTCAAGCCTTGCGCCTCCATCTTCAAAACAATGCTAGATAACAGGACATCAAACAACAACTTCCAGTGCCAAACGTCTTGATACCAAAAGCCCATGTCATGGATAGAAGCAAAAGGATTGGAAGCATCCCTGAATAAGTTGGGAAACAGAACTTTGACAGGACTATCAGCTGCCCAAGAACAACACCAAAAAAATAGATCTTTTTCATTGCCCAACGAACAACGTAAGTTATCCATAAAAGAATCTTTTAAAGTAAGTTTTTCTTAACACAAATGAGACAAATCCCTACACCAAATCGAATCTTTCCCATTTCCTCCAACACCATTGTTGTATGTCATAAACAAACTCAATTTGTTTTTAGCGTATCGATGTTGCAAGAGATTATACCAAATAACACCCTTCTCCTTCAAGCACTTCCACTTCCATTTCATCATCAATGATTTGTTAAAGCTTTCCAAATCCTTTATGCCAAGACCCCCATTCTTCTTAGGCATACTATCTTAATAACAATAGTGAGTCTAGAGGGTTTAGTTCCAATGCAGCCATAATAGAAAATAATGCTAACAATATTAAAGCTTCTGCATCAAAAGTTAAATAAGTTAGACAGCCTTTTAAAGCTCACTGACACTCGTGCTTCTAATAGCAAAATGAAATTGATGCATTATCTTTGCAAGGTATAATTCTAAGTTGTAATAAATATAGATATTATTTGGTGGCATAACTTTCTGGTTTTTCTTTTTCATTTTAAACGTCAGGTCCTAGCTGAAAAGTCTCATGCACTCCTTGATTTTCACCTTGACCTAGTTAGCGTAGATACCTCCTCTAAGGTACTTCACCTTACTACCATGATTTTTTGGTGTGATTTGACTTTTCTCCTTGTATTTGTAAATTACTCCCCCTTATGTATTAAATGGTTTTTGAAATGGTGCGATTGTCGTTCTCATTATGTTATTCTTAGGTTTTGGGACTCTTAACACAATCCCACAAAACGGACCTTGTAAGGTGAGGGAGGTCTATAACCACTATTAGGCCATATCACTATCGTGTATGAGACTCTCAACACCGCCTAATGCCTATGACTGAACATTTAGAGTGTAATAAAGTGGCTTGATAACAGATTCCTCCCTAATGGAATGGATCTAGTGTTGTCTAGCATTGGCCCATGGTGGATATCAGTGGTGGATTTTTGAAAACTGATATGGATGGTTTGTGAAGGATGGTGGTGCGCGGTACCATATACGAGTATGGCGACATCATATATCTGTCGGTATGTCAGATTTTTTTATTTTCACCATGGTCGGTCTCTTCCATCCTACATCGATAATGTTAAATGTATCTAAGATAATCTTTATTACCATATTAGAATTTGGGTTGGACCTACCTTTGGTACATGATTCTTCATTCTTAAATTGTAGATACCATGTAATTGGAAAGTATGGAGGCATCATCCTATACAACTGTACCACATTTTCAGTTTTTGTTTAACAATTAAGAATTCATATGCTTAAGAATTAAAGAGTTGCAAGCATATACAATGCACACCCTTGTATACAAATTATTGTATCAAAATGAAATTGTGAAAATCTATTGATCTAATATCTTTTTTGGGCATAATTGTTGTATCATTGTCACTCCCAAGTTTTTTTTGGTCATAAATGTAAAATTTGTGCTGGTTTTGATATTACACTTCTCTTTTTCATCAATGGCTTTAATTTTGTTCATGCCAGTTTGCAGACGTGTCATGTTTGTTAAGATTGTCTGTTTTATTTGTCATGTTGGTTGTATATGCCAAATGTTTTTAGTTTTACTACTAACATGTTGATGTGGAATTTTATTTGTTTTCTGTTTGTGTAGTTTGCTTCCCTTGAGAAGGAAAATGAAGTAGAGGCATTCTTTGATAGCTATCCTTTTCCCCACCATTGTTAGAACTTTAAAGCTCTGTCTCTTGTCTCTTATATTACATTCATGAAAAGGGTCTTGCTGATGTTATAAAAGAGTTGGCATACAGGAAATACTAGGCCATGTTTCCCCTTGTTTGAAAAAAAATTATATTTATAAAATAGTAGAGTTTTCTTCTGTAGAACATATGACAATCTGTTTTAGGTGGACCATTTTCTGAATAATGCATTAGTAGACCAACTATAAAAATCGTGAGATATATAGTCATGCATTAGTGTGAACAGTAATCATTATAGTTTGAAATAAAATTATATTTATATAAGTTTTAGTGACACCTATAAAATCGTAGATATAATTTTTAGTATTTATTTTATATAAGTTTTAGTGACACCTATAAAATCATAGGCATAACTTTTAGTATATATAAAACCATAACAACATATAGTGACAGTGATTGTAATTGAAGGTAAAAGTTTAGCTATAGCTAAAAGTTATTGTGACGCTCAATTTAGTGTCACACCACACCCCCTTAAATTTGACGCCAAAGGTGGGCATCACTCAAAGTCGTATAGACATATACCTACAAATTATTGACTTTTAGTGATTGTTTTTGAATGTCACGGAAAGTCAATTTTCTTGTAGTGTCTCTAATACTTCTAGTTTTCATTCAAATTTCTTCCATATATATTTATTTTTCAAAGCATCAAAATTTATGCTTTCCAGAATGAACTAGTAGAAAAGGAAGTGTTGAATAAAGAACTTAAAACATTAGTGTTTTTAACCATAAAAGAGCGTGAGATGGATGGTTAATTTCATAATGCTTCAAAATCACTAATCAATGTAATTTGTTCTTCAAATATAACACACTTGTTCATATAATTATTTTATTAACCAATTTTGAGAAGTTACATGTTTAGTATATGGTTTAGTGAAATAAGCATTCCACGTTAGATTTAATAAACTTAAAATTGCTTTACCCCTCGGTTTTATAAGATAACTGAGGTGATAATGTGGTATATCCGTCGGTAAAATGACAAAACCGAGGGAACACGTGTTTTTTGCCATTTCAAAATTTGAAGAAGGTATCACTGGGGATCTAACCCATGACCTTTACACATAATCGTCGATTTTTAAAAACCGAGAGGTAATGTGTGAACTTTTCATGACACCCTTCATAACTTCTCTTGTGAAACCGAGGTAATAGCTATTATACAACCGAGGTAAAATACATTTTTTAGTAGTGTACACGACCCATTCCATTACAAAGATAACACATGTCTCCGGTGGGTTTACCATATGGCTTATTCTGCCTCTGGATTGGTGTTTTACCCTGCTGCACACCGCTAGGGATGTTAGTCCGATTATGCTCAAGGTAGGAATCCATTGGTGTTGCACTATTTCCTTGTCGCATGCTGATTCAAAGTTATTATGGGGAGAATACATAAAATATGAGAAATTTAGAGGGGATTTCTACATCAATCATGCCTTCAAAGCTAGACTGGATACTCATCCACAATCCATACAGTCTACAAACCCATCATCTCCTACAAAAATCCCTTTAAGCCATGAATGTATCAAGCTACCTTTTAGGTTTTCTAACTCTCCTAGTTCAATACGCTCAAAGAAATCAAGAAACTCATCTGTATATTTTGTTACAGTTCTCTTTCCCTTATCACACTCAATATACATCTTATGAATAATATGCTCATAATCCTTTGATAAAAACTATAACACCCTGTCACACCCCAAATTTTACCCCTAACTGCTCGCATCATACATTCATCGCATTTAGCAGGGATTTTTCCCGATCTATTTTCCGTTGTTTTTTCTCATTTTCTAGCTATTTACATTTTTGATTCTTAATTTCTTTTCACTTCTAAGCTTCCATCCTAAATCTAATTTCTATTCCTCATTCCCAACTTTTGATTAATTTCTAACTTTTAAAACTTAATTTTTAATTTCTATCCTCAAAGTTTGATTAAAAAAATAATATAATCTTATTCCCAATTTTTAAGTTTTCAAATGTAATTTTATTTCTATTTTCAATTTTCAAGTTTTTACTTCTTAATGTAATTTTAACTTTTATCCTTAATTCATTTTTTTTTCTAATCTCCATTTTTTTAATTTACTCTTAATCTCCAATTTTTATTTTTTATCTTTTTCAACTCATTTTCAAGTTTCTATTTCTAATTTAATTTCAATTTCTCATTTATTTTTAATTTACTTTTCTTTTAAGATTTCATTTTTAATTTAATTCCAATTTCTTTTCTTATAATTAATTTTAATTCCAAGTTTTTATTTAAGTTTATAAGTTATTTTCAATTTTAAATTTAATTCCTTTTTTTTTAATTCATTTCTAATTTAAGTATTATATTTAGATTCTAATTTAAAACTCTCATTTCCAATATCAAGTGTCAAGTATAAATCATAACTTTAGTGTAAATAATCAATTTTTATTCCATATCTATTGTTTTGTTACAATTACATAGAGAAAAAAAAGAAAGAAAATGTGTACAAAAATTCAGCAAGAATACAAAAAAATGCAGCACAAAGCAGTCCCAAAATTCAGCATGCAGCCACCAACAACCTGCATTTTCCTGCTCCACTTCTCCACCCACTGCTGCAAAATTCAGCATGTGTCTCCTCTCTCAAGACACCCTTCACCTACAAGTTATACAGGACATATTTTCAAATTCACAAAAAAAGTCATATAAACCACTGTTACATTGCTCTTAACAGTCACAAGAAAACAACTACAAAAACAATACAGCCCTAAAACAACCAAAAAATCAGTCCTCAAACAGCCCCAGGAACACATACAAACTCAGCTACAAACACATACAAATACACACTGCAAGCAGCCCCAAAACAACTCACAAAATTACACAAATTTCAGCTCTCAATACTACATAAACCAGCCCTGTTATACTACAAACAGTCTCAACAAAAAATATACAAACAGCCCTGAAACAACCAAACTCAGCATCAAAAACAAAACCAGAACAGCAAAAAAAAAAACTTCATAGCAGCCGGAAAAACTCAGAAGAATAGGAGAATATCAGAAGAGGAGGAGAGGAATTCAAAGCATAAAGAAAAGAGAATCACCTGTGCAGTGTCATCGGAAGCATCGATCGGACTAGTTCCGCTTTGTGAGTCTTCTTTTCTTTTTCTTTGGTTTGTCTTGATACTTTTTGTTTTCTTGCCTTGCTTGAGAATTCTGTTTGTGTGTTGCTCCCATTTAGACTTGCTTTGCTGCGTTTTTTTGTAATGTGTGTGTGTTAGAATCACTTGTTCCCTTAACCTCTACACCCTTCTTTTCTAACCTGTGAGATAAAACAGAACCCACCATTCATCACAAACAGAACCCACCATCCATCACAAACAGAACCCACCATCATCCAACTTCCAATCCCTAATCTCAAAACATAAAAACCAGAAACCTCTTTTTTTATTACCTCCCAAATAACCTCCATTAACGTCTTTCCTCTGCAAATTGCAATCCTCTTCGATTAAATATAACTCATCTTACCCTCAAGACTCATAAAATTTCATAACCTTCAAACACTCACAACCAAACATATCAACCTCCACTTTTACCCCCCAAATCGCAACATCATCTCCATTAAACAAACCCAAACACCTCTGTTTTAAACCTAGAAAATACTCACCAAACATTCATACACATCACAAAAATTATCACTCAATAGCCAAACATAACAAATAAAATCACGGCACAACATTTTTTTCACATATCCAAATACCAACCAAGAACAAACTGTTCTCTCTGCTCAACCCTTAACTCCACCACGCATAAACTCCGTTCCATCAACACTACTTCACTACCGGAAAAAAAAACAACCAACAAAGAGAAGAAACAGAGTGAGATTGAAACTTTGAAACTCAGATCCACAAGAACAAAATCAAACCATCATCTACCAAAAATCCGAAAAAAGACACAGCTCTCATAACCTTGAACCGGATCTTCAAACACATGTCCTTCAACCACAAAAATCAAAGACTCTTCTAATCACCACCACTACCGAAACCCTCATGTATTCATCACCTTCATAATAAACCTCCCATAAACTAACATTTCACCCAAAACCATCAATGAACAATCAAAACCATACCAAATCAAACAATCAGATCCTAAAAGACACAAGTCGAACCGCTGAATCTACCTCAACCAGAACCCACGCCATGAAATCCACCGAGAACCTCTTCATAAACCAGCCGTAAACCTTGTCACCATCAAAACAACCGTCCCTTACTCGCCATCATAAACCCGAATGAGAACCATAAATCCTGCATAACAAAAACCAAAACTGAGATCAACCTGCAAAACAACAACAAAAATCCAACAACATCAAATCTCATTAAAACCACCAAGCTCCCAAATCGTTCACCACCATCACTGACCCTTTGCCAAAACCATCCGGCCAACACCCTCCGAAACCGGCGAACCACTACTCTGTTTCCGCTTTCAAAACCACAGACCAACACATCCCCACCACCCTCCGCAAACCGTCGCCATCAGTCTCACCAAGCCAAACAACCAAGCCGGCTCTTAACCGCAAACACAACCACGCAGCAACCTCAAACTTACCCGAATCACAAACAATCACAAACAAACAAAAATTGAAAAGAAGAAATGAGGAAGATGAGTGAGAAACAAACTCAGATAACCCAACGCTTCAACTCGAAACCTCGCCGAAACCTCACCTCTTCACAGACTTGCAAACTCATCCTTCAAACAAAACCTCATCACAAAACACAACAACAGTAAACAAAATCTTTTCTCTCAGACTCAATTCACTGTGTCCCAAATTGGAACCACCATAGCCGACCCTTCAACCATCCTTCGTCAATTCAACACCACCCACAATCGAAATACGACGTGATTGAGAGAGACAGATGCGAGAGAGAGAGAGACAGTTTGAACGTTTGAGAGAGAGACGAGAGTGGGTCTGAGGCCGCGAGCGTGTGAGAATCCGTCGCCGAGAGAGATGAGTGAGCGTTGAGGGAGACGCGAGCGAGTGAGCAGAGAGAATTTCTTTTCCCATTTCATGAACGCTGCGTTTTTGGCCTAGGTTTCCTTTTTTTCCTTTCACAATTGAAGCGGGTCATGGGTTTTATCCGACCCAGTAAGGTCCTGCGCCCCATGGGCCTGTGTCCATCTTCACCATCACAACTTTCAGCCCATTGTCCTTTTGTCTTAAAGATCTTTTTCTTTTTTAAAAATCTTTCAGCTAATTTTAGTTTATTAGATAGTTAAGTTATTTTTCTCTTATTATTTTCTCATTTATATATCAAAAAATAAACAGCATTTTAATATTTATTTTCATTATTATAATTAGTTTATGTCCATATAAAATAAATAAATAAAAGTCTTTTAATTTCAAAATTTCTCTTTCCTATTATTACTATTACATTTAGTAAGAAATTTATATAGATAATAAAAACTTTCAATTTCGAAATTTTCCTTTTCTAGTTAAGAATCCATATACATATAAATAAATAAAAGACTTTTTAAAACTTTTCGTTTCTAATTTTATTTTTATAGTTAGATATTGATACATAAAAAAATATACAAAATATTTATTTCGAATTCATTTTCTTTTCTTCTATCTCTTTTTTTAATACATTTAATTAATCACTTATTTTATATATAAAAAAAAAATAAATCCAAAAAAGCATTTGTATAGTTTCTTCTTCGTTCAAGGCAGAGTTTGTTTAACTTAGTTTTAGACCCCTTAGTGAGAGTCCTAATTTAATTGTCCGATGTCTCAGTTGTGTGCATACTATGTTTATATTTCACATCATGATCATATACCTGTAAAAATAAAACTGAAAGCGCACATTAATTTTCAAAATAATAATTCCTTGGTCCAACGCCAAATTCACTACACTTCACTCACACACGTAAGTCGGTCGTTTACGATCGCCATCTGCACAGTTCCTTACACTTCACAGCTTTCCAACTTAAACAAATTATCGCATCACGTTTGTTTTCCACCCCTGCATTCTCGATCCATATATCGAGCCATAGCCAGTTACTGAGCCTTTGTCTTTGCATTTTCCATTTACTTTATTCGATTTATTTATTTGCAAGTAGCAACCTTTGCCTAGTCTTAGGAGCTTGCACCCTCTCTTATTTATTTTTATGCTTTTCGATCCAAAAGGGAAAGAACTCCTGCAGTTGACTCAATGTCATAGGAAGTTTAGCCATCCCTCATCCTTAGGTCCTTAGCCATTAGGTCCTTAGCTTTCTATTTTATAACTTTTTGTGACTTTCTTAAAGTCACGTGAGTGTTTGCCGTAACACTTACCTTCCCCCGCGAACCTTGAGCGTAACCAAGTGTTCGTTAATCCTTAGGAGAACTACGAGTGCTCTGATTCTATACCCGATACGTAGGCATCGATGCGATGTTGTGCGAGCACCATTAGAAATAAAGCCTTAGGTTCCCATAATTTTAACAAGCAATAAACAACAATAACACAAATATTAACAAGAGGTTCCCGTAGGATACTGCAGATGCTTAGGATGCTAACACCTTCCCTAGGTATAATCAACCCCCGAACCTAGTTTCTCCTTATTTAGGGTTTTTACGATCTTTTTCCCTTTTCCCTTTGGATTAAATTAAAGTCGGTGGTGAACATAAATGTTTTGCGATTCAAGCTCACTTAATAGCTTGGTATCCGATTCTCACCGCGACAGAAAATGGCGACTTCACTGGGGATTCTATTTTTGAGGGTTAAGCCCACCTTGTATATTTGTATATTTGCTGTTGTATTGCTTGTTATTATTTTGGATTTTTGTTGGGTGTTCCATGTGTGGTGAGATAAGTCCTAACCCGGACTTGAGTGCAAAATAAGATAGGACGGTGGTATATTCAAGAAGGCTTGTAGGGAGTTGAGTCCCGACCAAGTTGACTTGAGACACCACCACTCAGCGGGGGCCTCCTCGGATGTAATTTTGTTGATCGAGTTCAGTCGTGAAAACATTACTATATTCGACCTGAGAGCCATTAATGCTGAGGACCGTAGAACATTTACCCCCACTTGGCCTTTTTAGGGATGTAGTGCGATGACTATGAGGGTGCAAATCCGAAATAGTTGATACGCGATACTGCACTCGGATGAGACTCTCTTGAGAATATTACTGATTACCAAGTCGAGTTGGGAAGTCGGTAATATCCGAAAGATGGGACAGTGATTCTGGGAACTTTTAGAACCCGTTGTACAGGTACAAAAAAACTCATAGTACATACCTTTTGGGAGGGTTGAACCTTTGACCTCATGCAAGCTTTGAACCTAAGCCTTGTTTGTGTTTGTTGCATTCACGCATCATGAAGCATCATTTTTACCATTTATTCAAGGGACTCAGAAACTCTATCTTTGCAAATATCATAGGTACCATCATGGACTTTGGAAGAAGAAAGACTGTCAAGTACACATTCAAAACTCCCAAACTTGAAGACCTAAGGAAATTAAGAGATTTGGTTTTGGATCAAGAAGCCTTCATGGAGAAGCATAGGAGACTTTTAACTTTGCTTAAGACTGATTGGGATGGAAGGTTGCTCTCTGTAATGCTCCAGTTTTATGATCCTCTCTACCATTGTTTTACGTTCCCTGATTACCAATTGGCGCCTACTTTGGAAGAGTATTCAGTTCTGGTGGGATCACGTGTTAAGGATGAGTTTCCTTTCCCTGTTCTAGAAAAGGACCCTGAAGAAGCAGAGATTGCAAAGGCGACATATTTGAGTGTTCCTGAGGTCAAGGCAAATATGACCTATAAAGGAAAGATTTTTGGATTCCCTACAAAGTTTCTGATAGAAAAGGCCAAGAATTTTGTTGATGTGAAGGATATGAAAGCTTTTGAGGCGACTTTTATTCTGCTGATATATGGAGTGCTGCTTTTCCCAAACTTTGAAGACTTTGTCGACCTGAACGCCATCAAGATATTTCTGAAGAAGAACCCGGTCCCTACTTTGCTCGGAGACACCTACCATTCCATCCATCTGAGGAATCACCATAAGGGAGGGATGATTACTTGTTGTGTATCATTGCTGTATGAGTGGTTTATTTCGCACTTGCCTAAGTCATCTTCATTTTGGAACCTTAAAGATGGTTTGTGGTGGTCACAAAGGATCATGTCTCTTACCCACTCTGACATTAGCTGGTACAATCGTGTTTATGATGGAGCATTGATTATTGATAGCTGTGGCGATTTTGCTAATGTACCTCTTCTTAGCACTAAGGGGGGAATCAGCTATAATCCAGTTTTGGCTCGCCGCCAACTCGGATATCCGTTGAAGGACAAGCCTAAGAGTGTTGAAGTGGAAGGAATTTTCTTTAAGGATGACGAAGAACCAGAGCTCAAGAAACAGATTATGCAAGCTTGGAAGTGCATCCATAGGAAGGGGAGGAGTAGCTTGGGAAAGCCGAATTGTGTTTCTATGGAACCCTATCTCCAATGGGTACGAGATAGGGCAATCAGTCTGAAGATGCCTTACCCTCGCCAGGATCCTATGACCTTTAAGAAACCCATTCTGATCTTTATGGATGATGCAGAGAAGCTGAAGATTGATTTGGAGAAAGAGATTCGAGAGAAGAATGCATGGAAGAATCGACATCAGATCATCAGCAGTGAGAATGAAGAACTTAGAAGACAACTGAAGATGAAGGAAGAAGAAGAGCTCTCCAACAAGAAAAGGAAAGCACAAGAGGATTTATTTTCCTCCAGCACTCAAGGGGACAATTCTTGGAAGTCGATCGTGGATCAACTTATGCTTGAAAGGGCTCAGATGAAGGCACACATCGAGAAGCTCAACTTGAGGCTTTTAGGAGAATCTCCTTAGGACTTTGTCTTTGTCTTTATTAAGCTTTGTTTGGGATTTTTGAAAGTGTACTCAAGACTTTGTATCACTTTTTGAATTTAATGAAATTACATCCTTTTGATTATTATGTGTTCCTTGGTATTTGCAAATGGTTTCTTAAGTTCCTTGAATAAAATTTCATTTTCGCATTGCACTCATATTTGGCATTTCATTTGCATTTCATTTGCATTTTTTCATATAAAACCCATTCCCGTCATCTGCTCTCAATTCAGCTTTCACACTGAGGCTCTCACGCAAATACTACACTCGAGCTCAAGCCAGAAAGAGGATGGCTGAAAGAGATCTAGAGATGGACAGAGTTAACGAAGAGCTTTCTGATATTCGTGGAGATATGGGTCAGATGATGGAAATGTTGCAGGTTATTCGAGCAAAGATGGATACCCAGCAGACTGTGGTGTCAGAAATTGTCACTGCAACGACTGAAGTTGTCACTGCAACGACCGAGCCTACATCATCAGTCACTACCCCTGTGACCTGGTCTCCTTTTGGGTTTCCTCCTGGATTTTTCCCTCCTTCTCAAGGTTTTGCTGCTCAGAGTGCTATTCCCTCTTCTTTAGGATTTGCTGCTCAGGGTTTCTTCCCTCCTTCTCAAGGTTTTGCTTCTCAGAGTATTATTCCTTCTTCCCAAGGATTTGCTGCTCAGGGTTTTATTCCTTCCTCCCAAGGATTTGCTGCTCAAGGCTTTGTGCCTCCTCCTCATGTATTTGCTGCTCAGGGTTTTATTCCTTCTTCCCAAGGATTTGCTGCTCAGGGTTTTATTCCTTCTTCCCAAGGATTTGCTGCTCAGGGTTTTATTCCTTCCTCCCAAGGATTTGCTGCTCAAGGCTTTGTACCTCCTCCTCATGTATTTGCTGCTCAACAAACTGTTCCTGTGACTAATGAAGAGAATCATGCAGTTGCTAATTTTACACAAGACATTGTGCACACCCGTGCTCAACCGTACTTCAATGACCATCAGGGGTATGAAGCGCCAGATATGTCTGAAAACGGAGATGAGAAACATGTGAAGATGCAGGAGAATTTTGATACTCTTGAAAAAAGGTTAAGAGCGATTGAAGGTGACCAGATCTTTGGTGCTGCTGCCAGAGAGATGTGTCTGGTGTCTGGATTGGTAATACCTCCAAAGTTCAAGATACCCACCTTCGATATGTATGAGGGTGCAACTTGTCCTAAGAACCATCTTTTGATGTACTATCGGAGAATGGCTGCGCAGGTGGACAATGATAAACTAATGATCCACTGCTTTCAAGACAGTCTGAAGGGAATCTCCTCTAAATGGTATTTGACGCTTGACCAGTCGAAGATCCGCAGCTTCCAAGACTTGGCAGATGCTTTCATCCAACAATACAAGTACAACATGGACCTTGCTCCCGATAGGAGGCAATTGCTAAGCATGTCCCAGAAAGAGTCTGAATCCTTTAAAGAGTATGCTCAGAGGTGGAGAGGGACCGTTTCTCAAGTAGAGCCCCCATTGACTGAAAAAGAATTAGCTGACTGGTTCGTTGACACTGTGCGACCAGAATTCTATGAGAGAATGGTGGGGAGTATAACTGCTAGTTTCTCTGATTTAGTAGCTGTGGGAATCAAGGTAGAACTCGGGTTGAAAAGTGGAAAGATGAGTGGTGCATCTGGTAGTTCCAGCACTGGCAGTGGAAGTAATGTTAAGAAATTTACCAGCAACTTTCACAAGAAGAAAGAGGGTGAGACAAACGCCATAATGACAGGTCAAAGAAGAAATCCGCTTTGGCAGAGACCTTCACCTATGGCTCAACATCAATATGCTCGTCAACAGCAGTATGCTCATCAACAACAGTATGCCCAACATCCTTATGTAGCGGCGGTTCAACCAGCATTTAATCCACAAGTCCCCATGTATCGGCCAACTCAAGCAGTACCGATATATCAACAAGCGGCTCCAATGATTCAACCTTATCAACCAATGATCAACAATCCAGGCTATCAACAAGCGCCCAATGCTTCGGCCTACCAGCAGAGGACTCCAGCTCCTCATCCAAATCCCAATTTTCAGAATAGAAGACCAGGTGGAAGGCCTCCTAATCCTCGAATCCCTATAACTTATACTGAGTTATATCCTTCACTGCTGAAGAAAGGTTTGGTTACTCCAAGGCCTTTGGGTCCTCCACCAAATCCGCTTCCACCAAATTACAACCCAAATGCTCACTGTTTATTCCATGAAGGTGCTCCAGGGCACGATTTGGAGGGTTGTTATGCTTTGAAGTACATAGTGAAAGATTTGATGGAGAAGAACATTCTGTCATTTGGGAATACTGGTCCGAATGTCAAAGATAATCCTTTACCCAAGCATGGGTCCATAAATGCTATTGTTGATGAGTCCGAAGAAGGTTTGATTTTCAATGCCACCGAGATCAAGACCCCGCTTAGAGACTTCCATGCGAAGTTAGTAGAGGCGGGTATACTGAAGAGTTGTCATCAGAATTGTGAAGGTTGTGTTGATAGTCCAAGGGGATGTGAATCGGTCTTAAAAGATGTTCAAGATTTGATTGATGAAGGTGTCTTACAAGTGAGCAGTCATATGAAGAAGAATGAAGTGGCAGTAATTGAACCCATCTTCAACTTGTCGGAATCTAATTCTACCTGGGTGCCAGTGTTCAACCTGCCTGAATCTTCAGGAGTTCAACCTGTCTTCAATACTCCAGAATCTGTGGTGCCAATTTTCAATGTACCTGAGCCAAGATTTGAACAAAGGAGTAACTCTTTCCGTTATGAAGACACTAAAGCAGTCCCATGGAGGTATGATACAGGGAAAGTTCATCAGAAGATCGATAAAGCTAATCAGAAGGACGGTTCAAAAGTTGCAAGTACTGATATAGCGGGTGCAGGTCGTTTGACTCGCAGTGGTCGTGTATATACCCAGCAAGCCAACACGGCTCCGCCTAAAGAAGTCATTCCAGCTGTTGTCAACAAAGATAAAGAGGTAGTCTCGGGAGAAGAGGATGCAGAATTTCTCCGAATCATTAAGAAGAGTGATTATAAGGTTATTGATCAGCTGCATCAAACGCCTTCCAAAATATCTATCCTATCACTGCTTATGCATTCTCCGGCTCATCGAAGTGCGCTTCAGAAGTTGCTAGCTCAAGCACATGTTACGCATGATATAACGGTGAATCAGTTTGATGGAGTCATTGCCAATATCACTGCGTGTAACAACCTCAGTTTCAGTACGGAGGATCTTCCGAAGGAGGGCTTAGACCACAACCGCGCTCTTCACATATCAGTGAAATGTCAAGAGGATACTTTAGCAAGAGTTCTTGTGGATACAGGATCTTCTTTGAATGTTTTGCCGAAAAGAACACTGGCTAAGTTATCTTATCAAGGGGCAGAGATGAGGCCCAGCGCACTGATTGTAAAAGCATTTGATGGGTCAAGGAGAACCGTTATTGGAGAAGTAGACCTACCAATCTTGATTGGGCCACAGGTCTTCAAAATCACTTTCCAAGTCATGGACATCAATCCTAATTACAGTTGCTTGCTTGGAAGACCTTGGATCCATGCTGCTGGGGCAGTCACTTCTACCCTACATCAAAAGATGAAGTTTGTGGTTGATAACAAGCTGGTGACCGTGTCTGGGGAAGAAGATCTCATGGTTAGCAACCTTTCATCCTTTAGCTACATTGAGGCTGATGAAGATGCTTTGGAAACTTCTTTCCAAGCTCTTGAGATAGCCAATGCTGTCCTTCTGGAAGTAGAGGAACCAAAAGGGAAGGGTATCCCATCTTTTGCGTCGCTGAAGAGTACCATTTCCTCCATTGAAGAAAGAAGCTATGAAGGTTGGGGTGATGTCATCGAAGTCAAACAGAAGCTAGATCGTTGCGGGTTGGGTTACAAACCAACTCATGTGAAGGAAGGAGCGTCAACCTCCGTTAAAGGACGTCTGAAGACCATTCAAGAAGTGTTTTCCAGTGCTGGTTATCAGGTCAACGCAATTGATGGAGTTTCTGAAGATGAAGATGTGAATCACTTGGTGTATCAGTGTGAAGAAGCCTTGGACAATTGGGAAGCAGTCGAGATCCCAGAGTTTTTTCCATTGTCAAAGTAATTTGTTGTTTTTTTCAATGTTTTCAAGTTCCCTAGCTCTGCCCAAGGCTATGGGAGTATTTTGTAGGGCCCTTTCTCATTTTTAAAGTTATTATCAATGAAGGCATTTTGTTGAACTCTTATTTTGATCATTTACAGTTTTTCTCTCTTTTCACTTTCAAAAGAAAATGGCAATCTTTCAAAACCAATAAAAAGCTTTTTTCTCTTGCATTTCTCTATTTTCCACTTTTAATAAAAGCAAATCATTATCATATGCAGAATAAATGAAAACCCTGTTGAATCCAATGACTCTACATTCTCTCCTAACTTTGATTCGCCCATCTACCAAGCGGAAGATGAAAGTGAAGAAGATTGTGACATTCCCGAAGAACTGACAAGATTGGTTGAGAATGAGCACACAGATCTTCAGCCACATAAGGAGCAGGTAGAGACCATAAATCTTGGCACTGATGAAGACATGAAGGAAGTCAAGATTGGTACAACACTTGGGGCAGATGTCAGGGAAAGATTGGTCAAGCTTCTCAGAGAATATGTAGATGTGTTTGCATGGTCATATCAGGATATGCCCGGCTTAGATACATACATAGTGGTCCACAAGTTACCTCTTCGACCAGATTGTCTTCCTGTAAAGCAAAAGCTTCGAAGAACAAGACCAGACATGGCTCTGAAGATTCGAGAAGAGGTCAAAAGACAGTTTGATGTTGGATTCCTTGCGGTTGCAAAGTACCCTGAGTGGGTAGCTAATATTGTGCCAGTCCCTAAAAAGGATGGCAAAGTCAGAATGTGTGTGGACTATAGGGATTTAAACAAAGCCAGTCCGAAGGACGATTTCCCTCTTCCGCATATTGATACTTTGGTTGACAATACTGCTAAATTTGCTGTCTTCTCCTTCATGGATGGGTTTTCAGGATACAACCAGATCAAGATGGATCCTGACGATATGGAAAAGACTACATTCATCACACCATGGGGCACTTATTGTTACAAGGTTATGCCATTTGGTCTCAGAAATGCAGGAGCCACCTATCAGAGGGCAATGGTCACCCTTTTCCATGACATGATGCATAAAGAGATAGAAGTCTATGTGGATGATATGATTGCCAAATCACAGAGTGAGGAGGATCATTTGAATCATCTCTTGAAGTTATTTGAGCGCCTCAGAAAGTTCCAACTGCGTCTGAATCCGGCTAAGTGTACTTTTGGTGTCAGATCAGGAAAGTTACTTGGTTTTATCGTTAGTCAGCAAGGGATTGAAGTAGATCCGGACAAGGTTAGAGCAATTCAAGAGATGCCAGCTCCCAAAACAGAGAAGCAAGTCAGGGGTTTCCTCGGAAGATTGAACTACATCTCCAGATTCATCTCCAACATGACTGCTACTTGTGAGCCTTTATTCAAGTTACTCCGGAAGAATCAAGCAATTGAGTGGAGTCCTGATTGTCAACTGGCATTTGAGAAGATTAAGGTTTATCTACAGGAACCTCCTATCTTGATCCCACCTACTCCAGGGAAGCCTCTCTTCATGTACCTGACTGTGCTCGAGGGATCTATGGGTTGCGTTTTAGGCCAACAAGACGAAACTGGTCGTAAGGAGCATGCCATTTATTACTTAAGCAAGAAGTTCACAGACTGTGAAAGCAGATATTCGCTTTTAGAGAAAACTTGCTGTGCCTTGGCATGGGCTGCTAGACGCCTCAGGCAGTACATGATTTGTCACACTACTTTGTTGATCTCGAAAATGGATCCAATAAAGTACATCTTTGAGAAGCCTGCTTTGACTGGAAGACTCGCCCGTTGGCACATGTTGTTATCTGAATACGATATCCAATATGTAACCCAGAAGTCTATTAAAGGCAGCGTTTTATCTGAATACCTTGCTGATCATCCTGTCGAAGATTATGAACCTTTGAAATTCGATTTCCCGGACGAAGACATTATGTTGATAAAGGACTGTGAAGTTCCAGGTCCAGATGAAGGTCCCGAGCCAGGGTCTCGTTGGAAGATGATGTTTGATGGTTCCTCTAACTACATGGGGCATGGTGTGGGGGTTGTCTTGATGAATCCCGATGGCGGTTATACTCCCTTCACGGCTAGATTGTGCTTTGAATGTACAAACAACATTGCTGAGTATGAAGCATGTGTTTTAGGTATCGAAGCTGCAATCGATACTAGAATCAAGATTCTGGATGTATATGGAGACTCAGCTTTGGTCATCTACCAAGTTAAAGGTGAATGGGAGACCCGTGATGAGAAGTTGATCCCATACCGTGCCCACATTGTGGAATTGATCAAATACTTCGATGAAGTCACTTTCCATGATGTTCCAAGGGCAGAAAATCAAATTGCAGATGCTTTGGCTATGTTGGCATCTATGTTTCAAGTCAAATTTCTTAATGAAGCTCCACTCATTACAATCGAGCGAAGAACTGCACCAGCCTACTGTCTACTGGTCGAAGAGGAAACTGATGAGAAACCGTGGTTCTATGACATCAAGAACTATTTGCAGAATCAGGAGTACCCAGCTGATGCAACAAACCTAGACAAGAAGACTCTGAGAAGATTGGCGTCCAAGTTTTTCCTCAGCAACAATGTGCTCTACAAGAGAAATCATGATATGGTTCTGCTCAGATGTGTGGACAAGCGCGAAGCAGACTTATTGATCAGGGAAATCCATGAAGGATCATTTGGAACACATGCCAATGGACATGCCATGTCCAGGAAGATTTTGAGAGCTGGATACTTCTGGTTGACCATGGAATCAGATTGTTTCAAATATGCCAGGAAGTGTCATAAATGCCAGATTTATGCCGACAAGGTGCACGTACCTCCAACACTTTTGAATGTTCTGTCATCGCCTTGGCCTTTCTCAATGTGGGGCATTGACATGATAGGGGCAATTGAGCCTAAAGCTTCCAATGGTCATCGGTTTATCTTGGTCGCAATCGATTACTTCACCAAATGGGTAGAAGCAGCTTCCTACGCCAATGTGACAAAGCAAGTGGTTGCCCGCTTCATCAAGAACCAAATTATCTGCCGTTATGGGATCCCAAGCCGAATCATCACAGATAATGGGACCAATTTGAACAACAAAACAATGAAAGAGCTGTGTGAGACATTCAAGATTGAACATCATAACTCTTCTCCGTATCGTCCGAAGATGAATGGAGCTGTTGAAGCTGCAAACAAGAACATCAAAAAGATTCTGCAGAAGATGGTAAAAACTTACAAAGATTGGCACGAGATGTTACCATATGCTTTACACGGATACAGAACATCCGTTCGCACTTCAACAGGGGCAAACCCTTTCTCTCTGGTGTATGGGATGGATGCAGTTCTCCCTATTGAAGTCGAGATACCATCTTTGAGAATCTTGATGGAAACAAAACTGGAGGAAGCTGAGTGGGTCCAGAGCAGGTTTGACCAACTGAACCTCATTGATGAGAAGAGAATGACCGCCATGTGCCATGGCCAGATGTACCAGAAGCGCATCAAGAGAGCATTTGACAAGAAAGTCCGTATCCGAGAATTCAAAGAAGGAGATCTTGTACTCAAGAAAATCTTGCCAGTCCACAAAGACATGCGTGGAAAATGGAGTCCTAACTATGAAGGCCCATATGTTGTGAAGGTGGCATTCTCCGGAGGTTCCTTAATCCTTACAACTATGGATGGTGAACAGCTGAAACACCCGGTGAATTCTGATGCAGTCAAAAAATATTATGCCTAAATAAAACCCGATAGGTCGAAAACCAGAAATGGCGACCTATGCAAAAAATGGGTATCCCGGTGGATCAAAACCTATGAAGGAGATCCAGGCAAAAGTTAGGGATAAAAATGAAAAAATAAGAGCTCGCTAAGTTGAAAACCCGAAAGGGCGGCTTAGGCAAAAAAGAGCGTCCCGGTGGATTGAAAACCCGAAAGGGCGGTCCAGGCAAAAGTTAGGGACAAAGGCATTTGACTGTATCAGATGGTGTTTACCATTACTGAAGAATCATACTGGAAGATCGATCCAATTGCTCTTGTCAGAAGCAAGGTGTCGGGCAGTCTTAGTTATTAGGGATTGTAGTGGTCGTTGGATTCAATGTAGACCTTTCCCCCATTGCCATTTTCAAATTGTAATTTCCCATGGAGTTTTTGCCATTGGCAAGCTACCATTCTTGAATAAAATACAAACTTTTCCTATGAATTTTGTTGTTCAATCTCTTATTTTCTTTTGTTATGCAAAATGCCATCACTTGATTACAATTTAACTCTGAAAATGAAAAGTTTTTTTAGGAAATCCTTTTTGAAAACATACTGAAAAACTTTTAAGTTTCTTTGACTTTGGAAAAATTAAAAAAACTTCTGTTTCTCCAAGAAGTCCTGGTTTGCAACAACACTTTTATACTATTATTACAGAAATCCCTATAGAAGTTCAAAACTGATAACACTCTTGGATGGATCCTTGGACCAAGCATGATTTCCAAGTTCGAAGACATCTCCTCAGTGTTTTTCATGTTGCTCATCTAAGTATTGGTGTTGAGAGCCTACTCCTCTTTGAGTCTTGTCAAAACTCTTTGTCTCTTTAGAGTCAACATTTGCATATCATGATCATTTCGCATCATGCTCAATCATGCGCATTTGACATTAGCATTTGTCTTTCCCTAGTTGGCGTCTGTCTATCTCGAGTCCAGATATCATTAGTGTTCAATTTGAGACTCCATTGTTGTTGGTACCCGAAGAGTGGTTTACCATTTGTTTTTGTCCCCAGTAATTGCTGGTGTTCCCTGTGAAATTCTAATTGTGATTGGTATTTGTCTTTACGACCACCAATATCTCCTTGAAGTCCAATTGTCAGTGGCACAAATATTTTGAGCAGGTCCTGAAACCTTTGTTTAAAATCCAAGTCCATTTGATTTTTGAACATGCTTGTACCCTTTCTCCTGATGATTCCTGAAGGAATTTCCAGAGGTTGGATATCCTATCTTATTTGAAAACTCCAACATATTTTGTTGTTACCTTTCGCGTTAGCCGGTCGCTTGGAGCCGTTGATCTATCTTTGGGTGATTTTCATTCTGTCCTCAATGCTAGCTGGTCGCATAGAGCCGCTACTAAATCATTGTGATTTCCTTCCTTGTCCTTGGTGTCGGCAGTTACATTTGAACCTGCTAATTTACCATTTTTGAATACTTTGACTACTTTGTCTTTATCATTCTTAGTGTCAACCGGTTTTTTAACTTGTTGCACATTTCGCTTTGAATATTTATTTTGTTATTCTTGGTGTCAGTTGGTCGCATTGAGCCGCTGCGCATTCACCTTGAATAAGCTTGTTGTCATTCTCAGTGACAGTTTGGTCGCATCGGGCCGCTGTGCATTCACTTTGAATGTTTATTTTGTTGATTATTCTTAGTGTCAGTTGGTCGCATCGTGCCGCTGCGCATTCACTTTGAATATTATGTTTATCATTTCCAATGCTAGCCGGTCGCATCGAGCCGCTGCATTTTCTCTTTGAATATTTATTTTGTTATTCTTGGTGTCAGTTGGTCGCATCGAGCCGCTGCGCATTCACCTTGGATAAGCTGTTTGTCATTCCCAATGCTAGCTGGTCGCATCGAGCCACTGCGTACTCATTTTGAATATTTTTGTTGATTATTCTTAGTGTCAGTTGGTCGCATCGAGCCGCTGCGCATTCACTTTGAATATTATGTTTTTCATTTCCAATGACAGTTGGTCGCATTGAGCCGCTGCACATCCACTTTGAGTGTTTATTTTGATTGTATTCTTAGTGTCAGTTGGTCGCATCGAGCCGCTGCGCATTCACTTTGAATATTGTGTCGTTTCCATTTTCTAATGACAGTTGGTCGCATTGAGCCACTGCACATTTCTCTTTGAATGTTTATTTATTTTGATATTCTTGGTGCCAGTTGGTCGCATCGAGCCGCTGCGCATTCACCTCGAATAAGTTGTTTGTCATTCCCAATGCTAGTTGGTCGCATCGAGCCACTGCAGATTTCTCTTTGAGTATTTATTTTGTTATTCTTGGTGTCAGTTGGTCGCATTGAGCCGCTGCGCATTCACCTTGAATAAGCCTTTTGTCATTCTCAGTGACAGTTGGTCGCATTGAGCCACTGTACATTCTTTTTGGATGTTTAGTTTGTTGTATTCTTAGTGTCAGTTGGTCGCATCGAGCCGCTGCGCATTCACTTTGAATATGTTGCTGCTTTTATTTCTCAGTCATTTGGTCGCATAGAGCCATTGGTCAACCACTTCGATTTATTTCCTTGTTTGTATTCTTGGCGTCAGTTGGTCGCATCGTGCCACTGTGCAGTCACTTTGAATTATATTTTGTTTTATCTGTGTTCGTTGATCCAATACTTTGGATTTCCTTTTGTTCCCGTCTTTTGTTATTCTTAGTGTCGACAGTTACACTTGAACCTGTTGATTTATCACTTTGAATGTTTCCCGTTTTCGTGTCTTTATCCCCAATGTCTGTCGTCCCCAGTGTTTGTCATCCCCAGTGAGTCTTGGCTTGTGGTCGTCGACATTCTCATTCTAATAATTCATACCATAATCATCATTTCATTGCATAAGAGTTGCAGAGTTAGATAGTTTTGTAGTCCAGCATAACTTTGCATTTAGGGGCAAAATTTCTGGTTATTTCTGTATTTAAATACCTTTCACCATGATTTCATGAGTACCTATCGTCATTCACGCCATCTGGTAAAGTTATTTAAATAGGGGCAACTGTCACACCCCAAATTTTACCCCTAACTGCTCGCATCATACATTCATCGCATTTAGCAGGGATTTTTCCCGATCTATTTTCCGTTGTTTTTTCTCATTTTCTAGCTATTTACATTTTTGATTCTTAATTTCTTTTCACTTCTAAGCTTCCATCCTAAATCTAATTTCTATTCCTCATTCCCAACTTTTGATTAATTTCTAACTTTTAAAACTTAATTTTTAATTTCTATCCTCAAAGTTTGATTAAAAAAATAATATAATCTTATTCCCAATTTTTAAGTTTTCAAATGTAATTTTATTTCTATTTTCAATTTTCAAGTTTTTACTTCTTAATGTAATTTTAACTTTTATCCTTAATTCATTTTTTTTTCTAATCTCCATTTTTTTAATTTACTCTTAATCTCCAATTTTTATTTTTTATCTTTTTCAACTCATTTTCAAGTTTCTATTTCTAATTTAATTTCAATTTCTCATTTATTTTTAATTTACTTTTCTTTTAAGATTTCATTTTTAATTTAATTCCAATTTCTTTTCTTATAATTAATTTTAATTCCAAGTTTTTATTTAAGTTTATAAGTTATTTTCAATTTTAAATTTAATTCCTTTTTTTTAATTCATTTCTAATTTAAGTATTATATTTAGATTCTAATTTAAAACTCTCATTTCCAATATCAAGTGTCAAGTATAAATCATAACTTTAGTGTAAATAATCAATTTTTATTCCATATCTATTGTTTTGTTACAATTACATAGAGAAAAAAAAGAAAGAAAATGTGTACAAAAATTCAGCAAGAATACAAAAAAATGCAGCACAAAGCAGTCCCAAAATTCAGCATGCAGCCACCAACAACCTGCATTTTCCTGCTCCACTTCTCCACCCACTGCTGCAAAATTCAGCATGTGTCTCCTCTCTCAAGACACCCTTCACCTACAAGTTATACAGGACATATTTTCAAATTCACAAAAAAAGTCATATAAACCACTGTTACATTGCTCTCAACAGTCACAAGAAAACAACTACAAAAACAATACAGCCCTAAAACAACCAAAAAATCAGTCCTCAAACAGCCCCAGGAACACATACAAACTCAGCTACAAACACATACAAATACACACTGCAAGCAGCCCCAAAACAACTCACAAAATTACACAAATTTCAGCTCTCAATACTACATAAACCAACCCTGTTATACTACAAACAGTCTCAACAAAAAATATACAAACAGCCCTGAAACAACCAAACTCAGCATCAAAAACAAAACCAGAACAGCAAAAAAAAAACTTCATAGCAGCCGGAAAAACTCAGAAGAATAGGAGAATATCAGAAGAGGAGGAGAGGAATTCAAAGCATAAAGAAAAGAGAATCACCTGTGCAGTGTCATCGGAAGCATCGATCGGACTAGTTCCGCTTTGTGAGTCTTCTTTTCTTTTTCTTTGGTTTGTCTTGATACTTTTTGTTTTCTTGCCTTGCTTGAGAATTCTGTTTGTGTGTTGCTCCCATTTAGACTTGCTTTGCTGCGTTTTTTTGTAATGTGTGTGTGTTAGAATCACTTGTTCCCTTAACCTCTACACCCTTCTTTTCTAACCTGTGAGATAAAACAGAACCCACCATTCATCACAAACAGAACCCACCATCCATCACAAACAGAACCCACCATCATCCAACTTCCAATCCCTAATCTCAAAACATAAAAACCAGAAACCTCTTTTTTTATTACCTCCCAAATAACCTCCATTAACGTCTTTCCTCTGCAAATTGCAATCCTCTTCGATTAAATATAACTCATCTTACCCTCAAGACTCATAAAATTTCATAACCTTCAAACACTCACAACCAAACATATCAACCTCCACTTTTACCCCCCAAATCGCAACATCATCTCCATTAAACAAACCCAAACACCTCTGTTTTAAACCTAGAAAATACTCACCAAACATTCATACACATCACAAAAATTATCACTCAATAGCCAAACATAACAAATAAAATCACGGCACAACATTTTTTTCACATATCCAAATACCAACCAAGAACAAACTGTTCTCTCTGCTCAACCCTTAACTCCACCACGCATAAACTCCGTTCCATCAACACTACTTCACTACCGGAAAAAAAACAACCAACAAAGAGAAGAAACAGAGTGAGATTGAAACTTTGAAACTCAGATCCACAAGAACAAAATCAAACCATCATCTACCAAAAATCCGAAAAAAGACACAGCTCTCATAACCTTGAACCGGATCTTCAAACACATGTCCTTCAACCACAAAAATCAAAGACTCTTCTAATCACCACCACTACCGAAACCCTCATGTATTCATCACCTTCATAATAAACCTCCCATAAACTAACATTTCACCCAAAACCATCAATGAACAATCAAAACCATACCAAATCAAACAATCAGATCCTAAAAGACACAAGTCGAACCGCTGAATCTACCTCAACCAGAACCCACGCCATGAAATCCACCGAGAACCTCTTCATAAACCAGCCGTAAACCTTGTCACCATCAAAACAACCGTCCCTTACTCGCCATCATAAACCCGAATGAGAACCATAAATCCTGCATAACAAAAACCAAAACTGAGATCAACCTGCAAAACAACAACAAAAATCCAACAACATCAAATCTCATTAAAACCACCAAGCTCCCAAATCGTTCACCACCATCACTGACCCTTTGCCAAAACCATCCGGCCAACACCCTCCGAAACCGGCGAACCACTACTCTGTTTCCTCTTTCAAAACCACAGACCAACACATCCCCACCACCCTCCGCAAACCGTCGCCATCAGTCTCACCAAGCCAAACAACCAAGCCGGCTCTTAACCGCAAACACAACCACGCAGCAACCTCAAACTTACCCGAATCACAAACAATCACAAACAAACAAAAATTGAAAAGAAGAAATGAGGAAGATGAGTGAGAAACAAACTCAGATAACCCAACGCTTCAACTCGAAACCTCGCCGAAACCTCACCTCTTCACAGACTTGCAAACTCATCCTTCAAACAAAACCTCATCACAAAACACAACAACAGTAAACAAAATCTTTTCTCTCAGACTCAATTCACTGTGTCCCAAATTGGAACCACCATAGCCGACCCTTCAACCATCCTTCGTCAATTCAACACCACCCACAATCGAAATACGACGTGATTGAGAGAGACAGATGCGAGAGAGAGAGACAGTTTGAACGTTTGAGAGAGAGACGAGAGTGGGTCTGAGGCCGCGAGCGTGTGAGAATCCGTCGCCGAGAGAGATGAGTGAGCGTTGAGGGAGACGCGAGCGAGTGAGCAGAGAGAATTTCTTTTCCCATTTCATGAACGCTGCGTTTTTTGCCTAGGTTTCCTTTTTTTCCTTTCACAATTGAAGCGGGTCATGGGTTTTATCCGACCCAGTAAGGTCCTGCGCCCCATGGGCCTGTGTCCATCTTCACCATCACAACTTTCAGCCCATTGTCCTTTTGTCTTAAAGATCTTTTTCTTTTTTAAAAATCTTTCAGCTAATTTTAGTTTATTAGATAGTTAAGTTATTTTTCTCTTATTATTTTCTCATTTATATATCAAAAAATAAACAGCATTTTAATATTTATTTTCATTATTATAATTAGTTTATGTCCATATAAAATAAATAAATAAAAGTCTTTTAATTTCAAAATTTCTCTTTCCTATTATTACTATTACATTTAGTAAGAAATTTATATAGATAATAAAAACTTTCAATTTCGAAATTTTCCTTTTCTAGTTAAGAATCCATATACATATAAATAAATAAAAGACTTTTTAAAACTTTTCGTTTCTAATTTTATTTTTATAGTTAGATATTGATACATAAAAAAATATACAAAATATTTATTTCGAATTCATTTTCTTTTCTTCTATCTCTTTTTTTAATACATTTAATTAATCACTTATTTTATATATAAAAAAAAAAATAAATCCAAAAAAGCATTTGTATAGTTTCTTCTTCGTTCAAGGCAGAGTTTGTTTAACTTAGTTTTAGACCCCTTAGTGAGAGTCCTAATTTAATTGTCCGATGTCTCAGTTGTGTGCATACTATGTTTATATTTCACATCATGATCATATACCTGTAAAAATAAAACTGAAAGCGCACATTAATTTTCAAAATAATAATTCCTTGGTCCAACGCCAAATTCACTACACTTCACTCACACACGTAAGTCGGTCGTTTACGATCGCCATCTGCACAGTTCCTTACACTTCACAGCTTTCCAACTTAAACAAATTATCGCATCACGTTTGTTTTCCACCCCTGCATTCTCGATCCATATATCGAGCCATAGCCAGTTACTGAGCCTTTGTCTTTGCATTTTCCATTTACTTTATTCGATTTATTTATTTGCAAGTAGCAACCTTTGCCTAGTCTTAGGAGCTTGCACCCTCTCTTATTTATTTTTATGCTTTTCGATCCAAAAGGGAAAGAACTCCTGCAGTTGACTCAATGTCATAGGAAGTTTAGCCATCCCTCATCCTTAGGTCCTTAGCCATTAGGTCCTTAGCTTTCTATTTTATAACTTTTTGTGACTTTCTTAAAGTCACGTGAGTGTTTGCCGTAACACTTACCTTCCCCCGCGAACCTTGAGCGTAACCAAGTGTTCGTTAATCCTTAGGAGAACTACGAGTGCTCTGATTCTATACCCGATACGTAGGCATCGATGCGATGTTGTGCGAGCACCATTAGAAATAAAGCCTTAGGTTCCCATAATTTTAACAAGCAATAAACAACAATAACACAAATATTAACAAGAGGTTCCCGTAGGATACTGCGGATGCTTAGGATGCTAACACCTTCCCTAGGTATAATCAACCCCCGAACCTAGTTTCTCCTTATTTAGGGTTTTTACGATCTTTTTCCCTTTTCCCTTTGGATTAAATTAAAGTCGGTGGTGAACATAAATGTTTTGCGATTCAAGCTCACTTAATAGCTTGGTATCCGATTCTCACCGCGACACACCCCACTTTCCCAATTAATTAAAATAACATTTTATATACAAAAATCAGAGTTTTTCAAAGTGGAATGCTACATCATTTGCAACAATAATCCCCATATTTAGTTCTTTTTCTAAAACAACGGAATAAAAATAACCATTTAATTCAACTCAGGCAATAAGCCAGTCTCAACAAAAGCTCATCAATAATCTGGTGTATATAAATAGATACGTAACAAAGCAAAATAAAATAACAACTAAAAGTTCCTCATTCTCGTGTTACGTATTAGAGCATCATAGGCTCGAACGAGCAACACGACTCTATGCACACTCAAGTACCTGGATTATCTATACTTCCAAAGAAGCACAGATACAAAAACAACAACAACAAAGGGGTGAGAAACAAATTCAAATGTAAATGGTACAAATAACATATTTAAGGTAGTTTCTCACGCATAACAACAAATACAACAAGTTCACTGATAACCCAACAACAACGGATCCAACAATAATCATGCAATAACAATCACAATAATTATGCAATGTGACTCAACACGATACAATGCATGTGGTACCAGGGTTTTATTCATTCAATCGAACACAAATAATCACATACACCCATCCGACAATGATTATCTCAACACTCTCCATAACGGAGTACGGATGATCGTATCCTCCCATCCGGCACAGTCATCCCAACAATAATACAACAATGTATGCAAGACCACGAATGTGCATACAACATGTATAACCACCATATTATACATCTACACGATCCATCTGATCGATATATAACATAATACACAACCCAAGGGCAACAAGTCTCTTACAAATTTATTTACATATTTCCGATCAAACTAACAAGTTAGACCAATTAACATGCTCTGATAACACTACTCAATACCAGATTATTACCACACGCCTATCCAACCTATGCATCCCTGAAATAAAGGACTCATTCACACCTGTTATTCATATCCTCTTACTGTTACTAATTTTTTTCTTCTACTTTCTCATCACCAACAATGTTTATTAACCCTCTGTCACTTAATTAACAAGTCCAATCCATTGTAATGAGTATCCCTTAGCTTAAATCTTGCTACTGGGAATGATCAATTTTCCCAAACACGGAAACAAAAACAAAACTAACAAGGTTCATTCCTCAATCACATGTGACGATCGTCACACAAAATGGGACGGTCGTCCCAATGATGAGACGAGCGTCTGGCTTAAGGAACGGTCCCACAACCAAACTGCGTCTCTGTTTCACTCTTTCTTCCTTCGTTTCTGTAACTTCCTCACGATTTCATCTTCGTCCAATTTACCGGACTTAGTATTATTTCTACACCTATTTAACTCTCTTAATCATATCCTTCTTTCATCCAAATTACTAAATTCATTTTTATTATCTTTCTGTGTGTTAGATTCACATACTGCAACAACAACAATAACCTGTATTACGGACTCATACAACAGAACAATCACACAAATATATCACCAATAATCCACAAAATTATACAAGCATATTTACCTATTCACAACAACAAACATACACTCAAGTATTCATCACAGATTCATCAAAGCAACACATCAATACAACAGGAAATCCTATGAGGGAAGGAAACCTTCACTACCCCATCATGTTAAATCACTTAATTTAGAATCCTTTCTCCCCCTTACCTCGAAATTGGACAAATTTCCTGCAAAAATCCTTCAAAGAATGATACCCTATGTGTTCTTTCTCCTTCTGAGCTTCCTTGGTTCTTCTCAAAATTCCACGACCAATTCTTCTCTAACTGTCTAATTGGTCTAGCTTCTATATAAAACCCTCACCATCCAATTTTACCAAATTGCCCTTATTTTTAATTAAGACCATTAATAATACTAATACTAATAATAATATAAATAATGGGTAATTGTTATTATTATTATTATTCGCACACCCGCCAATACTAACCGCACCATAATTTTACCCGTCCCACTAGGACCCGACACCAAAAATAAAAACATACACCTTATACAAGGCCAACAAAGCACCAAAAATACCCGACAAATAAATATTAAAAATGGGGTGTTACTTCCTCGAAAATGGACCTGATGAGAAAATTTCCGGATACGACTCCCGCATCTTGCTTTCCAGCTCCCAAGTCACACTTCCACCAGCAGCTCCACCCTAAAATACTCTCACCAGAGGAATCTCTTTACCTCTAAGTTGTTTCATCTTGTGATCCTTGATCCTTATCGACATCTCTTCCACAATAAGGTTCTCCCTAACCTGCACCTCACCTCTCTGAATAATATGAGATGGGTCAAATACATACTTCCGAAGTTGCGATACATGAAACACATCATGCAAGTTCGCAAGCTCTGGCGGTAACGCTACTCTATAAGAAACAGTACCAACTTTCTGCAAAATTTGATATGGTCCAATGAATTTAGGATCCAACTTCTTTGATTTCAAAGCACGACTAACACATTTCATTAGATTGACCTTCAAAAACACATGACCACCTTCATCAAATTCTAATTCTTTCCTCCCGTTATCATGATAACTCTTCTATCTACTTTGAGACGCTTTCATCTTCTCACGAATTATCTTAATCACTTCAGTAGTCTGTTGTATAATTTCAGGTCCAAGCACCACACTTTCACCAGTTCCATACCAACACATAGGCGTTCTACACCTCCTACCATGAAAAGCTTCAAACAGAGCCATCCCAATACTAGAATGGTAACTATTATTGTACGTGAACTCAATCAATGGCAAATGAGTATCCCACGCACCACCTTGCTCCAACACATAAGTCCTGAACAAATCTTCTAAAGTCTGAATAGTTCTCTCTGACTAACTATCCGTCTGCAGATGATAAGCCGAACTCAATTTCAACTTCGAACCTAAAGCCTCTTGTAGATTTTTCCAAAATTCAGAAGTAAATGTCGGATCTCTATCCGAAACTATGCTCAAAGGAACACTGTGCAACTTCACAATTATCCTGATATAAATTTCTGCCAACTTTGTAAATGGAAAAATCATATTAATAGGGATAAAATGTGCAGATTTTGTAAGTCTATCCATAAAAACCCAAATAGCATCAAACCCTCTTTCCATATTTGGCAAACTAGTAACAAAGTCCATAGTAATACTGTCACACTTCCATTCCGGAATTTCCAACGGTTGCATCATTCCTGAAGGCTTTTGATGCTCCACTTTCGATTTATGACACACCAAACAAGCATACACAAATTGGGTTATATCTCTTTTCATACCAAACCACCAAAATAACCTCTTCAAGTCTTGATACATATTTGTAGCCCCCGGATGAATACTCAATCTACTACGATGACTTTCCTCTAAAATTGCCTTTTTCAACTCCACATTGTCCATCACACAAATTCTGCCCCGAAACCACAACACACCAGAATTATCTACCAGGAAATCACTTTCAGGATCATTGCTCCCTGTAGACATCAAGTCAACCAACTTCACATCAAGTCGCTGATTCTCCTTAATAACATCCAGAAATTCATTATTCACCTTTAACATTCCAAGTCTAACACTCTCAAGTGTCATCTCACAAACCATACTCAAATCTCGGAACTGTTCAATTAGCTCTAACTCCTTCACCATCAATGCCGGCATATGCATTATCTTACAGCCCAAGGCATCATCTACCACATCAGCCTTTCCCGGATGATATCTCAAACTAAAGTCATAATCTTTCAGAAATTCCAACCATCTCCGTTGCCTCATTTTTAGTTCCTTCTGATCAAACAAGTACTTCAAACTTTTATGATCACTAAAAACTTCAAATCTTGATCCATACAAATAATTCCTCCATATTTTCAACACAAACACCACTGCCTCTACTTCTAGATCATGAGTAGGGTAATTCCTCTCATGAACCCTCAACTGCCTCGAAGCATAAGCTACCACCTTTCCATCTTGCATCAGAACTTCACCTAATCTCATCTTGGACACATCACAATACACAATGAAAGGTTCACTAGGACTTGGTAAAACCAACACTGGTGTCGTAGTCAATTTCTTTTTCAATTCCTCAAAGCTTTCCTCACAAGCTTTATCCCAAATAAATTTTTGACTTTTTCTAGTTAATTAAGTCAACGACAATGCCAAATTAGAAAATCCCTGAATGAATCTTCTATAATAACCTGCTAAACCCAGAAAACTTCGAATCTCCATTACTGTCTTCGGAGGTTCCCATTGCAACACAACACTTACCTTAGAAGGATCCACTGCTACACCATCACCAAAGATAACATGACCCAAGAAACTTACACTATCAAGCCAGAACTCAGACTTAGATAACTTAGCAAACAACTTGTTATCCTTCAACACCTACAACACAGTCCTCAAGTGTTCCTTATGGTCATCTTCCGTCTTAGAATAAATAAGAATATCATCAATAAATACTACAATAAACTGATCTAAATAAGAATGAAAGATACGGTTCATATACTCCATAAACACACCTGGCGCATTAGACACTCCGAAAGGAATCACATCATATTCATAATGTCCTTAACGAGTTCTAAATGCAGACTTCTGAATATCATCCCCTTTCACTCGAATCTGATGGTATCCTGACCTCAGATCGATCTTACTAAAAACACGCGCACCAATCAGCTGATCTATTAAGTCGTCGATTCTTGGAAGTGAATACTTATTCTTAATGGTCACCTTGTTCAACTAACGATAATCGATGCACAAACGCATACTACCATCCTTCTTTTTCACTATTAGTACTGGGTCTCCCCACGGTGACACACTTGGTCTAATAAACTTCTTATCCAATAACTCCCCAATCTGAGATTTTAACTCGGCTAGCTCTGCCGCAGACATCCTGTACGGTGCCATAGAAATATGCCTTGTTCCAGGAATAAGGTCAATAGGAAATTAAACCTCTCTCATTGGAGGTAATTCCATAATATCATCACGAAATACTTTTGGAAATTCATTCAAAATTGGTAGCTCACTAACTAATACCTTACTCTTAACAGACAACGATGCGAACAATGCAAACATCTTTGCTTCATCTTCCAACAAAGTCCTCAACTCTTTAGTAGATAAAGAATTAGCTAACGCTTCCTCTTCAGAAGTAAGGAACAACAACTTCTTCCTATAACAGTAAATATAAATCCGGTTGAATTCTAACCAGTTCATTCCCAAAATAATATCTATATTACCAAGTGGTAAACAAATCAGATCCATGTTGAAATCTCTATCAAAAATAGTTAACGGACACCTCAAACATACTAAAAACGTAACCACCGAACTGATAAACGAAGTTTCAACTTTCCTCCTCTGCTCTAGAGTAGACGGTACAATCACTAACCTCTTCACACAATCCATAGAAATAAACGAGTGTGTTGCACCCGTATCAATTATAGCTATCAAAGGAGTATTGTTACTAAAACAAGTACCTTTGATGGAACGCTCCTCGTTAGTAGACTGGGGCCCTACCAAGGCAAACACCTTCCCACTGGCTTCGTGAGTTTTCTTCGGCTTCTGACAAGTCGTGCTAATGTAACCCTGCTCACCACAATTAAAACAAGTAGGCATAGTAGCTCTGCAGTCAGCTACCACATGACATGTCCTCTCACACTTGAAGCACTTCTTCACTTCATTTTGACAAGTATTAGCACGATGGCCCGTGCTTCCATATCTGAAACACTTCACAGGGTTGTGTCATACCCTAAATTTTGACCAGAAATTTTCAAATTTTGCATTCATCTGACGCATTTTATTGCAGTATAGATTGTCAGTCATTTTCGCATTTTTTTTAGTCCAGTAATCATTAACCATTACTTTTTCTATTCATTTTATCATTTGAAATCATATAATTTATTCTTGTTCTAGAATTAATTGTTTTGGTTTAGGAATACAAAAATTAGATTAATATTAGATATTTTAAAATTAGTTTTATCTTTTATTTTGGTTCAAACTTAGATTTTATTTAGATTTAAGTCTAATTTCAATTTAAGTTTATTTAAAAAAAAATGTAATTTGATTTGATCTTGAAAATAGTTATTTTGATTTAACTTTATAATTTAGTTCTAAGTAATTTATTTATTTTTAATATTCCATTTAATTCATTTCCTAGATTGTTAGTTTATTTTATTAAGCCTAAAATTGTTAATTATAGTTTTAATCTTATTTTATTTAGCTTACTTCTTTTTATTTATTTTAAACTTTATATTTAGAAAATTGGGTTTATTAATTTATTTTAATTGTCTTAATTAATTTAAGTAAATTAGTTTTTAGGTTTGTTAATTTATAATTTTTGCTTTTTTTAATTTGTTGTCCTTGAATTATAAAAATGCTGTCAAACCATATCCCACACATCACACACCACCAAAATTCTGCACATTTCTTATAGGATCTGCAACAGGCCATCCTCAATCCAGCCTGTATTTTCACTAAAATGAAACCAAGTCAAACCTGCAAATATAAAGTGTCAAGCTGAATATAAAAAAAGGAAAAACAACATCAATAGCTATAATTATACATCAATTTAGACAAGAAAATACTGGCACAAAGGAATGGGGTTTCAAGGCAAACAGAAGAAACAAGTTTCAAAGAGAAAACCAACGGATAACAGGGGGTCGCTGGGGGGGAAATATAGGAAAAAAAACATCACAGGACATGGAAAAAAAACTCACTTCGGTGACTCCGGAAGAACGCATAAACTTAAAACAAAAAAACCCCCTTTACCTTCTAAAACACCCAAACACAAACTCTCCAACAGGACCAAACGCTCGCCATAATCTTTCATTAATTTCAAACCACAACTTTCAGAGTTTTCTCACAGAACAAAACACCAGCCGTGAACCCTTCTCCCACCTTCACACACAGCTTCTTCAACAACAAACCTTACAAATCAAACTGGACCACCATCACTAACCCACCAACGAAACCTCTGCCGCACACCTCATCTAGAATCACCGTAAAACCACCCATAACCGCAAAACAGCGAACCTCCATCCAACCTCATCTTCACCAAACCCTTTCGACGACCACTTTCTCCAACCTCCCCGGAGGAACCAAAACATACCCTTTCACAAAACTGAACCCTCCTCAAACCCGCCACCATCCCCAAATCAGAACCGCGAAAAGCCGAGACCATCCAAAACCTCAAACAACCACCATAACCCTTTAAACAGACCTCACCTCAAAGACCAAAACGAAAAAAGCCTGTAACGAAAAAGAAAACAGAACAAAAAGTCTTCCAAAGACGGACACCCATTTGCTCTCATCCCAAACACACTTCACTTTCTATCTCAATCTCAAATCTTGTACATCCATTGAGGTTTCAGTTTTTTGTTCCAAACCCAAATGGGTCTCTCAATGAACAATCACTCACAGTACAACTACAACGAAACTACAACAATCTTCCCTCATTCTTTCAAAAACGTTTTTCCTACCTTCATCTACATCACTTCCAACCCTCCATAACCTCCCTCATCAAACCACTTTCTGCAAACCGCAAAACGCAGTGAAAGAGATTGAGAGTAGTTTCAAAACCGCAACACAAGCAATCACAAAACCCCCTAAAACCGCGAATCAAATTTCTAACTCACCTCCATTTCACACAGACGAAGACGACGAAACCGACACACTCTTCTCTTCAAGGTCTCTCTCTTCCGACTCCCTGCTTCTCCAACCTCAACCCAGATTCGTCCAAACAAGAAACGTCAATCGCTCACCGAAACCCCAAAATCTGTGACAACACTTCATCAAATCGACGCACGGCGCTTCAAACTTAAACCGCGACAAGAACCACGTGGAAAAAAGGCCGCCGTCGCGTGAGAGGGATATGCCAGAGTCATCGTTGCTTTCACCGTCAGTGCTGAGATCAAGATGAGGCGGAGGCCGCTGTTAGAACGAAACCGAGAGTGAAAGGTTTGTTTTCGTTTAAAGTTGAGTTCCGGGATCGGTTCTCTGTGATGTGTCTCCTCACTCTGACTTTTATGAAGGGACGGTTTGATAAATGCATTTGTGTTACCCTTTGTTTGCATTTTGTTTTTTTTTCTTTTCTAAACTTAACCTTTGGTTATGCTTTATGTGGATTTTGGGCTAGGCCCGTTTGACTCCTCCCTTTTTTTTTAATTTGTATTGTTTTGTTTTTTTAATAAGGATTTGTTATGATTGTTGTGATGGGCTTCAAGCCCGATAAAATTCTATGCACACCACCAATTGTCACTAATTCATCCTCCTGTGCTATGATAACGTAGATTTGGGCTTTACACCTTAAGCCCACTGAATTTCTGTTTAAACTACCCAATTAATGCGGCTCACCTATCCCCTTTTTTTCTCATTTCGTTTATTTTTGGTTAAGTCTTATTTATAATTTTTGTTAAATTAATGTATTAGTTAGTTTAACTAAATTTTGGTAAGGGTTTAGAAATTATTTAGAGTTTGGATTTAAATTTTTGTAGCTTTAATTGTTGGCTTAGTTGTGCGATTCTTGAGGCGGGTTGTGACGATTAAAGGATCATCTTGCATTTTTGACGACTTGTTTTTGACAATTAGTTTTGTTGATTGTTAATTATGAGACCCGCTTTGAGCTCGATACTTTGATATGGTTTGACATTTCCTAATTGAGTTCTCTTGCACGTATTGAAGAGGCAACGGACCTTCTCCGTTAGGTATTTCTAAAATTCGATTTCTATTGCGCTTTATCTTAATCTGGATGCCACATTCGCGTTTGTTTGATTATCCGTATTTCACCCTCGTGTCTAAATCATAAAAACATTTAAAACTTTCAAACTAACTAATTTACGAAAGAATTGAACTCCGGAGTCTAGCACTCCATACGCTCTTGAGTGAATCACACCTGGGCTAGCCCCACGCGTTGTGGATTCATTCGCCCTTTCGTATTTAAAACACTCGACTTAATTAATCAATCAAATAATTCATCGCGCCTACATTTGCACACACGTAAGTCGGTCATTTGTGATCGCCGTCTGCACGACATTACGCGTCTTAATTCACAAATCAAATAACGAGTAATTGAACTCCGGAGTCTAGCACTCCGCACGTTCTTGAATTAAGTCACTTCTGGGCTAGCCCCACGCGATGTGGTTTATTCACCCTCTCGTTCCTAAAACACAGAAACATTTAAATAAATTATATGAAGAACTAAAAGGATTAGACAATTCATTCACTCTTTAGTATTCAAAACAATTCAACAATCTTAAAGGATTAGGCATGATTCATCTCCATAGGAAAGATGTTCCTCCTATCTCCACAAACACAAACAAAATCTTACAAACAACTTTTCTCAAAGGAAGAATGTGGCATTGCTTGTCGATACTCATATCCAAGTTTAAAGCTTCTTCCGATTTTTATTTATTCTCAAAGGAAGAATGTGGAATTGCTTGTCGATCATTATATCCAAGTTTAAAGCTTCTTCCGAGTTTATTTCTCAAAGAAAGAATGTAACATTGCTTGTCGATCCTTGTATCCAAGTTTAAAGCTTCTTTCGATTTCTCTTTCTCAAATGTTTGTGTTGGAATAGGCGGGATACCTCCCCTTAAAGATGACGACTTGTCTCTTTCTTTTCAAATACAATTTAAAACTTACCAACCAATACAAACTATTTTCCATAATTAATTAGCGAGTAACTGAACCCCGGAGTCTCGCATTCCGCACGTTCTTGAATGCAACCGCTCCTGGGCTAGCCCCACGCGACGTGGTTCATTCGCCCTCTCGTTTTAAAACACCCTTAACAAAGATCAAACATCTTTTCTCAAACGAACATTATTTAAATCTTTCCATCTCGCAAACAAGCTAGCGCTTCAGCCTCCTATCGCGAGCAGATAAGCCAACGCTTAGCAGTAGAATGCATTTTCGAACAATCGTTCAATTTAAAAAATCACAAACCGTAGTAGCACGAACTACGAAGCTCTGACTTTCCCATTGCACAAGGGAATACGTAGGCACGGGGATTTTAATCCTTCGTGAGCACAATAATAAAAACTTAATCATTTCTCCGTCACAATAACTTAACATTTCTCTGTAATAAATAATAATTTTCTTTTCCCTTTAATAAGCATTCTTAACAAAAAGAAGACAGTAAAATAAGTTAATATTTAAGTGCAAATTAGACTAAGAGGTTCCCGTTGAGTACAACGGACGTGAGGGGTGCCTAATACCTTCCCCTTGCGTAACTGACTCTCGAACTTAGATTAGTGGTTTCGTTGACCATTTCTTATCCAATTTAGGTTGTGTCTATATCTCTCTTTTCTTTAGTTAGAATAAATAGAATTAGGTGGAGACTCTGTTGTTTATTTTAGGATCGTATTTTTCGAGGTACGACAGGTTGGGATTCACTTCTCCCCCACTTGGCGTCTTGTCCACAATAGCTTTATGTTTACCCTTATCTGCCGGAGCACTATAAGGATTACCCTAAAACCTCGGCTTACCCTCCTTGTCATTCACAACTTTGTAATGAGAAATTATAGCTCTGTTGTTGTTATCATAAATCCTGCTCCTACTCACCAGCTCTGGATAATTCCTAATCTTATGGAAAGCAATGCCCTGTTTGATCTCAAGATCTAACCCATTCTCAAACTTCAGACCCTTTGAAGTCATACCATCTTTAGTGTTATAATATGCACAATACTGAACCAACTCCTCAAACTTCGCAGTGTACTCAGCCACAGTCATGTCACCATGCTTGAGCTCCAAAACCTCTACATCTCTAGCACTACGAATATCTTCTGGAAAATACTTCTCCAGAAACTCACCTCGAAACACTGCCTAAGTAACAACAGTTTCCAACCTTTGGCGACTGTTGTCCCACCAGACTTCAACTTTGCTCTCCAACATATGACTAACAATCTTCACCTTCTGGTCATCATTGCACCCCATGGTCCTGAAGATCTTCTCCACAGCCTTCAGCCATAGTTGTGCAGCCTCTGGATTTAGTATACCCCCTTCATACGTAGGCAGCTTGTTACTTCTAAACTGATCCAGATCACAAAACTCAGCATTCCCAGCAGTTGGACCAATGTTTCCAACGACTTGTGCCATGGCCTGCATAACAGCAGCAAGTGCGGCATCATTCCTTCTTGCCACCCTAATACAACATCCACTTCAGGTTAGAACACAACAACAACTCCTATTCTAAGGACAGACTCGACACGACATTTGGTCGGTTGGACCGACCTGCTTTGATACCAAATGTAACACCCCACTTTCCTAATTAATTAAAGTAACATTTTATATACAAAAATCAGAGTTTTTCAAAGTGGAATGCTACATCAATTGCAACAATAATCACCATATTAAGTTCTTTTTCTAAAATAGCGGAATAAAAATAACCATTTAATTCAACTCAGGCAATAAGCCGGTCTCAATAAAAGCTCCTCAATAATCTGGTATATATAAATAGATACATAACAAAGCAAAATAAAATAACAAATAAAAGTTCCCCATTCCCGTGTTACGTATTAGAACATCCTAGACTCAAACGAGCAACACGCCTCCATGCACACTCAAGTACCTGGATTATCTGTACTTCCAAAGAAGCATAGATACAAAAACAACAACAACAAAGGGGTGAGAAACAAATTCAAATGTAAATGGTACAAATAACATCTTTAAGGTAGTTTCTCACGCACAACAACAAATACAACAAGTTCGCTGATAACCCAACAACAACGGATCCAACAATAATCATGCAACAACAATCAACAATAATTATGCAATATGACTCAACACGACACAATGCATGTGGTACCAGGGCTTTGTTCATTCAATCAAATACATATAATCACATACACCCATCCGGCAATGATTATCTCAACACTCTCCATAACAGAGTACGAATGATCGTATTCGCCAATCTGACACAATCATCCCAACAATAATACAACCATGTATGTAAGACCATGAATTTGCATACAACGTATAACCACCATATTATACATCTACAAGATCCATCTGATCGATATATAACATAACACACAACCCAAGGGCAACAAGTCTCTTACAAATTTATTTACATATTCCCGATTAAACTAACAAGTTAGACCAATTAACATGCTCCGTTAACACTACTCAATAACAGATTATTACCACACGCCTATCCAACCTCTGCATCCCTGAAATAAGGAACTCATTCACACCTGTTATTTCTATCCTTTTACTGTTACTAATTTTTTCTTCTACTTTCTCATCACCAGCAATGTTTATTAACCCTCTGTCACTTAATTAACAAGTCCAATCCACTGTAATGAGTATCCCTTAGCTTAAATCCTGCTACTGGAAATGATCAATTCTCTCAGACACGGAAATAGAACCAAAACTAACAAGGTTCATGCCTCAATCACATGTGACAGTCGTCACACTAAATGGGACGGTCATCCCAATGATGAGACAGGCGTCTGGCTTAAGGGACGGTCATCCCACAGCCAAACTGCGTCCTCTGTTTTACTCTTTCTTCCTTCGTTTCTGTAACTTCCTCACGATTTCATCTCCATCCAGTTTACCAAACTTAGGATTATTTCTACACCTATTTTACTCTCTTAATCATATCATTCTTTCATTCAAATTACTAATTCAATTTTATTATCTTTCTTTATGTTAGATTCACATACTGCAACAACAATAACAACAACAACTTGTATTACAGACTCATACAACAGAACAATCACACCAATATATCACATATAATCCACAAAATTAGACAAGCATAATTACCGATTCACAACAACAATCATACACTCAAGTATTCATCACAGATTCATCAAAACAACACATCAAAACAACATAAAATTCGATGAGGGAAGGAAACTCTCACTACCCCATCATGTTAAATCACCTATTTAGAATCCTTTCTCCCCCTTACCTCGAAATTGGACGAATTTCCTGCAAAAATCCTTCAAAGAATGATACCTTAGGTGTTCTTTCTCCTTCTGAGCTTCCTTGGTTCTTCACAAAATCCCACGATCAATTCTTCTCTAACTGTCTAATTGGTCTAGCTTCTCTATAAAACTCTCATCATCCAATTTTACCAAATTGCCCTTATTTTTAATTAAGCCCAATAATAATAATAATAGAAATAATGGTTAAATGTTATTATTATTATTATTATTATTATTATTATTATTATTCGCACACCGGCCAATACTAAACGCACCACAATTCTACCTGTCCCACTAGGACCCGACACCAAAACAACAAAACATACGCCTTAAACAAGGCCAACAAAGCAACAAAAATACCCGACAAATAAATATTAAAAATGAGGTGTTACAAAAACTGCTCAGAATCAATTGTTTCATTCTTCACCAAGATCTGACCTGCCATTTTCTTTGCTTTTTTCCTTTGAACAATAAACTTATCCCACCAGACATCAATAATACTCTTCCATCTAATAGCCACCATCTTAATGTGATTTTTCTCAGAGATGGCCATGATATCAAAGAATCTATCAATGTTGATATGTCAATATAGAAAACCCATCTACTCCCTTCATTCCTTAGAATAATAGAATATCAACCTTCATTTGAAAATCATTATTATGTCAATTTCCATGACCAGTTACCTCTTTCTTGTAGGGTTCTTTTTCTTCAGAACTTGAATGTTCACTATGAGTTGTCACTTCTATATTATATAGAGCGGGAGCCTTCGTATCAGTTTGAGGAAGAACCCTCATATCATTTTGAGCTACAGAGTCAATATCATTAACAATGCCAACATCTGGCTCCACATCATGATGTCTGGCCCATCCAACTCTACCTCTTCTACCTTGGAAAATATGGGATGCATGAGACTTCTTAATCCTCATACAGCGTGACAAAAAAGGAAAAGAAAAAATTATATACCTTAAAATTAAAATGTGAAAAGGGTCTTATAAAAAGGAAAATAAAAATCTCATAAAAATCTTATTATTAAGGATGGGGTAGTATTACCTAGCATGTATGATCCAATAAATAAAAAAGTAAATGGTAAAAGCATGAAAATTGTTATGACCAACAATATGTCTAAGCATTTGGATACACATCTATGAACATTTATAAGTTTTTCAAACTATTTAGAATTTCACATAATCTAATTACACACTCTCACATAATCTAATTACATACTCTCACATTGACTCATTCTACTCACAAGATGAAAAAACTAAAACTATTTATTAGAATAATACATATTAAACTCTTAATTATATATTTCAAACTAATACTCACCTAAACTTGTAAGTACTAGAGTTTGTGCAACGACTTTTGTGCAGGAAAAAGAAATTCAAAATCAAATAATAATAGAAAGAGATTAACTTATACATATTAATTAATGTATACATATTAATCAATGTAATAATATTATCATGAAACATTGCATTTTGATCTAATTAATCTTGTAAATGTATTAGAAGTAGTATTCAAAGTAATAATAAATGACACAATTAAAAAATATTAATCAATTTTTAATTAAAAAGTGAGAATGTTATTCATTTTAAAATAAATTTTATTTGTTAAAATGACAATCATTCTAAAATAGGGGGCATATTTTTCTAAGACTTTGTAGAATCCTACTAAATATGAGGCTTTCCTCCAGGTAGACATTATAGGAGACTTCAAATATAATGTAATTTTCATTAGTTTTTTTCCTAATATATAAAGGTTGCAACAATAATAACCATTTCTTCACTATATTATTTTAAACATAGAATAAATTAATTCTTCACCCGAATAAATACTTCGGTCAATAACAATACTTAAATACACAAACATAATCAGATAGTAGTTCATTTCAAACAAAAAAAAAACTACCCAAGATTCAAGGGTAAAATCTCTAACAACATAAAATGTTACAGGAAAGTAATGCAAGGGAAAATACTCTAATAGCCAAGAGGGGCACTCAAAGCAACTTTAGATTCTACAATATCTTTCTCTTGCTGAATGATACTCTCCAATTTAGCTTCAGAGGAGTTCAATTGTTGCTTAAGTTCTTCCACATTTTGAGTTAAAATGCATATCTTGAAACGCACCACTTCAACATCCTTAGATATTTGTTTCTTTGAATCCAATACTTTTTGCAATTCATCTTGAGAAAATTGTAAATCAGGACATAAAGCGCGTTTTTCAACACCGTCCAACCAATCTTTATCAAAATCACATTTGCGCACATCATGTAATAACTCGACAAATTTAGAGTGACTTGAACCTAATACATCCAACACACTATGGGTTTGGAGGAATTTCAATAGCTCAGCTAGGCAATTGTATGCATAGCCCTTGTATCTGTTACTAAGTGAAGTGTCCGTTAAAAGAATTGAAGGATGCTTAACAAGAAAATCAGTCAAAAACAACAAGTTCTGATTATCCAAATGCTTCGTGGAAACTAGTTCCCCGAGCTCCCGCGTGACATGATAAGGGGAACTTAAATCTTCCACTTTTTGAGAAGGGTTCCCTAATAATGAAGAAAATAACATTTAGGACAAAAGAGAACAAAAAATCATTAAAAATAAAATTAAGGGAAAGAAAATACCTTCAAAATGTATTGGAGGAGTCTGAAATGCAAGAGGCAAAGGAAAATTATCTTTAGGAGAGAGCTTAGATTTTAAAACAGGAAATTCATCACCCTTAGGAAACTCTTCTTCCACATTTGAGCATACTTTCATGATGGTGTCTTCGTTTAGAGAAACTTAACAAGATGTTGGAAGGAAGAGAGTTCAACTTCAAAATCAAAAGGGTAATAAGATAAGATAAGAAAATAAAATTGTTCTAAATAGTCATTACCTTGATCATAATTAATCTTAGTAGTTTCTAGAGAATCTCTAACACCAACATCTTGTTCCTAAACATATTCATATAAACAAATGATATTATCAATATCCAAAATATAAGTATTTGTAAGATTAACCTCACTAAATTAATCGATATATATATATATATATATATATATATATATATATATATATATATATATATATATATATATATATATATATATATATATATATAAAATCTATTTTTGAAGAGCCTAACATTTATTATAGAGAGAATAAAAAAATCAAACTTTCGTAACTCATGTATTAAGAAATAATTTCTCCAAGTAGATCTTGTTGGTTTATCAAACTTTTTTGGCTCGTTGGTTGTTTTTTTTTTAACTCATGTATTAAGAAATAATGCATTAGTGATATAAACTAATAATTAGTAACTTTCGTTATAAGTAAGACCCTAAATTATTGAATCAGTATTATGCATGAAAATATAAAAGGGAATTTAACATGGTTTGCACATTTTGGTCTGAAATATTCCAAATTTGAAGCATACCAATGATATAATTAATATCCAAAAGATTAGTATTTGTAAGATTAGTCTTACTAAACTTATCGATATATATTATAGTTTGGAATACCCTAACTTTTAACTTTTGTTATAGATAGAAAAAAAAAGAATAAACAAAAAAAAATCAATATTTGAAAGCATTAAAAGTTTGATTAAATTTTATAAACTCATACTCACTTGTGATGAACTAGCTAACTCTAAATGAGTTGAGGGTGTTATTGACTTGGCATTTGTTAATGCAGATCCTTCTTCAACATCCTACATAAAATTAAAACAGGTTTAAGTTGGTAGTATAATTCAATTCCTATACTGAAAAAAATAAAAAATTTATGAGAGATGCATTCAGTTTAAGAATTAAGTTGTAGTAAATTTTTAAGAAGCACTTAAAATAAAGTCTATATAGTTTTTATTCTTTACATAAACAATTCGGTGACACTATATTATATTTCTTGCCTGAGAGATAGTATTGATTTCTCCAAATAGATCTTGTTGGTTTATCAAATCTCGTTGACTTGTTGATTGTTCCTTTTTCGACTCCTATATTAAGAACAGCGTATTAGTGATATAAACAAATAATTAATAACATCCATTACTAAGTAAGACCTTAAATTATTGAATGAGTGTTGTGCATAAGAATATCACAAGGAGTTCAAAAACACATGAAAATTGAATTTAAAATATAATCCACAAATGATAATTTTTTATTATATAAATATGCAAATTAAAATTGTACTTACAATTAAGCATATATTTTTCTTTGCAAGTAAACTATACATTTTAATCAATGACTAATTCTAATCATTTTTCAATTATAATTCACAATAAATTATTATCATATTAAAATTTAATACAAAATAATATTAATTAATTTATAAAAACACATCAGGCAAGATATAATATATTATAGTTTGAAAGACCCTAACTTTTAGCTTTTATTATAGAAAGAAAAAAACAATAAACAAAAGAATCAATGTTTGAAAGTATTAAAAGTTTGATTAAATTATGAAAACTCACACTCACTTGTGATGAACGGACGAACTCTAAATGAGTTGAGTTAGTTAATTTTTGGACATTTGTTAATGCGGTTCCTTCTTCAACACCCTGTAGAAAATAAAACATGTTTAAGTTTGTAGTATAAGTCAATTCCTACATTGAAAAGAGTAAAAAAGAAAACAAGAAATATAAGAGAGACACACTCTTAGTGTAGGAGTTAAGTCATAGTAAAATTTTAAGAAGTATTTGAACTAAAATCCATATATTTTTAGTTTTACATGCAAAATATTAGGTGATATTATATTACGTTACTTGCCTGAGAGGGTTTGATGGTAGTATTGATTTCTCCAAGTAGATTTTTTTGGCTTATCAAACCTTGTTGGCTCGTTGGTTGTTTTTTTTCCAACTCCTGAATTAAAAACAAATGCATTAGTGATATAAACTAATAATTAATAACTTTCGTTATAAGTAAGATTTTAAATTATTGAATCAATATTATGCATGGTAATATCAAAGGAATTTAACATGGTCTGGAAAATTTGGTTGGTAATACTCCAAATCAGAAACATACCAATGATATTATTAATATCCAAAAGATTAATATTTGTTAGATTAGTCTTACTAAACTTATCGATATATATTATAGTTTGGAACACCCTAACTTTTAACTTTTATTATAGATAGAAAAAAAAAGAATAAACAAAAAAATCAATGTTTGAAAGTATTAAAAGATTGGTTAAATTTTGTAAACTCATACTCACTTGTGATGAACTACTGGCTAACTCTAAATGAGTTGAGGGTGTTATTGACTGGGCATTTGTTAATGCATATCCTTCTTCAACATCCTACATAAAATTAAAACAGGTTTAAGTTGGTTATAATTCAATTTCTACATTGAAAAGAATAAAAAAGAAACTAAAAAATTTATGTGAAATGCATTCAGTTTAGGACTTAAGTTGTAGTAAATTTTTAAGAAGCACTTAAAATAAAATCTATATAGTTTTTATTAACTATACATAAACAATTTGTTGATACTATATTACATTTACCTGAGAGGTAGTATTGATTTCTCCAAATAGATCTGATTGGTTTATCAAATCTCGTTGAATTGTTGATTGTTCTTTTTCCAACTCCTATTTTAAGAACAAATATATTAGTGATATAAACAAATATTTAATAACATCCATTACAGACCTTAAATTATTGAACGAGTGTTATACAAAAGAATATCACAAGGAATTCAAAAACACATGAAAATTGAATTTAAAATATAATCCACAAACGATAAATTTTAATTATATAAATATACAAATTAAAATCCTAGTTGTCTCTTTCATCTTACAAGCATATATTTTTATTTTATATAAACTATATATTTTTATCTATGACTAATTCTAATCATTTTAAATTATAATTCTCAATAAATTATTATAATATTAATTTTTTTATCATATTTAATTTAAAAAATTCAACTTAATTAAAATGTAATACAAAATAAATTTAATTAATTTATAAAAACGCATCGTGCAGGCAAGATATAATATATTATAATTTGAAAGACCCTAACTTTTAGCTTTTATTATAGACAGATAAAAAAACAATAAACAAAAGAATCAATGTTTTAAAATATTAAAAGTTTGATTAAATTATGAAAACTCACACTCACTTGTGATGAACGGGCGAACTCTAAATGGTTTGTGGAAGTTAATTTTTGGACATTTTTTAATGCAGTTCCTTCTTCAACACCCTGTATAAAATTAAAACATGCTTAAGTTGGTAGTATAATTGAGTTCCTACATTGAAAAGAGTAAAAAAGAAAACAAAAAATATAAGTTTAGGAGTTAAGTTATAGTAAAATTTTAAGAAGTACTTGAAGTAAAATCCATATATTTTAAGCTTTCCATGCATAATATTAGGTGATATTATATTACATTTCTTGCCTGAGAGGGTTTGATGATAGTATTGATTTCTCCAATTAGATCTTGTTGGTTTATCAAACCTTGTTGGCTTGTTGGTTGTTCTTTTTCCAACTCCTGTATTCAAAACAAATGTATTAGTTATATAAAATTAATAATTAATAATTTTCGTTATAAGTAAGACCTTAAATTATCGAATCATTATGATGCATGGGAATATTAAAGGGGACTAATCATGGTCTGCCAAATTTGGTCGGTAATATTCTAAATTAAAAGCATATCAATGATATTATTAATATCCAAAATATTAGTATTTGTAAGATTAGTTTTACTAAACTTATCGATATATATTATAGTTTGGAACACCCTAACTTTTAACTTTTATTATAAAGAGAAAAAAACAAAAAAATCAATGTTTGAAAGCATTAAAATATTGATTTAATTCTGTAAACTCATACTCACTTGTGATGAATTGGCTAACTCTAAATGAGTTGAGAGTGTTATTGACTGGGCATTTGTGAATGCAGTTCCTTCTTCAACATCCTACATAAAATTAAAACAAGTTTAAGTTGATAGTATAATTCAATTCCTATATTGAAAAGATTAAAAAATAAAATAAAAAATTTATGAGAGATGCATTCAGTTTAGTAATTAAGTTGTAGTAAAATTTTTAGAAACACTTAAAATAAAATCTATATAGTATTTATTAAGTTTACATAAACAATTTGGTTATGTTTTCCTGATAGGTATTATAAATCTATCAAAGGGAATTTAACATAGTCTACAAATTTGGTCGGTAATATTCTTCTAAATCAGAAGTATATCAATGATATTATAATACTCGAAATATTACTATTTGTAAGATTAATCTCACTAAACTTATTGATATATATTATAGTTTGGAACAAGTTTGATTAAATTTTATACTCATACTCACTTGTGATGAACTGACTAACTCTAAATGAGTTGAGTGTGTTATTGATTGGGCATTTGTTAATGCAGATCCTTCTTCAACATCCTACATAAAATTAAAACAGATTTAAATTGGTAGTATTATTAATTCCTACATTGAAGAGTAAAAAGAAAATGAAATTTATGAGAGATGCATTTTGTTTAGTAACTAAGTTGTAATAATTTTTAAGAAGCACTTATATTACATTTCTTGTTTGAGAAGTAGTATTGATTTCTCCAAGTATATCTTGTTGGTTTATCAAATCTCGTTGACTCGTTGATTGTTCTTTTTCCAACTCCTATATTAAGAACAAACGTATTAGTGATATAAACTAATAACTAATAACATTTATTACTAAGTAAAACCTTAAATTATTGAATGAGTATTATGCATAAGAATATCACAGGAAATTCAACATGGTTTGCAAATCAGAAGCATTTAATTTATAACAATTTTAAATTCTGCCTCTAGTGTTTGTTTCAATTCTATATGCATAAAAAAACATGTTTTATTAGAAGATATTGTCATGGTGATTAATATTGACCTGTGAAGAAATAAAGTTGGGTCCTAATGCTTCTTCCACTTCAATCCCAACACCAACATCTTTTGTGGTTGCTGCACTTGGATCGAAACCAATTTCCTCGCTGCTAAGTTTTCCAAATAGATTCCAGAACTTGCGAAATGTTTCAAAATCTATAGAAAAATAATAGATTCAAATCATTAGATAATAACTCATAAACAAATTAAAACAAAAAATGTATACAATTGTTTTTTATTAAAAAATTGGGAAAAGTATTATTAATTAAAGTGACAGTAATGAGTATTTTCAAATTTCCATAGATTTAATGTCCATCCCTTTAGATTGTAAAGTGATATGTAATGTCATAATAGTTTTCATAACATTGTAGTAGTATACATACGACTATACAAACACTTTCATAACTTTTCAAAAATTATTATTCATTGCATGATATGTAATTTGTTATAACTATCATGTAATAACTATTTAAAATATAGTGTGTACCTATCTTAAGAGACTCAATGTCAGATTCCCATGAAGAACTTTTGGCAATAGTCAAAGTGAGTTTTTGACAATTTTGTACAAAACGATTTCTTGCCGTTTGAAATTGAATCCCTTGAGCATGGAAAAGGCTTGGTAGGTTGATAAGAACTACCACCTTTATATTTGGTATCTCAACTTCACTTTTAAATATTTCTTCTAGCTCATCTGCTTCACTTATCCATACAGCCTTTAACTCGGGAAGTTCTTTGCATATGGAGACTGGAAAGACAGATTTCAATTTCTGACACTTTTCTACAACAAGTATTTCTAGCTTTGGGAAGCATGTCCTTGGGGACAAGTTTTTATTCTGCGCGTCATCTATGAATATATGCTTCAACTCTTTGCATTCTTCTATTCTTATATCAACCAACTGTGGTGGGCATCTTGAAATGGAAGTGGTGAAAATTATTTCCAATATTTCACATCGCACTATATCTATTCTTGTAAGGTTTTGTAGGGCAAAAGAACTTTTGGGGCCCACAAAAAGGCACGTCATACAATGGAGATCTTGTACTATGAGTTGTTCTAAAGCAGTAAAATGCTCTATGCTCCCACTCAATTCCTACATGTAAGAACATCAAATGAATTAGAAATTAAAAGGGAAAATTATGTTAATTGTTATCCAGTGACCACTCAATACTTAGTTGTTATATTAAATAATAATTTGTCATTTATAAAAACATGAAAAATATTAATTTCTAATTGTCAATTCTTCCAAAAAAAAGATACATGGAAACAAAGATACCTTCATCATTGTATTGTCCAGAGATTCTGAATCAGAAGAAATAATGAAATCACCAATATTTTTGATAGCAAGCTGGGAGCATTCTCTGATGTGTAGATTTTTCAAAGGTGGAAATGTTAGGCAATATTGTTTGGGACACATGGCAACTAAACTTGGCAGCGTTATAAGATGAAGATTTTGCAATGTTGGAAGATGAATCTTAGTGTGGGTTTTGTAGTCATCAGTGTAGTTTCCCAATATGTATTCCAATTTTCTACAATCCCTTACTTCAAGTGTTGTCAATTTCGGGAAGACATTGCGAAAATCATTGCCACCACTATCATCATCTCTTGTGTCGACTATTATGTGCTTCAATTCATCACAGAAACTAATTTTCAAAGTTTCCAACAACATTCTTGGAGTAACAGAAAGGATAAACACAGATTTTATATTCGAAGAACCAGCCAACGTAATCTCTTTTACATTGCACATGAAGTATGGTTGTATACAATGGATTTGAGTGCGTTCCCATAGTCGAAGTAGGTGTGAATTTGATACCTGTAATGTAATTCCAATATAAAGGAATTAAAAATCAAACCAAATATTACTCATGTGTGCATACAACTTATTTAAAATCTAATAGGAGACTTCAAGTTTTGGATATTTAATATGTATAAATTATATCAATAGAAGATACAAGATACACATTAAAAATAGAACGTATCAAAACATAAGAAAAAAAGGTAAGAGTGTTACTGATGCTGGTGAATTGTTCTGCAATGGATCCACATGAACCGATGGGGATGGGATTTTAGTACTTGACATGCTCCCAAGTTTGTGTCTCTGGCTATTACCATGACAACATATACATCTCCAAGAAAAAATGTTGCCTTTGATAGCGTCCACTTGTGTTTGTACCTCGAAACCATCTCTAGAAGTGGAAGATGACTCATTCACGTGTGAAGACATGGAATGAGAATATTTTTGAAACATACCCGTGAATTTTGGTAAATACCAAAGATCTATTTTTTTCAGTGAATTGAACTCAACATGTTGGTATTGGCCAAATATATATTTCAGCTCATCACATCTTCTTATTTTTAGAGTTTCTAGTACTGGAAGGTCTAGAGAGGATACAGAAGGAAGTATTGATTCTAATAGGTGACATCTACTTATTTGAAGAACTTTAAGTTTTGGAAACATTGAGACATGACTCTTGTTATATTTATCACCGCCATCTATTTCTTCTCTTGATTCATCCTCTCCTCTTTCATCTATTATTATGTTTGTCAATCCCTCACAATCATTTATTTCCAAATTCTCTAGCACCAGATTCTGAGAAGTTAACAGTGGAGAGAGGTTAACCAACAATGGGCATCCTGTCACTGTCACAGTCTTTAGCTTGTAGAGATTTAACTTGCAATTAGACAATCTTGTTAGCCTTCCACACCTCTTTATTGTTAGATTCTCCAAATTCTTCAAAGAATCAAAAGGAAGAGAGCCTTTGAATAGTTCTTCCAAATTTTCCATGTCATCCAGTTCTAAAACAACCAACTTGGACAATACATTTGAAACTTGAGAAGAAGTAGTGTCAATGAGACATTGTAACTCTGAAATGTTGCTCAAACGAAGCTCAACAAGATTTTCCATTCCTTGATCTATAGGAACAATCTCAGGCATGAGATTTCTCCATCCCTCCTTAACTCCCTCTAGATAAAGACCCTCTGTTGTTTGCATGCAATATTCAAATGTTTCTTTTGAAAAAAAACATGCATCATCATCATCTACCTTAAAAGACACATATTTTGATACTGTCTCATCAATAGGACTCCACCCTTTACGGATATGATACCTTTGCAACTGGGGTAAGGTTATTTCTTGACAAAAGTCATTAAAACTATCTATGAAGTACAACTCTTCAAGTTTTACGCAGCTTTTAATAACCTTGAATGGATCCTCCTTTCTAATTTCACATTCTTCCAAGTTTAATAATTTAAACTTCCCCAACTTTTCAATTTCCTTTGGCAATTCATTGATTTTGCATTCAACCAAATCAAGAGTCTCAAGACTTTGCAGATTTCCCAAAACAGAGATGTCACCTAAATCAATTCCATCAAACAATATAGATCGAATATTTTTCAATGAGGGAATTGAATCCGGTAATAACAGGGGTCGTTTGTCATGGCCTGAAAAGTACAAAACTCGAAGCTTGCCAACATTTTCAAAGAAATAATTTGGAACTTCCATACATTCACTGTCTTCATCTCTTTGCATGTCAACAATTAGAGTCTCCAGTTTGGAACCATCATACTTACAGGAAAACAAATCCATGCCTTTTGCTTCACAAAATAAATATTTAATATTTATTTCCCTTTGAAATGATGATTTTTCAACTTTGTTCGACAAATTTACACTTCGAATCTCTTTGTATGCTATCCAATGAGCCGCTTCACGAACCAGATCATGCATTTTGACATGTTCTTCATCGACCTCCGTCAATAAACATGAGTCTAAGAGTTCATTTTTAATAGAAACTACTTTGTCTCGAGCATCGTTGTAGTTGTCATAAGCTTCCCCAAAAAGGCCTATTCCAATGCCAAGTCTAGTTAGAATTTCAATAGGGATTTCTTTATCTTCTGGGAATAAAGAAGATAAGAGGAACAATCCCTTAGCTTTTTCGTCCTTCAGATAATCATAGCTAAACTGCAAACATTTATAAACTCCAACATTTTCTTCATCAACATCGTCCATTGCCACATGTTTCTTCAAGGATTTTAAGGTAACATCCCACTGACACTTACGATCTTGTTGGCCCTTCAAACTGCTGGCAATCACTTTAATTGCAACCGGTAATCGTTTGCATTCCTTAGAGATTTTACGTCCCTTAGTGATCAAACTTTTTGAAAAACTATCGGTTATACCAGCATACATTTTGAACATGGTCCATGCATCTTCTTCGGATAAGAGCTCCAATTCAATCATCTTATTACAATCCATTTTATGCAATATTCGTTTACTCCGTGTGGTTATAAGAACTCTGCAACCTTTGAGATTGTCACTTTTTGGAATTCCTATTAGATCAAAATCAAGAAGTGGGCCTTGGTCCCACACATCATCCACTATTAGAAGAACTTTCTCACCATTTGTTAATCTGCTCCATACTTTTCCGGGTCGGTCTGAGTCATTACAATCCTTCAATTCCAATCCTAAAGGACCAGCAATATCATCTTGGATTTTTTTTGTATCAGGAGTAAAAGAAACTGTTGTAACGATTACATGAGCGAATTGTCCAGATAGCTTTAATTCTTTACCCACTTGTTTAGCCAATGTAGTTTTTCCGGTGCCCCCCATACCTTGCAATACGACCATATAGTTGTTTTCATCTTTGAGTGCATCTACAAGTTCTTTGTATTTCGACTCTCTACTTTGAAAAGAAATGTAATCTTTCGATGAAAAACGTTCAACATCTGGAGGAGGGCGAGGGAGTTCAATATTTTCAAATTTCTCTGCCTGCTTTATTAATTGTTTCATCTCCTCTATGTTATTTGCCAACTCCTTACCCTTTTTATACCGCCATATGCAATCAGGACATAATCCAAAAAAACATGTTTGTTTTGTTTTGATGTCTTCTTGAATGAGTTTATCAGCTTTCTCTTTCCAAAAATGAACTTTAGCTAGAATATCATTATCTCTTCCTGCTGCCACTTTAGCACGTTGCTCCAATGTTTTTATTTCAGCTTCCAGCCCAAGCTTTTCTTGTTTGAAATCATTAGCAATGCATGTGAAGCAAAATGCATGACGTAATTCTGCTAGTCCCTTATCTATCAATTTCTCCATACATATCTTCCCCAATTCAGTTAAGCAATATTCCATCTATATAATTTCAATAGATCAAAGTTAGCCATAAATGTTCAACAAAGCTTCCATGTAGACTTTAAGTTCTGCACGCAATAAATAGAGAATGTGTTTTTTACCTTGCTTTCCAACAGATTTAAAAATAAGTTATGTGAGCAGTGTCCGTGCTTTCCAACATGCTTACGTCTTGTGAACAATCATTTTCAATTCACCAATCTGCAGAAAGAACAAAGTAATGTTCAAAGCTATTGAAATTCTGCAGCAGAGAATAAACATTTCTAGGTTCAACCAAAAAAATAGGATGAGTCGGAGTCAACTAATAGTAAATGCAATTACTCATTAAAAACTGGAAGAAAAAACATAAACAGAATATAAGCAACCAACCATGTTTTTTTTATCTTGTTTTCCAACAGAATCATGAATAACCACTGTCAGACATGCTCAAGTCCTGTAACCAATCTTCTTCTTTTTTGAATCTGTAGTAACAAGCATCAAGACAAAAAATGTCACATGTAATACAAAGTCAACATAAACATTTTTTTTCATAAACTAATAAAATCATATTCACTAACATAGATATGATTAAACCCATAATAAATGAGAAATTTTTATCTATCCATCACAAAAATTAAAAAATTACGTAAATTGCATCAAAAATGTATAAAATAAATAAATAATTAAATGATTAATTGGAGGGACAATATGTATGAGCTTGATTGGATATATGGTAGTGAGGTTTTGTTTTTGAAAGTCTATTTCAAAACCATAATAACTATTTGAAAGAAAAAACTGTAGTTGGTTTTATTTTTACAAAATTTTAAAAAAGTTTTCCACTTAAATTTAAAACCAAACAATGGTTTTTAAATTCCTATTTTTGTTTTATAGTTAAGTCTACACTATCCATGATTGCCTATCATTACTGGAACCACTATTATGACTGTCATGGACCACTTCCCAACGCTGCTAAACACCAGTCCAACCATCTTTAGCCACCACTCTGACTACTATTTTGATCATATATAATCGATCAGGGAGCAAACCTGATTAGAGTTTCCTTTTTTGACTTTGTCTAACCGATTATTTCTAATCGATTCGAGAGCAACCAAACTCATTGGTTGTTGCCTTTTTTAGATGATTTTTCTCTAAATAAAGGAGTGTTTTGCTCACTTCTAAAGTAAAAAATTTCCAAACTATTTAGTCTCATATCCCACTTGCTCTCTTCTTCTAAAAATAAGTTTTATTCACTAGAAATTGTCTTAGTAGTAAAAGAAAGAAAAATCTTAGAATTGTATATTTATGTTGTTGTGTTGAATTTGTTTGTTCAAGAGCTTAGTTCTCCAGTTCATTGGTAATTGACTTGAAGGTTGCAAGTTAAACCTGTAAATATCATGGTGTAAAGAAGGTTGTTATGTCAAACCTGTGTGAAAGCTCAAGTTATTGATAGTAGAAATCTCAAGAAAATACTCTTGTGGACTTGCGTAGGTCGTGTGGTTTAAGGCCAACAAAGAACTAAAACTAAGCCTTATTCCAGTAGGTGGGGTCGACTACATAGATCAATTGTTTCCATAATGTTCTATCAAGGACCATGCTTCTATCCAAATTATTAATCTTGAGATCATTCTTAATAACTTCTCTTCTCGTCTTTCTAGGGCCTCCCCTTCTTCAAAACTTTTACCTCTCAATCTAGTATACTCTCCTCACTACAGAAACTACGGGTTTTCTCTTTACATGCCCAAATCACCTATGTCTATTTTCCACCATCTTTTCTACTATAGGCACTACCTAGACACTACCTCTAATATTTTCATTTATAATTTTATCCTGTTGATTCTTACCACACATCCACCTTAACATTCTCATCTCTACTACATTTACTTTATTCTCGTGTTGATTTTTATCCTCCCAACATTTTATCCCGTACAAAAATACAGGTCTTACTGCAATCTAATAACATTTCTTTCATCTTGAGCGATACTTTTGCATTACATAAAAAACCTAGTGCATTTCTCCATTTCAACCAACCAACTTGAATTTGATGGTTTACGTCCCCTTCTATTTCTCCATCATTTTGTATCATGGACCTAAGATATTTAAATCGTGTTACTTCAAGGATAATATGGTCTCTAACTTTCACATCTAGGTTAAAAACACTTCTTTTTTAAAACTTACATTCCACATACTTCGTCTTACTTCTGCTTAGGAGAATTCCATGTGTTTTTAAAGCTCGTCTCCAAGTTTTCAACCTCGTTTAAATCCTCCTTCGACTCTCCAAGACGTATTATATCATCTGCAAATAGCATGCATCTCGATGCTAGCTTTTGGATGTGTTCCATGAATACATAAAAAATTTAGGTAAAAAGGTAGGGGCTTAGGGTTGAACCTTGATGCAAACCAATTGTAATAGGAAAATCATTTGTCTCTCCACCTCGTGTTTGAACACTGGTTGACACACCTTTATACATATCTTGGATAACTCAAATATATGCATGTATTTCCCCTTTCTTCTATAAGGATTTCCACAAAATATCTCTAGGCACTCTATCATAGACCTTCTCCAAGTCAATAAAAAATAAGTGCAGGTATAATTGGTTCATCCAATACTGCTCCATCACACATCATAATAGATAAATCGCTTCCACAGTCAACCTTCCCAGTATGAAACCAAATTGATTCTTGGTGACTTGAGTCTCTTTTCTTAATCTCCATTCAATCACTTGTTTCCATAACTTCATGGTATGACTCATAAGTTTAATCCCGTTATAATTTTCATAATTTTGTACATCTCCCTTGTCATTATAGATTGGAACTAAAGTACTTCTTTTCCATTCATATGACATGCCTTTTGACCTCATAATTTCATTAGAGTGTGGTTAGCCACTCAATACATGTATCTACAAGAAATTTCCACACTTAAATAGGTATGATGTATGTCTCAACCGCCTTACTGTTAGTCATTCTTTTCAACGCTTTTTTTTGTTGAAAATAGATGAATAGAATAAGAGTATATTTATACTCTGCAAATGACGGCTACAAAGTTGTAAGGAAGAATTACAATTCATGACATCTACCACTAGTCTATTTATGCACAGAAAACTAGGGTCACATAAGCAACATACTAAAATATTAAATTATCCTCTAACAAAACTTAGTCAATAATTTTTGTAAAATATAAATTATTTCTAACACCATCCCTTAATTTATATTTACCTAACACTGACAACACAAATTCCATACCTTAAGTAAAGAAATTAATCGGTCTTGATAGCATTTGTCAGAACATCTGCCAACTGCTTTTTGGTGCTACGGTGTACAACTTCTAGCACTACATTCTTAACCTGATTTCTCAGAAAGTGATACTTAGTCTCAATATGCTTACTTGCACTATTGGGTTTCTGGCAAGATTGATTGCAGACTCGTTATCAATCATCAGCTTCAGAGGCTTGTTAACTTTGATCTTCAGATCCTACACTAAGTTCAGAATCCACATAGCTTGACATGTAGTCACAATGCCTGCTATATATTCAGCTTCACAAGTCTTCAGCGCACCAATAGGTTGTTTCTTGGAACACCAAGAAACAGGACCTCCCAGAAACTTAAACAAGTATCCCAGAAGTACTTTTTCTGTCAACTCTGTCTCTACACCAATAAGAATCTGAATAATTCAGAAATTTTGATTCAATCTTTCTTCTAGAAGGGAATAACACTCCATACTTCAGAGTTTCCTTAATGTACCTCAAAATTTTGACAGCAACTTGGTAATGGGACCACTTAGGTTTACTCATGAACCTACTAACCATTCCAACTGCATAACAGATATCAGGTATGACATTACACAGATACCTCAAAGGACTAACCAATAGTTTGAAGGTTGAGCATCCACATCCTCACCATTAGAATCAGAATCTAGTTTCTGATTTGTACCTGAAGGTGTGATAGCAACCTTACAATTTTGCAGCTTTAATCTCTTTAAAAGCTCAAGTTCATATTTCAGTTGATGCAAAATGATACCCTTCTCAGAGTATATAAACTCCATCCCTAGATAACATGTCCTTTTTCCGAGATCAGTCATTTCAAACTCATTCATTAGCAGCTTTTTGAATTTAGTTATCTCTTGTTCAGAACTCTCTATCAGCAGTATGTCATCAACATACAAACACAACATAATCATATTGCCTTCAGAAGTATGTTGAACATAAACATTGTACTTCATCTCACATTTTTGAAGGTTACAAATCTTTATGTAATTTGTACACCATCCCTTCCTGATTCTTTATAACAAATCCAGAAGGTTGTGACAAGTAAACCTCTTTTTGTAATGGACCATTTAGAAATGCAGATTTCACATCTAAATGCATTAGAGGCCAATACCTTTTAGAAGTTATTGGAATCACCAATCTGATTATTTCATGTCTCGCTAGAGGTGCAAACACTTCAAAATAATCCAACCTAGGTTTCTGCATAAATCCTCTTGCTACTAACATCGATTTGTGTTTTCCAATTAATCCATTTGGCTTTAGATTATGCTTAAAACCCATCAGACGTGATGACTTTCTTGTCCTTCCGAATTTCTATCATCTTCTAAGTCTTGATCCTATATATGACATCAAGTTCTTCTTTCATGGCCTTCAACCAGACTCTCTACTCAAGAGCCTCTTTTGTGCTAACGGGTTTAGAGTCTACTAACATGGCACACTGAATAACTTCTCCTTCAGAATCTACTTCAGTGTCTTGTAGCATTTCAAACTTCGCAAAACTTCTCGAAATGTTTCTGATTCTATATGGCCTCTAACCTTGTTCAGAATCTCCTCCGGATGTGTGAACTCTAAATGTTATATCTTCAGAAGCTTCTCCTTCAAAAGCTCTTGCTTCAGAAGTTTTACCTTCTCCAGAACCTTGACCACCTTCAGAGTCTGCAATATCCCAGAATATGAATCACCATCAGAATCCTGATTAGAATCATCTTCACATTAGGAGTCTCCTCCAGCTTCAGAATCACCATCAGAGTCTGGATCATAATTGTATTCACCTTCTGAGTCTCGTCATTAACATCATATTAGTTGATTCCCAATCACGCGCAGTATTATTTCCTCTCATGGTTCCGGTATTATTGACTCATAAATATCATTACTCTTAAGTCATCTTAAACGTATCACAACGCACCAGATAAAACACATTCTAATTAATCACAAATCAATACCGAAGTAGTAGTCAACTTCTTTAATCACACGAATTCTCTTCACATGCAACTTCTCACACATAAGCTCGATCTTTACGAGTTAACCAATTTAATGGTAACAACCCTTAGAAAACTCCTTAATTATTTCTTTGGTAGCAACCATCTAAACCAATAATATTCAAATTTCAAACGCAGAATTCTGAGTTCTCACTGCAACACCACATCAACCTTAGAAGAGTTCACAACAATCTCAACACTAGAAATTTATAGTCCAAGAAAGCTCACTTCCTTCGATTAGAATCCTCACCTCAACCACCATTTGCATTCCATTAGCCAAATTCCATATCGTTAACCATCACCCTCAATACCATCATAATAATATCAATATCATTCGTATTACTGATAAATTTGTCTTACCATGTTAGTTCCATAATGTTGTGATTCCTCAAAAGAACATATACCTCAATACTTTTTACTGACATAAAAGTAACACGAAAATTTTTCTCATATCACTTTCAGTTTAGAATGTCCAATGGTTTGCATCATTATCGCAAGCTTCTGATGCTTGATTCCAATAAGTCGTCTTCACATAATACACATCAAGCTTCAGCTGCATCATTATTTTCACTTAATCCGCACAATGGGATTAAGGTCAATACTGGACTATAGCGTCCTTAAACACCTTCATGGGATTCATCTCAACTCAACTTCACTGGGCATTCGTCCTAACATATGTTATGAATGCAAGATGCGTATAACACATAAGACACGACCACAACTAGTCATAACGCATCAACACTCGTCATTCATCACCATATATCTCATAAGCATTTTAATCATCATAATCATCATATTCTCTTCTTTATATCTCATATAAACGCATCATAATTAACACATCGTCATTCGTCAAAATAGACACTAGGCAACTCACATTAAGACATTGTCTTATCACTGATGACCGGTCATCGTTGCGTCAACATTCATAACTGATGACCTAGTATTCTTTGCATCATTATTTTCACTTAATCCACACAATGGGATTAAGGCCATTACTGGACCATAGCGTCTGTAAACACCTTCATGGGATTCATCTCAACTCAACTTCACTGGGCATTCGTCCTAACATATGTCTGAATGCAAGATGCGTATAACACATAAGACACGACCACAACTAGTCATAACGCATCAACACTCGTCATTCATCACCATATATCTCATAAGCATTTTAATCATCATAATCATCATATTCTCTTCTTTATATCTCATATAAACGCATCATAATTAACACATCGTCATTCGTCAAAATAGACACTAGGCAACTCACATTAAGACATTGTCTTATCACTGATGACCGGTCATCGTTGCGTCAACATTCATAACTGATGACCTAGTATTCTTTGCATCATTATTTTCACTTAATCCACACAATGGGATTAAGGCCATTACTGGACCATAGCGTCTGTAAACACCTTCATGGGATTCATCTCAACTCAACTTCACTGGGCATTCGTCCTAACATATGTCTGAATGCAAGATGCGTATAACACATAAGACACGACCACGGCTAGTCAAAACGCATCAACATTCGTCATTCATCATAATATATCTCATAAGCATTTTAATCATCATAATCATCATATTCTCTTCTTTATATCTCATATAAACATATCATAATTAACACATCGTCATTTGTCAAAATAGATACTAGGAAACTCATACTTTCATCTTATTATCAAATTTTGTTAAGTGAATTTCTCTATTGTATTCTTATGATTCAGGATTGTTGGACACAAGGTTTTGTGTTGTTAAGAAGATTGTTCTTCAACACATTGTTTGTATAGTTGTTAGAAAGTAGGCTTCACCAGGTTTTGGTGTGATATGCTTGTACATTTCTAAAACTATAATAAAATCTCTTACGAGTCGTAAGGGGACTGGAGTACTCTCGATCTGTGAGGGGAATCAATATAAATTCCTGGTGTCTTTTACCTTTCCGCATTTACTACTTTCATAACTTAGAACCTTAGAGAAAAAAATTCAACCACCGATAAAATTCCGGAAAAATTATCTAAGACCTAATTCAACCCCCCCCCCCTCTTTGGGTCTTTTTGAACTTACATTTTTAATAAATACTTGATAACTCCTCGACACACTTATACATCCCATAAACCAGAAATTCCTCAAAATCATCACATTATCATCACCAAATCTTCACCGAAAATCAAACACTTCACCTTGACTCCTATAACTCATATAATCACACTAAATTAATTAAATAAATAATTAATCTAGAAATCAGGATGTTACAGATATTACCTTTAGGTTCTTACTATTTTTTTTTTGGGATTTTTTATTGCCTTTATTGGATTTTTGAAATTTCCGGTAAAAAATCAATGATTTATGAAATTAATTTGAAGAAATAGCAAAATTTTTGATAAAATTTTATACTACCAGAAATGTCAAAATTTCATGTAAACTACCACCCTTTTAAAAAAAATTGATAAAAAATTCATATCGAAAATTTTAAAATAAACCACTGGAAATTTGGACAATTACCGAATATTTTGAATAAACTACCGAAAATTTCTTTCGCACTTTTGAATCAAATTTATCCATGGGTAGTTTGGGAATTATGAAAATATATGGGGGTGTCAAGTTTAATTATGCGATGGCAAGTTAAATGCTCCTTCTTAACTGCATGAACTATTGGATCCACACCCATCGCAAGACATCACACAAACCTCCCTCTTAACTGCACGTGCTAAATTCATCAAACGTATGTGTGCACCAGCCTAACTTTCCTTAAGCTTCCAACGTGACCTATGATATCATCACACGATCCATGAAGAAAATAGCCAAAGTATTGTACATTTGGAAACTAGGGAACTTCAACCCCTAAACATTAAAGCCCTTTGATGTAATCCTCATTATCTTCTTCTTGATGCAACTATACTAATTGTTCAAACTCATCACCTTATCTGATAGCTCCATACTTGTCCAGTATTAGAGATATATTCACCATGCTGTAAAAAATTTAGCTAAGTAAAATTGTAACTTTGTTTTGTATCTAATTCAGTTAGGTAGTTACAGTTAGTTTTGTGTTTCCTTGTGCCAGCTCAGCAAGGTGATAGAAGTGTATATAATATCAACACATGTGTAATATTGTGATAAGTCAATATACAGATTCTCCTTCATCTTCTTTTCATCATCACCTTCGTTCATTGAGCTTCAACCTCACAGAGTGAGGATTCTACTTTGAGCTTCACCATTCTAAACAAAGTGAAACCATGAAAGAAAGCTTCTCTTCTAACATGGTATCATTCGCCTAAACGATCTTCCGCGCTTCCTCCCTCCTCTCAAAGCGCACTCTTTGATTCTGGTTTTTTCACCATTTCTTGCTTGAATCGTGGTATTATCAAGAACCTGCATAAGTTCATCCATGGCATCCGAAGAGAATCGTGAATCAGGGGTGAGGGATTTTGCGTCTTCGCAAGGTTTTTCAGATGCCTTCTCTGCACCAAAATCTGCGAAAGCTTTCGGCCCCAAACTTTCCATCAAACTCCAATAGAACAATTACCTGTTATGGAATCAGCAAGTTGAAGGAGTGATTCTTTCTCAGAAGTTGCACAAACTTGTGGTGAATCCGTAAATTCTGCAGAAGTTCAAAACGGATCAAGATTGCATTCAAGGTATTATATCTGAGGAGTACGAGTCTTGGATCGTGTAAGATCAAGCTCTGTTCATTTGGTTACTCTCAACAATCTCAGAATTTGTTCTACCACGTGTTCTTGCATGCAAACATGCGTTCGAGGTATGGGATAAAATTCACCAGTTTTTTAATGCACAAATGAAAGCTAGGGTTAAACAACTGAGGGTAGAGCTGAGATCAACCAAGAAAGGAACTAAGTCCATCACTGAATATGTGTTGCGAATCAAAGCTATAGCTAACTCCTTGTTGGCTGTGGGAGATTCGATTTTTGAACAGGATCAAGTTGATTCTATCTTGCAGGGATTGCCAGAAGAATACAACTCCTTTGTGATGCGGATGTATGGTTGTGTTTCACCTCCCACCCTGTGTGATGTAGAGGCCTTACTCTATATGAAGGAAGCTCAATTGGATAAGTTTCGTGAAGAACTTACAGCAACTACCATAGCAGCAAACATTGCTCATACTACTCAAGAATCTAATAACAACAGCTCCAGAGGAGCTTATTCTACAGGTCGAGGAAGAGGGAGATACTCCCGTGGCAGAAGCAGAGGTAGAAACAACTATACTACTGGAAATCGTCCAACTTGTCAGCTATGTGGAAAGTATGGACATGAGGTTTCAAGCTGTTGGCATAGATTTGATGAAAATTTCATGCCCTCAAGGTCTAATCCCAATGCAGCTAAGTCTAGTGGGAACAACAACATGCAACAGGTAGCATCCTCATCATCTGAAGCTCCTCAAGGTTCTCAATCTTTGGCCATGGTTGCAACTACTAGCAGACCAGTTACCTACACTCAGGAGTATCATTTACCATCTGAGCTTGAGTCTCAAGCTTGGTTTGTTGATTCAGGTGCTTCCCATCACCTAACTCCTTAGATTTTTGTTACAATCTAGTAAACCATATATAGGCAAAAACAAGGTATATGTTGGCAATGGTCAAACCTTAAGTATAAAGTTTATAGGTTCTACAACCTTCAAGTCTACAAGTCAACCCTCTTGCTTGTTGAGTCTTAATCATATCCTTCATGTGCCCTCCATTACTAGAAATCTCTTGTCAGTTTCTAAGTTCTCTAGTGACAATAATGTTGTGTTTGAGTTTTTGCCTAACAAATGCTATATCAAATCACAGGGTTCTAACCAGATCATTATGGAAGGAGTACTGGTTGATAGTGGACTGTATTGCTTTCCACAGTTGCTCCCAAGTCTCAAGAAATCCTGCAATAGTGTCAATAATTCCAGTAGTGCTATTCACAGTTATGTAGCCTCTCAATCTAGTACTAATAGCTTAGCAAAGTGTAATAATAGTACTCTATGGCATCATAGACTTGGCCATGCTAGTTACAACTATGTAGCCATTGTTCTCAAAACGTGTAATATTTCTTCCATCAATAAAAATGATACTTCATTTTGTACTCCTTGTTGTCTTGCTAAAGCTCATAAGTTGTATGCTCCTCTCACATCAACTGTCTATCACAATTCTTTTAATATTATCTATACTGACTTGTGGGGGCCTTCCCCAAGTATCTCTAGCTCAGGCTATAGGTATTATATTTCTTTTGTTGATGGGCATACAAAGTATACCTGGTTGTACTTGCTTAAGACAAAGTCTGAAGAACTTCAAGCCTTCAAACTATTCCCTACCTTTGTACAAACACATTTCAATACTACCATCAAAGTTGTTCAGTCAGACTTTGGAGGTGAGTTTAGACCTTTCACTAAATTTCTAACTGAGTTGGGAATTCAGCACAGACTCACATGTCCACATACTTCTCATCAAAATGGTTCTGTGGAAAGAAGACATAGACAAATTGTGGAAATGGGGTTAACTTTACTTGCTCATGCTAATATACCCGTGGACTATTGGGACTACAGTTTTTCAACAACTGTACATATCATAAACAGGTTACCTTTTTCATGTTTACCTCAGTTCTACTCACCATTCCAAGTCTTGTATGGAAGAGATCCAGATTACTCAAGGCTGGGGATTTTTGGGTGCTCTTGCTTTCCCATGTTGAGGCCCTATAATAAACACAAACTGCAACTGAGAAGCCAAAAGTGTGTATTTTTAGGTCTTTCTCCCCAGCATAAAGGGTTCAGATGTTTAAACAAGGATGGTAGAATTTACATTTCCAAGGATGTAATATTCAATGAACAAAGCTTTCCCTTTCATAAGCTGATTGCCTCAAAGGTTCTACTATGCTTCAGGAGGTGTCAAGTGGTCCTTGTTCAGTTACTGGTTTCTTGAATGCTGGAATTATGCAGGGTCCATCTAGTCAGATCCCAAATGCTTCATCACCAGGCAATGCGCAGCTGGTTACCCATTTGGTTGATCCTGATCAGGTGTCTAATCATGATAACTTGGATAATGTGCAGCTCTCTCCTATATCAGCAGAACGCCCTCCAGTTGGAACTACAGAAGCACATGAGGGCCTTACTCAGACAGCCTGTATTCAAGACTCACAGGTTGGCAATTGTGCAAGCATAAATAATACACTGCAACCTAACTCTATTTCAAATCAACCTAAAGTTTTTCTTGCTCACTCTGAAACTGAACCAAGTAATGTCAAACAAGCACTTACCAAACCTGAGTGGGTCAAAGCCATGACAGAAGAGTACAATGCTCTAATTGCCAACAACACATGGGTTCTCATTCATTTACCTCCAGACAGAAAAGCCGTGGGATGCAGATGGGTGTTCAAGATCAAAGAAAATGCAGATGGCACTATCCACAAATATAAGGCTAGATTGGTGGCAAAAGGGTTTCATCAAGAACATGGGTTTGATTACACCGAGACTTTTTCCCCAGTAGTTAAACCAACTACAATCAGAATCATTCTGACTCTGGCCATTACACACAAGTGGGAAGTGCAACAAATTGACATCAACAATGCATTTCTAAATGGCATTCTTCATGGTGAGGTTTACATGGTTCAACCAACTGGATTTCTAAATTCTGATACAACTCTGGTGTGCAAACTACAAAAAGCCATCTATGGTCTAAAGCAGGCTCCACGAGCCTGATATGAAAAGTTTACTCAGACTCTTGTTCAATTTGGTTTCTCAACTTCAAAATGTGATACTTCCCTCTTCACTTACTCCAAGACAGGTGTCAGGTTATATGCATTAGTTTATGTTGATGATATTCTTGTCATTGGGTCTAATGCAAATCTAGTCCACACTCTTATTAATAAATTGCATCATGATTTTGCTCTGAAAAGATTAGGTAAACCAAGTTATTTTCTGGGAATTGAGTTACAACATTGCAGTAATGGTGCTATGTTTCTGAGTCAGGCCAAGTACATCAAAGGTTTACTTGCAAGAGCTTTCATGGAAAGTACAAATGAAGCTCCCACACCAATGCTAAGTACCTGTCAGTTGAGTAAGCATGGCACAAATGTCTTCTTTAATCCTCAGCAGTACAGGTCTATGGTCGGGGCACTTCAATATGCCACGTTAACTAGGCCTGATATTGCCTTCAGCGTTAACAAAGCATGTCAGTTTATGGCTGGCCCTCTAGATTCTCACTGGGCTGCAGTTAGAAGAATTCTACGATACTTGAGTGGCACAATGCATTATGGCTTACTCCTGTCTCCGTCTTTGGCAACTTTGAAGTTCTCGCTATGAGCATACAGTGATTCTGATTGGGCAACCGATCCAGATGATATGAGATCTACGTCTGGTTCGTGCATATTCTTTGGGCCAAATCTAGTGGCATGGAGTTCAAAGAAACAATCCTTGGTAGCCAGATCGAGCACGGAAGCAGAATATCGGGCCTTAGCACACACCACTTCTGAACTTTTGTGGATTGAATCTCTCTTGACAGAACTTGACATACTCATTCATCCGCCTACGATTTTATGCGATAATCTGAGTGCAGTCCTCCTATCACATAATCTTGTGCTTCATGCTCGGAAGAAGCATATTGAGTTAGAAATTCATTTTGTTCGCGAACGAGTTGTCACGGGAAAGCTTCATGTTCAACATGTGTCGGCTGCACTTCAGATAGCTGACACTTTTACCAAGTCGCTTGGTACTGCGTCGTTTCAACTGTTAGGTGACAAACTCAAGGTGGTGCGAAATCCTGCCCACGCTTCAGTTTGATGAGGGGTATTAGAGATATATTCACCATGCTGTAAAAACATTAGCTAAGTAAAATTGTAACTTTATTTTGTAACTAATTCAGTTAGGTAGTTACAGTTAGTTTTGTGTTTCCTTGTGCCAGCTCAGCAAGGTGATAGAAGTGTATATAATATCAACACATGTGTAATATTGTGATAAGTCAATATACAGATTCTCCTTCATCTTCTTTTCATCATCACCTTCGTTCATTGAGCTTCAACCTCACAGAGTGAGGATTCTACTTTGAGCTTCACCATTCTTCACAAAGTGAAACAATGGAAGAAAGCTTCTCTTCTAACATCCAACAACACCTCTTCGAAAATCTCCTAAGCCAAATCCATTTCATTGTCCTATAAAGCATTGAAAAAATGAGTTGTTGGCCTCTTTATACACATTTGAGCTAAATTAATCTTCGTTTCGAAACTCGTATCTTTTACGCTGAAGTAAACCTCATCCTGAGCAATCCAACTGGCAGGATCATCACCAGTGAACATGGGAAGCTCCATCTTCTTCATAGATATGAAAAACTCCTCAAGCTGGTCACATTAGAACAACTTCTTTGTTTTGAAATTAGCCTTTAAATCATTTGTAATTGATGATACGCTTTTGGTGGTTTCCTTACCATGAGTGAGTAAAGTGAACCTCTCATATTTTACATTTTGCTTTGCTTGCATCTCATCCATTTTCATATCGTCTATTTTCCATATTATGTTTCGAACACATTCAATGTATTCAGGAGGTTAGGCCAATTTGATGAAAACCTTGTTAATTCTGCAGTTTTAGTGTTGACATTAATTTTGGCAAAACTACCCTGACAACGACATGTTGGACAAGATGTCCTAACATGAAGAACAAGATGTCGGATAAGATGTCCCAATAGAGTTATTCGACATCCTTGTATGTTATAGTTTTTGAAACTGTTGTGATTTGTACAAGTCACTAAATATTCTTTGAATTATGTGATCCTAGCTGGCGCCCAAGTGTAAAGATTTTCAGAGATTCAGTTTGGAATTGAAGATTTGCAGCTTGCTAATCATAGAGACATTTTAGGAAACTAAAGACTTAAGTTCTATTTTCTTGAAAAATATTTTTCAAATTTTGTGTAACCAGATATGCCTTTACATTAATGTTAGAATATTATAAATGTCTTTACATTAATTTAGATATACTCTAAAATACTTAGAAATAATCTAAGATATTATAAATTAAAATAAAATATATTATATGATATTATAATATTTTTTATTCTAACAATTAATGGGTTGTGTTTTGGTTCATTAAAAAACGGTTGGGACTCAACATTAATAAATATGCGTCTTTATCATTTTTAGTTGAACAACTTTCAAAAATTCCTTTGCTTTTATTCTTGGAATTTGAGAAACCAATGAGGTATCTTAGGGGATTCGAAAACACTTTTACACACTTTGGACTTGTGTGATTCATATATATAGTTTGAGTGATTGGGAAACACTTGCGTAGAAAATAAGATTTGCTCTTAGAAACTTGGGTGAGTAATTTTATAATATTTTGTAATAGATTTTTGAAGTATAGTGAATTTGAGAGTTGTTCTCTCCCCTGGAGTAGATCGTTTGATCAAATTAAATAAACAAGTTATCATATTTCTTAATACATCGCCTCTTGTCAGACGCAAATGATAATTAAGACTAAAGGCTCTAGACATTTTTATCTTATAATTCAGCGTGTTGTGATTAGGAGTGTCATTTTGCCTAACCCTATGCGCACTAATGTGCAAGTCGCGACTAATTGGCTTTTTAACACCTATGACAATGATGATGAGGACGCCAACCAACTTCCTGATGATAAGGGTGGTGATATTGATGTAGAGATTAATCGGAGAGAGCGGGTCTCTCTTTCTCTACAACAACTCACCCCATCGCCCGAGCGTAATCCCATACGGCCACCCTGGGCACACTATCTTCGCCAGCCACTTCCCCATATATATCTTTTGCTTCTCCCTCTTCTTTTGCATGTTGTATTATCTCCATTGCAATAGCATTGACTATGAGCTCAATGTATTGTGACATGACGTTATGACTTGTGTGATGAGGTGCAGTTGCGCAACGACCGAGAGGTGATGCGTGATCGGATGCTTTATGCCATGCAGCAACATGTGCAGAGCATACAAACAAGTGAGACTCATCGTTTTCACTTGATGCAACTAATGACATAACAATTGCAAAGTATGAAAATTAGAGACACTACAAATGTTCATCAAATGCGCAACCAGAGTGTTCTACTTGAGGATATGTGGCATTATTTCAAAGGGCATGACCTGGAGCCTCACGATGGTGGGTGTGACTAATGTTGAGGCACTTTGTTTCAGGCTCTATCCCTCTATCTTTTATCATTATACTAAGGATAATGTAGGATTTATGTGTGGGGGAGGAGTTTCACTGCTTTAGGTATTTCATTTTTATCTGCTTAAGGGATTGGAAAACACTTCTAAACACCTTGAATTTGTGTGATTCATATATAGAGTTTGAGAGATGGGAAACATTAGGGTAGATAAAAGGATTTGATCTTGGAAACTTGGGTGACTAGTTTTATAATATTTTGTAACAAAATTTATAAGTATAGTGAATTAGAGAGTTGTTCTCTCCCCTAGAGTATATCCTTTGATCAAATTGAGTAAACCAATTATCATATTTCTTGTCTTTCATCATTTTCTAACTTAGGGATTTGCTTTCATTATTGTGTTGTTTTATGCTATTTATTTTTGTTTTCATTGTTGTCTATCCTCATTCATCAAATGTCTGATTGTGTTTGAACTCTTTATAATTTTTTTTAACGAGCACAACAACATAATTTTCTTATCTTCGTCATTATTATTCACCCTAAACTTCACCAGATAAATGATTATGTTGTTGAAGACATTGACATGTTGTAAATTTGATCATTCATGCATCTTCAAACTGTATAGTTACTACTTCGTGAACAATTTGATCATTAGTGTCTTTGACGTATACTAACTCTCTAATTTGACTCGAGCGTTGTTAGGTCTATGACATGATATGTCATCTAGTCTGAAACACATCGACATGATATGTCACCTAGTCTGAAACAGATCGGCGAATCAATCTCTTGACCTTCTCTTCATTTTTGTCCAATCAATATCATCTCACATAGTGCCTTTTATAAACTTTACTGAGCTAAAAGATCTTTAACCTTCCTTTGTCATTATATGGTAAAATTATACACATACCGCGGGAGCTACGGTCTCTCGCACTTAGTCACCTCTCCACCACAAACTCTTGGACTTAAGACACTTTTGGAGTTTCTACATGAATTCTTGTGATTTTATTGTTTTTGTCTTTGTTTTTATATGAGATATACTAACAGATTCCAATTAATTTGATGACCTATAAGATGACAATACTTAAGTAATTTTAGTTAACATACAGGCTAATCAAACAGGAGACAAGAATAGTTAAGAGATTCTCCCGTTCATGCTTAAGTGGAGAATAAAAGTTATAATAATGAAAAGAAGGATGATACTATCTCACAGATTTACAAATGACACTAAGTCATTGAAAATCGTCCACAAACAAAAAAAAGAAATAATAAACAGGCAACCAAGCATAAATAAGTTGTTTACCTTGCTTTTCCACGAATTTACAAATAACTATTTCCAGCACATGCTAACTCATTTGAACAATCTTCTGCAAAGAGAACTAAATATTTCAAAGTTTTCATTCTTTATTTTATAATTGATATATAACAAAATAAAGGTAACTAACCTTAGATTAACAATCACTCACTATTCTTCCTTCTCCTTTCTTGAACAATCACTCCAACAGATTAACGGATGCTCAATCCATCTAGTGAACAATGTTGTTGTTTTCTGCGGGTTGCAAAGAGATAATAGGAGGAGTGGTATGAACAATCTTCCTTCCCCTTTCAAGAGAATAAGGTAGTTCTGCAGTAGAGAAAATTATGTTTACAATTGTATTATAGATAAACTTTACAGCTAGCTAACAAGTGATTCAATAATTGTTCTCAACTTCTCAATTTCAAAGTTACTCCGATGCATACAAACTTTTTACTGTAATTCATTTAAAGCTACAATAATTGTTCCCAACTTCTCAGTTTTCAGCTAGCTATGTAATGATTCATTTAAAGCTAGTACAATAATTGTTCTCAATTTCAAAGTTACTCCTATGCATACAAAAACTGTACTACTTTTTTCAGGATAGAGGGCTCTACGATAGTGACAACACCTTATTAAACAGCTAGGCAATAAAATTTATAAAATAACTTAACTAAATTTATCTTTTTTTATACAATTAATAAAAAGGTTATCGTAAATTTTTTTATAATTTCTCTTTGCTATATAACAATTATTATTTTTCGATACAAGTAAAAAAGTCTAAATAATACTTTATAATTTAGCACGTTTATAGTATGATTAAATCATCTGGTATATTTAGGTTGCAGTAGCTTGTAGAGTTATTGCAATGGTCAGTGTTTGTTGCATATAGGTTGGAGGGGTAGTTGATTTATTTAAATCTATCATAATTGTTCTCACCACCTCAATTTCTATATGACTTTGTTTACATTTAATTCCTTAATTTTTCATGGGAAGACCGCACAAAGCCTCATAATTGTGGGAGTTAATTATGCATCATTTCTCTTATTGCTTAACAAACCAACCCAAATGTTTCCGATAATTACCAAATCTCAACCCGTAAATTTGTTCTAAAGTCATGCTATAAGGACTTATTAAGAAATTCAACACTTTTTAACCATTATAACTGTTGGTCAGTGACCACACATTTAAATTGTGACTCCGCTCCCGGGTATAAGCAAAATAAGGTTATTATAATGCTCCTTCTATTTTTTTTATAGGAAAATTTTAAATTTTTAAAAAAGAGAATAGAGGGAGTAGTTTTATACTGTCCATTCCTTCCTTTAACCCTCAAACCGACCCTTGGTATGACCGAAGCTTTATACCACTAGGTTGCTCATTTTTAAAAATAGATTCATGAATAACTAGATAAATAGTTGTAATTTTGTTAACAGAAAAATTGACAGATCTTAAAGATCCATTCAAGCGCATCAGTCATGTTGAACCTGGGGACGTCAGGCTCAGGCGGGTGATGTTGAAATTGTTTTTGAAATTTTTCACTAGGAAATATTGTACCTCAAAAAATACGATACTCGCGAACGCGGTCGTGGTTTGGCCGACATGAGAGTCGCCACCTAATTTTGATTTATTCCCAAAGAGGGAAAGGAAAAATATAGATAAAACTCGTGAAGAAATGGATAAGACAATGTCGTCGCAACCATTGTCTGGATTCGGAAGTCGATTATGCAAGGGGAAGGTATTAGCACCCCTTACGTCCATCGTACTCGATGACAATCATCTAACTTATCACACGAGAAAAGATGTTTATGCCTAATGAGTTACTTGCTAAATAAGGTTGATTAACCCTAGGTGCTCGGCAATGAGTGTAGTCTGTGTGCCTACGTATTCCCTCGTGCAATGGGAAAGTCAGAGCTTCGTAGTACCACTAACTATAGTTTGGTTTTTGTTTTTATTACATTTCTTTCAAAAAAGGATTTAAGAGTCGAATTGTACTAAAGACTATGGGTAGAAGCGATTATTCCGCTCAATCTGTCCAAACGTCCGACGTCGAAATAATCAGAGTGAGTATGTGAATATACAGTCTCCTCCTTTCTACCACTTAAGGCTCGTGGCGTACAATTCTACTCGTATTATTAATGTGTTTTATTACCTAAGAGCATTTGACGTTGGATCAAGGGTTTGGATCTGAAAGAGACGTCTTGGTCAAAAGGAATGTCGATGGCGAGGCAACAAGCATTTGACTTACAAAGGCGAATGCAAATGGAGTGTTAAGGTTGATGGTTACATGGGATCGAGTCCTAGTCCCTAAGAGGGCGCCGACCAAGCGAAGCCAAAACCGAAGGAAAGTGCGAGTGTGCATGAGCGAAACCACTTGACGTTGGATCAAGGGTTCGAAACGAGGGGAGAATGATCCTAGTCCTGAAGGACGCCTAGCGAACGAAACCACAATCAAAGCAAGGAAATAAATAACATACATCAGAATATGGGAGCGAGGTACATAATAAATACAAGGGATTGTGAAAATAAATGGCGTCGAAAGCGTCGAAATTTGGCTCTTTATCTATCTTAGAATGGATTCATGAAGGAATCACTCTTTGAGAAGTCGAGCAACACTTTATGCGTCCATATGGATTTCGAAAATTAAATTGAATTTTAATTTCGAATTTACAATGCAATAACTAATCAAATAATTGAATAATTATTTAAATAGAAGAATGGTCTTGTCTGAATCACAATTTTATCGATTTATCGACCATCATGACTTTTAGACTTTCAACGACCATAAAGTAAAGAGAAAAAGGTTGGTCTTATATTGATTTAGATGACTTCGATTTATTGAAATCGAACATCTAAAATCATTTATTATATCATTGACCGAATAATCAAGAGATAAAAACGGATCTAGAAAATTAATGAAAGATTAGAAATCATAAAAAATGAACAAGGTTCTTAGTAATAAAGAAACTATATTAAATACAAGAGAAACAAAAGGTGGTCTCATATTGATTTAGATAACGTCGATTTAACGGAATCGAATACCATAAACTTTTTGATATATTATTGACCCAAAAATAGAAAAAAATACATTATAAAATAAAATAATGGAACAACATATAGTGAAAATCAAAACATAAACTCTGAAAAAAATTCTGAAGGAGAAATCTAAAGTAAAAACAAAATAAAAGAATTAAACTTAAAAAAGAAAATAAAAGGGGGAGATGTGCAGCATGAGTTTGTAGGGTGTGTGTCATGCTTGGATCCATGGGATAAGCACATTAATGACATGAAGATGAGGGCTCAGGATTTAAAACAAAATGAATATATATATATATATATATATATATATATATATATATATATATATATATATATATATATATATATATATATCGGAAGCAGGATCAATATATTCTTTAGATAAAAGAGTAAAGAAGATGGTAGAGCATGCAATTCAAAAACATAGAAACTTTATATTCAAGAACTTCTAAAACTTGATTACAAATGAAACTGAAATCCCTTTATATAGGGAGTCAAAAGCTTATTATTTAAGTCGGTAACAACTACCTACAATAGTCGATAAACTACTAAACAAGTTGTATAATTAATTTCGGATACTCTATGGGCTCCATCGACACATTAATTATGACAAAAAACAAAAACCTTTTACAAAAGAAAAATAATTGCATACATTTATGCCTAAAGATAAGATTTTTTCTTCAATAGTGCTTTGAAGTGGCAGACAAGATAAGATTCCTTCTTGTCTTTATTTTTTTTGTCTTGAGATTCTTTTTTGTCTTCATATTTTTGTTTTTGATTCTTTAGACAAGATAAGATTTTTTTCTTGCCTTCTTTTGTTTGTCTTTTGATTCTTATTTCTTTGCTTTGTTTTTTGCTTTCTGGGTCATGGATTGAATCATTGCATCCCAGAAATCCTCTGCAGTGGGGTCATCTTCTTGGGCTTCTCCTGCTAAGCAGTCAAAGTTGTGGGAATCAATTTATCCCATGGAAGTACTGGTCTTCATAGATGAATCTTCATCTTTTGTTGCTTTTGTTGGAAAAGTTGAGAAGAATTGGTTCTTCATATAATCCAATGCTTTAATCATGATTTCATCTTCTGATTCATTTGGATATTTTCTCTGGAAGAAGTTCTTCAAATTTCTCATAGACATTTGTTGTGAACTTTGCTCTTTGACCTTATTATTTTTGTCTTCAGTTATAGCTGTTTGAATTAAAATTACTTTATTCTGGACCTCTTCGGAACTCATCTTGTTCCACCATTTATAGAAGAAATTTCTTTCTAAAATGGAAATGTTGAATTTGTCTTGAGATATGGTGATTGACCATCTACATATCCAAGGAATCTGAAATTTGGCAAAGAAAAAAAATGGACATTGTTCGGTAATTAATTTATTAGATAAAATATTTACAATAAGTGGGCTATAATCACACCAGGGATTGTATAAATCAAGTAATTCTTTGGGTAATATTTCCAAAGACAGACCAAATTTAGTCCACCATTCATAAAATCAATTTTGTATAGGTTTATTAACTATCTCTTAATTTATAGAGAAAAACCAAGAATGTTTATTCTTGGAATTTTGATAATAAAAATCTTGAGTAAAAGCTTGAACATAGTCCCAATAATTAAAGTAAATATATTTTCCATCTACAATTTTTATTGCCTTTTCACCATTTGGGTTGAGACCTCATTCTCTTGGTAACAAGATTTTGTTAATATGACATTTACTGAAGTTTATAAAACTTTCAGGATTATTGTTTTGGTAGTGGTGAGTAATCGTTACCGATTCGGTAACAGTCAGAAGAATTTCTAGGTTAGGCATAGATTTTCCATGAGGACCTGGATATCCTCTTGATTCGAGGTATCTAATTTTGATAGACCATCCATTATTTGGATTGATCTTAATATCTTTATCATCAATATACATGATTTATTCAGTTACTGGATTTTCAAAATAATCCATTTGTTCTTGAGGTGGGTTATTAACCGCAACTTCCTTGTAGGAAGTAATTTTATTAGAGGATGAGGAAGGAATATCTTCCTTTTTTGATGAAGATTCAAATAATTTTTGCATTTTCCTACCTTTGTAAATTGTATTCCAATCCCCTATTAGAGGAATGTTTGATTCTGGCTGGGGTAACATATTGTTACTCCCTTTTCCACCACGACCATAATCGCGGCATCTTCCCCTATACGGGGTCATCATTTTTCCCCTGCAAAAATTCACGAGTTAGATAATCAGCAAGTGAATTATTTACACCTTTAATGTGTTGAATGTCAAATTCAAATATAGATAATTAAGATTGTCAGCCAGCAAAGATTTGCTTAATAACAAGATTTTTAACATCTTTTTCAATAATTGATTTAGCTGAGCTAAAATCAATTTTTAATAAAAATTTCTTATTAAGAAGACCATCTTGAAATTTTGAAATGCATTTTATAATAGAAAGCATTTCTTTCTTAATAGTAGAATATTTTACCTAGGTAGTATTCCATTTTCCAGAAGTAAATCTGACCAAAACGTCTTTTGATGTATCAGGTATTATTTGTTTAAGAATTCCTCAATAACCTAGGTCTGAAGCATCAGTTTCAACAATTTTGAAATACTTAGGGTTAGCAAGAGATAAACAAGGCAAACATTTAACTTTATTTTTAATTCTTTGGACTGCCTGAGAATGTCCATCTGTCCAAGGGCCATAATTCTTTTTAAGCCTTGCATGTAGTATGATAGTATCTTTAGCAAGATTTTCATAATAATCTGCTATGTAGTTGAGACTACCAAGAAACCTTTGTAATTGTTTCTTATCTGTAATAATATTGGGGAATTTAGAAGCAAATTCAATACTTCTTTGTATAGGAAATATAGTTCCTTGGTCAATTTCACAACCTAAAAATCTACCTTTTGTTTGAAAAAGTTTCATCTTATGAGCATATATAACTAATGCATTATGCTTAGCTAATCCTTTGAATATTTTTATATGTTTAACATGTTGATCTATAGTTGTAGAAAAAACTAAGACATCATCAATATAAACAATTATAAATTTTGTTTAAGGATTAAAAATATCATTCATAATATTTTGAAATTCTAAAGGGCCATTTTTAAGGCCAAAAGGAAGGACATTCTATTCATAATGTCCAAAAGGTACAGTAAAGGTTGTTTTATACTTATCAGATTCATTAATATGAATTTGCCAATAACCAGATTTCATATCAAACTTAGAGAAAATTAAAGCATTGTTTAATCTATATAAAATATCTTTTTTATTAGGAATAAGATACCTGATCCATTTTAACACTTTATTAAGAGGTTTGTGATATATAACAAGTCTAGGGACCCCTCTTTCCATTTCAGCAGCATTATTGACATAAAAAGTTGTGCAACTCCAAGAAGATTTGGATTTTATAATTAATTTTTTCTCTAAAAGATATTTTATTTCGTTTTTGCATAAATCCAAACACTCATGGTTCATTTGAGCATGCCTAGCTTTAGTGGGAATCTGACTTTCATTAAAGTCACCAAGATAAGGTAAAGAAATAGCATGTTTCTTTCTATCCCAAAAAGCATTAGGTAAATCATTATAGATTTCATCTCTAAAATGTTGATCAATTAATTTAATTTAATTTTGAATTTCAGGTTTTTTAATCTGAGAAGTGATGTTTTATAAATCCACTTCTTCCTTAAGAAAACAAATTTGTCTTTCTTTTTTAAGAAGAATATCTTTAACTTCATTAATCATCCTAGTATGAGGATCAGTAATAAATTCAAAAGTAATTCTTTTATTATTAATAATAGATGTAATTCCCTTTTGGTCAACATTAACCAGAGACATAATTTTATGCAGAAAGAGAATTCCTAATATAATTCTATGAGTTAAATATTTTACAAGAATAAAATGAGTAGGTAAAAAAATATCTTTGTTACAAACATAAGCATTAGACAACTTATAATTAACCGTGAGTTTATCTCCTGCAGCTTGGGTAAGAGATTGTGTAGTTTTATCAAAATATTTAGTGGGAATAATTCTCTCTTGAAGGCAATTTAAATCAATACCACTATCAATAAGGGTAATTTCATTTTCAAATATGAAATTTCTATTAATAACTAAAGTTATTCTAACAAACCATTTTTGAGATGTTACTCTATCAATGAGAGAAAGAAATTCATTACTATGTGAAGGATTACTAGTTGAAGATATCTCTTCAACCTTTGAATTACTAGATTCTAAAAAAGTAAGTCTTTGAGATAAACCACAATTTTCTCTTTTAATATGAGATATTTCATTCTTTAAGAGATTTATTTCTCTATGTATATCCATAATAGAAACAGGAGTTTCACGGATGTTAGACTGTCGAAATCTAAAAAAAAAACTCACTTAATTGGTAAGGTGCTTTTGTAATAATAGGAAATCCTTTTTTGAGTTTTCTTGAAGTAAGACCTCAAGCATTTTTCTTTTTAATTTTTTATCAGAAATGGATTCTATAGGTTTTATAGCTTCATCCTGTTTTTAGATTAAAACATTTAACTCATTCATATCAACAATTGATTTCCAGTAATTTAATTGATTACATTGACAATCATTATTGTCAGAATATTTAGAAGAACATTCAGTAGAGGAATCATAAATCATATTGATATCTTATTTTGAAGAATAATTTTCAAAATCAGAATTGAGAAGTAAAACTTTCTCTAATTGAGAACGCAATTGTTCATCTTCTATCTCATTAAGAGCTTTTTTAGTCCAACATTGGTTGGCATAATGGCCAGATTTGCCACATATATGACATGTTATGTCAAGCCTTTTGGCTTTTCTTTTGCCTTTAGGGTCAAAATATTTTTCTTTAGGTCTACTTTTATTGTAGTGACTCTTTTTCTTATTTCTATAAGATTTTTTATAAGATTTTTTTAGCTTATCCTTATAAGGTTTACTGCGGAAATTTTTTTCTTTTTTCTTTTTACTATCTGGAGATTTTCCTAGATCAAAAGCAAATTGTTCGCAAAATTCACCAAGTTGGTGTTTCTCAGAAAGCTTTTGCTTTTTAAGCTGATTTCTAAGTTTTATGTCATTACATAAAGCTAATCCTTAATTAACATAAGTGATAATTATATGACCATAAGTAAGGTCAAAATAATTTATATTTATCCCATCATTTTTCTGTCTTAAGGATTATCTAACCTTTTTAGAAAAGAAATGGGGTAATCCATCAATAAATTTTGCTTTCCAATGCTAAGAAATGAGATTGTTCAATTGATAAACTCTTGAAAGAAAAGTATCTTTATACCATCTAAAGTGGGTAAGAGAAGGACACCTAAGGTTTTAGAGAAGTTTCTGGATTTTTTCTCCAATGGGGACATTGGTTCATACAAAATGTTGTAAGATGGAAAGACACAAAGTATACACTGCATTTTCTTCACTTGTGGTGGTCGTAGCCAAACTAGTGCTTGAACTAGTTTCTGGCTCGATCTTAATGATTTTTTCTTGTGATTAAGAATCTCTTTAATTTTTTAGATTCAGTGAGATACTGATCCCACCAGCCTCTAAGTTAGCCAACAATTCATGTGGTTATAAAGGATGATATTGAACTATCCAAATTTCCATGTTGCTTACAAACAGTAGAATACATGATCATCCTATGGATTGCAACTATAATTTGTTTGTCATTAAGACCATCAACATTCCATTCATAAATGGTTTTTCCTGAATAAGAATTTTGGAAGGGTTCTGGTTCTTCAAAGAGCAAATCTTGCGGTGAGGGACGCTTGTAATAATACTTTTCTGTGGGTTTATGAGCATAAACAAGATTTATACTATTAGTATTATTGATGTCAAGGTTACTAATGTCTAAATTAGCAAACATATCAGATAGTTGGTCAATATGGCTTTCATTGTTATCCTCAGAATAATATTCTTGAGACATAACTGTGATATTAATACCTTTTAACTTTTGTTCTAAAATACAAAAAAATTATTAACCATTGATTTCCATTTTAGATCCTTCTATGGAAATAGGAGGTTGCACTATTTGAACATCTGAAATATTGGAGGTGGACATTTGGTCCTTAGGTTTATTTATATGGTTAATAATGATATCTTGACGTGATATTTGTTTTTCTAAAAGATATTTTATGGATAAGAGATCTTTTTCCAAAGAGATAAATTGTTCTTCTAAGCACACAAGGTAAGCATTGGTATAATTCTAAGACCTGATGAAAAAATTTAATTCCTTAAGAGTAACTTGATTTTGTTCAACTCTTTGTAACTGAAGGTTAAGATAAGGAGTAGCTTCAGTATTTTGACTCAAACTTATTGTTTGTTCAAGCGGAAAAGGAGATTACATTATTTCTCCTCAAATATTTTCCCAAGGTCTTCGTAAAACAAGGATTTCTTCTTGTTTTTTACTTATGAAGTAATTAACAAACCACTTAAAAAAAGGAATGAAATCTTGCTAAAGGCTCATTTGAGTGTAGTACTCATCTTTAAATTGGGTTAATTCGAGTTTTGAATTTTTTTAAAAAACTAATTTCTGAATTGAGTGTATCTCTCATGTTAAAACTCATCATTGATGAGTTGTCTCAGCTTACTACCAGGGAATAATCTAACATTATAATTGGAAATTCATATCTGACGGAGTAGGTGATCTTACTCTTGGAGTATTAGGTTTCTAATAAATCCATTGGGGAATTCTATTTTCGCTAAGTCTTATATTCTCAACGATTTTTATCTCTTCTCTTATTTGAGATGTAGAAGGTCTAGGTAATTAACTAGAAGTTGTGTAAAATTCATTAACTGAGAGCCTAATAGATATGGATCTGGGTATCCTAATTATTCTTTTATGAGTGAAGTTTATTTCTAAATCTCCTTCAGTAGTCTGAATTATTTGATCTATATCCCTATTAAGGATATGTTCAGGACCTGTTTCCTGAGGAAGTACCATGTTTCTAGGAAGTTTATTTCATCCCACCTTATCAATCTATTGGTTGCAACATTGGAAGTTAATAAATTGGTTTGAACCAAAGTAGTAGTTCCGGAAAACGATAATTGCTTTGCTTTAGGATTAAGTGTAGTAAGAACCTTATAATAGATTATATAGCATATTGCTATGATTTCACTTCCAGGTTTAAAATTGTTACTGTTAGTATGAACAGTTAACTAAATAGCATCTAATAAATTCTTATCATAGACATGTCAATGACACAACCTTGTTGTAACGCCCCAAAATTTATTTAATTATTTAAAATGGATTTTATGTGGAAGAAAGAAATATTATTCAATATGATATTTAATTATAAGGATTATATTATATTATATGGAATACTTATTTGGTGAATAATAAAATAAATTGGAATAATAAGAGATAAGAATAAGGTGGTCATTTGGAGAAAGTAGTAAAGATAAATGTGTATCTATCTATTGAGGGATTTTGAGTATCCTTCTAATTTTTTGTTTTTCTGTTCGGTATTTACTCTTTTACCTATCAAATTAAATTTAATAGTTATTATAATTTTATATAAAAATCCAACCTTTTTAAACAGGTAGACAATAAAATTTATAAAATAATTTAACTAAATTTGTTATGATTAAATTTTTGTTTTCGGTATAAATTTATAATCAATTTTAAAGAATAGAAGGTGTATTAACATATATAAATAATATTATTTTAATAATTTATAATATTAATTAAAATTTTGGGCAGGATAAACACCACCCCTTAAGTTTAGGTGGATTTAAATTGAATGCACACATTCTATTCTTCCTTCACTTTGGCTCCGGGTTTTATATATATTTTTTGGAAAAAGAATTTACTAAAATATAAATTGTTTTGCATTATAAATAAATTATTGTTTTTTATTTATTACTCTCTCCAGTCTCACAATAAATGACTCCTAAAATGAATGAATTATTTTAATTTTCAACACATCTTTTTCCAATTTTACCCTTAAATTAATGTTATTTTTATCATTCGTAATACATGATAAGGGTACTTTAGTAAATATATCATTCTTGTTCCTTCATTTATTTTTCGATTTCTGTTTTATTAGCCTTGTTGGGTCTGTTCAGAAAATCATGTCGAAGATGCTAACAAAGAGATTGAGTAGAATTATTGATAAGTTAATATCACCCTCCCAACCGGCTTTTATTCCGGACCGCCAATTGCTTGACGGTGTTCTTGTAGCCAACGAGTGTATTGATTATTCTACTAAAAAGAAGAAATCGTGCCTCTTGTTCAAGGTAGATTTTGTGCAGGCCTACGATTGCGTAGATTGGGAGTTTTTAGAGGCAGTGCTAATAAAATTTGGTTTTGGAGAAAAGTGGGTGTGAGGCTCCGTCTTTAACTATTTTCTGTCATAGCTCACTAAGTGAGCTGGTCGAACTTTAGAAGAGTCAAAATACAGAGAGTTGGTCGCTTAGCGAGCAATCCCCCTCGCTTAGCAAGATCTGGAGTGAAAAATGTTGTAATTTAATTCCGAAAAATTCCTTAAAATTATCTAATTAATTTAGAATGTTTAGGAATCGAAGTGGTGTAGTTAAAGGCAGTGAAAGAGGAGTTATACATGTAGTTTTAGTGATAATTAATATAACTTGAAAATGAATATAGATGAATATGTTTATTGGTTTTATTTGTTGTTGTTATATGTTGTGATTGTTATTGTAACTATATGGTACTGTTGTTGATGTGTGTTGATGCGGTAAGTGGAAGTATGATACTTATTATGTGTACTCGTTTGAAGTTGACTTATGTTGTTGTATACTAAAATATGCCTGATAATGATAATGTTGTTGTTGTGGTAAGAGGTTGTATATTAGTTGTTGATGTTGAATTGTATAAGATAGTTGTTGTATATATACATGTATGTCATTGAAGTTGCATGACATGTGCATGGTTGGAACGCCATACCAAGGTGGGGTATGTTCATTGGATCCCAATGGGATCGTTGCGATGTTGGTGCGGTCATGAAATAGGGATCGCACGTGGCTATGAAACATGGGTTGAGGGTGTGATTATGAAATAGAGGATCATATTGGACCACGAAAGAGGGGTCGAGAGTTCCGACGGGGACTGGATCTTGAAATAGAGATCGGATTATGGCATCGCATGCATAAAACCAAGTAGAGTCTCATTGCATGATTATCGTTGTTGTGTATGATGATGTGTGTGTATAATGTG